>JAJQWJ010000006.1:16576505-17186505 GCA_023637945.1 Phaethornis superciliosus | reverse complement strand
TACCTGTTGGTTTTGCCTGCTTTGTTTAAAAAAGGACAATATCTCAATTTTTTTTTTATTTTTTTATTTTTTTTTTTTCCCCCCCCCTTCTTCATCTCTATAATCTCCCATTATCACTGCAGCTGCACTACTCCATTTTAGTGAGTATTTTTTCAACAGGCCAGTCTTCAGATCTGGTCTGTGTCCTGGACATGTAGAAACAAAGGTAGGATACATTGTAAGGTATGGACCTCACAAAGGGGAAGGAATGCAGATTATTCTTTTTGAATACAACTGTTGGTGACAGGTGATTAAGAACTTGTTTCCTGAAAGCAGAAGTATCCTAGCCACCTTATCAGCCCACAATATTTTCTATTGATCCTGAAACCTCATGTGTGTGACAATTTTATTTTTTGTTCTCAATAGATTTTTCTCCCTATTTGTTTTTATTCATGTTTCACTGTATTTTTGGGCTGAATCTCAAATGCAAAGACTTTGAAAAAGGATTGAAATCTCTTAGGTAAGCACTGATGTTGACTTCTAAGTGCCTGAAGGAGTAATTTGAGTGCCTCTAAAATTTCCAGATATGATGACTCATTTTACCCATCTACTTTTAAAATCCTATCTAATTTCTGAAAGGAAATCAGCGACTGGGGACTGCCATAAAACATGGCAGTTACCTTGATATCAAAACTGACCTGCTGACTTGAAAATGTCAGATAATAGATATATGTTAAGCCAAAATACTTTTAGAGGTGCAGCATGAAAAGCTGGTTGTATTGGCAAAAAGTTAAGCCACACCATCACATGTCATGTTGTCAAACCCAGGGAAGAATTCCTGGCTGTATTGTACATTTCTAGACATGTTCTGAAACTACCAAATACTTGAACGTATGTCAGACTATTTTAGCTAGTATAATTGAGCCATGACAATTTTTATAGACAAAGGATATAACTGGGTAATTTTGGCTCATTCCTATTGCTTTTATTTTCTTCTATCACTTATAATTTTTAGCTAAGTTGTGTCTTTCCCTCTACTTTGAAATACATCTGAGTTCTCTGAGAGCAATCTGATTGCAGTTCCAAAGTGTACTCTCAAAATAACTTAAAATTCTGCTGAAGTAACTTAAAATTCTTGGTTAGCATTAGCTGGAAGATAAAGTATTAAAGAAATACACATATATCTATTGGTGTCTACTTGCAAGTTACATTAATTGTAATGTCAAAGAGTATTTATGGAAATTTTTGTTTACTGTTCAAATATACTGTTATTTTTGCCAGAAGTAACTTCATTTTCATCATTGCCAGACTGCCTCCCAAGATATTGTTTTATCAGATCTCTTTACTATTAGCCCTGCAGCTATCTTAGAACATCAGCATCCATTTGCTTTGTACCACTGGCTCTCAGTGTTCTTAGAAAAGAAAAATTGGGTTCAGTGAAAAACTGTTTTCACCTGCTGAGATTTGAGACTATTTTTGTTTAGCTAAGAGACATGAGATTTTGCTTTTCAAATACTATATATATTGTAAATTATGTGCTCACATGGTAGTTAGAAAAAGAAAAAAAAAGCAACCAAAAAACCTAAGATGTCATTTGACTAGAAAGCAAGACTCCAAAGTCAGCATTTGAAGATAATTCAAATAAAAATATTTATAATGTTCATTTAGGCTTTCTGAAATGTAAAATTACTGAGAGGTTCTATATAAATATATAGTCAGGGAGTCTCAGGATAGAGACCTACCAATGTTTACCTGCAGTGCCAGAAATGCAACACTACATGTATCACATAGCACCACTCCAGAAATTCAGAAATTGTAAGTATTATAAGATAGCTGCAGTGCAAAGCATAGCGTTCCCACCTATGGTCTGAGAAATGGCTATATGGATATTCTTGCTAGTATTTTTTGTATTAAATAAAACTTTGAATAGTGATTTCGTAACAAGTAGTTACAACCTTTCTTCTGTCAATATTAAGAGACCTAGCTATATAATTTTATACCAAGAAAACAATGTATTAAAAATATATAGAGAATAGGTTGGATAAATACAAAATGTCTCCATAAAGACAGAAGAACACTGAAAATCACAGATGTTATACTAGATCTCAGTAGAATTAATCTGTTATTGTATTAAAATCCATAGCCCTGGTTCCAATTTTTCATTGTTCTCCCTTCAGTTCTCTCAGTAGTGAAGGCAAGAAAATGTTTGTCACAATGTATTAAATAACATGCAAAGGTAACTGCTTTTTTTAATTATCTGAACCCTTGCTTGAAATATACATGGGGATCAGATGAGCTGAGAGGTCTTAACAACGTAGTATAAGTTCAGAGTAAGGAAAGATTTACCAGTTCCTATAGTTAAAAAGACAGTGGCAGAAAATGCTTTTAACAAGAGACTAGCATAGGGTTAAAGCCAATTTTTTCTTGAACAGATGATATTTCAGATGGCCACACTATTCCAGATGCATCAATTTCCTTGAAAATCCAATCCATATATGTGCATATGCTGTGCTGGCAGGAGGACTGACTGAAATGGCCAAAACCCAAGAGCTAATATTCTTTTGGCCAGAATAATGCAATTATTATTTTCCTAGCTATCAGTCTAAGCATACAGAGCCATCTGTTATGCAAAGCAAACATACACATCTCAATTACAGAAAATGCAGTTGCCTTGACAGAATTTGGATTACACCACTAACCAGGGCTGTAAAATTTGTTTTAAGCTAGTGTATAATGGATGCCTTTCAGGAGATTTCTAATTAGCATTTACCTGCTTAAACTAATTATCCATTCTTCTTCTTTACTGGCTTACTAAACTGCATTGGATACTATGCATTAAACAGATTAATATGAACATAAGACATTGATAAACATTAAAGTTCCAATTCTTTACTGTATTAGTAACATGGTGGCGCACCGATTTCAATTTCTGTGATTCTTGATACAAACTCCCAAACAGATTAAGGCAGGGATTAAAGTCTATTACAAAACGAGGGACTTTAATGAGAGACAAAAATATTGAAAGGGGTTAGAGACATTTGGTTTGCTAAAGCCAGCACAAAATAATAATTACTGAACTTATTACAGTCAATTGCTTGCATGTTCTTTGAGGAGTTAATGATCCTCTATTCAGACCCGCACCAGATAATATTTAAAATTAGTCTTTTTCTTCACCAAATGTTAAAATCTCCCATGTCATTGTTTTTGAGGCACAGCAAAACTGACAGTTGGCAGTTCTAATAGTTTCTTCCTCATAACACAACAGGTTCCAGTTTAAAGGAACTGAAATAAATATTTTCTCAGTTTTTCTCCTTAGGGTGGCTGCAATAGGATTCAGATTATCCTACTCTGAAAATCATCATGCAAAACTTCTCTGCTGCATTTCTACATGTACAAGGAGAAAGAAGCTATCTTTCCTAAAAATTGCTGAATGGTGCAGGATTAGGAATAAACATCAACACACAACTTTACCCGCCTTTTGCTCTGCCTTTTAGTCTTTGAGAAACGGTTGTCAGCAATTAAATTAAAAAAATTAAACTACTATCTTTTTATACATTTTTCTTTTCATGTTAGTAAGCATTTGTAAGAGCGGCAAAATGTGTCCTTGTTGGAACCCTCCCTGCAAGACATTTTAATGGTCTCTTTCAGCATTTCTTGACTCCAAATGACTCCCTGTCATTGTGTCAGCTCCCTGGGTAATGCAGGGTACTCCATAAACATCCAGTAATAGGACACAGGGGAAGTACTATTAGTGTGTCCCTTTCCTATCAGGTATAGAGGTTTAAAGTTCAAAACAACTGAGAAAAGAAACTTCATTTGTTCTCAGTAAATTAATAATGAATACTTCACGGCAATACTTTTGCAGGTACAAGTTTGTCTTTTCACAATGTCCAATACTGATGATACATTTTTCAGATGAACCAGATGAAACTTTAACTAATTAAATAATCCACAAAAAATACAGAAACCAAATTATTATTTCCTTAGGAATGGTAAACTGAAGGATGAATCATACACAATTATGTTCTAGAATCAAAAGTATGTACTTACTTGGGACAGGCCTAAATAGATGGAGACTGTTTCTGAAATGTACAAAAATTTTCCTTCTTGATTTAGTGCAAATACAAATCCATCCAGGGACTACAGAGTAAGGAAAAACAAAAACAAAACAACAACAAAATAAGAGAATAGATTAGTAAAAAGCTCTAAATCCCAGAAAGAAACACATTCAAACAAAGATATCACAAAACCAATTGAGGAAAATATTCTGATTTCTATGACAGTGTTTTTAATTTGAATCCTTAAGATAATTCCTTTATATTCTGTCTATATATTAAAACAAAGCATATGAGTATAATACAAAGTTCAAGGACTTATTGTCATTCTTACATCTGTCATGTGCTGTATTAAATTTATCTCATTTGCATGACAGAAAAAATACGGGGATAGAAAAAAAGCTCCATTTTATCAGGAAGAACTAAGTAAAGAAAAGAAATAACCTTCCAATCAAATGCTAAGAGATCCCTCCCCATCCCCCCAGAATCAAATCAGTAAATTTGCGCTTCCAGAAACTGAAAAAGAAAAAATAAAATCCTACCATCACTCAAACCACTATGGACCTCAATAATTTGTTAATTAATTGAGGATTACACACACACACTCATACATGCACGCATGCACACACACACACCGTTTCCTTTTGTGAGACAACAAACAAAGCCAATCAGCAGATTACTGTCAAATATGTTTACAGCTCAGGTCTATAGAAATGTTATGAATTTCATCCCTTTGGTGTAAAACTCTAGATTAGATTTCATTTTGACAGGTTCAAGTCTTTGTATGTGGTTTTCATTGCAACTGCAAAAATCAAAATACAACTACACAGACTAGTGCATACCATTTGAAACATGAGTACAGTTAATAAACAAAGGACTATATCCTAAGCTGGCATACAGAGTAAATCACTGCACGTCAAGAGAGAAATATACCTCTAGGAATAAGAGCAAATCTTCACTAGGAAGAAACTGCCGTTCATACACTATACAGGCCTTTGATTTTATGGGGCTGATTATTGGCAGACAAGCATTCACTACTGCAAAAATAACATCACAAAATTTTTAGAAATACTAATACACCCCAAAAGCTGGCTTCAACAAGAAATAATCCCCAAAAATCCCAGCTCAAATAGTCCCGTGGATAAAGGTATTTGTAAAGTAAAAACATAACTGTGGCATTCATTTGGTTTTGGAAAAAAACAACGGATGCACACAAATTTGATGGAGATACATGATGACAAAGTCATGTAATCTTTTCACTCCTTTCCAAATTCAGAACACTGATTTCTGAGGGGTTTTAATTTTTTTATTCTTCTGCTTCTTGATTAATTTCTAACTGGCTGCTGGTCAGAAGCTGTCTTTGGCAAGTGCTCACTCCTCCCTGATGTAGTACGTGATGGAATTAGTTCAAAAATGTGTGTTTTCTAAAAAGAATAAACCACATATTGAAAAACAAACCCTCATGAAAGACATTGCATTAAAGAAAGACTCTAATTTATATTTATGAATTAATAAAAATGTAAATCTGCGTAGATTTCCTTCATGTAAAAACATTTATATTATGCAAGCGATTTACGGCCTCTTATAAATCATCATCATTTCTTTTCAAATGATTAACATCAGTTGCTTGAATTTTAACATGAATAACAGGTGGAATATTTGGAACAGTGAAGTTCAAACTTAGAACCACACAAGGACAATCAAAATTTTAACACATTTGCTCTCTCTCATTATATTTTCATTTTTATTTTATTTTTATTATTATTATTATTACTTTTGCTACGATCCACATTACCTGTCACAGAGGGAGCAGAAGACTAAATCTTTAAAGGTCTAGTTTCGTTTTTTTCTGATGCTCTGTCCTACGTTCCTTGGAAAAATTAGTTTACTCCTCTGTTAGAAACAAAACTGAGAGCTGTTACCTGTTTGCCTGGCCACTTGGTATGTGTTCTTGCTAGAATGACGTTCTCCATGAGCAACAAAAAATTGCTCATGGCCTATCAGCAGGGGTTAGTTCTCCTGGTTGGTTTTTACCCTGATGCTTCAGAACAGTGTTTGAAATATCCATAATGATTATGTTGGTAATGACGATCCTGCTAGAAGTTTCTTTCAGACTTCATGTTGTTACTAGTTGGCATAACCATGATGTTGGATATCCCTCAATTAGTTTTCGTAACTTTTTGGTTTTTTTTTTGGTTTGGGTTTTTTTTTGGAAACCTGATTTGTTCTTGGATAAATGATATCTTGAGGACAGAAGTTACACAGGTTATTTGTGTATTATAAAAAACCAGCTTTCCTCTTAAGTGTTTTACATATCCAGACTTTTAGTGTGGGCCTCCTGTTCCTTTTACTCAAGAGTTATATACATTTGGAGCTGATTTATGATGTGCTCTGTTTAGTACTCTGCATTTATTTGGCATATCTGAATAAAGTTCAGTAAGACCAGCAAATAATTCTCTATGCCACTGATGGTTCTCCTGCTTCTTTTCTGTACATTATCTTATTTAGGAGTTCAGGCTTATTAATGAAATGAAAATTTGAAGAAAGCTTTTAGTACTTATTAGGCATAAATGATTTCCACAGTCTTGTTTTCGAATTGTCTGAAACCAGTTTTGCTGGAAAAATATAAATAACTCTATCTCTGGTCAACACAACTACTAAGAAATTTCACCTTCTACAAGTCAAGTTTGAAAAGTCAGCAGCAGCTATGAAAAGTTCAGCTTCAGCTGCTAAAGTGAGAAGCATTAGACACCTTTCTTAAGTGTTTGCTACTTCTCCATGCCATTGACTCTGATTCTCTCCTTTTAGTTAACAGATTAACTCTTTCACCCTTTTTTTCCTCTTTCTTTCTGGTAGACTTTTGCCTTCTAGTTTTACAAGGTAGGTACCTGTGTGATTAATCACTTCCCATGCCATAGAATTAGTCCATGCCAACAGAGATTACTAAACTGTGGTCAGTCCTTTCTCCATTTCCTTTCCCACCTCCCTGCTTGAGTACAAATACTGACTGAATTCAGCATTTTGTTCAATAGAGCAAAAATCAGAAAGTTTATTTAATCATATTTTGAAAAAGCCACTGATTAATAGCTAATGAAAGAGCTAACTCCTTCCGTGCCCAAAATGCAAAAACATTACAAAAAAAGGCTTCGGGTAGTAAGCTGAAGTCCTGATACCTAAGAAAAATTACATTAAAAATGGGGAAAACCACCCACCTTCCAATACAAGGCAGCCTCTCCCACTAGTGTGAAAGGGCTGAGATGGACTACTTTTGTGACAACGTTGTTGTTCCTTATACAGGTCAAACAGTAGTTCTGAAGGACTGTCTCATTCGTTATTCATAGGTATTATTTATGAATATTTATTATTTAAGTAATGCGTGTTGAAATTTTTCAATTTTTCATAAAGCGTGTGTGTCCTTTGTGCATTCCAAGAGAGCAGCAGACTTAAGTGGCAGACAACATAACAGAGGTTATATGATACACTAAGGAAGAGTATGTGATACTATTGTATACTACCTATTTACAAACAATTTTGTTTCCATGAGAAATCTCGGAAAGTGTTATTCATATCACATATGTATAAATAAGGACAAAATAACACAAGAAAGGTATGGGGTTTAGTCAGCTTTCAGAATTTTTTAATTTTTTTTTAAATGAGCACCACAGTGTAATTTCCATTACAAATTTCTACACAGTTGCACCATAGTTCAAAAGCAGATAGGATTTCTATTTCTAATTTTCCACAGTTATCATCAAATATAATACAAAAATAGGACCTGAAAGGTAACTGCTTTTCATAAAATGTCCTATTTTAATTGAAGCAGACGACATGAATATAAAGGTAGCATATTTTCTTTTAGGAAAATAATCTTGAGTTAATTTCTTTTTTATTTTTATAAATGAAATTGACTGTCATAAACTTAGTCTTATCCCACGTAACATGGCAGCTGAAAAAGGCTCAGAGTGACCCCAAATGACAATTTTGAGCAAAATTCGATTTAAGGAAGACTGGTAACTTCTTGTTTAAACCCACACTTACTGGTTTTATGCAAAATGTGATTAAAGCTGAAGTTCCCTAGTACTTTTGATTTCAGAAAATCATTATGTATTATGCTGTTTCAATCACCACAGGCTACTTTTTAATTTATTTTTTTTAACTGCCCCACTGTTTTCAACGGGCACCAATTAAGATTCTGAGGTCAAAGGGTTAATTACATCTTCTTACCCAGTATGTAGAATTTGCTGATTATTAACTAAGGTTGGATTAAGATGAAAAAGAACCGACACAAATGTTAATGCTTGCCCCTCCTCGAGAAGATTTATCATAATACCATGCTGAAATCTATATGCTTTCTTCAAAGCTGTTAGAGAATAAAATCTTTGAGGAAACAATAAACTAAACGCTTTCAAGACTTGCAAGTATCTGATTTATTGAGCCAGTTTTCTTATTCCTGAAAACAGTTCTACACTAGCCAGACAGGCCTGATAGAAAGATTACCTTTGTCACATAAGAGCGAGGCACTGTGGTAGAGACGAAGGAAGTGAGACTGATGTAAAAGTCACTAGCTACAGCACCTCTGAATAATAATGCCAATAATTATAATTTATATCCTCTGACATCAGAATAATATGAAAATGTAAAGCACAGGTTTTTAACCCAAAATACTAAGTGCCTCTTACAGTATTTGTAGAATAGTGAGGTTATTTCCTCTCAGGATATGAAACCCACTGTACCACTTTGACTGAATATGCACTAATGTATAATGCATTGTACTAAACGGATTTATATTTGTCAGAGGAATTTTGTCCCAGCCATTTTTGCATATTCCCACCACAGGCAAATTTAATTCACTGGAGTCTTACTACAGTGTCCTTCTGGAGAATATCCTCATATTTCACACTATACATGAAGTCCCTAATTCTTTCCAGTGTATTCCAATGCTGCAAAAAACCCTGTTACCCTGACCTAAACTCCAGTTAGAGTGAAGAACTACCAGTAGGCTAGGTTATTTTAATGACAGATTATTTTAAACTAAGCCTTCACCATCTGTTCCACCCCCTAATTATGAATGCAAAAAGAACATATTTCACAATTACATCAGTAAAAAGTAAGATATACATGATTTAAATGCATGCATGTGTTCTTTGTCCAATGCAGCATGCATCTGTGATGTTTTTCTCATCATTCAGGCTCTGATCAGGAGAGAAGGTCTGGGGAAAGGAATACTCCTGATGAAACAGATTAATTGATATACTAAACTTTTTCCCAGCAAACAGATCATCTTAATTAGAATTTTTCACTGTTATGTCATAATGCTATTATAACTGGAGCTGAGCATTAATTTGAGGACAAAACCTGTAACCAATTAGATGTACATCGTTCAGTAACAGCAAAAATATTTTACTACGATTTTAAAAGAAAGGCAGTAGTGGATGCAATTGACATGTATGAAAGCAAATAGTCCCTCTCTTATTAGAAACACCATGGCATAATTTATTTATTGTGTTACAGAGTGGCTTAAAAAACATGATTTACTAAAGACGATAAAAAAGAAGTAAGTTTCATTTCAACATGGGCGCTTTTCTTGGATGGGGGTTGAAAATGAAACAAAAGGCATTAAACAATGACAAACAGAAATCTGATTCAAAGCCTCAGTGTTCCTCTACTGTGCACTCACTATTCAGGTACCACAGTAGTACCCTCCAACAACAGCAAGAAACATAAAAAAGCATAACTGCTTAGGTGGAAAATCTGACCTTGGGCTTTCACAATTAGGTACTACAAGACAACTGTAGCATTATTTGTGGAAACAGGATTTTACATGGGAGGCATTTGATACATAGGAATAAAAATGAGCAACTCAAGTTGGATCAGCTACTGACATAAAAATCTCTAAAACCTTTGTTCTTCCTCTTCAGTCTTTTTAATCCCTTGCACAAAACCAAACCAAACCAAAGCGCAAATAAAATAAAAAAGGTGCAGTACTTATTTCAGTGTTCCTTGAGCTGCAAGCTTTTTACCAGTGGGTAAAAATCCCATCACCAGAGACATCAAAACCCATGTTTTTAACCCTCATACTATTGCCATTTTTTTCAATAACAGTAGAACATAGCAGTTATATGGCCACATAACCATAGATTCCTTGTGAATTAATGACATATATTTGGCAACATAGCAAGATGTATTTGGCACCAAAACAACTACAATAAAGAAGATGAGGTAAGAGGACGAGCTCAAAGGATGTGGTTAGAATGGACTTTGATGCCAGCTTCCTAATTTGTCATCTTCTTGCTCTTTGCTCATGTGGTCAGGATGCAATTTATGACAACAAGGAAGTGCCAAAAAATAAATGTGTCAATAATAAGGAAGTCTGCTTTATAGCTCAAAGCCAAAAAATGAAGAAGGAAGAGTAAACTTTACTGATTTCCTTGATGCATCTTTCGCCAGACTTACAGTATGTTTATGGAACCAAAGCAGCAAAAACTTGCACGGGCAGCTTTACTACTTAGAAAAAACAGATTTTGTTCCAGAATAGGAACATTGCAAAAGTGGAAAGTGCAGAGAAGAAAGGTTTGGAAGCAAGAATAATGTTTAGAGGTGGCAGTTGTTTTCTTAAGGTATACTCCTAAATCTATTCACATATAATAGATTATCAAATACCAGACATGAGCCTGAAAATCAGAGTAAGATTACAACTCTTTAGGCCACAGGACTTCAAGAAAGAAATCAGAGATTAAGAGCCTGACAATTATTTGTATTCAAACACAATAAATGATTTTTAGGTACCTCTGCCTTATGGATAGCAATTTATTTTTTTTCTAGAAGGACAGTCTATATTGCTGCAAAATCCCAAACCGTACTGCCCACACAAAGGAAAATGCACCATGAAAGCTAATAGCCTTGTTGAAAAGTTGGCATCACACTAGGGGGGGAAAAAACCAAACAAACCTTGGGGCAAACTGCAATGTTATTAGACGACACAAATAGTGACGCTTATAATCCAGGACACACAACTTGCATCTATTTTGCATCCATTTTATCACAAAATTTATTTTTTTAACTGCTTGGCTTTTTTTGGCAAACCCCTTCTAGCAACATGCAGACAAATGTATCAACAACAAACACAGATAAGAACAACTTGAGTTACATGGTAGATGCCAGATGATCTTTAATTATCTCTGTGAGATTTTTGGTCAAGTACTTGCAAGGTTTTGTTATATCCTCCATATCTCTGCTCATTATGTTCCCCGTTTGATTAACTGATGTAAATTTCTGGGCTGAACTGCTGGAATTCTTCATGCAGGTCTCCACGTAGAAGACACAGTGATGTGCACTGAGGGAATTAAACTATTTGTTAGAAGCGGTCTCACGCTTTACCCACTACACCCTTAGCTCTGCTGAAGTCAGTTGGCTGGGCAGGTTGTTTTAACTTACATGTTAGGCTTCCAATAGCAGTAAGATTTTAACTGTCTGATGACCTGTTGGAACTTCAAGCTTTAGGGATTGTTTTTCAGAGATTGCGAAGCCAATCCTGAGTAAAATACTTGAGAAGTGAGTATTACCCACTAGAGAGAGATAGGAACTATGAGTTTACTTTCTTTGCTTCCTTTGAATAAGTGGAAAATGGTAAGCAATAATCTTTTACATGACATGAAGACAATATTATAGAAACTATTGCAAGAAGTTCAGATATTTGTACAGTTCCTGTGTCCATACCAATGTTTTACAGTTTGTGGTCTTTCATCTGACTGATTTCAGCTTGACCTATTCAAACTGAAAACTGAACTATTTATTCAACAGTCTGGAGAATCTGAACTATTCATTCTGAACAATTTCAACCTGAACTGTTTGAAGGGGCTGTAAAAGGTAACCGAGAAAATTAACCTTACTGTCTATAGACTTAATGGACAATTTTTGAGATCCACTGGAACACTCACTTTCAGAAAAAATCAAACCCAACCAACAAAACCAAAAAACAAACCACAACACCAAACTGCTGTTCTCATTGACAAATGCTATTTTTCATTGTCCATTCTTTGGCATAAATGATTCATTATTAAAACAAAACACTGATTTGCATTAATTCATCCTATACTAACCACTGTTAAAAGCTTCTGAAGTTAAAATCTTACTAGGCAGAGTATTTATATTCTGTCTTTCATATTCTCTTTTCTGAGAGGAGGGATATATGTATATACTAATATAAAAGAAAAGGGAGAAAAAGGACTCCTGAGGGAGGGATTTAACACCATCACAATTAACTAAAATTCAATTTTGTGGGAGTTGTGTATGAAAGCACTGACCTTTCTTCTTTATGATGCCAATTCCTGATGAGCTCCTATCCTTCATTTATATAGGATTCCTATTGTTGGTTCCAGAATGTTTGGACAGCAGATTGTGATGCCAAAAACTGCATGCCATCTAATACAATCAACAGATAAAGGTATCTAAATGTCTGTTGTCCAAAAAAACTAGGTAAAAAAATTATAGGGAATAATTTGTGATATAAAGTTTACTGCACTCTTAAAAAAAAGACCTGCACTCAGTATGTACTCATACTGTGGTGATTACAATTAGACCTCTAGTCCAGAAGTGAATACGTGTGTTCTCACTTGCATCAGGCAATTTCATACACATGAAGCAGACAGACTGTGCTCGGTGAAGAACAGGCAGAGGGGCTTATATTTAGCATATTTAATCTATTAGGTGGCAACACAGACAACCAAAATAGCTTTGAATGAGAAATGGAGTTCTTTGCTTAGCATATCATTCTGATTTATACTCTTCTTGAAAGAAGAACACATTGAAAATACTTTATAGACAATGCAATATAGAGATAATAAGAACACAGAATATTAAGAACAAATCCAAAATCCATTCAATTCAGTGCCATTTCTAACTGCAACCCTAAGCAGGTATATCGTGAAGAATAAAAACCTTATCTTCGGCCTCTTATCCCATGTTAAAACACACAGAAGACAGAACCTGGTCCTAATCAGCTGAGACTTCCTCCAGCTGTCATTAATCCTTGCACTAATGCAAGAGATCCACTTACTATACCAATTTTTTTTTCCACCTATGGGATTGTGAAGCAGTTCCACAGATGTCCACTATGAAATCTTCTAGGATCCATATACAACTGAACTAAATTAAAGCATCTATTTGTTTTTTAGGAAAAACCAGTACATGAACGTCTCCAGGACTGTTGATGCCTCTTGACTCCTTAGTCCTGTGATCCTTTAAACAAGAAGAGTCTGCATTGGCACATATCAGAACCTGGTAGTTACTAGAAGTTAGGTTTATAAATGCACGGGGAGAAAACAAAATAAAAAAATTTTCCAACTCTGTAATTAAGTTGTCTCTACTCTGCATATCTTTGTCTGTCTGTTCCACTAATAATAGCATTGAGCATTCCAATCCTGGGCTGTTTTTTTCTAGATATGAATGTGGGCAGAGGTCTCAGAGAAATTTGTACAGGTTTGGTGAAAGCAGACTGATTGGAGAGATGGGAGCTTCTGAAACCTTTTGCAGCTGTAAAAATGGAACTATGAGTTTCTGTAGTATGAGAAACCACAAAGCAGAGACCTTAAAAATGCCCTGAGCACTGAAAAAGAATCAGACAGGTTGGGCTGTCTTAGACACAAAAGTCAAAAGAAGATAAGATGGAAATTTGCAGAAAACTATATGCTGTTCTGGTACCTCTGGAAGAATTGGCTTCCAATCACTTATCTGTGCAGTGAAGAGCAGGGAACACAGCAGTATTACAAATATGCAGGACTAACAGAAAAACAAACAATTAACTTCCTGAAACAAATTAGAGACTTCATTAATAATAGAAATATTTCAAAAGCTCCTTCTGAAGTAACTCTCTACTACATCTGCATTCTACACAGTAAAGCAGGTATCTCTAAGCTTAGTTGCAGTACTTTCTTCAAGGGTTTTGAGGTTACAGTGCTTCATCGAGAAGTATATTTCAGACAAAAGCAGGGAAGGCACATTTGTGTGAAATTCTGATCAACCTGGAGGTCTGGTCCTGAACAATTTCAGGAAATCAGCTCAGTCTGCCACTACAAAACGCCACTACTATATTGACCTCCTACTTCTGTTTCAAAGCTGGAATATGAGACCCAGTGAGAAGACATCATGTAGCTGTGCCATGAACAGGACTCTAATTTCATGCTAGGCTGTGAGGAAATGCTTTTTTTTTTTCCTGTTTTTCCCTGAGCTCTAATGCCTGTGTAGGTAAAGATAAGTATGGATTTTGCTGTTTACCAGCTCATTGCATAAATTCAAGCATATCAACAGCACAGAGCAGCTCTTTCAGTGAAAAAGGTTGATATTCTTTTTCAAATACAAGGTAATATATTATACTGGCACTACTGACTGCTGTGATAATTAAGAGTCTGCTTGTATTTCCATAATAAAATCCTATTTTCCAGGACGGTGTCCATGTAGCACCATCTGAATTCCAAAAAAACAAGGTTTCAATCAAGAATACACTTCTTACTTGTAATGGCAGTTTCACTGTAACTATGTGAAAATATTCCTCTGTACTTTACCACAGGGTTTTCTATCATAATATGCCTTTAAGGGATCCCCTGGAGCAGCTGCAGCATGAAGTATCAATAACCTGCTCATCAAAGGGTGCTCAAGATTTCCTTGACACTGCAGAGTACAGAAGCTGTTGGTTGAGCCAATAATCCACTTGCCATATTATCTAGAGGGCCCCACATAAGTCTTGACACCACCAACCCTAATGCTATTTATTATACATCAACAACATATATGTGGTATCCTATGTCCCAAGTAGGAACTGACATGATTGCCCTGCACTGCTACTATATGTTTCACTCCAGCTTGTAACAGATCTGAAGGTTCAAGTATCTCCCTAAGATGACTGCAGTAAAACTGCTTCATCAATGGAACTGATGAGAGAGAACTCCTCTTGCCAAATGTCAGCACCATTTTCTGCTATTCCAAACCACCCAGAGAAAGCCAAGGGAACACTTCTAATTTCTTCTAACTATGATGCCTTAAACACACAGTCTGAGTATAGCATCCTGACTTTCCCTGCTTCCATTTTTCTTCTTTCTGCTCCATTAAGAAGTCACATTTATCTGCAACTGTCTTCTGCCTTCAGCAATGCCTTCTTCCAGATCCTAAGCAACACCAGATATGTTTGGTCAGTTGTCTAAATTGCAGGCACTTGTCACCAGTTAACTGAGCATCTTTATTTTGTAGTTCTGAATTCCTGTTCCTGCTACCTGGAGGTCCTGTAATGTTGCATGTATTTCCATAATAAAATCCTATTTTCCTCTAAACACCTCTCTATTGCAGTGTACTTTCAAGTCTTATTTGTGGTGCATCAATGAAAGAACTTCTAGTGCAAGTTTAACTTCAACTATTTTGTAAAAAATAGAACACAAAACAGAATTTTCTCAAACAATCCCTTTATTTGTCCTGGTATTTTTGGGGTTTTTTTCTGCACCACTTCCCTTTCGCTAAGTCATTTGAAAACTACCTTGAGCCAGAATCAAAGACAACCACAGTCTACCCTTGTCCTATCAAACAGGCAACTAGACACTGTCATTCCTTTTTATGCTGCTGTGTGAATGTCTTTCCAGTTGAGATTCTGTTCTGTTACCATGCCCAAATGAACAGGTTGCCTGACACATAACACAGAAATCAGAATAGATAGATTTCTGCATATAAATTTGACATTTTAATTGGCAGCAACCCTTCCAACTTAAAATAAATAAATTTAAGTGGTCATGCTTTAACGAGTTCCGACATTTATTTGAATTTCTTCAATCTGTTTTCAGTCACTATAGTGAAAAAGAAATGGTGTTCTATCAGTCCTTTCCTGATTCTGGTTTGAAACCAGATGGGAAAGAGCAGAAGCACACATACACACAAAATAACTGCAATAGAAATATAACCAAATGTTTTCCACATCTGAGAAAACTGAGTGCTGATGAGAGTTTAAAACCTAAACGGTATTTTCAGCGTAGTACTATTCTTAGCAGGATTAGAATTCAACTTGCTAAACGTGATTTCCTATGGTACTTAAGACTTTTTATTTCTAAATTACTTTTTTAACAGAAAATGAAATAAACACAACAGTGTACTTAGAAAGTCAGAATGCTTTTTGACCATAAAAGAAAGACATTCATGGTATATGAAACTTTAAAGCATCCTTGTTTGTAACTGCAATATATCTTGCCATATATTTCTACCTAAGCACCAGAATAAACTATCTCTCAGAAACTTCCTGCACCATTTCCCAGTCATGCAATGAAGCCACCATCTGATAACACAAAGTAGTATTAAAAATAGTTATGAAAAGTCATATAATACAAGAAATGTAGAACTAGAATTTCCAATTAGGAACACATAAGAAAAGGAACAAGCCTGGCAAAAACAGTTTTTGAAAGTAAATAGAAAGCATGTGCATACTACAGCTATTTGAAATGAGTGACCCAAATGCAAATACCGATTTCTGCCTACAGCCAACTTCTGAAGCTCTGATATCAAAACTATCTCCTTCTGAGGAATATCACCCTTTTGACACCAAAATTTAATTTAATGTGGAATTAGTGTTTCATAAACCACTACTAGTAATCTGAAACCAAGCCAAACTGAAAATCTTGATAACTGATAAATTTGATATTGCCTTTATTCCAAATAACAGAGGCTTCAGATACCCTTGCGCTACGTTCATTAAGATGTGCAGATAGATCTATAGAGTCTACAGGCCTCAAAGTTCCAATAGATTAGATAAAACCACAAAGTGCAGGTTGAAATCACTGTGGGTGGCAGATCTATTGCACAACAGATTGGAAAGCATTACTAGAATCTGAAGGTAAACTGAAAGATTTTTGTTATTGCTAAGAAAAAGAGAAATTTAAGCTGCATAAACACTGTAAAATAATTTTAATTATAATTTTAATAATGTAAAAGAAATCCCTGAATTAGGGAGTAGCTATCATGAATAGGGAATTTACAGAGTAGCAGACTATTGATACATACTAAAGAAATTTTGGAATTGGAGCAAATCTATGATAATCTAGCAATGTTTTGTGGTTCCCATATAAACTTATACTACTACCCATGACCTAAAACAATTATCGTCTACACATTACAAGTACTAATATTTCAAAAATCACTATTATCTAGGTACTTAAAAGCTCTTTCCTATTACAGACTAAAATCTTCTGCTTCTTATACAAATGATATCACAGCATAAACTGCTCCTGCAAATATTATAACTTTAAATAGCATTTACTATTTGTAAATGCTTGTTGAACACAGCAGGTGGCAAAATGATTTAGCATCATGAACAAGTACATAGGGTTCCTTGAGCCTAAATTTTAGAGCAGATAAACCTAGCTCCTGGTCCTTCATTTAATCAACTAGAAACGAGCAAATAGTCAGCTAAACCATTTTACATATTCTGGCAACACACTGCTTCAAATAAACTTTCTTAGATAAAGTACTGTGCTTAAAACAACATAAAATCATAGGTCTCAACATATTCAATGAACGGCTGTTATGCAATATTTCATCTTAAAGTTTTCAAGTAAGACTGCACTACAGAAAAAAATGCAAAGGTAAAAATAAGAGCACAGTGTTTTGTAGTCTAAAATCAATAGACAGAAAGAGGACATTAACCAAGACGCTAATAAAAAAATGCTGCCCTAGAGAGTAACATAAAGAGCCCTGATATATTTTTCTCTTCAAAAATGCTGTTTCTTATGCCAATTTTCCCCTAGCACTGCAGTAGTTTCTCTGTGTATATACACGTCATTTCACTTTTTTTGGTCTTTTTCCAATTTTATGTTTGCATTTTATTTTCTCATTTCCTTCCTGCTACTCCCCTGTTTCTCTTTTCTAGCCTGATGTTTACACAGACTTTACTAGAATTGCAGGGTTTAGAGAGATCCCATTTTTTTTCTTTGTTGTAATGCCCACATTTTTTTTCCCAGAGAAAAGATAAGTTTACCCAGAAAATAAAAAGCTAATACAACCTTTTGCTCATCAACAAAGTATGTCTTGCTGTAGCCAGGAATAAGTTAATAAAACAGGGAAAAAGCTTAGTGGCTTGAAGAAAAAAAAAAAAAAAAACACACCTCCTTGGGGTTATGAACGAACAATGTTGTTTTTTCTTCCCAGCGTGCAAGGATTTAATTAAGTGATAACAGTCACCTTGGGGTGGCTGCACAAGGCAATAATATCTAGGTGAAGAAAAATGCTGAAGAGAGTTGAGTACAGTCGATTTATCTTCAGAGAAGGCAATAAATGAACAAAGCATAGGTATTTGGATGATTGTTTTGGAATGTTTCCATTACTGATAAACATCAAAATAAAAGGACAAAGATTTTGTATTTTCAGTATCTAAAATACATTAAACACAGAAAGAAATGAAGGAATAAATCAGTGTGAGGTCATATCCTAGAGTTCTAATTGCAAATGGTTTGGTAATTATTCAAGCTAAACATAGAACAAGGGAATTTCACTGTTGACAAAAAGGATAGAAATACAGTTGAGATGTGTATTTATAGCAAATACAAAACACTGGATGAATTTCACTCCAGAGGAAAAAAAATGGTAAGTGTAGATGGAAAGAAGTGAAATGTATTAGGCAAATATATGCAACTCCATGGCCAGTGACCCAAATTCAAGGATTTTAAAATATGTTTGTGAAAGCTCTTCAGGAAACAAGAGGCAAGCTCAATAATCCATAAAACTATGTTCTGCCACCCTCATATGCATGGAGAGAGATTTGTGGAAAAGAGCAATATGAAGCAGAGAGGAAAGAGTACCAGGAAGAAACATTCTCCTTTACCCCACAGCTGCTATGCTTTACATTCTTACAACATGGCATTTGAAAGGAATACATCGGCTGCCCTTAGGCTCTGAAAGCTATACACCCATTTCTAGTAATAGTAGCCTTCCAAAACTTAACACAACTCCAAGTCCAGCTACAACTGTTGTTAGCAAAGGGCATGATTGGCTGAAGTCTCTACCAAATGGGCACAACTCATGTTTAATATGGAAGATGGAAGAAACAGCAGAAACACAGTCTTTGGAATTCACCACATCCCTTCGTCCCTCTCAAGTTGGAAAGTCTCATTTTCCCTTTAATTTTGATACTTTTCTCGAGTCTGTCTCCAGGAGTGAGGAAATTGGTAGCTATTTCCTTGAGTTACAACCAGGTGAAGTCTAAAGACAATTGTTTTTAACTGTGTGGGCAGATATTATTTCAAAGAGAAGGTACAAGTCAATAATGAATGGCTCACACAGTGTTATGACATAAAATATGAAATATATGTGTGCCTGTGTGAGCAGGCAAGCATATTTGATTTTAAAGAGAAATATCAATATCTGAAAAACACAAAATATTTTGAATTTCAACAAAAATCTTAAAGCAAATTCCACTAAGCTGTCTCATAATGACTTCTACTGTATGTCCAGATACAGTATTCAAATAAACACTGCTTCTCAAGGCCTGTCTTTTCAAGACCTTGCAAGGAAGATTTACACCAACAGATTGTCCCACTGCAGTTACTTTCCTCCTAAAAGCAATATGCCCTGTAAAAATACTTTGTTAACTACATACAGGTATGAACTACATACACATATTCATTTCTTACCTCCAGGATGCTGAATGCTTGTTACCTGCCTATAGCTGCTGTTTGACCTTGGTAATATGATTCCAGCATTTATCCCAATTACAACTGCCACCTTATTGGTTATCTTCATCAAGACATTAGGGAAGATCTTATATCAAACCCCTTTTTTCATGTCAAGATTGCAACACATGGCACTAAGAGCTCTCCTTCATATGGTTCAGTAGTGGACCATCTTTTACAGGCAGACAACCCAGAACCTATTCTGAGCTTCACAGGGAACAAAAAGATGCATGAGCTTGCTTTGCCATTGAATTTGGAAAAGTGACTACCCCATACATCTTAGAAAATCCTATGGTTACAGACATGGTAGCAGACAATGCCAGCCCTTCTAAATTATCCTGACACAACTATGTTTCAGAGAGTCTGCAAGCCTATGTAACCAAATACATAAAGTAGATGGTTGGGAGATCTTTTTTACATCACCAAAAGAAACAAAAATTATAGAAATTATTGTGGGGGTTTTCTTTTAGACTAAGGCACAAACAATACCTGTTAATGTAAATGGAAGATTTAAAAATGATTCCTGAAGAATCATATCAAATATTATAACCTGAAGATTAGACAAGATTTATCTGTTCACATATCATAAAAAAATCCCTGTTTGTTTTCCGTCTTTAAAAACAAACAGTGCTCTTCTGCAAAACATGTTTAGAAGCCATAAGAAATGAAACTACTTGATTTCTCATTAGTTAGCACTCGCTTTTACCTAATGAAGGCTGACTACACACACATATGTGTAGAGATTAATTTTAAAATTTTGCAGTTGAGAGCAATACACGTGCTAGCACCACAAGCAGTCTTTATGTGAGAGTACAAAGTCAGCAGATGCTTTGGTATTTGTCCCACTGAGAAGAAAAGAGGGAGGAAGCTCTACTAAGCTCCTATTTTTCCTCCATGTTTTCTTCTAACTCTAGATAAGATGATGAGTGTCCCTTATCTGACTGTCAAGCTTGTATTTCCAGATGTTTCTACGGCACTGGTTTCTCTTTGTTTATTCAGCCACACAATAGAGTATGGGAGTATGGTCACACAGAGCAGAAGGAAAGAGAAGAAAAAATATGGACACATCAACTGGCATACACATGTTCATTTGTCACAGCCTTTCTGGAAAGTTGCTCCAGAACTTTCTTTGCATTAATTTTAGAGTATTAGTGATGCTCCTTTACAGGTCACCCTTGAAGAGAAGAATGAAGAGCCCCATACCTTTTCACTGTACAGATACTTTGAACATTTAAAAGCAAGCAAGACGTGAAAATTACTTGCCAGCAAATTCAGGAAAAGCACATTACCTCAGTTCACATTCAACAGATTTTATTTGCAAACAGTTAGAAACTTGTATTTTTAAAAAAAGGAAGATTTAATCACATAATATGCTGGCCAAGGTTTCCCTTTTCATTTATTATGGAAGTTTTGTACTGTCACACAGATCAGACAAACAGGTTTTGAAACTCTAGCACTCTGAACTGAGAAAGAATGTTATTTTGCCTAGTGTGACCCAGAAGTATTTGCAAATTCTGATCCTAAAATCAATGCTATAATGCAATGGTCAGATAATAAGAAGAAATTACGGGGGTAATACTTCTATTTACTTTTTAAAGGTCCTTTATGTGAGTTCTCTTGTCTCAAACAAGAGAAGCTATACTTGATCATGTCCTAGAAACATGTATAAAATTTCACTTAGCAAAATTAAAATTGTTCTACAAATGTCTCCAATTAAGGTGTGACGTTAGCTACAAGAGCAGAGTATAGGTCTTAGAATTAAAACAAAATATCCATGTCAAGTGTGAGACTACATACAGTTCTACATTTTGGGACATCTTTGCTCTTGTTTGTTTGTTTTTTTTGTTTTGTTTTGTTTTTTTTCTTTTTAGTTTATCTTTATAAATTGTTGTAAATTAATGAGATTTTATTATGTGTAACTTAGATAACGCTGTTATCCTGAATCATCTGTTCAGCATCTCCTCTGCTATCTCAGAATATTCATCTGTTTTGAGGTGCTGCAGTTCCAGATCAAGCTCACATCTCTGGATTCTCCTTGATACCTTCAGGATACAAAACTTTTCTCATCAATGCAAGGCAGTAAAGCCTTGGAGTGGGTTCCTGAATGTGCTGGAAAAAAAGATGAATTTGATGGCTTCAAGTGATGGAAAGGTGAAACTCAAAAACGAAAGAGAGAATGAAGAATGAATGGAAAACAGAGGAGGAACAACACGCTCTCTTGAAGATACTTGTAACATGATGTAAAATGGGCAGATATAATGACTATAAAGTAAAGAATGAGGAAAAAGTGGGGAAGAGAGAAACCAAGCTGAAAATAGAACAGAAAGACAAAATATGTGCGAGAGAAAAACAGAATGAGTTTAAGAGAAGGCTGAAAGAGAAGCAGGAGAAAAACACTAACTTGCACTTCTAGTAAATGGTTTCTAAGAATGAATGTCTGCCTGTTGCAAATCACTGTGTGAATATATAGGTATGCCACCCAGAAGTTATTTGGTGTTCCAAATAGTGACAGAAAAATAACAAAAAGCAGCTTACGTGGCAGGACACAAGCAAAGACAAATATCAGTTCATCAATGTCTGAACTGAAGCTGTGATGAAGGTGGATTTCTTTTCCTCTGAATGATCTTTTCCCAAACTTTCTACATTATTAACCTAGTCCTGCAAGTGATAACATTTATCCTTTGCTTACAAAGACTGATACTGTTTCTGGAAAATGCTAGACTCCAATGATAAATTTTCCCACAGTATCTTCCTATAAGAGAACACCCCCCGTACATATGTGCAGAACATTTTGTTCTTCCCCTCAGAAACTGCTTCAGACTTTCTGCGGCATTTAAAAAAATATTGCATGGACTTTTAAGCTGTATGAATCTGTCCAAAATTAGCAACCCAAGGTACAGACTTGAAAAAACCTTTCATAGTACTCTTTTAGAGTGGTCAACACTGGATAGCTGTAAGCAGAAAATATTAAATCATCCAGTATGAAAATCTGCTGTCACAGAACAAACCCTTTTACCTTATGAAGGTCCTAAGGAATTTATCTGTAAGAAGCCTTTAGCTGTGATAAAGAATATAGAAGAAACATGGTGACTTGGGTAGGACAAGCTCTTTCCTATTTATTTTAAAATCAGTTGAAGACATTTGGCACATGTCATATATATCATGAATGTGGAAATTTATTGGTGAGTGTCAACATTAAGAGAAAACACTCAGCGTCCATATTAGTTCTCTATATGACCCTTGCTCGTTCTTAAGGATGAAATGTCTGAAAAGCCATACAATGTAAAAATGTCAGTGCACCTTGGATTTATGCTGTTATTCAGTTCTATATTTGACCAACCAACCACATACTTAATGTCTAATTTAGAACTTCCAAAATTTATACCAGCATGTCTTTTTATTTTTCTTTTAGAAATCTCTTTGTAGCTAAAAAGGCCAAAAATCACATGTCTGTATTTGCTTATACACACATCTTCCTCTGTGTGGGATCCAGACCTCTGTAGATACATAGACCCATCCAGCAGCAGAAAAAAATGCCCCAGTGAATAAATTTAAATGCTCCCTCTTTTTTTTTTTTTTTTTTTTTTTTTAATACCACTCATCCAGTAATATTTATGTTTTGTTGCTAATGTGACCTTTATACTCCACCTTAATCAGAAACTTGGTGCGAGAAGTCTGTGGCATTTTATCCCTACTAAACTCTTTTTTAGTAAACATTATTTCAGATTGTTAAATAGTTATATAAACATTCCATAGGAACAAATAGATGCAGGAGTCGTGGGTTTACTCAGTCCTGCGGATGCCAGTAGCGACAAAGATACAACAAAAATAGTTAAGCAGGGAAAAACTGGTGGATTTTAAAAAGGAATTAGTATTGAGGAGCCCCATCCCCTCCTCACATTGTTGCACAGTTTGTTAACACTTTCCCTGGATAGCATGCATGATGTGGGCAACATGTTTCCCTAAGATGGATTCAACCCCACTCATGTGGGTTCTAGTAAGAATGAAATGGGAACATCAGACATTAAACTGATAATATAATGAAATAAATCTAATGTGATTTTGGAAGAACAAAATACAAAAGACACATACACTATTGAGTCTCTAATTAAACTATTGAAAAACTTAAGGAACTGTTTTCTCCAGCAATCAGTCTACATCAAAATTATCTGGCAAAAAGCCTCACCTAATGTCCAGAGCATGAGCTCCAGGGAAGACTTTTGTTTTCCTCTTCTTGATCTGTTGGTGTTGCTAACTGACATGGAATCACCTTTGTAAGTATTAATATCAGCTAGAAAAATACTGACCAGCATAGAAAGAAATTCCATTTTGGAGCAATTTACTGCAAAGTGTATCATAAATTAAACGTATATATTTTTGGTAAATTATTCTTTTAATTTATGGAGTAGCATGTATTCTATTCTGCAAATTTGTTACTGCTATGGTATCAGTTGCAGGCTGAATTTCTGGGACCATTCAGTCCAATTGGTTTAGCTGTTCTCAAAAGTTTGATAGAAAAACTTATATTGATCATGCAAAAAAATTCATATGTTCTTTTCAAATTTGCTTTCATTTAACCAAGTTATGAAACTTCAAATAAAACTCCAGTCTACACATGCATCATAAAATTTCACCAGAGGATGACTAAGGGACTTGAACATCTCTCCTACAAAGAAAGACCAAGAAAACTGAGGCTGTAAAGCCACGAGAAAAGAAAGCTGAGTTGGGATCTTATTAATGTCTGTAAATATGTGAAGGGTGTGTGTCAAGAGGAAGGGGCCAATCACTTTTTGGTGGTGCCCAGTAATAGGACAAGGAATAATGGGTTTAAGCTAGAACATAGAAAATTCCACTTCAACATAAGGAGAAAGTTCTTCACTGTGAGGGTGAAAGAACTCTGAACAGGCTGCCCAGAGAGGCTGTGGAGTCTCCTTCTCTGGTGACTTTCAAATGCATCCCTGTGTGGCCTGCCCTAGGTGATCCTGCTGTGGCAGGGGGGCTGGACTAGATGACCTCTAGTGGTCCCTTTCAACCCCTAACATTCTATGATTCTATAAGTAAGTAACACCATAGAAAACCCTGAGCTGGAAGAAACCCAGAACGATCATCAAGTCCAAATCCTGACTGCACACAGGGCAATCAAAAGCTGAACCATGTATCTGTGGAAGTTGTTGAGATGCTCTTGAACACTGACAGGCTTTGGGTCATGACCTCTTCCCTGGGGAGATAGATCCAATGCTTGACCAGCCTTTCAGTAAAATACAATCCTCTCCTTTCCTCATGCTGGAGGATATAGAGAAAATAATAATTTCTTTTATTTGCAAATATTTAATGGCAAAGATACGTGGAATGAACCTAAAACTATATGTCTTCCAATTAATTATGCAGGTTTCAGCAAGACACCATCTTTTGACTTTTTAATTTTCATTCATAGATTTATTATAAGAAACTGCATTCAGACCAATGCAAAAAGAAAAGCATTAAGATTGCAAAGTTGAGCACTGCAAAGCAAAGAAACATTCTACTGGAATTCCTGACTCATTCACTGCACGTGATAGATAATGCTGCCTTAATGAACAGCTATTTGATATTTTGTTTTCTCCTCAGTGTTTAATGTGTGGCCCTAGGCCTTATTTACTGCATTCTATGCAAACCATGCTCTGAAGATAGAATTAAAAGCTTCCTTGTGGGTTTTCCTGTGCCGCTCATCACTGCAGTATCTCAGTGCTTCATAAACGTTAATTTATTTCCAAAATAACCTTGTGAAGTTGCAGAATAAGAGGAAGGATGTAGGCCTTAACAGTGCCCACATCATTATTTTCACTGATCGATGTTGAATAAAACAATTAGCTTTACTAGATAAGGATCCTAATTTTGCAGGTATAATTGAATGCCCAAAGAAGGGAAGTACAAACCAGAGAATGTAAGACTAAAGGACGGGCTGAAGTTCTATAACAACAGAACTGTGAGATGCCCAGAAGTCCAACAATGACAGTAAAAATAACTTAAAGACCTTAAAGGTAAATATACACACACATTTTTACTTCAGCTGCCTGATGTTAGGAAAGTAGTCATTCCCATTACTGGAAGTGTAGGCAATACCAGAAAAAATGAAGTTCTAACAGATCAGTGCTACTATATACTGACATATAAATCCATTCTCTTAAGCAACTGGTTCATGATCTAGGGATGCTATACATGGTCAGGGCATGTGAATTTTAGGGAGAAAAAAACCCGAACATCCAACCACTATACAAATCAGGCCCATCACAGCCCATAGGTACATAGTTAATAATTAAAGCACCTAAAATCCTGAGAGATTCCACTACACATTGAATACTGAAACCAAGACTAAGACATCTTGTCATGGACACTAATTAAAAACTGCTAGCCATCTTCATAAAATGAGTTGGAGATTCCTGAAAGCAAGGGTGGAAAATGTTCCAGACAAATGAACCAAGGTTAATCTGGAAGAAGGAAACACATGTGTGTGTTATGATTATAGACAGAGTCAAGATGGAGCAAGTTCCTCACCTTTGGGAATAAAGAGTAAAATGACAATTCACCTGCCAAACTAATGTGTGGCTGATGATGGATTCCCTAAAAGGCAAATGGTGTCACAGCCTGAATACTCAAAAGGATGAGGCTAGAGCAGAAGGTCTCAGATGCAGACAGAGTCTACACTATTAAGGGATTTAAAAGCAGCAGGGCCAAGTTAAAATCAATCTCCCACTTTTAGGGATCAAATGTAGATAATAAATAGTGGGCAAAATACCAACATGTTAACTTAATCCCAAGAGAAAACATGCTGCTAAATGCTGTACAAACTACTAGAATCTGAGGAGCGATGCTGGAGACTGAACTCAGCAAGAATTATGACTTGACTGCTTGTGCTTCTCGGTTAAGACATGAGGAAATAAACAGGCAAACAAGTTGCAGTAGTTATGCACTGAACAAGAACTAGCTAATTGAAGCTTTCTGTAGTGAAGGGATGATGGCAATCAACTTTTCAGCTTGTCATTTATTCCTTGGGGAACTGGGCAGTCACCAGGAGATTGCTAAGCCTTTCAGAGCTAGCCCTCTGGTACACTGCAGACATGTCTTTATATTTCCTGCCATATTTTTTATACCAAAAGGCAGAGTACTGGACAGAATAAGAACTGAAGACAACAAATTTGATATAACCTGAAATACATTTGTTACAGAAGCCTAGATAACATGTTCTGCTCAGTGGACACAGGCACATTTTTACAGGAGCTGGGCAAATTTTAAAAAGTGCTTTAAATAATAAGCCATTGCTATTTCCAACACTCACTTCCCCTCTGGTAAACTGTCAGAATAAGGATATTTAGAAGTGCTTCCCACAATTCATCCTCCCACGACTTCTTTATTGGGAGCTATGCGTTCACACATGGTGAATATGAAGGAGTGAATGCTGTTGGCGGTAAGCAGGAGAACCAGTTTTAGTAAGCAATGTTACTCTTGTGTATTAGGATTTAAGATAACCTTTGAATTTAGGGAGAGATTTAACATGGGACAGATTAACTCAAATCTACTTAATCTGAAGTTTCATGCAGTTCCTGTAAAGTACTTACAAGTGGCTATTTGGTGGACAAGGCACCAGACTAGCTGGATGGCAAGGCTGATTCAGACCTATGCTATACATGATAAAAAACCCTAGAAAAAAAATTACAGAAGCACCAAAGAAAAAGGGAGCAAAAATCAGAATCCACTAAAAACAAAGGATTTACACTTTAAGACAGTGCAGACCTTGTGTTGGCTTGCTTCAGAGTAGTTCACTTGTAGATGGTTGGCCTTTTCACTACAATAGCTTACAGTAGAAAAGACAGATGCTAAAGAGTAGATGGCAAAAACTTACTATTCATGTAAGTATCCATATAAGAACTAATTCATCTGCTTCCTTGCTTTTCTATATACACATAATTCCACTATATGGCATAAAAAGAGAAAAATCAAAGTACATTAAGTCATAAACACTCATTGTCTTTGATAGAGTAAAAAAAAATAAGGTACTGTTTCTACATTCAAAGAACTCCTAATGTTGTGCAAATTAATTGGGAAGAAAGAATAAATAAACTCATCTAGCAGCCTGGTTTAAAGACATCACGCTGCTTTATTCCTATTCATTAAGAGACTTACTTTAATGTCCTTAACTATTAAGTGCTATCTTTTTTCAGTTTTCCCATACTGCCCCTTGACTCATACTCAGACTTACCTATGTTATTTTGGGGGTTTATTGCTTCTGCTACTGCTTGGCTAGAGGGCTTCCAATATTCTGCAGTAAACTGTTGCTAGGTTTTCCATTATCACTAATCAGTAAAATAAATGCAGTCTGAAGGATGGAACATTTCTTGCAGTTAAAGCTTTTTCTCTCAAAAACTATAGAAGTGTCTGCTATTCAAATTCTCTGTAGGTACCATATTGGCATTAATTTACTGAGAGATGATGTTTGGGCTTGGAGAAACTTAATTGGTATTGTTCTTTTTTTTTATCCTTTAAGAGAAAGAATTTCAAATGTGTTAAACTGACAGGGTTTAAAACTGCACAGGATACATTTCAAGCAATGGAAGAACCATGAAAGGGCAGAGACAGGAGGGATACTTTCTTCCTGAAAGGATCAGATGCTGCAATTAAGGTAATTCCATGACTGGTAAAGCTTTCATTGGAATAATCCCACTGTTCCTTACCCTGACCCTATTACTATTCTGGTAATACTTCATCTAACAACTTTCTTTTAAGATAGATCAGATTACTCTAAACATCTCAGTACTCCCATCAATGGCTCATGCTCTGATACTGCCTTTTAGGTTCTCCTTCTTTTGTACGCCTGATACCATGTGCTAATAGGGAGAGGAATGTGGTAAATGAGGTCACAGTTCCCCTGCATAAGAGGCAGAGATTTCAAAGCACTGACAAAGACAATTTAAAAATTATAGGAAACATGATTTAATAATCAAAATCTCTTTGACAGTTAACAATTAATTGCACAGTATACATGCTGCCTGTAGCCAGCCCACACTCTTGAAGTGTACTGTGTCACAGCTTGGCCCATATCCTACTGGAAACAGTGGGTGCCCTTTCAACTTATGAAGTAAAATGACTGCAATTTCTACATCTTTTGTTATTTCTTTGTTGAAATGTTCACTAATGAAGAAGAAAAATGGGAGAAAAAAATAGGACAAGATGCAGTTCTTCTCTTTCCCCATCCACATTCACTTTGTTCCAATGTTTGAAGCTGGCCTGGATAGCTGCAACTGGTATTTTGTGACAAGTACTTTCCATCTACCATGCAGCCATTCTGGTAGAGGACACAGCTCATGTCTCCTAATAAAAACCAGAAGCTGTCCAAATTTTTCCTATCCTGCCCTCACCCTACAAGTGTCCAGCAGTGGTCCTACAGTCTAGTATTATTTCAGCTTTCTAAATGCTACCACAACAGTAGAAGTATGGCTGAAAAGTTGGTTCTAGGTCCCGAGGAAGTAAAAATACTGACAGCCACACAAAATCTCTTCCACTGTTGCTACTAGAGACAAGCAAATACAAGACTCAATAGGGTGTCATGGGCCAGCTGGAAATTTTTTTTTCAAGTGTAATCCCTGAAGTGGCATGTCACACCTTTTGGAGGAACAGGTTGTTTTTAACCCTTAAGTCTGCTGGATGGCCCCTGAAATAATTAAACCTGACATTTCTAGGGTTAAAACGTCAAGAAGGAGAAAGAGCTGAAAAAGGAAATTCCCCAGCTTCTTAGTAATGAAAAGCTGAGGGTATACCTTCTGTGGTTGTCTGTGAGATGCTTTCACATCCGCGTGTCAAGGGTTTTTCAAACTGACAACTTGCAAATTTGAAATACAAAAATGCCCAAAGCGATATTTTAGTGGCTCAGGGAAACTCTTGTACGGGAAAAAGAATTCTAAAGTGAAACGTCTCTAGAAATCACACAGGGCCTGACCACGATACTCTAATTATGCTAATTGCTTCAATGCCCTTGCTTTATTTATGCTGAGCAGCTAAGATAAATAAAGGAAAATTGCTTTGGATCTAACTGTATTCATATCAGAATGCAAACTAGCCTGTGTTTGTTATGTGATTGCTGATCTGTTTACACTAAATTCTGCAGGTAATTGCAGTTTTGATTGCACATTTATTTCTAGCTGCACAGGTCCCAGGACTAGGTCTGTCTGTTTTTATAATTAAACCATTTTGTAATATCTAAACTCACTAAAGAGCGAAATGATGCTTTAAGAATTTACATATTTTATGCATTAAAGATAATACTTTAGTGCCAGTGACAAAGAGGAAAAATTCTGTTTATTACTGAAAAATGGACAGCATGTTCTGGATTTGAAGAAATTTGAGACATCTGTTCCAAGGCCTGTTCACTGAGTGGGACAGATGTCCTCTGCATCCCTGTAATCTGTTATACAACACCTACTTTTTGAACTTTCAGTTGTAACTTTCATGTGAGTAAAATATGTTAACAGAATGAGTCTGGGGCTTTGATGAGACCCTCAATAAGAGCCAGCACCTGCTGCAGTTTGGGAAGTGGAAGTCTTGCCCTGGGAAGGTTTGGGAGAAAATGCAGGTGAGATATCTTTAGCTCAGACTCAAAACAAATTGCAAATACTGACTTAGTCTCTCAACATCTCTCTGAAAGATAAAGTATTATTTCCATTTTGCAGCAGTGGATAGTGAGGTACAGCAACTTGATTTGTCCACAGGCCACACAAGAAATTAGTGTCAAAGATGGGTATGAAAGAATTGTCTAAATCCATATCTTTTGCCTCAAGCACAAAATTATTATTATTACTTATACATCAGTATAAATGTGTATGGCATATTGAAGACAGATAAAGTGATGGGTACTGGAGAGTTGACACACTCAATTATAAAACCATCGTTCTGCCCTTGGTGATGAATTCGAGGTAAAGATGCTTTCTATTTTCATTCCAACATGTTAAGCACCTTCTGAAACCTTAATTTGAACTTCAGCTGTGGTTATTTCTTCCTTTCCACCTCCCTCAGCACACAGGCACCAGATCTAATCTTTTTTTTTTTTTTTTTTTTCCCTCTGTCTTTGAGAAAAGCCCATTACTATAACATTACAGAGAAAAAACCCCTAATCTCGGAGTTACAAATTTAGAGCAATGTCATCTCTGTATAGCTTCTTCATCCATCATCAATTTCAAAATCAGTAATCCAGTCTGCCTCACTTAATGGAAGACTTAATATCAGCATATGCAGACAAGTTGGCAAGTTTCTTTTAGCTACCTGATACTGTAGCAGCACACTGAGATGAGGTGTCCATCAACAGGCTGCTTGCACTCTGAGTGAACCAGGTATAAAACTGAAGGCCAAAGGAGTTAAGCCTCCAAAGAAGTGCACAGTAGCATGTGAAACTCTGTAGCACTACAGCATCACAACACATTTCTGTTACAATAACGCTTGCCATTTTAACAGTTTGCAAAACATAATAAAAGCCACTTCTAGCTGGGAAAAAGATCCTTACTGCATGACAAAATGGAACTGCCAGCAAAAACAGCATAAAGATAATGAGGTATGGTTTATAAAACCTTTCCCTCAAATATTGGTCAGTGGATAGCTTCTCATTCTCCATTTTGAAGCTTCTGAGCATGAACTGAATCTACTGTCCCCACTCCTCCATTATTCCGAGAAGGTATGTTACCCTTCAGAACTACTTTGTGAATTCTTACCACCAGTTATTTATACCACCACTGCTTATTTATACCACCATTATGACATTGCCAGTCCAACTTACACACTAGAAAAGGATGTTTGTTATTGAAACATCTCTCCTAAAAAAAAAAAAAAATATCACAGTGGATTTACTCCTTTGTCTTTCCATTCTAGCTTCTAACACTTAAAATGAACATTCATTCAACAATACAGGAATAGATGGCAAATAAATAGGAAAAAACCCAAAACACTTCAAAAGAACATGTATAAAATAACAATGTCTCATGTTCAAAAGAAATCTAAATACAGACCTTGCCTTGCAAAACTGAAAACTACTCTGCTCTGAGTTACAAATCCATGAAAATAATTTATACATCCCTGCACACTCTGTATCCATATTCTAAAGGAGAAAAAGCAGCATATTTGTTTCAGAAGATACTTATAGCTGACTGACATAATTACCTTAAGCACCATATCTTTCAATGTATCCTTAACAGACAAAGCTCTTCATGAGCTTTCCACAACTGGGTGAAGAGGTACTGAAACAATAAAATGATCTCTTAATTTGTCATCACCGTATAGCTCATATGTTTCCTTACCATACAAGAAGCTGTCACAAATTAAGGAGTCATTTCTATATGTCTTAATTATACCATCTACACTGGGCAGTGCTGTAACAGAGAGGGAGGGGTCCAAATACTGCTTGCATATGCCACAGTTCTGCCTTATGGTCATCTTCAACTTTTCTGCAGCCTCAGCAGCAGTAAAGCTTCTATAGGACCTAGGTCATGTTTAAGCTTGAAGTTGTTTAGATACTGAAGATTTGTTCAGATTCTCGGCTATGTGAATGTAATGTTTCAATCCTGTTATTACAGTGATCAATTTTGCTTAATGCACAAATGATGTTTATTTCAATTTCAGCTACCAGTTCTACTGCCCTCTTCTGTATAGAATAAACTTGCACATCTGCATAATTAATTATTGCTCTGTTTTATGTGGCAAATTCGTCTTAATAGTATCACACAGTAGCAGGCAATGTTATCTCTCTCAGATGGAGGAGGCTATTATTTCTGGATTCCACCCCACATGCTCTGTATGTACCATCTCTTCCCATGTCACACTGATATTTAACAATCACCTAAATACAGACACCCCAGGAACACCTCTCTGAACAAAGAAAGACAAGTTGAGGAAAGAGTGATTTCCTAAAGACTCAGCTGGAAGAGGCAAAACTCTGAGATTCCATTTTTTCTTTAATATTATTACCAGTGCCAACGCTGGAACTGGTAAAATTCTAATCAAGATTGCTTCAACATTGCAGTCTAGATTAGCTGTGAGAAAAGTCACTGAATTGGACCAGGTTTATCTGAAAAGAGTGGTATTTTAGACATACTTTTTAATCTGTTCATGATGCAAAAGAATTATTTTTATTAATCAGCCCCATCCTGTTCTCCCACAGCCAGCGTGAAAGACTTTGGCCAAATGACTTACACAAATGCTACAAAGAAAGAGAAAAAAATCCTCATCTACATAAATGCAAAGAAAAATTTTACAGCCTGTCCAAAGGCTACAACACACCTTCCCCTTCATCCCAGAAAGGCACAATGCAGACTGCATTTAGACTCTTCCAAGACAGCAAAAGACTCAGGACTCATCACTTCCTCAACCAATCAAAAAACAAGGTAGGAATGAGGTGGATCATGCAAAACTACTTACAATCTTAACACACTAACTTAATATTGAAAAATATGAGCAGTCTTATGCAGAGTCTCCACCAGTGGAAATAACTATTGTAGACAGATACAGAGCTTGGCAGGGCTTGAAAACCTGTCTTTAAAGATGGATATACTCCAGATATTTCACTTGCATTCTGAGGTGGCAGCACTGTTGAGTCAGTTACAAGTTCTTTGGATATAGTGACAGACAAATGTGATCACAAGAAAGAAAAATTTCATATAATCTGCCAGTTTCCTCAATTAGCTTGCCTGACTTTGTTCAGACACAATCAGATGTCTCTGGTACCACTGAGGACAAGGTACATGAGACTTGAGATTTCCTACCACCCTCTACTGGAGTAGAGAATATTTTGTTCCCTGAGCTGCCTTGAAGCTTCAGAGTGAACACTGTGGTAATTGTATCTGTCACAATTATCCCACTTAGAGACACATCAACCTGTCTTCTCTCATATTAAGAAAATATGATGTTTCATTTTGTCACATTTTGATTTTCTTTTTTTTTTTTTTTTAATTAAAAAAATGGTTAATACAGAAATTCTACACATCTTTCTGATAAGGAAGACTCTGCCTGATTATGTCAGTTTTGAAGCATGTTACAAATCCTTTCAAATTTCTTTACAGAGTATACACAACATGACTACTTTTTGAACATATTTGGGCAGACATTACTATTAAAGAACATTTTTATCAGCTATTAACAACCATGATGAAAACTCTGAATACACAGAATTATTTTAATGCAACTTCTTTATTGCCTACTGACCCCAAAGTGTACATTAAGAAAAACTCACTGAAAGATAATGAGAATATCTCTATAATCTGAGCCATGTAGAAGGGTGAAGTTCTCAGTGATTGAGAGAGGTCAGTGAGAGTTTCATCTTCAAATGGCAGTGTCACAGTAAAGCAGAGTCAAAACGGGAAGAGGTGTGGGCAGACACAGTATGGGTAAGATGGATAACAAATAAAGTTAGCTTAAAAGTCTGATAAAACCTCTGAATGAAGGTGATTTTGCACTACTCCTTGAACTTAAAAAATTAGTCTGGCCTTTAATCTCTCCACCCCCTTTGATTCAAGGACATTGAAAGTATGGTTTAGACCCAGAATTGAAATGCTCATTATGTTATCTTTGTTTTATAGCTGAAAGGTGTAGGATACTGTTTATAATAAGAAATTTTACTGAGTAGCAGAGGACTATCTCAGTGTCTTATTTTTTTCTTGGTGCAATATTATAGTATTCATTATAGCTAACTGTCCAGAACAATTTTTTTAATTCATTTAAACTAAATTCTGACCAGAATCCCAGACATGAAAGTTACTAAAATACCAGGGCAGTGAAATGAAGCTGTTACCTATACTACAGTTCAGGAATGCTTTAATATATATTCAGTATCCAGTGACTTGATTTTTGTTGATCTCATTGCCACTACGCTGTACTTCAAACCTCTGGAGAATTAAATCCAACAACCCTCCATGACTAACAAGCTGTTTAATTCACCAATGGGTTCCTTCATTATTTTACAGTTGCAGCTTGGGAAAACTGAGTGAATGTACTGACAAGACTGTTATACGGACTACTGCAATAATACTATACCATTAGCAGCTCCTTACTTAGAAGGAACTAAAAATCCTTAAAAGGAATGCATGCTTTTCATTAAGAAATGCAGCAAAGACTGTGCAACCTAAAGATTGTTTGAAAAGAAGAACAAGGTCATCACATTAAAAAAGATTGTACAGATTTTTTTTTTTTCCTTACTGGGTATAAATTATTTAGAGATAGGGCAGGTTTCTCTACTGATAATTCTTGCTGGAGACCTACAGCACCTTCAAAAGTAGCCTGGGCATAAGTGAAAGAAAATCATTTATACCTGATAGTTATGAAAGGTCATGAGCAAAGAAATAAATTCTCGATTTCATAGGTCTCGCCTTTGGTAAGAAAGTGAGGTGGTGCATTAGTGCTATGACATGTGTAGGTTTCTAACTGTGAATGTGTGTGTGTATGCATGTATACAAAAATATATAAAACCTGATCAAATAACAATAATTCACATTTTCTATTTTTTCCCCCTCATATATTTATGTCTTGTTCTCTCCTCACTTCATCTCCTTTTGGTCCATAATGTTCTGCACTCTCCCAATTCACTTCCGTTAGACTCCTTATTTCAAAGGCTGAGTTATGATCAAACAGCAAATTATGCTTCCTAAATTCTAAATTGAGAAGTAAAATAAATACTACATTTAACACACATGCTAAGGAAACAGATTCTTTAGCTCAAGAAATGCTCTTCCAAGACCTCCTGCACAGTAGGCTGTAAGGAAAGTGAACTGACCCGTTTGCTACTCACCTCACTTGTGAGGAGCAGGATGGGGCCTGCTAATATGCCATAATTATCCTGTTATGTCACTGTCATTGAACCAGTGTGAGGAACTTTGGACAATTCAAACCGGAGTTACCACTTTGGATCACTGAGTTGCCATCAAGTCACATTTCTTTTTAAAAAAGCAGTATGTGAAGTGGTACAGAAGACGATGCACATGACTTGCCTAAACAGTGAACAACTTGGCATCCCAACACATTTCAGAATAACAAAATTCAGTTAAACATGTGTGCTCTATTCTAATTAATTACCTTAACATGGGGCTACAGCCATTCGGAAAGAACTTCTTAGTAATGGGGATGCTCCTATCTGACTGCAGCAAAAGACTACGAAGTCACCTGCACTGTTGCAAATAAGGGACCCTGCAAGAAAAACTATTAAAAAACTGTAGCAATAGCTGAACAGTGACTGATAGAACACCACACTAATTTCTGTTGAAAACCTCCTTTAGAAACTGTTGAATGTTATCACTTTATAGAAGTATTATATTTATCACACGATACTGAATTCTTGATTTTGGGCACAGTCTTTACTATGATTGTACAGGCAGCACAGTTTGTGTATTTGTACAGGTTTAGAGCTGAATTATATTTTCTGTTTCCATCTATGAGAAAAAGCTTTCTTTGTTACATAGATAGAAATGTCTAAAATTTCTGGAAAGGATGTATTTAGTATAAATTTATCCACCAAGAAAGTTAGGCAGGACAGACTATTTTAGGAAATGTAAACTTAAAGAAAAATAGCAGTGAGTCAAGAGCCAACTGTTTCTGTTGTGATTTATTCAGTATTTCAGAGCTGCTGCTTCTATAGGGAACAATATGAAAGGCATTGGAAATTCAGAAGACACCTCTTTTGTGTACCATAAAACTGTGCTGCTAACCTACAATACCCTCATAGAAATACAGTTCAATAAGGAACTCAGTTGGGAAGATGCCTCAATAGAACGACATGAAAAAATGGTCAATACAAGAATGATTTAGTTTACCTTACAAGGGATTTTGATGCTGGAAATAAACAGGGCTTTGAATCTTGTAAAATAAAAATCAAGATAAACACAGGCTCATATTTTTAATTCTCACACATATTTAATGTGACTTTTTGCAGATCATTGCCTCTGAATCATCACTTCCATCAAGCCTATCACTTGAGAGGTGTTACAGCACTTAGCCCTCAGGGCAAAGATAAGTCTTCACCATTGTCATATATGGTACACATATTGAGCCAGATTATGCTGACTGGGAATACAGTACACTGCAGAAACAGTACTGATTCTTGCAGAATATCCTGAGATACTTATCAAGCTGTTAAAGGAGACATCAGTCTTTTGTCTGTATTGCCCTTGACACATTCTGAAGGAAAGTATCTAGAAATTCTTTGTTTGTTGAAGAGGCCTCAGACCCCTTAGGTCTAATGTAGGTTAAGTACCCCACAGATGTCTCAAGAATGGAAAAGCACCTTGAAAACCGCTATCTGAACTCACCAGAAACAAATAAATACTGACACTGAAAAACTAAGACCTAAAAACTCTAATAAAATATAAGCCTGGAAAGACACATGCATTCAGAAACAGGAAAAACTAAATATTGGCATATCAAACCCAGTCACCTCAACATAACAAAACCAGAACCAAACTCCAATAGGGGTTAAACAAATGATGGGAAACTTTACCACATTAGCATCCAATTATCATTGCACATATTTTCAAAGATAAATAACTATTTGCCTGCATTCAGATATTTGTTTATTGAATAACAAAGAGATCACACAGCAAACATCCTGTATGATGACATTCTTTTAAAATTCTTTTTCTTTTGCTTATTGCTTGCATCAATACCTGCCCTTTATTTACTCTGCAAATGCTACACAATTATCCTTGCAACATTTTGGAGGGAAAGGCTGTAGTAAGAAAACTAATAGAAAGTGTTAATGTGAATTTATTATTATTATTTGTGTATTTTTCATGTTTTATTAGAACAGCATACAGTTAACAATTTTAATAACTAATAGAGCTGAAAATATCCTTTTTTGTTTTCTACCTCAAAAATGCTACCTCATAGCAATTAACAAAACTTCCAAGATTAAAAAAAAAAAAATTACATCCATAGTTTTCCACAGGCAAATCACAGAATCATGGCTTTCCTGTCTCAGCAGAAACCTTACAGAATAAAGAAATTGAAACATAAAATCTCAACCTCTTCTTTAGACTGCACAAAATAAAGACATCGACAAAACATGAAATTGACTTCTGGTCTCCAAAATGCATTTGTGCTTTCTGTTAGAAATCAATTTCACCAGATATTAAAGAGCTTAGGAATATAATGTCACATACCTCTGCTATATCTACTGTGCTGGAACCAGTAGCAGATGAGATGCTATCAAAGAAGCATAGGAGGTTGCCAAGTGCTGTGCCATTTTCCTGTTGGCCAGGCTGGCCAGGAAGATGGAGAGCTGCAGCAGCAGCAGCATACAGCAGGCTGGCATTGAAGTGGTGCCTTTCATCACTCGTCACCTCTCTGCCACTGCTGCCAGTCTGGGGTTGTGTGGAGAGGGGCCTATCACTGAAGCTCTGCCCCATGGCAAGAAAGTTTCATGAGCCAAGACTAGGACACTAGATTTTTATCCACAATGTACCACTCTGTAGGTCTTAGCTTCTGAATTACCTACATCACCTGAGTTTCAAAGCCAGTTAGACTTCCATGTATGACTGCTGAAGCAGATTATGAAAAAGTGCATATGCGGTTACACGATATTTCAGTTCACAGATTCCATGGGGTGATGCAATCAGGATGCCATCAGGGGAGTGCCGTCAGGAGAAAGAGACCATAGGCAAAGCACAAGGGAAAAGGCCAAAGAAAATGGCTTAATGTTAAAAAAAGCAAACTAGAAAGACTTCAGGAGAGTATAGGGTACATAGCACCCTACTTCCTGAGATGATCTAACTTGCACAACGGCTACTTAGAAGTAACGCTACTTAAATTACTCCAAATCTTGGGAAAAATATTTATTTTAAATGAAAGGGAATTTAGAACATGTGAACTTTTTTGTAATACTGTCTTGATATGGAAACAACAAAAGGAGAAATGTATTGTGTGAAAGTTCTCACCATCAGTCTCTCTCTTAAACTCAGCCCTGAGATGAAACAACCTATAATTTCACTCCTAAGGCTCTTCTGACTGGAGTCAAACAGTAATTCTGAGTTGAAACAAATTGTACAGGGAGACTGTAATGTGGATAAATATCCAAAGGGATTAGCTAAGACCACCAAACTAATTTTACTTGTGACCTATTCAGATTTGAAGTCAGTCTCTTATCATCACTATTTTAATAGAATGAACCATTCTTAAACAATTTATCCAGACTGTTCCCTGAAGCATGCATTCAATCAATTCCAGACATGCACTTTTTTCTAGACTTTTTTTTTTCCTTCTTCCTTCTTACACATACATTTTGTTCTATCAGCACAGAAATACAGATTTTCACATTAGGGCAACTGAAGATCCAAAATATGCCTTTCATATGTTGACAACTGGTAGAAGATACCATATTAAAATTCACCATAATTTTTTATGGCAAGTTAATATTAGCTGACTACATCTAAAACACTTTGATATTTTAAAGCTTTCCATGACCTAGCTTCCAGTTTCCATTTATTTTCCCTCACTTTTCAGGGCTTAGTCAGCTGAGAGAAGGCAATGACTTCTAGCTTTTTTTTTGCTTAGCCATTTCAGTACCCACTCAGCAAGGTTAAATAACATTATGTTATTTAGAAAAATTCCATCCCCATCTTAGATTTCTGTAAATAAAACACTGAAGAAACACACTTCTATAAGCACAGTGTAGAGTCACAGAATGCTATGTAATTATCAAGGAAAAAGCAAGGCCAAAGTCATAAGCATTAACTTGTGTTTTGACACAATGCTGAGAATTTGCTGTCCATCTACAGGGCTCAGCCAGTTCACTCAAGCAAGACAGATTATTCAGAGAATTAGTAGTCCATTTATAGCCCACTCATTCGTGTATCACAAATTCATCTAAATGAATCAACTCTCTTCCATGGATCACAATTCATTCTGTTGAACAGAGCTACTCCAGCTTGCACTGAAGTTTATTACAAAACTTTAAAAAGTTATTTGTAATTTAATCATCTCAGCATGGCTTTGAAAAAGCATCTGATGGCAATAGCAAGGGCAATATGAACTCTCTGTACGTCCAACTTTGTAAAGAGAACACAATTTGACTTTCTATAATGTAAACTGCCCAATTTCAATTTACCTGCTTTGCATAAACATGACTGTAAAGGTAGCATTTTCACACACTTGGGCAACCTCTACTGAGCAGAAAAGACAATTTCTGTGTAGAACTTAATCTACAATTTTCATTTCCTGTTCACTATGGCAGGTAAATTACACAAGGTTGGAAACTACTGAAGAATGTTTCTACAAACATGTTCCTTCCGTGGCCAACAAGAGACGTAATATAGAGTTCATAGAACACAGTTGCATATAAAGTGCCTACAAGAGAGTATTACCAATATTTTTTTACAAAAGAACTTTTCTCATCAATCTCATTCAGTCCTTCAGCTTCCCTATTGATTATATGGCAGTTTTTAAATGGCCAGAGATTGAATCCAATCAAACCTGCTGAAAGAAGCAAAAGTGATCAAACTAATGAGCGCATATTACGTTATTTACAACACAAGTAATTTGGTTCCTGGGGCTTTCCTAGAATAAAACAGTGGGCTGAAATAACCTATGATTACATTCTGTGGAAAGCAGTCTCTGAATCCCAATGCCTGGATTCACAACACAAAGATTTGGAACTTGAAGTATTCTCAGGTCAGCAATAGTGTCATTTTTACAGGCAGATATGAACTGACAAGAGATATCTTTGTCTCTATCAGTAAGTATAAAGATTTTTATTAATACACCTACTACTATGCCAGGAAAATAACTACTTTAATGACCACATTTCCTTGAATATCCTTGGATCTGCTGTAGCCAGAAGTGACATATAAAAATCTCTGCTCTCAGCTTAAAAAAATACTTTGGAAAAGCTGAGAGTGCCAACAGTTTGGGTCTACTCCACTTTTTACACACTTCAGTGATTTCATCAACATCATAAAGTCCTCCATACTCAGTGAAGCACCTCTCAGACAACACAAAGAGACAACCACAAGACACACAGCACTTACTGGTCATGAGCTTAAAATACAGAGTACATGGAATTTAAAAAGGTGCAGGGCATTTTCAGAAGAAAATGATCTTTTTAGTTTTCAAAGGATATTGTTATATTTAATTAAAAAGACAAAAAAAACAAGCAACCAAAAAAACATCCCAACCCATAAGAGGTGAAGCTGGCAGAAACAGAAGCCCTACCCTCTTAATCCTGACTACTACAAGGAAGAAGTATCTACTCACCTACTAAACACAAGAAAATTACTTGTGAGGCTACTCCCAAGTCCAAGCTGTCCTAGCTCTGGCCAGCTAGGATAAGAAAAAAGACCAACAGACATGCTGGGAATAGGGGATGGAAAAGATGGGTTGAGATTTATATTTTTGAAAGTTCAAGTAAACATCTGAGCTGAAATCCTGATTCAATGGCCATAGCAATAGTTTTCCTGCTGACTTCATTAGGATTTCATGCCTAGAATTGGAAGTGTATTTGATTTCAACTTTCAAACCCAACAGTAATCAAAACAATAAACAGAGCCTCTTCTGAGGGAAGCTCAGTCTACTCTTTTGTTTTTCCGGGCTTTCGTATATCTTCCTAGTTTATCCTGCGGTTTCAAGAGTGCTGCGGAACTCATATCAAAGTTAGGTTGGTGGTTTTCACTTTTATCCTAAAATACTGATATGTACAGCATCACATTCCAGGGAGATCCTCTGAGACTGAAAGAATTAGATCATAAACAAAATTCCCATTCAATAGGCTTGCTCTTGTCCTGACCTCCTTGGAACAGTAAGCTTATTTCAAAATTATTTGCACTTCCCAGGAGAACAAAAAAGCCTGGGTGTAAATTCCAGGGTTTAACATTTTTTTTATTTATTGTACTCTGAAATTAAACATTCTCCAGCTCATCAGGACTTACACAGTCCCATTCTAACTCCTTTCTATCTCTCATGATCAGGAGGAGGGTGCTTGGTCACTATGACTCTTATCTATCAAGCAAAGAATTTCAGGCCCTGGCCTTTAGTATTTTCTTACAAGCAGATACATCCAAATTCCTCTAATATCTCACGATCGTAAAAACAGAACTTATTTTATTTAGCAAATAAGGCCAACTAGGTTATTTAACGAAGCAAGCCTGTTGCAAATGTTAACATAGTTTGGCAGGATTTCTTGCCTGGTGTCGCCATGCAGTTTAAAACAGATGGCAATGCTGAGCATAAAAGTCTCCCTTTTACAGCAGAGCTAATAACAATACTGTTTGTATTATAGGCCAGAAGGCTTAGTGGAAACGCCAGTAAAATTTTCCATGATAAACCAAGTGCTGCAATAGAAAATCACTTCAGTCTCATTTTTCTACCCTGCAGAAAGAAACACTCATTGTAACTTACTCATGAAAGGAGAAAGGTATAGGGGAAAAAGGGCAGGGCAGGATGCTTAGTGTAATTCGATAATTTTTTTCTAGTATTTCATACACAGTGTTTGCTTCCAATGTAACCTAAAGATGATTTCTGAGGTTGCCACTGGCCTCAAATGTAACTCTTTTTGATCTTTTAGAGACACTAAGTTTTCTTCTGTCCTTTTGACTCATCTTGTTGACATAGAGTCCCCTCATTCAGAACAAAAGCCAGGACACCCAAGAAAGGCCAGGTGACATAACAGAGTCCCTCTGAGCAAAACTGCACTAGAAATACAAAGCATGAGTCTGCTGAAACTGAAGCCTGGTGCTGGTCCTATAGTAGAAGACACTGTTGTTTCATCTGTATTAGTGGGAACTATAGAGCTGAGTGCTGTCTGTCTTTAGGTTATTCTGAACTTGATGTAGCTGCCAACCTGATATTCTTCTGGTGGCTTCAATTTAACCAGGATAAACCGTAGAGCCATCCTGCAGGGAGAAAGTGCTGATGCCTGGGCCCACACCCATATACTGTGATTGGAATGTGAGGAACATTTTCACTGAGAAATTGAAAATTATATTTGATGCTAAACTTGAATATTCAACAATGTATATATTTGCCAATAATTTGTACATAACCATAAACTCTTTAACTTAATGGTAGAGGTGGGATACAGCTAGGAAAAATTAGAATACAGTTTTGCAGTTCTGTCTTATTGGTGATTGCACTCTAAGGGAAACGAATCAAATGGATATAGGAAAGATGATGACTGTAAGAAAGTAGAAGATGAGGTATCTGAAGGCTGCTAATAGATGGAAAGAGTTTCAGAAAGGGAGAAACCAACTAGGGAAATTCATGGGAAATTTTGGTGCCACAAAACCAAATACATCATAGATGGAAGTCCCCAGGTTTAGTAGCAGTTGGGTGGTACTTATGGGCTGCCAGAGCAGAGTATGTCAGGGGTAACAAGTGCTAGTACTGGAAGTGCTAATTTGAAATTATTTTGAAATCACATTTTCTACTTGCTGATAGTTTTTCTGTACTAAGATCCAACAGAGGTACTGGGAAGAAAGATGCTTCTGTGATAACCCAGCACAGCCTTTACTAATATTTTTGTGTCATCCATCTGAAAAGATCATGTTCAGCTTGGGAACTGGAAATAAGGAAAAGTCTGCAGGTGTGAATACTACAAACAAATGGGATGCAACTTAATTATACATTGTAGAATTTTGTCAGATGCATGTATTATTACTTTCTTTTTCTAGTGTCTGAGTTAGTGTTCACAAGGGAGAGGTTTTATCAATATAAGACAACAAAACAGGATTGCTTATGAGCAGAATGTCTAAAAAAATTGGCATTTTTGGTGTTTGCTGGACACAGAAGGTCATTGACAGGGAAGGAGTATGCAAAATTGGACAACTGCAGGCTTGTAAAATTTCAAAGAAATAACATTTAATACAGTTCAAGCACACCATCAGCAAGGGAAAAATAGTCTGGTATGACATGAAGTGAAACAGAAGCTCAGGTGAATAGCCTGGTAAAATATGGGTTTGATGGATGGACCACTTGGTGGGTTAAGAAGTGGCATGATGGCTGAACCCAAAGAGTGGCTGCCAATGGGTCTGTGTCCACGTGGAGGCCAGTGACAGTGGAGTCCCTCAAGGATCAGTGTTGGGGCCAGTCCTGTTTAATATCTTTGCTGGCGACATGGACAGTGGCATTGAGTGCACCCTCATCAAGTTTGCTGATGACCCCAAGCTGTGTGGTGCAGCTGACATTCTGGGGGGGAAGGGATGCCATCCAGAGGGACCTTGACAGGCTGGAGAGGTGGGACTATGCCAAGCTCATGAACATCAACAAGACCGAGTGCAAGGTCCTGCATCTGGTTTGAGGCAATCCCAAGCACTGATATAGGCTGGGCAGTGACTGGCTTGAGAGCAGCCCTGAGGAAAAGCACTTGGGGGTACCAGTTGATGAGAAGCACAATATGAGCCATCAGTGTACACTTGGAGCCCAGAAAGCCAATTGTATCCTAGGCTGCTTCAGGAGAAGTGTGGCCAGCAGGTCGAGGGAAGTGATTCTCCCCCTCTGCTCTGCTCTCATGAGACCCCACCTGGAGCACTGTGTCCAGTTCTGGAGCTCCTATTACAAGAAAGAAACAGACGTGATGGAGTGTCCTGGTTTGGGCCAGGATAAAGGTGATTTTCTGTCTTGTACTTTTGCTTTCAGCTAAGCCTCTTGGAAGTAGTGGCACTTACTGAAATTAACAGCAAGTTTCTCAGACACTGTCTACTTCTAGGACTGATAACACTTGATGTTTATAGTTACTGCCAGAGACTGGTGTGCAGAGCCAAGGACACTGCTCAGCTCTGAGGAACATTTTACTCTCTAGAAGGAGTAAGGAGGTCCCACCTGAACCCCTCCTTTGGGGAGGACGGGACAAGATAGATGCCAGAATTGACCAAACAGAGTATTCCATCCCATACATGTCATACTTGGTATAAATTTGAGGGATCACAAGGGTGAAACCTCTTCCTTCCCTTCCTGCTTCCCTTCTTCGCCTGCTTCCTGTTTGCTTCAGCATCCTGGGAGGATTCCATCCGTCCCTCTGCCTGTGATCCTGATCCGTGCCAGCCTGAATCTGTGTGTTCCTGCCCCCAGCTCCTGACTGCTGCTGACCCCAGGAGTCCAGCCTGGACTTTCCCAGGGCTGCCCTGCAGCCTCGGTGGTGACGTGAGAGTTACTGGGGGAAAGGGGGGAGGAATGTGGTATGAATTTTCCTGTATATTTGTATATATTTAGTAATTTGTCCTATCTATCATTACTGTTTCATTAAAGTTGTGTAGTTTAGTTTCCAACCCATAAGTCTCTCTTCCTTATTCTCTCTTTTTTTCTTTATCAGTGAGGAAAGGGAGATTAATAGAGAGCATCTGCCATTCGGTTTAATTGCTGAACCAGTGTTAAACCGTGACATGGAGTGTGTCCAGAGAAGGGCCACGAGGATGATCAGAGGGCTGGAGCACCTCTCCTATGAAGAGAGACTGAGAGAGTTGGGGTTATTCAGTCTAGAGAGGAGAAGGCTCTGAGGAGACCTTACTGTAACCTTCCAGCATCTGAACAGGGCCTACAAGAAAGATGCTGAGGGACTTTTTAGGATGTCAGGTAGTGGTAGGACTAGGGGGAATGGATTCAAACTAGAGGAGGGTAGAGTTAGATTAGATGTTAGGAAGAAGTTCTTCACCATGAGGGTGCTAAAATAGTGGAACAGGTTGCCCAGAAAGGTAGTGAAAGCCCCCTCCCTGGAAGTTTTTAAGGCCAGTCTGGACAGTGCTCTGATCAACCTGATCTAGTGGGAGGTGTCCCTGACCATGGCTGGGGGTTGGAACTAGATGATCTTAAAGGCCCCTTGCAACCCTGAAAAGTCTTTGATTCTATGAAGAGGAAAGCTTAAAAGGCCCTGTTATACTACCTGAATGCAATAAAAAGGGACAGAAATGTCTGGTTTCCCTTGACAAGAAATAGAACTCCAATGGAGCGACAGGAGAAAATGAGGGGGTCCAAAGACACTTTATACCATCAAAGGACCAAAAATATTAAGGAAGTTTGTGTGTCTCATCAACTGCAAAAGAACAGACACCAAATCCTCAAGCTTTATTTGCCTTCTCTCAACCCACTGTCATTTTAATCCTCATGAAAGATAGCAATCTCAACATCTTTCTCTGTTTGCTGCTGCATGAGTATTTATTTACTAGGGCCACTGGGGGAAAACAAATCACACAGAACAAATGGGTTGATGCTCTCTCACATCCCAGCCAACGCAATGTTTGAAAATATTGGCTTGTGCACCTCAGTCCTACAATTTTGAGTAAACTGTTCTATTATTATAGGAGAGTGGTGTCCCAAGAAATAACATAGGGCTTAATGGAGTCCTTAAAGGCTCCAGTGCTTCAGAAAGATGTACCAGTTATCTCCTTTTCAAGGAGCTGGTCGTATTTCTTGCTTTTAGGAGAATTAATAATAAGCTACATAAGTAAAAATAACACCTGGAGAAGAAAGATTATTTCATATATAGCACAGCATATTCCATGTGCTGTAGAATGCATGGATAGATAAGACCAGTCTCAAAACTACATGAAAGACAAACACACAAAAGGATTTAAACAAAGTTCAGTACTGTCATTGATAGAATATAGTTAGAATTACAGGAGTCTTTCACACCCCTCATCTGTAATTAACAATGAATGAATACCTCACTATGGTAAGATATTTTTCACAGAAAGTGTAATTTTCTCCTGTGCTTTTTTCTAGGCTATTTAAATGTGAACAATTCAGGTTCAGACCACCACTCGAGGTCAAGACTGAATCAGAATTTATTTTGATGCATTTTCAGCTATTGATGTTCAGCACAAAAATGTATTTAATAGTATCTTCAGATGAAAAACAAACTGCAGATTTTGGTTTGACTTTGTTGGGGACTTTACTCTTTTAAAGTGTGTTGGCTAGCTCTCCTGAACCAAAGCCCAAGCATTTTTAAATTTAATTTTATTAACTAATTTTTAACCCAACCAGCAAAATGCCATTTGTGTGATAACAGCATGTGCAGGGATTCCTGAGGGATATGGAAATTAATCCCACTTCTGTGGAAAGACCTTTTAATAACTCATATGTTATTTTACCTTCTGAGTTATCAGTGGGCTTTCCTCCAGCATTTTCTAAGGAAATGTCCTTGTAGTTTGAAAAGGAAGAAAAAAATATTTAAAAAGGAATAAAAATCTAAGAGCTTGTTCATTTTATGTAATTTTCAGTTGTGTACAAGAGTACACAGCCACTTGTTTTTTAAGCAGCCTTTAAAGTAGTAGTCCAAGCAGCAGTCTCAGACCCCTTAAAACATTCTGCAGTGTTTATGCCCACATACAGGGTTTGCTGTAGCCACCTGCATTTCATTTGCACTTCTGAATACATCTTGCCAGCACGGTAAGATTCTGAGTGCTGCAAATCCTGTTTACACCTTCTTGCTTTGCTCTTTTCATATGCACATATGTCGCTGACAATTTCTCCTCTTTCCCTCCTTCCTTACATCCTTTTTTCAATAGCTCTCGTGGATCAATAAGACATCATGGCACTATATGGAGCCTGAATGATTTCTCATACAATGGCTGCTGTGACCATGTTTCGATGGGAATTGCAAATCCCCTGTAAGAAAGAGCTGAAGATATTTTCAGTCTCTAAGCCATCGCTACAAGAGCATGAACCTCAGAAAAGGCACAGAAATGTGAGCTGCTGTGGAGTTTGGAAGGAACTGCTGCTGCCACAACACTTGATAGATCTCAGCCTTGATTACAAGAGCAGACTACTACCACCATGATTGATGAAATCCTGTTTCAGAGAGGAGATGAGGAAACAATGAAAGGCCTGGCTACTGTGCTGGGGGGCAGGAGGGATGGAGGCAACCAAGGAAGAAGGGCAATAGTCAGGAACCTGATCTTACAGCAGGGAAGCACATAGGTTTATAAGAGGTGAGAAGAAAGAAAACTTTTTCTCTGTCAGTTTTCTAATGGGTAAAAAATTAGAATTATATGAACTACAGTCTTCAGTTTATAGCGAAATCTATTACTCTTTGGGATCAAAAAGTGAACACCAGTCATGAATAATGGTTTCAGCCTGTGGCTCTGAGCATTATATGCCATTTTTCAACCAGCAGGGCAGTAGTTTTCCATGATTACCTCAACTGCAGTTTGTGTTCAGTGCACCAGTGACTCTCTCTTGCAGCATCTACGCTCTCTTCTGTCTTATCTAGCTATACACAATCTGTAATTTAAAATTTCAAAGTTGTTACTGTCAGCACTCTCCCACTGTGCACATTTAAAACAATATTTTTTACCCACATTTGTCACAAGCCCAACCAAGATTAGACTCTGAATCCAGTGAAGATAGTTTCCATTACTGTAAACCAAAGAGAGAGATAACTGTTTAATCTTAACAATTTTTAAATACAAATTTTCTTATTCTTGGTTCAGTCTTCCTATGTTAGTCCTAATTAGCAGAAGGCATGTTCTGGTCCATATGAAATTGAGATTAATTTTAGTTTAATTTTCTGTGAACACAGAGTATAGCTGGGGTTAACGCTTTCTGGAGTGACCTTTCACTTCTGGAGACTTACACTGGAATTTCGTTTAGATTATGAGTGAAATTAGTTTAGTGATTTCATCCTCACTTTTAGCAAAATCTGCTCTAGCTACAAAACCTCTCTGCACGAGCTTCTAAGACATCTCAGCTTTCTCCTAGAGGAAAAACAGTGTTAGACTAGAAGTTCTGGGGGTCAGAAGTGAGTAGCATTTGAAGGGCTGTGCAAAGAAGGTAGGATTGGTGCCTGGTTGAATCACGTTTCACATCTCTTAAGCGCATCAGCTGCAAAATTCAAATTAACTCAAAACCTAACCTGATAACACAAAGGCACGTACAACAAGATAATGCAACAGATGAGTCAAATGTGACATGTGAATACCATACCACACAGAAATTTCTTGCACTATTGTAAGAGTTACACTGACTAATTTAAAGTACTCCCCTGCACCAAACCACCACACTCAAACACGTATGATCTTCATGTCATCTTTTAGGTCTTCAGCATGCAAAATATATGCAGTCACTATCTAAAAGTGGAACTGCTCTAGCTTACATTACCTGTCTTGTTATCTGGAATCCTACATTGTAAAGGCTCCAGCCCAGTATAACATAAAATCTATGGTTTATAAATTCCCTACTTGTTTTTGCACATCATGATGGCTATGTACTAACTGGAGCGAAACAATCTATTTGACTGGGACCTAGTGACCACCAGAAGCTGGACTGTAGCTTAGTATGAATGCTGATCACTTGTACTAAACCACATATAGTAATTTTGGCTAAACATAATGATGTAAGAGCTATTGCTCAGGCAAAATCATTGCTTTCATTCCGTGAAGTCATTTGAGATTTGTTTCTTGAAAGAAAAAAAATAAAAGATGCAACCTCAGTTAAAAACTATATAGAGAGATGATTTCAGTTTCCAAGTGGAAGATCTCATTTTCTAGCAGCAAAGCAAACCCTCTAACTTGCCTATTGAAATCTGCTTCAGGCTGAAGTTTAGTGTGAGTCTCCATCTTCTGAAAATATTATAAATTTTACAAAATTTCACTGAAATCAGATTTCCTCAGTGTTAGTCACCCTCATGAAAACCAGTAGTTACATCTGCTGTTATCAACTGCTTTTTATATAAAGAACCTTTAACCACAGAATGGCCCAAACTATCTCCCTTATACATCACTAAACTACATACATGCATATAATTTCAGAAAACATAAGGAGAAAAAACATGACATATTTCTTCCTGTTCTCCTTTCAGCTGATCTGGACACTAAATTAACACATCCAGAGTCACAAACTGCCCTTGAATTGCTCATTAAGGGAAAACAGGACAATTTTGGCAGAAGGGGAAGGGAGGACTTGACGCTCAAAGGCCAAAAGGTGTTGTAAATATCTTAAAGAAATTGCAACGTTTATCCTCTGCAATAAAGTTAACATACTACAAAGTTGAGATTAACAAAAGTGCACTTAGAAGCCAGGCTACACAACATGTAAATTTATTAAAAGGCACATACTAGATATAGAAACACAGAATGGTTAAATAACATCTAGTTTCAACTCCCCAGCCATAGGCAGGGACAGATTCCACTAGAGCAGGCTGCTCAAAGCCCCATCCAATCTGACCTTGAACACTTCCAGGAAGGGGGCATCAACAGCTTCCCTGGGAAATGTGTCTGTGTCTCTATGTTTTCTTCTTGAAAAACTGTATCTTGAAAATCTATCCAGTATACTGACAGAACAGCACAGTGTTTTACTTGGCGCATGTAAGAAAAGTTTGTGTAATTTTGCTTGATCTGTAGAGACACCTGAGAATTTGCATAAGCTCCAGGTATTTTTAGACACATCTAGAGATGGAAAGAACTTAACCAGGGGATGGCAAAAGCAGTCAATGCTTGTCTGCACCTTGTTTGAAGAATTTTCTTTGGGCTCCCTCAAATGCTCTGCAGCAGAACACTGACTTAACAGGGTAGTCAAACAAAGTGTGTATAGCTCACCAGTCTTCAAGAGATGGTGACAAAAAATTCCTCTCATTTCCCCTACTCTTCACTGAAAGGGAAGGTAATTTAGTGCTGGCCTACTGCACAGGGAGAACAACTCGTGTGGAAGGAAAACAGACGTAAAGACTTCCTAAAATATACACTTTCTGAACAGGAAGCTGATTTTTTTAATTATGAGACAGTTATTCTTCAGCTGATACTATTTATTTAAGAATATTTCTACACCAACTACATATCTTGAATGTTACAAATACAATAGATCAAGGTTAAGGGACAGTGTAATTCTAACAAATTTAGTGACAGGTTAAGATCAAGGGATGTCTTGACATTCTCCTCAGAAAGGTCAATCTAGCAGGTCTGCGATGTAAAAATGAAGACTCTGCCATCATTGCCATGGCAAAAGGTCAGACACAAGCTGATTGGTGATAGAATTATCAAATTAACCAATCGATGTGTGTGAGTAATAGATGTAAGCAATCCTGAGGGAGAGCCACAGGGCAAATGCCAGCTCATCAATAACACATTGCCTAGGAAAAGAAGATCCTCTCTTCAATCCATGTCTCTTATATTAGCAGTGGTATCAAGGAATTAAAAGAAAAATCGAAAACAACAGCTTTAAATATGCTTCCAGACTGTATACAGCATTCAAATGTCTTTCCAAAACCAAACATGCTGTGGTAAATAAGAGCATGTTAAGAATCTAAAGAGGGAACCAAGAAATCCTATTCTCAACAGGTATATTCAAAGAATTAAGGATTTTTATACAAGTCTGACACTAATACAGACTGTATTAGTAATGCTGTTTTACCCATGGCAGTCACAGATACATAAATCTCAGGTTTGATTTTGTGGCAAATTGTGCATGTTAAAATATGAAACAGATCACAGGTATTCTTGTACTGACAATTTTATACATTGGGTATAGCAAATGCATGAAGAATCTTTTGGCTTCAAGTTATATTGTATATTATATAACCTCTGTATGTCCAGAGGAAGGCAGACAATTCATTTACATAGGGAAAAAGGGCTTCAGGTAGGCAAAACTGAAACAAAGAACCAACTTGAGCAGATAAAAATCTTAGTTCATGAGCTCAAGGAACATGCTGCACTGCAGGAAAACAGAATGAAACCTATCTCTAGATATATAGGTATTTAAGATCAGTGGGGATATCTAAACTTGGATGAAAATGTTAAGCATCAGAGTAGGTTAAGTGCATAAGAGCTGCTTTGTTATTTTGAAGGTTTTTTTCATTTATTCAACCACTGTATTTCTAAGGATAAATAAACCAGAAGGAATTCAAGACCCTTACCCACTAGTGATATTTCCCAAAGGGATATACACACTTGGAGATGTAAAAACCTCTGTAGCACTGCTATGAAATCTCAAGAGAGCTGCTCAGGGCATGCACGTGGGGCTCTGTGCTGTAGGAGGGCATCCCTCCAGAATGAAAAAAGGGCAGCAACCTGATCCCTGCCTGGTGTGCTCCACTGAGATACAGAAAAGGCCAAAGGTACACCTTCTCCTCCAGGTGGATGGGCCAGAGTCGGGATGTCGAATGTGAGCCCCTGTCCATGTTAGCAACAGCAACAGCACAAGAGACAAATATATCATGTTGACTGTTTCAGTATTCCTCATTCCTTCCAGTGTCAACCATGCTTCAGAGAAAGGCAAGCAGACACAGCGACCTTTGCATAGAGAACCAGAACTGGGTTTTTCATATACTACTTAGCCACCAACTTCAAAAAATGCATAGTGGGCCCATAAGTCTTCTGCTCAAATATTCCAACTCATTATACTTGTTCTTACCCTATATAGGCACAGTCTCAGTCACAATTATTCAGGTGTTGCTCCTACTACTCCTTACATAGTTCTGGTTCTGAGCATCTTAATTTAGCTCCAGTGATGCATCTATTATCATGGCAATATGATATTGCTATTATCACAGTAGGCACAGTAATATGGTAGTGCTCAGAGTAAGAATCCATTCTGCCATCCAAAAGCATGTGTTATTCCAATACTGTTAATAGCAGCTATGTACGTGTATCAATGGCAGGAGAGGTCCCTAAGTGAGCACAATTTTAACCCTGATTGTGAAATTCTCTGAATGATATTTCCACATTGCTTTTATTATAGACATACATAATACTATCAAAAAATTCTAACTCATTTGAATAGGATACCCATTTGAATATGAGCTAGTTTCTGTAAAATTTAAATTGCATTCCTTTTAAAAGAAGCCTTTCTGATATTTTAGATGCTTAATTTTCCCTAGTGTATTGTTTAAAATGCAATTACTATTTTCCAGTCAAAAAGTATAAGGACAGAAGCATCTTAGACCATGTATTTACTGTAGGAGGTGTAGAGTTTTTGCCAATGGACCAACAGCCTGGAAGGAAGGATAAATAAGCGTGGCACCACTAAATACAATAGAGTTGTCTTGATTACTTTCCTTGAATATCTATAGCCTTGTATCACAGTCTCAGTCTGCAACAGTATGGTTGATAGTGACACTTTTAAAATACTTGAATATTTTAATAATTACCATTTAACATTTTGTCTGATCTGCAGTTTAAAGAGTACTAGCAGTCAGATCTATAATTTTAGTAGGTCCTTCCATATCTAAAAACCTGACAAGATTACTGTTATGGCCTGTGGGAGCTCTGACTGCTGCTCTGTCCAGTCACAGCATCTCTCACTGGCAGTTTTACATTGCAGTAATTCCAGTCAACCATAAAAAGTAATGCCTGAGTGTGCCAGAAAACAGAATGACAAGTATTTATCTGTCACTGTTCTCAATGTAGTTGAGCTAGAAGTGCTAATGACATGAAAAGAATTTAAATGCTTTTTGAAAGAATGGGATGTTTGTATTTGAATTTCCAACAATAAACAAAATTTAAAAATTGGACTGATTTATATACTGAAAACTAAATACTGGAAAAAGTACATCTTGAAAACTATGTTTTGCAAAAAAAATCTGACTGGTGTATGCAAATTTTTAAATAAAATGTGAGTAATGTCACTAGCATTTTTAAATATTAAAAATGACCTTCAAATTCCAATGCAGTAAATAAAACGATCAATCTGTGGTGATCAGTTCTCTTTAAAATTATGCTGGGATCTTAAAGCAAAGGAAGTTTAATACTAAAACCTGGTATAGACCAGGAAGATGGACACATTAGCACATGTTAGCTGCCTGGTTGATGGATCGGGGCTTTAAATGGGCACTATGGGATACTGATCTTAATAGGGACCTCAAGGCAATACTGATACACTAATAATATAAAGCAGTACCTAAAAACTGAATAAAAGAAAAAATTAGCATATAAACACAAAAAGGAGTTCCCATAACTTTAATGTGACCCTTTGTATAACAAAATTCAAAGGCTTTTCATGTAGTAAATTGATAATAATACTATTTAAAACAATCTAAGTTTCAGTTTACTAGAAGTTGATGGAATGACTTATTTTTGTATTATGGTGCTGTACCACTTATAGGCTTTGAGTTCACATGCAGCTTCTGCTATTTTATCAGCATTTAAAATGACATGACAATGCAATGAGATCTGGTTTCTGATGCTGTAAAGTAAGCTGTCACCCTTCCCTCAAACCCTGTGAAAACAGGGGGTATCTAACCACTTCTGAACAAACTCATGGTCCTAGGTTAATGAAAAGTATTAGCAAGGCACCGATATGAGGAAATACATCCCACTTAAAATGTCACTGCATACTACCCAACAGACCTAGGAGAAAAATTAACAGAGAGAAAGCAATAGGCAGAAAAAGTAGGGTTTTTTTCCCCCCCCTCCCTAAAGTTGATTTCAAGACTGCAAACATACTTACAAAGTTCCCCCAGAAATAAAATGCCTAAATCCTATTATTATTGAATACTACCAAATAAAGATACTATAAAAACATGATTCAAGGCCTTTGACTTTTAATGGAGTGGTTTTTTACCTAGATGTGGAAACAAAGGTACACAGGGTAAATCATTGTCTTTAGCAAAGGGTGAACACAAAATCTATAATACCTTATTATTCTCTTTGTTTTATGGAAAGAGAACTTTTTTTTTGATAATTGGACTGCATGAATACAGTAAAAATAGAACAATGCTGCATCCTCCTATAAAACTGTGAAGTTCTGATGAACTGAATGTAATTGTAATTATAACTACTATTCTGCAACATTCAACTGTAAGGTTTTCTAAAATATATGGAGAGCACTGGATTTGCACAGATGAAAAATCAATAAAAAGCAGATCAACAATGCTGAGAGACTGAATAGGATTTGCCCATTCTGTTTGAATCTCTGTCTCCAAATCGTCTTGCAAAACAAGTATCACACAGCAGGAAACACTGGAATCTAATCATCCACACCCTATTCTAAACCTAGACAATTTATAAAACCTTCTTGGGGTTACGTTTCTAAGCTTGTAGTATTTTCTTGTCTGCTAGATCCCAAAGCAAAATATGGTTTTTAACTCAAACCCTGCCAAAAAGGAAAGTAAAAAATCATTACATAATCAACTGCTAATGTTACTGTTGCTGTGGAATACATCACAACAATGATAATGCAACTTATAACAGTCCCCGATGAAACACTTCATATTATTTTCTCAATTGCAGCAGTGTAAACACTATTAATATGCAAAATTTGGGCTGGATTTTCTGTTTGTCACAATTTTCCACCTGTAAAGTTGTTTCAAAAGCACAGCCATCGACTACCAACTGCCACAGCCTTCACTGTTAGGTAGCGTGGATTTATCTTCTTATTCTGCAGAGACTGTTTAAGGAGTTGCTATCTGATATAAGCTAGCTTTGATGTTGTGAAACAATAGCCCTGTAAAATGAAACAACCAAAAACTTATGGAAATATTGAATAGATTATTTGTGTTCAATAGGAAGAAATTACATCAAGTCCAGCCTACCTATTTTAAAGAGATCAAACACACATGAGAAAAAGCCAACCAAATCCCAAAAAGATTTTCTTGAGGCTAAACATAACCTGTATCAAAGTGGAGTTTACATAGCAGATATATGCCAGTTGTAAATAAATGGACAACATTTCATGGATAGTTAAAATTAAGCAAGATGCACTAAATTAGGTGTTCATTTCTCTGGAAAAAAAAAAAAAAAGGTGTGTTTTCAGTGCTAATAGGCTGAATGTGTAAGATGAAGGCAGGTAAGGTTAAAAACCTAGATTAAAAACCCTAGATCCCTGGGTTTTCATCATCAAACTTCCTTTGCAACTTCTGAAAACTGCAATAGAAGAATCGCAGTGAACTGAATGCTCACATCTTGAAGCTCTTAGCAAGTATTTGTCCATGTATTTATTTCCAAATAGTGCAGCTGAATTGGAGTGGCCTGTAGAATGAAAGAGGTGTTGCTGAGGACCTTGTATTTCCACTAGCAGCATTTCAGAGGGCTTTACTTCACACCTCATCTTGTCTGGTGCTGTGAACTGAATAATAGCCATTGGGTGGGTTGAATTCAGTGGCACACCAGGAACTTGTGTGATTTAGTTTAATCCAAAATGAATCTAGTTCAAGTACTCCAGGACTTCTCCATGATGTGATGTGCAACACGCTACATGGAGCACCACTTCAGAATTGCACCCTGATCTGAAGTAAAACATTGATGTAGGCTCTCTCTCTGTCATCTGCATGGATACAAGTACCTCCATGAATACTGACATTTTTCAGAAAACTCTTCCCCAGCATAGACCTATTATTTCCTCTAACCTTAAACAGTATTTAAATATTTGCATTTATAAGAAATAATTTGCATACAATATATTTGTTTTAAGATTCTGATTCTAGTACAATTTCCTACAAACAAATCTGTAATTTTTCAAAATGAAAAAATGAGGTGTGATGCTATATATGATGCATTTATACTTAGCCTTTTTTTTTAACCTAAGCTGCAATCAGTCTGTCTCTTAGAAAATCTCATCTATTAAGTAGAATGGGTGAAGTTCATTTTATATTCCTAGCTTTAGAGCACATTGCACTCTCTAATTATATTAGCTCACTGCTAATATAAAAAAAAAGAAAAAAAGAAAAAAAAAGTCATGTGATTCTGAAACCCAGAATTTTAATTTTTTCTTGTTTTTCATTATTTTAAATTGTTTTTACTGAACCTCCTGATACGGCATTACAAAATAAATAGATAAATTCATAAAGCAAGCATGGCAGCATAATCATGGGATAATAATGGGTGATAGCATCTTGTTGTTTACCTCACTGAGTCATTGTGAGGATTAATTAGTCAATGGTCATAAAGCAGAGTGCACATGCAAAGCACTTTACAACTGCTACATAATATTACATGTGATATACAGAGCAATACCACTACTGCATATGGCATAAAGTGGAAGCACTCAATCATTATATTAACCTGAGTCTTTCAGGTAGTAGAATATGACAGAGGGAAATAATGGTTGACTGCTTCACAAGTATCATTAAACCTTTCAGGCAGTTATTCTCTTTGCTTCTGTATATTCAACCCTGTTGGTAACAGGCACCAAGTACCACAAGTGCTCTGAGGTAAAACTGCAAAAACATTTCCCAATTCATTACAAGAATGTTGACAGCCTGGGTGACAGGAGTGTTTATTAGCTTCCTGGCACACTTAGCGGTTGGCTACTGAGATTCTGGGACGAAGTGGGAACAATGGCCCAAGACACAGAAACCTAGATAAAAGCTGGTTTCAGAAATGAATGTGGGCAAGGCTTTACTAGGAAGTCAAGTGGCCTCCTCAGCCCCCTGACACACCACTGAGAGTTGTAAAATTGACATTACGTAAGATACAGCCATGTCAGTTGTTTTTTGGGTTATTTCTAGGGCAGAGCCATTGCTTGGTCCATACTCATGCAGCACTTAGCACTAAATTCATGTTCACAACTCTTAGTGTCCCAGTTATAACAATACTGGCAGTAATAGCAGATGTAAACTGTGTATCATACCACACACACTTCTGAATGCAAGGTCCAGCTCTTTCTGGGTATTACTGTGACTGAAATATTCAGGTCTTGTCTCAGTTTTTTATGCTATAAAAACTTTTCTAAGAAATATCAGAATTTGATAAAATAATTTACAAAGTTTCAATTTTAATTACATATACACATTTGAAATTTAAGCTTTCTGCTCAAGAGCTCTGTTTTTTAGCTGAAGGAGACTGAGATGGAGTGAAGATGAAACTTGAAGCTGGATAAAATTCTCTAAGTTTTGAATTTTTCAATTACTCTAGAACTTCAGTACAAATTTAAGAGAAGGAAAAACTAGTAGAAAATTCCAATGAAGTATTATGAATGGAATGTTTGAGTAATTTCTGAGTTCAGTCTCTGATGCTTGTATAAATTTAGATGGCTTTAAATTGGGTAAATGATATTTCAACTATATCTCAATGAAATACAAGTATTTCCCCTGTGACTCATGTGTCCTTCACAGGGTTTATATCTCAGGAACTCCATTGATCCCAAGGAAATGTCTTTTTGATAATTTTGAGTCTGAAGCTAATCCAAAGAGATAATGAAAAGCTGGAGAAAGGGTGAATATGATTCCGTTATAGAGGGATTCACAATGAAGAGACAGGATTTCTTGTCACTGCGTTTTGTTACATTGTTTAGGGATAAAATTACTGAAGAGTCTGGGATTATTTCAGATCTGATAAATGAAGGTACAAATCAGTTGACATGAATTCTAATACAATAAACTCACTGAATTCAACTGTATTTATTATATTTCTTGTTCTGGCAGTTGCTATACTAGTAATCAAGTGAGCTTCTTATATAACTATCCTGAAATTATGGTGTTACTCTATCTAGAAAAAAGGTAATAAGGGATCTTCTAACACAGTTAGAATCTTCTAAGACAGTTCTTTCCAAAAATACTAGATGTTCATCACTCAGATTTCATTGATGTCAAAAGAAAAACAAAAAGGCAAGCGACAAGGGATGTGAATGTGGCTCGAGTCCATCAGAACTCCTACCAATTTCAATGGGATCAGGATTTAATCCCAAAGGATGAAGGTTTTCTAGGTGATAAACTGTATTAATTTTTATATATTCCTTTTTGTACATATTACTTTGTGAACATTTCCAAGCAAACCACTGATAACACTTTTGGAAAAGTCTAACCAAGCTAATGCACATAAAATTTATTCTCTCCTCTAACTCTTTCCTTAAATCTGAGTTACTGGCAAATGCGAGTACAATCTACAACAATTTTGCCAGCTCCTATATGCTCTGACAGAAATATCTCCAAAGGCCTGAGAATTTTGGTAGGGCTAGGCATGTCCCTCAAAAACACAGGCATACAGAAATACTGCCTGGCCAGGAAAGTAACCCCAGACCTGAAATGAAGATACCTAATGCATAATTGATTTAATCCTTTAGCAGGTAGGTACTGTTTACCCCCTTCCTTAAAAAAAGATCATATGTATATAGGGATACTCCTCCAAAAAATCTATGACCAGTTTGTTTATTCTTGTAGCCTTCAATCTGTGTACTTTTATTTCTGCTTGAGAAAAACAGCCGTATGTACTTCATCAGATAATTTCCACTAACTACAGGAATGCTGTGGTACCCCTGCATGGTATAGAACTCGTACTCTAAAATCTCTGAGAAGAGCCTGTAAAAACAAAAGCAAAACAAACTATTTCTATATCACCTTGCCTCTAATTCCCAACACTCGTTTGTGGTGAACTAATTTTCTCTTTTACTTTCTATCTTCTGCAAACATATTTGAAGAATCCCTTATTGTTTGCTGATATATTCCAAATGCAATATTAGGTATTTCTTTTAGGTCTTCTAATTATCCTTTTAACTTGCTCCTGCTTAGACTCATAGTTCTCCCAGTTCTCTCCTAAACAGAACTTACATTTCTTTTAGAAGTCTTCAGTTTATTGCTCATAGTAATCTCTGTGTTGCTGTCCCCCACTTAACTATATTGGCTTCTGTGGCTATGATTTCTTTCCTGCTCTTTGCTGTTTTGTTTTAGTCAGCTAGGTTGCTGCAACTTTTAATACAGGCTTAGATTTATAAGAGATGCATTAGTATATGCAAACTTTTTTGCAGGTAAGTAAATGCATGCATGTGGATTAAGCAATCTGACAGTTCAACCGTTAGCTCCAAAATTCAAACCCAGGACCTTCTTCACGAAACAAAGGTAAGGGAAGCAAATGGCAGGGACAAACCTGTTCTAAAACTAGCTCTACCTACCACAGCATCCTAATGATTTACAAAGACTTTTTGATCTATTTTGCTACTGTAATTATTTTCTTAAAGTAATTCTAGTTCTATTTTGAAAGTCCCCCAAAACAGAAAAAAAAATATTAACCGTGTTTTAATAAATTGGAAAAATATCTGCCAGTGAATGATAATTAATTATTCCAATGGAGCTACATTATCCATGTTTGTTCCTCTCTTTGAGATGTGAAAAAAAATATATATTGAAAATACTAAATCGTTAGCAGAGTAAGTTCAATAGGGGAATATGGGTCAGAAAGAGAACTAAAATTTCATTTGTGCAGCAAGTACGTGTATCCACTTACGTATTATGCGTCTTTAACATTGTATGAACAGTATTAAAAAGCTTCTGCTTAATACCATACAAATTCTGTAATTTTCCTTCACCATCTTCTCCTTAAAGTTTTAAAGACAATTTAGAAGTGAGATTTGAGACAAGGTGGGAAAAGTCAGAAAGGAGAGAGCTACAAATTTCACCCTGTACTTCCACATGTATTGCTATATTTTAAGCACCTCTGCAGGGATTGGCTGGAATCCAGTTTGTCATAATTTATTCACAAGCATACTGCTTATACAGTATACTTTTAAAATTCTTATTCACCATTTACCCAATTATATCTATCCTTATTAGACCCCTGCTGAAGGCAGCAAGGCAGTTGTAGCTGAGGAAGTCCCATAGCTTAACTTAATCCTATTATCTCCAGATAAATGGGGATGCATAGGGCTCTAGATGGCCAAATTTAGCTCTACTCTCCCTTCCCCATGAGGAAAAAGACTGTTTCTCATCCCTATGCCTGATGTAATTAAGATCTGGAAATACGCCCATTCCAATCCTCATCCAGTATAAGCATCACTGTCAGTGTTGAGAAATGAACTGCAGTTATGATGCAAAGAGCTGACACTTTAGTGACATTTACTGATGTGTTAGGCCACTACTCTGGCTAAACTCTTTGTATTTTATGTCTTCAGGAATTTACAATGGCTGCCTAAAAACCTAATAAGAGGGAAAGGAATGAAATAAGAGGAAAAAAAATATAACATTGACATGCAAAGAGATTATTATCTCCATAGTATTTGGATAGATCTATAGTGTCATTAAATTCCTGCAATATGCACTATTTTATGCAATTATAATAAATTAAATGAATAGTAAAGATCAATAACAGAAGCAAAGCAGTTACTGAAAAAGAGCTTTTCTCCACTGACTCCATCAATGTAATAAACCCCAGTGTTTGTACCTGCACAGGAACACCAAAAATGCACCAAATACTGACTTGTATTAGCTATCTGAAAATTTTAAAAATAGTGAACGTGATGGTATAAAACTGATGAATATCATGAACTGAGACCTCCATTCCATGGTTTAACTTTGTAATATACTTCAGTCATGCCCTTTTCTTCAAATGCACAGCCACACTCCACCTGTTCATCCTTCTCTATCCAAATTACTAGCACACTAAATACTCACGTTTGGGGAGAAACTGGCAAAGAGATGCACATGCTGGTGATTAAAGTAATGAGTATGTTTTTTCCTACAGTGCTGTGTATTTACTTTAATCCTCTTTATCTCTCTGGTATATCAGCCCTAGCCTTTTCTAAAAGGAACATGTTAACCATATCGACTGGTTTCAGGATTGAGAGGAGATTTTATTATAAAATGAAGTCTTACCCAGTCTACCAGGCTGGGACAACTACACTAATATTCCCCAGTAAACTAAATCAGATTTTAACCCCAGTCTCTGTAGGTGAATGCTTTGTGCAGTTCTAATAATACAAAAGTTTAAATTTGTAAGCAGACTCCTGCGTAGGACCAGCTGCTTTATTTACTATGAGATTAGTTGAAGGGTTTCTAGGGACTGAAGATAGTTGGGTTGTAATCCTGTCATTTGGTGACTTAATATTTTCATATTATCATGATATTAGCATAATTCTGACCTCTATCTTGCAGCATTTTATGTCACTCGAGCACTACTTTTGATGCTGTAACCACAGCATCTAGCATCAACAAATATTCACATCATTCCCTATTTTACTGAACATTTGGTGTGAAGTACTAAGTCTGATTTAATGTTATTAGTCCTCAGAACAGTGCAAAATACATGAATGTAGGCATTCATCTCTCAGTTTACCATAACACTGCCATAAAATATTAGTAAATGGGTGATAAACATTTCTTTTCCTGTTTCCTTTTTAATTCTTCTTTCTGGATGTTCTGGCTCTATCCAGAGGGCTCACAAACTGATGCCAATTCACCCACATAGATCAATCATCAGGGTTTTTCTACTTGCCCGAGCTGCAACAGAGCAGCTGAGGTTGGCTCAGTTACAATCCCTCATTAAAACTAGTCTCAGAGTAAAATAAAGCTTGAGATAATTTACTATTTGGATTCAATTCTGGGTATTTTTTGAGACAAAAAAAATCAATAAAAAAATCAGACAATCTATGGCAAAAGCAGTTTTTCCCTGTTTTATTAAAGAAAATATAAGAAATAGAAATCTTGTCATACGTTCCTTGATACTCATCATCTTTACAAGCAAACATTTTAACTGTTGATTGCGAAACTGTAAGAAAGCTGATTACACTAATGATGTCATATATTTTACTTTCAAAGAACTGTGTAACGTAAGATCTTCCTTTTCAAAGGACCAAACTAGCTGCCCCAGGTGCTAGTGCCTTCAATTTTTATACAGAAATAGCATGTTTTTCCTCACAGGTTGGCTACCTAATGTATTCCAACTCTGCATGCAATATTGCTTCATTCTGATTTTTCAGCTCCCTAATATTCGTAATATGAGTCAAGAAAAGGCCAGGCGGAAGCTATTTATGGTGATTGCTTCATGATATGGATACCTGCCAACAAATAAGTTCATTGCTTCAGCCATTTCTAACTTATGTGAGATCAATACCCAGGCTCTCCAGCAATAACCTTGCATCTATAATTGATACTGTTTATTGGCTTGTAGTGCTGTGTGCAATAAAAGGACAAAGAAAGGGCTGAGAGAATAAATATTCAACTAAAGAAAAAGTCTCCTGGAAACATATCGATAAAGAAACTACATAAAATATAACTTCCAGCCCAAACATATGATGTACTGGTCTAAGAACAGAAAATGAGAAAAAACATTTATTATGGACAGGCTAACTTCCAAGAGTAGTAGTATCCAGGCTGTTCTTATGTCTGCTCTATTTATGCAATCTTGAGACAAGATTGCCCTAAATAGGTTGCATATTCCACATAAACAAACAGATCAAGAATAATAGCAAAAAGGAACTAAGAACAGTTCCCATTACTGAAGAGGGAGAAAAGCACTTAATTGCTTTGTGCAAGTACAAAGGAATTAACAGAAAGAGAGGAGAGAGAACTGGGCAATATCAAAGTATAGCTGGATTTTGGGCTACAGTGCTTATGTGACAATGTTCACACAGACGACATCATATAAAAACACCTCAGTTTTTTGCCATAAAATACCTCATTGATTAAATAATCTATGGACAATGAGGATGAAGGATCAATTGATGAAAGACACTGTATGCAACTCTGAATTATATGCAGAGCTAGCATCTTGTGAGGAAGCAGCTCAGGGTGTTAGACTAATATTCATTTGCTTTCTCTTCTTCTAATCATAATTCTCCACTTAATTGGCCATCTTAATTTATGATCCCAACTCTGGATCAGAGAAATTGATAAGCAGTCGTTGAGGAAAGGATATTACAGTTTAAGGGCATGAAGAGTAGCATTATAAATTATATATATTCTGCTACTCAGTGAATTGCCATAAAGTGAATTGCAATGAGCATAGACTGAATGTATTTTAATGTGTCAAAAATAGTACGTAACATGCAAACTTCATGTTTCATGGTCAGCCTTAGTATGACAACACTTCTCTCATTTTCTGGTCTAAACCTATTTAAAGCATAGGCTTTTAGAGAACTAATTAGTAGTTTAGTTAAAGCATCAACAACTTTTTGGTATGAAACACCACCACTAATCTTTCCAACTCACCAAATCATTGCATATATATTCAGCAACATTTCACTTCCTAAAAACAGTGAAGAGAGGCATCAAAAAGTTCATGGTCTTTTTGAAGCCTTTCTGTTCACAACACTTTCTGCCCCTTTGTCACTAACATCCAGCTACACAACAGTTAGAGAAAAAAATATGTTGAGAACACAACTCAAAATGAGTAAGAAGAAAACACAATAATGTATTAATAAAAGTCACTTAGATGTTCTCAGATTGAGGAGCATACAATTTTTTCTTGGGAAGACAAGTCACTTGCCAGTAACAGTGGGTACTGTTATGTGTGTCTATATAGCTGTCTTACCATAACACTAAACTTACTGACCTAGTTAAACAATATTTGAGAAAAAAGTAGATATCTCAAAGATATTAAGCTCCAAAAAGTTTAACAAAGTAAGTGCCAGCCTACAGGAGAATGAGCTCAATTCTTTGCTCAAAAGCAAAGGTCAACCACGGGTTTTAGACACTAGAGTCTCCAGATTGTACATGGGAGTAGGCCATAAATATATTAAGCTTCATTAGATTAATTCCTCTTGGAATTATTTCCTTAGCATTGTTTGTTCCTCAGTGGCAGTTTATCATCAAATGTTTTCTATATGTAATGTACTTCTTCCTCAGAAATACATTTTGATGACAAGAAAAATCTGTCTCGAACACTAACTTGTGAATGTTTCTTCATGTAGTATCTCCTAATTTTCAAGACACATAATGCAAACAGACTCTAAGGAATGTATGAGTATGAAAAAAATAACATTTTACATTCTCTTTGTGAGGAGAGCATAGAATTGGTTTTGAATCTGACATCAATTAATGGATCTCGTCAAAAATCCCCTTTGAATAATCAAATAGCATTTTGGCTTGGCTTGGATATTAAACAGTTATTTGTACCATTGAGTTCTAAGTCCATTGAGTACCATGAATTCTTTCCTAATGAGCCTTAATTCTTACAAGGAATTTTATTGCTGCCATCAGTGTAATAAAAAAACCCCCAAACATTGATATATCCTCAAGTTATCATTATAATAAATAAATTACAGTATTGGTTCTCTATGCAGTATGTTAACATCACTGGGCAATATTCTAGTGTAAACCCAGAAAGACAGCCCTTAATGAACCTGGTCAGAGTTTGTGTGCTTATTGCATATTCTAAAAGAGTAACAGAGGTTCCCACACGGAGCTAAAACCTGAGATTTAGATAAAGCAAGTAGGGGAGACCAAATTACTGTCAGGCCTTCTAGGGATGCTCATGTGTGGTTTTAATCTTATGAACTCCATAGCATACTCCAGGAGCTCCCATTAATTATTTGCATGTTGCCACTGCAAAACAGAACCTTGCAAACCTCTGAGACGAGTTAAAAAACTTGCTAAGAGCTCACGGGGGTTGATAAAGATACCACATTAACTACTGGAGCATGAGATCAACTTGGATGAAATTTATTATCTGTGCTCTAGGAAGTTCCCTAAGTTCTGGCACTTTCTGCTATGCGTCAAATTACATTTACTGCAGAATGTTCTATTCTCTTGTTAAGCATTCAGACTGAACTTCCCTTTTTGGCTCACTAACAGAAGTCTGACCTATTCATCTCTTGGAGTTATGCCAAGATGAGACTAGCAAGGTGTGAACTGACCTGCTCAGAGGTCACCAGCACTTGAAAGGAAAGGGTGATCAGGTACTACACTTGAGAGAAAATCACACACCAACTAACTGGCTAGGTGGGATTTACGTGGATTATCATAGATCAAAATTTTAGAAGGAGTGTCAACATGTCAAATTTTCTTTAAGAGAAGGCAAAAGTTCATCCAAACATTCCAAGGGCTTTATTTAGCATAACACCTTGTGCTCTGTGGCTTAAAAGGGCTACTACTGCCTCAAAAAAAAAAAAAAAAAAAAAAAAAAAAAAAAAAAAAAAAAAAGAACGTTCTGTCAGTTTATTCAAAGGAATTTAACTTTTGGGAGAAATGCTCTTAGTTGAAACATTCTTTATGATTCCTGTAGCAGTTTGCTATCTCAGTGCTGGACACGTTTATTTCAGATAGGAAAGAGGCAGTTCATTGCCTCATCTTCTACCCTTACAGTTCACCTCATAGATCACACAGGTGCATTTTCTCCTTTGTCTCTACAGATACTTGATGATACATTTTAGTTTCATATTTCTCTTTTCCTAATGGAATATGACAATAAATTCCTAAAATAAAAGTGTACCCATCTCACAGCTAATTCACTATTCAGTTATTCTTAGTAGGCACAGGTCATAGCTTCACAATTTTACTACTTACTGGCAGACATCTGTTTTGTTCCAAAGAGGCTTTACTGGGTGAATTTTCTGAAAGGTTACATTGTGTTCCATTTGCAAATGATGTTTTAGTGTATTGCATATTTCTTGTCAGAGACAGTTTTTACACAACTATATGATAACACTAGAAGTCTGACACACTCAAAAAGTCATGGAACAAAAATTTCCAAATTTGTCACAAATCTGACATCAAGCGAAAAAAATAAAAATTCTACTGCAACATGAACAGGGACAAATCACAACATTAAAAATAGCTAATACTGTACTGCATGTTGTAGAATGGTGTACACTTTTTATCAGTAATAATTTTACACCCACATTAGGTTTGCAATATTATCCAGAGATCACCTCACTTGCACTTTAATTGCTACCTGAACAAAGGATGTTTGAGGAAAACAATCCTACTGCAGCTAGTTTATAGCACGTATTTTATGAGTTTATATGTCAACTTTCACATTTCAAAATTTATTTTTCTAAGTGTATTTAAACAGTTTACATAAATTAAAATTCATTTAATCACCCTGTCCTTCACAATTATGCCGTTCACGTTTCATTTTTATATACTGTTTCTCTCATGTTTCCTTTATGTATATATTTTTATGTGCTTATTTATTTGTTAATTCAATTTTTAAGCCTTTCATAAATATAACATTCTACTATTTTTCATGAAAGATTGTGTAAAGGCTCTTCACTCTTAGTCAGCTATTCTACTGATGTTTTATGTATTTAAATTTTCTACATCACTTGGCATTATCAAGTAAACCTGTAAAAGACTCATCAAGTAAATAGCAGGGACACTGTCAGATGACTTAATCCAGCAAAATGACCTCATTCCCATGTCAAGACGGTGTTAAAGCACTTTTTAACATCTCTGCAATAGTGTTAGGTTAGAGTTGCACCAGATCATATTTTAATCCTACATTTCCACAACCATGATTTTGAAATATTGAAGATGTTTATGGCAGGGATTTCCTCCTTTAAGTGTAATTCAAGGCTTTTTTGTCAGACACTTTGCTTATTTTGTGGGTATGATGATTTATCACACCCTGCTTACTCTCTTGGGAGAAATCAGAAGCAACAAAGACAACTTTGAGAGATTTTGACTTTTGGAGAACACAGAAAATCATTAATTTTAAATCTAAAGACTACTTATTGATTCTAATACCTGATAAGCATTCAACACATGCTTTAGGTTTGCTTATATTAACACAATCACTGTTCTAACTTACAAAGGACATTTTCTGTGCTCTGCCATATGTGCTATTCAATACTTTAAACGAGTAAACAGGTGCAAAGGGCCAAATTTGTCCTTTAGCTCCACACCACATGCCACCATGAACTGAAAATTCTGGTATTTGAGGAAACAACAATAGCTTTTGCAATTGACAGATTTTGCAATACAGCAAAACCTGGTTGCTCCAAAACCTGCAACTGTACTATTTGTAAGGCAAGACAACAATCTAGCAGCATACACCATTCCAACTAGAGTGACTTTTAAAGAGAATATGTGCTGTAAACAGTTAAATCAGATTCTAAATTCAGCTGAAGGTGTAAACCAAGTGAAAGCTAGTCCATAGCACACAGGATGCCTAGAAATACCAGTACACATTTTGACTTTTAAAATAACTCACTGTAAAAGAAACTTGCCATATACCATAGACAAAGTACATGAACTCTGCCTTTGTAGCAGCTTCCATATTTTACAAGGCTCATGGTGTGTAACTTGGTGTAGGTTTCTGCTATAGACTCCCTCCATACTGAAGACCTGCACCCGAGTTTGACCTTTGATCATAAGAGGAGGGCAATAATTGCAATATGCAGGGTCACCTTCTCTTGGGGATTCTGGAGTGAAAAGAAGTAGCTACATTTGCAGAGCTGCCTAAAGACTCAATAGCTAAAACCTGCTGACAAATTATGGAGAGTCAGCTCCTTGCTATATTTTCTGCTGTGCAGGAATAACAACACTGAAAACTAGAAGCAGCAGTGGTGGCAGATGCAATGCGAATTGGATGGAGAAGAAGGACTGAATGGCTACGCAATCTTCACAGCTGAAAATCTCTCCCATGAAAGTTTTATAAACATGACAATGTTTCTCCTTCCTGCCTGCTGCCTCCCATAGTCCAGGAGAAACACAACCACATCAACACAATGAGGATGAGTCCTTTTAGCACTTGCTTCAACAAAAGCTTATTTTAGAAAGGAAATAATGAGAATAGCATAAGTAACTGAAAATACAGTATTAGCTGTATGTACTTCTGTCACTTGTTCCAAAGATATCCATTCCCATGTCCTTACCACTGTAAACAAATGAATGAAACATACACAAAGAATATCTTTTAAAGAAGTGTCTAGTGGCCAGTGACTACTTACCACTGTTGTTTGCCTTCAAGCAATTTACTGTATGCAATATAAACTTACTGTTCTTGATTTTAACTCAGAGGACTCAACCTGCTTGTTCTTCTACTTTCATCCTATTAGGATAAGACAATCTTTCTGAAGCAATGTGGGGGAGCTTATCTTGCTTAAAGGTTAAACCATCTGCCCAGTTTCTCTCTTTCAGATTTACCTTGCAACTTCCATATCCACACAAGGTATGAAGAATTCATTATGATGAACAACTCATTCCTGATGACATAGTATTTCTTGCCTAAATATGCAACTCTTTGTCTTGAATAGGTCTACTCACTAAAGACCCCATGCCTTTGTAATGACTATGATCTCTCACATTTGTCCTGCTTTGTTATTTGCTCCCTCAGGGACTGCATAGCAGGAAGTAATAAGGTCAGGTATTTAAAAGTAACTTCTTAGAAATAAAACTATTACTCACTCCTAAACAATAAAGTGTAAAAATCAAAGTTACTATAGCAGAAATGTAGTTCAGTATCGTCTTACTTGCAGGGTCAGTTAGAAGCAGAAACATCAATATTTTTCCAATCCTGTTGCATAGGAAGACTCCTATGAATAGGAGTTCTAAGAAGCAAACAGTTCCCCTGAGCCTCACATCCCAGCTGCATGTGAAACAGAATAGGGGAAAGAGGCAGAGAAAAGTGCTCTTCTCTGCTGTGAATCATTCTTTTGATGCTCTTGATACAGTGGAAGATCTTCTTAAGTCTTCTTACCTTCCTCACTCCAGAGTGGAAAAAAAATGGCTAGAACACCATTTGCTGAATCCACCAAACTTCCTGAGAAGATTAACGTGGTATTGATTTTTTTTTTCTTAAAACCCCAACGATTTGCCAAATAATTTGGCAATTTAAAAAGTGTAGACCTTGATATAGCCTCAAAAGACACAGATGGCAAAGCTGGATAGTTATTGTTGTCCTTCGCATTTTGATAGCTTTGTGTTTTTAACACCTACTAATGAGTCAACAAGTGGTGCTGTTGGATGAAACTAGCAGATTTCTGGGATATCTTTTAACTAGCATGTTCCAGGTAGCACAAACGGTTTCAGACTTCTGAAGCCATGCATGAGTTTAAAAAATTTATAAAATATCTGAATTAGGTAATCAGTACTTTTCAGTTACTAGATTCTATGAAGATTAAAATATTAAAATCATATTTTCAGATGTTTTGACATATACTTGTGTATAGAAATATGTACCCACATACACATGGGAGAAAACTTGAACTAGAAATAATCTGAAAAAGATATTCACTTTGATACCCTAGCTCAGCAACAAGACAAGTAAGAGGGAATAGCTGGTATATATCAGCAATGGATTTTTCAACTAGTATGGAACGCAATCTATCTGTAACTTCTTTTTCTTCTTTTATAAAAATTTAATTATCATTACACAATTGAAGCAAGATTCCTGCACAAAGGCTGCTAACAGCATCCACTCAACTTCACAAATGGAAAGAGCATAACACAGAAATCTTAAAGATTCACCTAGGTTCACAGAAGTTTTTTCTCTGTAGTAGAGCTGTGAATACAGATAACCAGATTTCTTGCTCACAGTTCTAATTATACATTTATACTCCTTTAGAAAGTGTCAGGTTTTATTTTTCCTTTATCCACAATACACTTTTAAAATGCCCTTTATAGATAGTCTTGTACCAGTCTTCATTCTACAAGCCTAGAGCAAGCCATGAGTCATAGGACAAGGAGAAGACAAGAATGGAGTAGATGATAATGAATGACTTATTTATTTGAAATTATTTTTATTGGGAATCTTGGGTAGTATTGGAAACTCCACAACTAATATATTGCAACTGAATTAACAGAAAAGAAGCTGCTGTCTCCTAGTCTTTCAGAAACAGGATTCTCATGAAGATACCAGTTAATACTTAGTAGTTCATTGTCCTGTTTATATGGGGCAGATTTTCAAAGATTCTTAGGCACCTTTCTCTCACAAATGATTGAAGTCCAATCACCCTAGTCTGTTCATTCTGTGTAGAAATGCTCTCCAGAAGGCACACCATTGAATTATTTTCTGTAGTTTTAAACTTAAAAAAACCCTACTTTTTTTCCCTTTTGTCTCACTGGGAAACTGAGATCAATACTGTCCTTATGTTAGTAATTTTAATTGCTACCAGACAAACGATGATTTAGAGTTCAAGAGAATCAGTTTTGTTAATGTATTAGAATCTGTAAAGCTTTTTCCCTCCTGCTTGCCGATCAGAAGCAGCACTTGAAACAGATTTAATCAGAAAACACGCAAACAGAAAGTTAAATATTGCCTCTATTATTTCCTAATGCCATCCTTCACAGAGTTAAGCAACCACTAAATGTTGATAATTTTCCTGATGTGACTCTTACTACTTAAAGACTCCATCCTGTTTAAAAATGTCACGCATGTTGCTATTCCTAGAGTTTTATCATTTGTCAACAAATCAACTACCTGCTTAGCAGCCCTCATGAGGGATTTAAAACAGCCGCCATGAAAATCCTGTGCATTTACTATTTTTATAACAAACCTGATTGTCACCTATGATATTTCAGAAATCACTCCTCATATAGACATCATGCTGGAAATTAGATGCAGGGCTTTGCTTTCCATGGAACATTATGCAGAGGCACTCTGGCTAATAAATCTTTGTAGCTAATGCATTCCAGATGGAAGCCATGTCTCACAGATTTAACCTTCCTAAACCCTTCCAAAAATTCCTCCCATCAAAAGCTCTCTGAATGAGATATGTTTGATTGCAATAGGATCATCAATACATGACATCTAAGTAATAGTACAGATGATTACTGCCTGCAGAAAATTGCCATTTCCTTTCACACACAGATACTGGTTTTGCACAACCACGGTGCATGAAGACAGACCTTATGCATTTTACTAGATAGTTTAATTGGGTTTTTTCTGAACTTTTAATACTATTAACAGATGCTATAAAGAAAACATCCACTTCTGTCCTTTTAACTTCTGCACAAGCATAAGAAATGCTGCTAAAAAGAAGGATCAAGTCTCTCACAGAAGCCACTAATTAACATCACTGTTTAATCATGTCACTGTGTTTAGCTGGTCTACATCATTAGTTTATGTCAGACGGAAGCAGTGAAACATCTAAACACCTACATGTAGATCCTTACAAAATCAGTCATGTGAAGTGGTAAGGTCAGTGTTAGACAAGGCTGCAGCTACTCTCTACTATTTAGAAACCATTACAAATCACCTTGCTAACAGATAAATGCAGAATTATTTTAGAATCCTTAGCTTTCCTTGTAAGGTAATTTTTCAGAGACAATTCTCAAATGTAGAGCAATATTTTAATCTCATCTGTGAATCATGCAGGATAACCTAAAGTTGAAGCCAGCTATTTGTGTTCCACTATTGGCATCATTCAAATGGTAGATTACTCTATAATGCTTTTAGTGTTGAACTTTTGAATTCTAGAGTTCTTGGTCTGAAGAAAGCAATTTATTAATCAAGGTGCAAAACAAAAGAACTCTAAATCTTGCAGCAGTATCAGTGAATGTTCATTATGTGAAAACGTGAGGAAGCTCTTAGAAGCCTTAAACAAAACTGACAGTGAAAACCTTTAGGTAGCAAAGGTTTCCTTCCTATGTACCAAACTTCTGTGTAAGTGAAACCTGGAAAGACTTTTGTGTAAGCTACAATTACCTTTCTTAAGCAAAGGCACTCCTGGCATGTGCAGTTGCAGTACCAGCTTGGCTCATAAAAGCATAAGTGACAAGAACAGAAACAATTCTAAATCAGACTGTGTAATTATCTTCTTTATGTTAAAGCTTTAAAATTCTTAAGAGCCCCTTTCCAATGTATGATTCACTTTGATCCACAGGGTTGTAATCTTCCATTAGAAGCCGATCACACCCAAATGTCATTTGCAAGCTCTCAGATGGGAGTGTAACAATAGACCCCTAACTGCAGAGAAGGAGAAGAGATAAGCACACTTCAAGTAGGAAAGCTGCAAGAGTTTTGCATGCAGGCAGACACCTGGGCAAGGTTAGTTGTGCTGTGGCACCATACCACTTCATTCAAAACAAACTTGCTATACTTATGTGTTTGAAAGATAATAAGCAACTACCAATCCTGAAGATGATTTCGTTTAGTTAGTGTCCTTGACCAAAGGAGAAAGCCGATGTTGGATACATATTTTTATATCAAGGAACTACACCTACCTGAACTTAATAAGAAGCATAGGGGAAACTTAATAGGAAGTAGAATACATTTCCTTTTATTGTAGGCAAGTGCTTCTTACTGCCTTAGTCAGACATAATGTCAGTCTGCAGAATGTGACTCGCCTTTTTACTTATTCTATCAATCTGAGTCAGGTTCAACGAAATGGTGCTTCAAAAAGGCAACAAAAAAAAAAAAGCATTTGTCTGCTTTTGGAGAGGCTCCTTTCAAATGAGATTAGAAAGTTTGGGTCCATTTTTTCATGTCTAATCCTATTATGCTCACTAATGAACTCAGTTTGCCTCAGTGGTTAAAATAAAAGCTAGTGGTTGTGTCCTAAAAAGCACAGATCCCCCTTCAAAAGAATATATTAAACTGTACAGCTCAATATTACACATTTGTACCATCCAAAGGAGCCTTTTCTTAGATATGCTACTGACTGCACTGTACTGCACAAATATCGAACAGTTTTAATTGAATGAGAAGGCATTAAACTAATATAGATCTTTGGTACACCTTAAGCCAAATAGAGGGGGTAAAAGGACAACACTATTATTAAGATAAGAAAAGCTGATTTTTAGATAAGGCTGTCTTTGGAACTCCTGTCAAAAAAACCAAAAACCACAAACAAACAAACAAAAAGGCAAGGAAAAAAAAGCAAAAAATCCCCCAAACAAAAAAACCACCAAACCAAAAAAAACCCCAACCCAAAACCTATAGATACTAAGCTGGCACTTGCAAACAGACCTTTGCTTTTTTGACTTCGAAGAACATCAAGTGGCCTTGAAATATATTCTATACTGAAATTTGGTCGGATGCAGTTCACTTATATCAGCATGGCAGCCCACTCTCAACAAAATCATTTTTAACCGCAAGCATCTCAGTCAAAATTATGAGGTCAAATGCACTGCTCACTACATCAGTTTAAAAAGAATGTAAGAAATAACAAAGAGTACAGCTATGGAAACAGAGATCAGAAACAGTTTTATAAGTTTCCCAAGCATCAGGAAAATTCTAATTCTTCCCTTCAACACAGAAAAAAATATTTTCATTATTCCTTACCTAAAAAGTGGACTACTACCACTCTGATGCCATATAGGCCACATCATTTTTGTTATTTTGGTACAAAAAAGGAAAAGCCTGTTGACATGGGAAAAGGAATGGTGCTTACTGCCCCACATTTACTAAAGTAGAACAGGCTGCTCCATCTAATGAATGTCTTTGATACAGAAAGGGGTCAAGAAAATCTCTGTATGAAACTAGACATGGAGGTTAGCTGGACCTCTTGACTACCTCGGGAGTGCTTAGGAATCCATCATCAGAATATCTAGGTTGTCAGAACTTGATAGAGAAGGGACATGTCACACACACTGGAAGCTCCTCATTTTCACAAATTTCTGAACATTTGCTGAAAGGACAGAGACACAGGATCTAAGCAGAACTAGTTCTGTATGATGAAAAAGGGTTTCCCCAATTACAGATGTACTTTGAGAAATTCCTTCTGATTTTTTTTCTTTCTTTTCTTAACCTTCTCTTTTGTCATGGAAGACAAAGTTCTAGAAGTTTTGCCCCCTTTTACTTCATGGAGCTAGTGCTTCCCAGATCAAAATTAAAACAACATGTTTGAGCTTTTTTCTCTGTTACATATCACACACGTGTAATTTATGTCAAGTTGTTTCATAGCATCTTTGTATTCTCTGTGATAGTGAAGTTGAAATATTACCATCTCACAAATAGCATCTTTTTGTGTATTAAAAACTTCAGGCATAGATTTTTTACATTTTTTTTTTTTCTTTAGGAATAGAATACAGACCATAGAAATAACACTTTGGAAACACACGGCAAAACACCCTGTGTTATGTTATGCCAAATAACCACATGAAGAATCATGGCCATTTTCATAATTACAGTAATGGTTTAAATTAGTTTCTTTCATAACCCATATGATTGCTGTTTATGTTCAAAGTCACACGTTCCTTGACCATCTCCCTTTTGAAATTACGCTGTTTTCATATTAGGAACAAACTGAAGTTTGCAATGACAGGACTGGTTCTCCTGGGATAGTAAAGCAAAATTGTCAAGAGAACTCCTGAAGAGTCTCTGCTGATCTGATTGACAGGCAACCATATCAAATAACCCAAGTCACAAGGATACTGCTAAGAGTACTTTTACACCAGTTACAGAGATTCGGCAAACATCTGACAGGCTCAGAAACTTAAAAGGGGGCATGAGAGGGAGACACCATTGCCTAAAATTAGAAAAACATGTAACATTATCTTTCTTTCTATAAAGCAGATTTACAATATTTAGGTTGCAAGAAGGGAATGAAGAGCACCACATGATAATGCACACACATTACATGAAATGTAGTGAAGTACATTCAAACCCTCTGAAGCTATATTTAGATTATAAGAGAAACTGTCTATGTCTCCCAGCAGCTATTATCACTTTGTACTGACCTCTACTAAAAATCCAGCCACCTACTTCGATGCTTAAACAGAAATGGAGTTTTTACAAAAAGTTACTTCATTCCTCTAAAGCTTTTACATCTATAAATGAGATAGTTACTCTCATGTAAGAACAACCACCAAGTCAGGCCATATGCCCATCTAATCCTTTACTGTTTTCATGCCAGTAGGGAAAAGCAGACACACAGAGAAGATGGTATATTTGCAGATTCTTTTAATACTCTACCAGCAGTCTGTGGCTCAAGTATATCCTGAGTTAGAGATAGTTTCTGTGATCTTTGAAAAAAGCCAGGATCATCAGCAAGGAGTGGCTAAAATGATAAAAATAGCATTGGAAATCCATTTATTTTCAATTAGCTGGTGCATGGAAAACTCTGGAATGGTTACATCATAGTTTTTCCAGCTCCTGGCTGCCTCACAGTTAAACTGCATGCCTGATGAAGCTGACTATATTATTAAAAAAAAAAAAAAAAAAAAAAAAAAAAATTGTCTAATCTTTGTGCTTCTGTTCTGTGTGGAGGATAAGGAACAACAACAAAATCAATAAACTTTAACACCCTGTCCTTCTCTCTGAGAACAAGATGGACTGCCAGCTTCCTTGCTTACACACCCTGACTGGTGTAATGGGAGGTCGCTCTCCAGATTAGTTCTCTCATTTATCGTCTTTCAGTTGGAATCTCTCTGCTGCCAATAATGAAGGCAGAACTTTATAACGTGTATCACCCTTGCTCTTCCTGTGAGAGCAGAGACTCAGGAAGGCAGAGCACTGCAGTCATGGTACTGATTTATTTATATATCTAATCACTGACCTTCGTAGTACTTGCCATATTCAGCACAGACTTGTTCCTTTGCAGAGGTGGGCTGGCAATGGTGTTTGCCTGATGAAGGATCTCTGAGCAGAATCACATGGGCTGAGATTTCTATAAAGCAATCTGTGATATGCTAGTGCTTGAAGCAGGACTTGGGAAAAAAATTGATCAGTGAGGCATAAAAGTGCAATTAAGACTAAATGAATGGGAGTTCTTTCTCCTAGGCTTTGCCAGACTACAGCACACTTCTTACTGCAATCTAGGATTTATTTTCCTTTAAAAATGTTTTCATGCATGTACCAATTCAATAATCAAATAGTCCTGAACATGGAGTAGCATGTATGTGAGGTTAAGACTAAATATACTACATTTCTCAAACTCTGAAGAAAATGTGGGAATAAGGTAAGACTCCACAAAGTCACAAAAGGTCTGGAGAAGATAAGGGTGAACAGGCATGTGCCTTATTTCTTCCTTTCACTGCCTTCCTCTTCCCCACCCTCAACTCTTGGGGGCAACGAGTGAATCATAGAATCATAGAATCCTAGGGGTTGGAAGGGACGTCGAAAGATCATCTAGTCCAACCCCCCCTGCCAGAGCAGGGCCACCTAGAGTACATCTCCCAGGAACGTGTCCAGGCGGGTTTTGAATGTCTCCAGTGAAGGAGACTCCACAACCCCCCTGGGCAGCCTGTTCCAGGGCTCTGTCACCCTTACAGTAAAAAAATTTTTTCTGATATTCAACTTGAACCTCCTATGCTTCAATTTACACCAATTATCCCTTGTCCTATCACTGGTCACCACTGAGAAAAGCCTAACTCCATCTCCCTGGCACTCACCCCTCACATATTTGAAAACATTGATGAGGTCACCCCTCAGTCTCCTTTTCTCCAAACTAAAGAGACCCAGCTCCTGCAGCCTATCCTCATAAGGGAGATGCTCCACTCCCTTAATCATCTTAGTAGCTCTGCGCTGGACTCTTTCAAGCACTTCCCTGTCCTTCTTGAATTGAGGGGCCCAGAACTGGACACAATACTCCAGGTGCGGCCTCACCAATGCAGAATAGAGGGGGAGGAGAACCTCTCTTGACCTACTAACCACACCCTTTCTAATGCACCCCAGGATGCCATTGGCCTTCTTGGCCACAAGGGCACATTGCTGGCTCATGGGTCAAAAGGACCCATGAAGTCAAATGGAAGCAGATATGAACAGAACATCCCTTGTTGCCATGCAAGAGGGAGAGGCCAAAGTCCCAAACCAATCTGAAAGCAATTTTTAAACTCAACAAAGAGAGATTTTTAAAAACTACAAAAGTACGGGTACCCATTTGGCTCAGAAAATCCTTAAAGTGCAGATGAACTTGCATCTGGATAAAGCTAGGATGAAAATGCTGTAACTTGCTTGTCTTGCTCCAATATTTTTCCCTAAATATCTCCATTTGGCCACTGCCGAAGATGGAACACCACAATAGATGGTCTTTTGTCTCACCCAATAGGACCATCCATCTGCCTCAGCACAAATTTGGACCCTTGGTAGCTTTGTGTGCAGCAAAGACTACTGGGTCTGGAAACAAACGGTTATATGTGCAGTTCACACATATCAGGAATTGATCATAATTAAAGGACTTGTAAACCCTGTGGGGAATTTATGTCATAACTTCCCAAATTTAGTTTACAGATCAAAGGAAACATGCTACATGATTTACCTTACTGGTCACTGACAATTATGTATTTATAAAAGCATATACACACAAACTATTATGCTGTTTGTTTGACTACTGTAACTAGGCATTCAGTTTCTGATGGATGGAGAACTCCTTTTTAACTGTTCAATATTACATTTTTTAATGGTAAGAAAACAGACGATGTGAAGCTCATGCTTGCAACACCTAAATAAAATAATAAGGTTGCCTGCATTTCAGTACTCTAGAATTCATTAATCTATGTTGGAGGAGAGAGTGCAGTGGTGATGACAGAGGGAAAAGAAGGAAGAAAAAGAACAAGGAAATCAGCCTGAGATCCTGCGCTCTGCATTAGAAAGTTGAAAACATGGATATGACTTCTCAGTTTTGTTCTTGGTTCTTGGATTAAAGTCCCAAGGAGCTGTACAATCGCAGCCTTTAATCCAAAGCCAGTTGAGGTCAACGGAAGTATTTTCATTAATTTCAATGGGTTTGGATCAGACCCGTAAGCCTTGGGAAGTAACTGCTTGTTACCCCACTCAGCATCAACTCTCTGAACACTCTAGGAGCCACACTGGCAAATTCACATTTCACTTTAATTTCTTAACTGAAGAAAAATCACTGTAATATCATTATTATTATTATGCAATATTATTGGCAAGAAAAAGATAGCACTGGTAGCACTATGTGTGCATGTTTAAACCTACTAAGCAAAAGCAGAAACAGTTGCAATGAAAGCATTTTCTACCAAAAAATCATGAAAGAAGAATGGTGCATTTGTATATTATTCTGCCCATCTGGCAGCTAACCAACAAGCTTGGCAAAGATGATTCTTCTTTACTTTTAGACACAATGTCGGAAATACACAAAGCCACCAACTGGAAAAAAAAAAAAAAAAAACACAAAAAACCCCAACCAACCAAATAACAAAAAAACCAACACGAACTTCAATAAAAAAAAATATTCTATGTAATGTGACTGCTGTAAAACACTTTAAAATATTTGTTTCTAATTTCAGATACTTTGGGACTGCTACTATCTTTTGCAAGCTGGCTGCAGTGACTTAAAAACATTTAGTTGGTGATCTCAGTCAGCTTTGTAGCAGACACACAAATCAGTAAATCCAACAACATAGCCAGTATTCTCTCATCACTGGAAGTAGTTATTCCTGGCTGCAATATACTGGCTTTTGTGGGAGTTTACATTGCCAGGTTAGAAACTAGATTCTAATTTGCAGCTTCATGGACTTTTGATATTTTTAATGTAGGCTCATGAAAAGTAAAAATTGAAAGGATGCATAATTCACAGTCTGAAGAAATTGTTAAATTTCTCAAGTCAGGGATATATTGGGAACTTGTTTCTCATGGACATGCAGAAATAGAGAAAACAGTTATTTCAACTCTGAAAAAATACCACCCTATATACTAAACTTCTCCCAGTCTTGTAATTTGTGGCCTTTAATTGTTACTGATTAACTACCTCTGGCTACAGTTTGAGTCATGTTGACATCTTCTGGAATGAAAAAAATAAGAAAACTTGCAGCAACTCTAAGTTCCTACTGTGAACTCGTGGCCTGCACAGCATACATTCAGGTCTTCAGTTCATGCTTACAAGCCTGTTGCAGCACTACTCAAGACTTCCTCTCCCTTTACATGCTCGATTTACTGCTGGTGTTAGATACAGGTGAAGTACTTTTCAGTGCTACACTGGCAGCATGTCACAAAGATAGTACTCAGGATGGCACTCCTGGAAATGATGTAAGATACATCTTAAGATATATCAGCAAGTCCTATTAATCTTAAAGTAGTTATCAGTTTCTGAAGGCAGCAAGCAAACGAAAACAAACAGGGAACTAGAAATATACTTCCCAAACTAATAATGAATGATTTAGTGAAGCTGCTAATGTATGACTTTATAAATTTCTATTTCTTTAACTCTATTATTATATGTTTTTATTTATTTTTCTGCAGTATTTGCACATTGCTTATAATGAAATTTATGGCCCCACTAATGATATCACCACATGGCAACAAAGAACATATTAAAGCTAATTTTGAATTGCAGAGAAGACTTAAAGATTTTAAACATTTACACTGTACATACAAAACAGAAAAGAATGGCACAGAACAACCATACGTTTTAATGCATGAGTCTCATGCTATTTTCTGAATCAATTATTTATCTTTGGAAAGATTAACTTCCTAAATTATCTGTAAGATTTACCAAGCAAAATACATGTTCCACAATATGCTGATATTCTTCTGAGATACAAAACATTTTAAACAAGTTGCATCATAAGCGTAAGAAAACAAAGCATCCTTTGCAATTTTGTATTCCAAGTGGCTTATGCTTTCTTTAATGACAGTGAAACTGCTGAGACATATCCTTTATGAATATCTATCCTTTATGTTTATACATATAGGTTTCTCTGTGGTGCACGTGTGCACATATACTCAACTACTATATATTTATGTCAAGCCAGGCTGTCCAGCAGAGGGCTCCTTTGAAACAGAATGTGAAAGAGCAGCCAAACTCAATGTATAGACAGTACAGAGATCACATAAGCAGTATGCATGCTAAGGCCCTTCAATTATTTTAGCAAATCACCAACAAATAAATGGTGCACTTATGTAATAATTTTAATTTCTTTTTAAAGCATGAAACTCTTTCATGAAACCTATTTAATAAAAGTGTGAAAAACAATGGAATTTTCTTTTAAAAACTCTAATCTTCACTGTTTTGTTTGTTAAGGAACAGTTTAGAATAATCAAACTGCATTTTTATTTTCATCAAAAATCTGATTTTAATCAGGCACTCACACAATGCTAAACCTGAAGAAGAATGGCATTTAATGGGTTTTTGCTGTTTTTCTTTCATGGAAAACATAAAGAATTGGAAGGCATCACCTACCATCATATTCACACATGCTCCATAGAACCATATTTTAGAATCCTCTCACAATTCCATTTTGTGATAATTTTCTGACATTGCTAGTGTGCAAAAATCTTTGATTTGCCTTCCAGAACTATAAAACGCTACTATGACATTAAGAGTGATCTGTATATTGGTTTGCAGTTTCTATTTTTTAATTTATGCTCACGCTCACTGATTCCTTGTGCATTCCTAAGAAATACAACATTTTTAGTTACAAAGAGTGCACAAGAAGCCACTGGAAAGAGTAAATGAGTCTCATATTTTGTATTAATAGAAGATTAATTAGAAATGCTAGTACATCAATAGTTGAAATATATGCAACAAAATGGTTGAATTGTCTACAACAAATTTACACAATCTATTTTTTCTCTGAATCTAGATGTCTGGTTTTTGGGTTTTGTTTTATTTTTTGTTTTTTTTTTCAAACTTAGACATGATACATGGAGAAAAAAAAAAAAAAAATCAGTCTAAAGTAAGTTATGATTCTGAAGTCCCATTGGATAATCAGAATAGTCAAGTCTTAAGGAAGGGCAAATATCAGTGAACCTTAAAAATACATGCCATCCTCTGTTTCTTAAATTACATATAATTTTTGCTTTTTCTGAGCTTTTTTGCTTTTTCTGAGCTTCATCACATATATGCCTACAGATGAATAGGGGAAGGGCTATGAGGGAGATTCTAAAAAGAATCCATATACATCCTGCAGCTGAATATGCCTCCCCATTACTCTTGGCTGTTGCACCCATTACAAATACAAAAGAGGAATCAAAACATTGCAAGATACTTTTTTCCTTTAAATATGTGCTGACAGGACTGGTTTTGCTTAAATTGCTGTCAATGACAAAAATTTCCTGTGACTGCAATGGTGCAGGCTCAGGACCCAAAGATCATCTGAGGACAGTTTCAAAAGCCATTTGAGAAAATCTTGTATCATTTAAACACACAAGATATTAGAAGAATATATATAACTAAGGACCATGTGCAATCTTGTACAGAGCTTACTGTATAACATAAAGGAGGCAGAATGTGGGTGAATGCTGAACAGATCCATATTTTCTGGAATCACAGAACTAAGAAATGGAAAACTTCCTTATCCATGTTGCTGATGCTGAATGGCTGACTGAGAAGACTCTCAAGAAACCAGCTGGGGACAGGGGAATTCGGCAACCCTGTTAATCTCTACATATCCTGTCCTTCAGGATGAATTCTGACCTGTGGACATTCCTGCACTACAGGATCCATCCAACATCATCTGTGCCTCTTGCCAGCCCTGCCCTGCACACCCAGAGCCAAAGCTGGAGCTTGGGCTTTGAATGGCATATAATTTTGTAAAATTATAAAAAAAACTGTATTGCAGTATGAGCTTCACACAAATAAGTGGAAGTGAAAGAATATGGAAAGAAAACTTTTATCTTTACTACAGACTTACAAATTGCATAAACATGCTATATTTTCTTCCATATGAATATCACATTCTGGTATTTATGTTTCAACTAGCCAGACAACATTTGCTAATAACAGCTACTTCTAATACAGCATATCAAACTGCTTAACCCCTTGGCTTGCCGGGCAGTTTAGAAGCTCCTACTGTGATGTTTTTGTTCTCACATATGTGCCAGTAAAGGCTGTCATGCTCCTCATTATATAAACAGACATACAAGCCAATTAATAATTTAATTTACAGGGAGAATCTTGACATAGAACTAGGAGGTGAATTGCTAGCACCTCCTAATTGTCTCATCTTAAAGTAGCAAGCAATCAGGTTTTAGTCCCACCTCCAAAGTTATGCCATGGTAATGACCTCAGGATGTTGGCAAATCCTTGGATTTTACTATCATTTTTACTATCATATGGGAAGTTGTCCATTGCTAAATAGACACAGAAACAGAGGCATGGATCTTAAAATAAAGCCATATCTTTACATTTTGCAGGTACCTCGGTTTTTTATGGGTCTAAGTTTTGGCAGGATTATGTCTGCCATCTGTATTTGAAGCATGCTTAGCTTAATAGCTTTTTTATTTGGATGAACGTCATTGTTTTAATATTTCAAATGCTACTTTACTGTTACTATTTTGAAAGGTATTTTTCTTCTTTAAATACTCACCTGAATATGCAAATGTACTTCTATTTTCCTGTTCTTTTCTGGCAGCACAGAGTATTTTTGACATTTGGTTTGGGAAGAGTCCCTTGAAATTCAAACAGTGGTTTAGGAGGGGACAGATACTGCTTTTTGACGCAAACAGTTGGCTAACAGCATCAAAATAATTTCTCCATGAGAAGCAGATCCACAAATGGCTCTAATGGAAATACGTGGACCATTTCCTCACTTCTAATTTGGGCATGAAATTGCCAAGCCTCCCTGCATAAAATCCTGTTATCTTGTCTTTCTTTCTCCTCTACTCAAGCTAAACTTTGTCAAGGCTCCCATCACCATGTGTCTTGACTTCTGTCATCCTTTCTTTTACTGTCCTGCAAACATCTACCTTGTGTATTTATTAAAAAAACCCACAACTTATTAAAATTATGAATTTCCTGGGCTTGTACCCGCTAATGTCACAATTACTGCCACTTGCTCTCTTACCCTTTTCTTATTGAAAAGGGTACAATATGTTTTTCCAGGTACTATCTTTCCTGTTTGCTCTCTCGTACTCCATACAGGAATACTGATCTGCTCCTGTTCTGAAAATCACAGCACTTTTGACCTATCAGAATTATCCAGGTAAAATTCCATACAGTTTTACTTGCTTCATTTCCTGCAGTACAGCTTCCCCCAAGCATCCACAATGCCACCTTCCATCTTTACGTTCAAGTCCCCTTTTGAAAGTGTCCCTACTAATGAAGTAAACTAAAATCTACAACACATGGGAAAGTTGATTGCTTCAATGAAATCTGAAGTGATTTCTTCAACAAACAGCTCTGCTGAACATCACTGAGAGGAGATGGCTTTCATAAGAAATATTAGGGAGTGGTCCTCTTAAAATTATGGACCACGGATGAAATAGCTGGCTACAATCTATGATTACAAGCAGTCCATTTATCTTTGTACAAATTCTGTATTGATAAAAATTATATATATTTAGGATGATACTACATTCCATTTCCTCTCATCTCCTTTTGTTTTTCTTCACAGTGTAGTTCTGTGGGAAGAAAAAGTTGTGACCCATCCATGATTTCAAACCTTGTATCCACATAAGGGAACTACAGTTTTTAATTTAAAGTACTCTCTTGACTGCAAGGTCTGCCCATTTGGCTTCTCTGAACAAGGCTATATTGATAGCATAAAATGTCAAAATAAAAAATCTAGAAAAGAATCTTTAGATGAGTTACCTTTTCTGTCCTAGTGTTCTCTTTGTTCATCTGTAATTACAGGCAAGCAGCAAGGCTTATAGAGTAAAAGCAAAGAAATAATAGGACGTTTACCTTAGGCATATTCCTGTCACCTTTCCCCAGTTCTTGCTGTCACTTACAACGGATTCATATCATGCCCTGCTCCTAATGCCTCTGCCTTTCCAGATTCTCTATCCACACTCCTATTGTTACCCTAATGAAAACTAGCAACTGCTATAATTTTACAACAAGATCAGCTAGTGTAGGAGTGAAGCTCAAGGATATATCAGTATCAACACATATAAGTTAGTGTTTTCAAAAAAGTGCTATGTAAAATTTCCAAGCATTTTTTTAATATGGAAGAAAATGGGCTCTTAGTTCATTAGCTTTTCAAAGCACATCTAGGATGATCAAGAGAATGGAACAAACAAACAAACAAAAAAATCCCCAACAACCCCAAACAAACAACATGATTTTAAAAATTCCCATAGCATATAATCCTTTAAAAAGGAGCATGATAAAAGCCAGAAACAGCCACAAGTCACAGAGATAATATAAATGTTATTTTAAATACCAAACTCTGCCCTCAATTACTTCCAAGCAAAATCAAATCAGATTTTAGTTGCAGGAAAGCTCTGCATGTTGCCCATTGCAAAAGCAATTCTCTTCTGTTTTACTAAGCTGTTTGGTTTTGTTATGAGGAAGTGAATTTAGAAGAGAGAAGCAATATTTGCTTATTTTCTGTATAAAGTCTTATTTTACCAACAATGTAATGTAACATGGAAGTACGATTATTTAAACCAGCACTTCACTACACAGAGGGCTGTTCAATGCACTGCTCTTGCCAGGCTTGTCACAATGACTGACATTTTCTAATATTGAACTGGAAATGATATGGATATTTAATACTGCAAAGTTTACATCAAGTAGAAGAAAAGTGCTATTGTTTATCAGCAATCTACTTCTGATGGCATATATCTGTATAGACATAATTATTGCTGTGATGAAACATGATTATCAAATAATGAAATAAACACATCTGTACAATATTTGCGATGTTTTATATTAGGGGATTTAAAAATCTTGTAAAGCTCTATTCTCAACCACTTTCTATGCTTTCCACTTGAATTTTGACTAAAATCTACCTTTTAGGTCTGTTATGCCACTCATGAATTTTTTACAATATCCATCTGTGCATTGCAATCTCTATTCTCCATGGCTCCACATTGTTTTGGCTAACTAACACCCCCATATGTTGCCTTAATATATTTCTGCACAATGTTTATGCTTTTGGAAAAGAAAAAAAAAAACAAAACCACAGGGAAAAACCACAGACCTAAATAAGCTATAAGGAGCATCCACATACAGTTAGACTGTCTTTACTGAGTCTGGAGACATTATGATTCTGCTGCGACAAGCAGCATTTGTCTTCATTTTGTCTGACTGTCCTCATGTGTTATTATTAGTGGCTGTCAGGCAGCAGCAGAAAAAAAAAATAACATCACTTGACTAAGAAGTTGAATGCATAAATGCAATAACTGCACATTGGTAGCTCAGGAGAGGATGTCTGTTAAGATGGTCTAAATGCAAAAAACGCTCCTATAATTACATTTAAAAGGGAAAAAACCCCACGTATCTGGCAAAACATAAGCATCTCTCCTCCCTTCTGCTTGCATAGCTAAATTAGGAACTAATTATAAATACAACTTAGCAGCATCTGAAGAAGTTGCTTTGAGAATGTCCTTTCAGAATGTCAGTTTAGTTTAATAGCAAGAAAACAAATATGTTGGAACATTCACATCTAGTCATGTTTTTCTGATAACGTTGATAAATATGAACATTTTAAAAGATGAGTTCCTTATCATCCAGAAGTTCACACTGAAACGTAATTAGCACTTTTAAATCCCAATGCACAAAACATAAGTCTATGGTTCTGAGGTGCTCTAAAGGAAGTTTCTCTGTTATAAATTTTTCAGTTGTAACAAAGTTAGCGAGAATAAAGAGAACAACTTTTAGGCAGCACAAAATAGTACATCCAAAAATGTATGCTGTAAGAAGGAGAAACCATAGGCTTTCAGTCTGAGATGTGTACAGGCTGCTTAGAAGTAGATGTAAGTTTACCATATTCCTAGCTTTCAAGTGATAAACTATTTCTCTAAGAGCACATGTATTTGAAAATACATACACAGGAAGGTTTGCAACCAATAAAAAATTCAACTGTGGAGTCCCCTAACAAATTATTTCCTATGGAACTTACTTCAGAACCACATTATTACATAGCAAATTATTTGAATAAATTTATTTCATTTAAGGATTAATAATCAAATCAGTGCTATTACAAAGGAGATTTTGCCTTCAGCAATAAAAAAACACCCAAACCCCGCCTCAGTAGGGAAACCCAGGTCCTGCTGCAGTCAAAGCCAAAAATGTGCTTATTTCAAATTTATACCACAAGAAATCACATAAACAAATTATATCAGGGATCAAAATTAAATAATCTGCAGCAGACAGTACTGTCAACAGCTTCCCATGAACAGCCTTCAATAACACACACAGCTAACAGGAATTTTGCCAGTAACTAAAAGATCTGGTGGAAGCTCACCATTCCTGTTAGGAAAAGATGCTTAGCACTCACTGCTGCTCCTTTTTGTCTGTTTTTATACTAGGTCCATGGATAACTACCAAGTTCCAACTTACAAAATTAACATTCACTTGTAGCTGTTTTTATTTTGAATCCTTCCACTATTTTTCTCTAAAATTTCACCCTCTAGCATATCCAGAGGTGCGAGTTTAAAGGGGAGCTCAAGCTTGCAGTTTTGTTATCAGTGATCCAATCACTGGATCTTCATCAGATTTTATACAAAATTCACAGTGATAGCAACCCACACCATTCACTTATGTGTGTCACAAAAGCTGTTCAGCTTCACAAATTACCTGTACTTTATGTATAAAAATACACTGGAGAACTGAATCAGCAGAGACTTGCTCAAGAAACACAAGACATCTGATACAAAGCTAAAGAACAGAGCAAATTCCTGAATCCTGATCCAGTTTTCTGAGCACAAATTGGTGGGACATCACCCATGCTGAACAGTTAGGTATAAGCTCAGCTTTAGAAATCAGGAACTGTGAGCACATTCTCACACTTTTTTTCTCCCATTAGCACTGCAAATCCCAAAGCTGGGGCAGGAGAACAGGGAAAGGAGGCAAAACTGATTTGGGTTGGTAGAACTTTGAGCTATTTTCAGCAGAATCATGAAATTATTTCCAAAAGTAAAACATCTATGATTGCTGTTGATACAGAACTGAGATAATACCCTGACTCACATATTCTATACTTTAGCTGTGTTGACAAAACTTTCGTTTAACTTAAAGAAGGAAAGAAGTTTCAACAAAAGAAATGAGAAACAGCCGTGAAACACTACATGGACATATTCACAGAGTTATTTTGCTGAACCACACTGAGGTAATTGCACAAGATTATACTACACAGAGCCATAAAACTGTATCCAATTTTTAACAGAAGCAACGTATTTTTGCAATACACAGGAGACAGGAACAATCACTATCTACAAAAATGCCCTTGCATTCTTTGTTTTTCCTTCTTGATATCACCCAAACCACTAGTGAACTGTACTCAAAAGAAACATCAAAAATAGAGTTAAAAATTAAGAAGAAAGTGTTTTTTTCATTTTTGGGCAAGGATAGTTATGTATATTTAAACTGACAGAAAAGCGAAGGAAGTGGAAAGAAGTTAAAATTGAATTAATTAGCACCTAATATATTAAGAACTTACTGTATTTGCATCATGTATGGCACTCGGTATTAAAAGTGAAATGAAGAAAACTCTTAAAAACTCCATTTTCATGACATTAGCCATTCAGCATAAGATATCAAGGTTCAAGCTGTGTTTCAAATTCCTAAACACTGGAGAGCTTCCATGTCAGGCACACCCTCGCTTCATTTTCTTCTTGAATATGTCTGGATGAACCAAATGGGTTTAACCTTTTCTTGGACACATGTATTACAACTGGTACACTCTTCTCAATTAATTGGCCTGTGCCCCTCTTCACCAGGACATAAACAGATTCATTCTTTGTCCTTCCATACAGTCTTAACCCAAGTTTATGGGCTTTTCAGACTTATTTCATCCTTCCATTTTTCAGTAGCTATTCAAAATTAATAGCAGCTTGGACACCGTTATTTCTCATGAAAGGCTTTTCATTCCTGTAAGTTTTGAATGTTGGGTTTCACCCACTTTTTTTCTAGAATAAAAGCATTCACACATGGAGACAATCAGAAGCAATTAATATAGAATATATCCATGTGCAGACAAGCAATGTACTATCACAGCATAAAAAGAAAGCTCTTTTTGCAACATTTAGGGCTTCATCATACTATTTAGCTACAAGTGCAGATGGGAAACCTGCATGAGTTTGGTCACATTTGTTACATGTTACACTGTAATAACAGAAAACAGCTGACAAGAATGTATGTGTTACTATAATTTTTTAATTGCTTAGACTTGCAGTGTCTTCTGAAACAACTATATAAACAGTAACGGGTTAAGAAGTTCATGAATATGCATGAACATGTTATTGCCTCTTTAAAAAACTTCCTCTGTATTAATGTTTGCCAGCCGTGATAGCAGAAAAGGGACTTGCTCCTCACAATCTATTCTCCAGTAAATTAACATATGTACTACATAAAGCGTTTTCAACTATTTGATGTTATCTAAGATATTTTGTCCTGTTTGCTTGTTTTTTTCTAGTAGTGATGGATTTTGTATTGCATCTCTCTCAAATCTACAATGTGCAGAAGTATTCAGCTTCAGCTTTTGGCACACTCCAAAAAGCTACATCCTTCCACCCCTTACACCACCCCTCACCCTCCTCTATTTCCATGAGGCCTTGCAATGGACTCTTGTATCACAGCCAAACATTCTTTTCTGAAGGGAGCTCTCAGCATTTCAAGCTAAGCCAGAGAGCAGCTCTAATATTTCTTTCTTCCATATTGTAGGAGAAGTTGCACTTACTGTCTGACAGAGTACAATACTTCCAAGCTCCTCAATCAGTTAAGTATTGCGTATTAAACATCTTATACTCTTCTTGTGAAGAGCTAGAAAGAAATCTCAGTAACATAACCCTGTAAGAGTCTTTGGATTCTTTTTTCATCTGCATGATTTATTTTACTCACTGAGAAGGGCGATGAACATTGAAAAATTTAAGGCACTTTTACATTAATTAATAATTCACAGATATTCTTAAGTTCTTTTCCATCTGCCCCCTGTTCTTCCTTCTATTCTCTCCTTCTTGTTCATTTTTTAAAATATTTTCTACATTCTTTCAAAAACCTACAGATCGGATTCCTTTGGAATTACTAAGTATAGCTCTGTAGTTACTATTTTCACATGGATTCAGTAGAAGTCACTTTTCATTACAATTTTTAAATACGTACAGAAGTTCTCTTTTGTCTTTACACTTAAAACATTGTGCCCTCACTTTTCTTCAAAGCTGCTAAAAATTACTCTGATCTTTGAATTATACAGGAGGGCAGATTTCAGCCTCCTCTGGGATCTGCTCGAGAGACTGTCATAGGATAACATCCTGGGGGGAAGCTGGCTGATGTTTAAGGATCACCTTCCCCAGACCCAAGAGTGATGCTTCCCAACTAAGAAAAAAATCAGGTAAAAACTCCAGAAGGCTGATGGGGATGAGCAAGAAGCTCTTAGAAAAAAACAAACTTAAGAAGGAAGCATACAGAGTGTGGAAGCTAGGGCAGGTACCTTGGAAAGATTACAGAGAGGTTGTCTGAGCAGCTAGGGATCAGATTAGGAGAGCCATATCCCACTTAGAATGATATCTCGACAGGAACATAAAGAGCACTAAGAAAAATCTTCTGTAGGTATGTTGGGGATGAAAGGACAACCAAGGAAAAAGCAGGCCCTCTCCTGAAGGACACAGTAGACCTAGCTACACAGGATACTGAAAAGGCTGAGGTCCTCAATGGTGTTTTTGCACCAATCATCTCTGGAAAATGCTCCAGCCTCATTGCAAATGCCACAGCAGATGATAGCAGGGATGGGGAGAACAAAGTACCCTCCACTCTATAACAGGTTCATGACCACCTTAAGAACCTGCAGGTGAACAAGTCTACGGGACCTGATGGGGTCCATCCACAGGTTCTGTGGCAGATGGCGGATGGAGAAGAAAGGAAAAAATTCAGGGGTAAGTCCTGTATCAGAAAAAATTTCTTAGCATTAAATGCAGCTAACACATCCAACAGTCTGAAACTGCAAAATGTGAGGATCAGTCAGGTGAAGGCAGTGTCTGAAACAGCAAAATGTGGTGATAGAATTTTCTAACTTTCACCTTCCATCCAGAGCCACAGGTAGTACAACAACACTTAAAGCACAGGTAGGTTTCACAGAGCTATGCCAACTCTAAATGACACAAAATGTTTCAAGAATAAGACGTAGTTAGTGGCCCCAGGAGGGCAGCTCTATGGAAGAAGACTCCTAGGATTCCAAGAAGAAGCTGTAGGTGGGGATAACACAGTTATCCCAATGCCTTGGAATTGGTGTGAATGGAAACAACAAAATTCCTTTTGTGTCAAAAATGAAGCAAATGAAAGACTCAAAAGGCTGGAAATATCCCTGCAAGAATTACCAGAAGCTATTTTTCAGCCGCACAAATGTCAACCTATTTTCTGATTAAACCAAAGTCTACGTAAGCAGAGAAAGTCACTCAAGTCAGCACTCAAAAAAGTATTAATCATAAATTCAGAAAGACCTTTGGGGAATTACATACCTTGCCACAAAACATAGCGAGCAAAGCTATGGGCAATTGAATTCTGTGAATGACACGGTGCTGAAGAAAAGGGAAATCTCATTCTGATGTGATGAAACCTTCCAAGCACTAAGCACTAAACATATATGACCAAATAGGCACATAAACCTTTCCCTCCATCTTTTTCACTTTTTAGAACAAGTCCATATCCAGACTTGAAATGCAACAGAAACAAGTATATGAGCTGAAATGCTGTCAATCACATAATTCACAGGCAACAAGCAAATAACACAAACCACCTTCACATTCCTGCATCAGAACTAAGAGATAACTCCTGAAGATTCTTATTTTTGCCATGCATTGACAACAAAGACAATCTAAGTCTTTGCAGTGCAAATCTAAGACAATGATTTCATGAAGCAATATATGAGAGTTAGCTACCGATCTGGGGAGATTGTTTTAGAGCAGATGAACGGAGAGGTCATTCGAATTAGAAAACAGATTAAAGATTAAATATAATACCAACAGTGACAAGTACACTTGTAGTAGGCCAGCTTAAATGGATTTACTAAGACCCAGTGTGGAATAAACCCCTAATTTATTTCTACCAGATTAGAATTATTATTATTCAGTTCCATCTTTGAGAGTCTAAGTGTTCATTTTTATTTACATAATGCATATGGAGAATGGTGTGCTCATCTAAACTCAGCTGAGTACGCAGAGAAAGGATGCTCTCCCACTGTTGTCTGAGAACACCAGCCTATCAATAACTCAAAGACAACTGTCACTGTAGCACCTGACGAATGAACAGCCTGATCCAAGAAATTTACAGAAGCAAAGGTAATGATTTCTCTGTGTGTAAACTCTCTCTGTGCATAGTGTCACAGAGTAGTAAGTGAAGTAATGTAAAGAGGGGGAGAATCACAACCTTTTGTGAAATGTTTCAAGCAAACAGTGAAGTATCAGGAATTTGAGCTGACTTGAGAGTCATGTAAATAGTGTCAGCTTATAAAAACAAGGTGATTCCCTGGACAGGAGAATACTGGTATAGCATCAAAGCTTCCATTCGTATGTAAACATTCTGTGTAAATATTTGGTTGAAGGTTTCACTATAGTGAGCTTTTGCTGTCCCCGAGTGTGGGCATTGTCTAGAAACCTGAGATCAGGAATGACATGATCTCATCTCTCACTACTTAGATAACTGCATTTGATGCATGCCTCAGGGAAATTGAAATGATCTTGGCAGAGAATAAAACAGAGGATTCAAATGTGCTCTTTAACTGATGATCTGGACTTTGAGAATTAAGTCCCATCTGATTTCAAATAGACTTCTAAGTATCAGAGAGGAGTTGACAGAAATAAGAGAGTTCAAGGAACCACAGATGCTGTTAGTGTCAAGCTATTTAAGTTTGGTTTTAGGATGTTTTTCAGTGGATTCTATCTGCTTGCAACCGAGATGCTTCCGCAGCTGAGGGTATGGGACTGTGCCATTTCACAAGAGTCATTAGCCATTAAAAGGAACAGAGACATCAGTTTGGATATTCTTCCTGGAGCGTTTCACATGCATTCCACAGGCCAAAGGTAATGTACAGCTCATAAAATTGAATGTGTGATGTTCTTATCAAGGGAGATACACTTTGGAGACTACTTCCTGGTTTGCCAGAGAATATAAGCACGTCTTTCATATATAATGAAATGAGTCTTATTTTTAGAAGACTGCCTCCTGATTTTGTTCTATAAGGAGAGACCGCTAAAGGAGCACAGGGTGGCCTTTTGGTCAGAAAATATAAGAGATGTGCAGCAATTAACAGCAGAATCAGGAACAGTGATTAAATTATAAAGAGTTCTTGTTCCAAGGTGTTTGATCCTCAATATGTCTTTCAGGACTAAGCACATGCCTAGGATTTCTAATCAAGTGGTTGATGTTGACACTCACCTACTTTCAGTATTCTGGCTTCTAAAGACAGTAATCAAGGCTGCCAACAACTTCAGTTCATCAGTTATTAAAACCAATTTAAGGAACTTGGGGCCACTAACACAAGTGGTTGAACCTGCAAAAAGATGGCTAGTCTCTGGGCAAAACACCACTTCATTTCCATTATTATTTTCAGAAGCTGCTTTAGTATTTGCCATCAGCTCTAAAAGCAGCAGGGGATACAGTTCCATTCAAAGCCTACCAGAAGAAGTGTCTACCCAGCCTAAGGTAGTGTTAAAAGTGGAAAAAACACTTCAGAAAAAGTGATTGAGAATTAAAGCTTGACAGTGGCAGGTTACTCCAGATATGGAAGGCTATACAAGAGCTGTGTTTTTTAGAAACCTTGGCTGAAAATTATTATTATGCACTTGTATATGTTTGAAACCTAGAACATCAGTATTCCTCCATCTCTAACTATGGTCACATTTCTGCTAATAGTCTCTATGGTAATAGGTAAGAGCAAGGCAGTATTCTCGTATCCTTATCCTTACTATATATCACTTCTGCCAGGCTGACATAAGAATGACCATCACAACTGCATGTAAGAGCTAGAAGGGCTTTTGTAACTACTCCTTCAGGACAGCATTTAACAAAGCAACCCTGCTCCCTCATCATACAATAGCTATGAGCAAGTAAAAGTATTAAAAACATCATCAAAATGACTGACATGTAACTTGCAAATATTCAGATGGGACTATAGTTGTCTCACTAGATATAGTTCTAGATAGTTCTCTTGCCACAAAAACCTCCTACTCATTCTAGGTCTTTCAGTAGTTTAATTACCAAGATTATTAAACACTGACAAAGAAATTAGTAAGACTGAAAAAAAAAACAAAACTAGTTGCTTGCTCTGATTTGGACAGTTATAAACATGGGGTTTGGACCAATGTATACCAAGCATTTTTCACAGAAAGGACCCAGAGCAAGTGTCTGCAGAGATCATGTGTTTCCTCCTCTAGTTTGGGATTTAATCAGTGAATCTGGCAAACAATACTGGAGACTAGGTCACTCTTCCTCATCATCTAAATGCTTAAAAAACAGAGAGCAAGTAAATGTTTAATATCAGCCACTATTTGTCAGGACTAGCAGATGTATCTTTTTGTATGCTGAGAATTATTGTAGATAAACAACAGAATGAAAATATATCACTGCCCCAAACTCCCTGAATTAAATGTTTTAGAAAAAAATAAAGTTACAGTTGATTGTAATTCCATTTTGAAGTGTAAATCTCTACCATGGACAGGCAGGAAACACTGACAGCCTTTTTTCCTATCTCATCTCTACAAGCACGTGGAGGTGAGTCCCTATATATTTCATTTTCTACCACTGAGATGGGAAAAGTGATCGTTGAGTGACATTTGGAGCTGGAACCAAGTGAACTATGACTCAACCCTTCCTGATTTCAGATTGAGCTGATTTCCAATCAGCCTCTGAAGACTAAGCTACAGCAAATGCAGGAAGAAGCTATAGTTTGGGAGAATTAGACATAGTCTGGTATTGATTTAAAAAGAGGATGGAATGCAACTTAAAGAAAAGGCTGGGAAGAAAAAGTTGAGAGTGTTGGTTGTAAACTGGCTTTCATATGGACTGTAACAAGCTAAGTCTAAAAAAAACCAAAACAACAAAAGTAATGTAATAACTGATCTCTAGATACAGGCATCTTCAGATCTGTTTGTATTTTCTTAAAAAGGATATACCATAATAACATTTTTAAGGGACACAGCTAGCCTGCTTCCTTCTTTCCTGTATGCAAGAAGAGTTACTAGTTTCTACAAAGGAATTAAAGAATATTATTTAAGTGGGAAATTCAAGTCCCTGAAAGCTACAAAGTGCCAGAATTAACATCACACGGGAAAAGTTGACCTTTCCCCTTCTATGCATAATCATAATGATGCAAATTTTAATTACAGGACCATATAATAATTTTTCCACTGTAGCTCCCTGCCTCGCTTGAAGCCCAAGATAAATACTGCTCAGAGGAAGAGACAGCTCTTCAATATTTCCATCCTTAACACACTATTACTGGTCCCTGTTTTATTTACTGCACACCATCAAATGCCTGCAGTGAATGCAGAATTGTTTATTTCCTTCTGGTGTTTCTAGAGTGCTCATCACCACAGAATCTTCATGCCTCGTAAACATTTATAAATTCATCTCCACTATGAGATGAGAGTGTTATTATCTCCATTTTACAGGTGGGGAAATCAAGACAAAGAGACTTCCCAGAGGTCAAAAAGTTAATGGGTAGCACAGCCAGTACTGGAACACAGAACTGCATTACTTCTAAGTGCCTGGTCTAGAGAGTTGAGTGCAGTGTCCTACTACTAATATTTCCTAGCATGAACTCTCAGACAGTGCAGCTGTGTATATTCTGATCTTTTGCATACCTGCCTTTGTGACACTAAACTGATGGCAAGGAATTGAGGCATTTAAAATTAGTGGCTTCCTCCCAACATGAATAAATCAGCACTGGATAAAAATTCGACAGAAACATGCCCCAAACTAAGAGCTCTATCGTGATGAGAACTTTTGTCATTTATGAGACCAATTTTTTTCTTCCTGAGACTCCCTCTTTTTTTTCCCCTCTATTTAATTTCATTATTAGATAAAATAATAATAATAAAGAAGCCCCCTAAATGTATTACCTTCTTCACAGCCACAGTTCCTCTTCAGGACCTTTGCTTTAGTGCATATTGAATAATGCAGAGAACTCGAGCACAAAACAGTATGTGCTCACAGGGCTGAAGGCGTTTTCAAGAACATAAATGTAAGAGGAACAAATTAATGTTGTGCAGAAAACCATAAATCAAATATTGTTTCAGCTTCTCGTAACTGACTTTCTAACTCAGTTAATATTATTTTAATTGTGGCTTTTAAGGTTGCTGGCCTCTTTTTAGTAGGAGAAAAGTAAAGCAAATTCAACTGCAAGCAATAACATACAAGTCAAACTTATTTACTAGAAGGGCTGAAATCCTGACACTTGAACTCAGGAGCACATCTTGTTCTGAAGGATTAACTGCTTTACTGGCAACAGGAGATAGCTTGCAGCTCTAGGGGAAGAGGAGATGGAAAACTATTGGCTATAGTCTACTTGCACTTCTCTTTGTCCCTCACTCAGACAGGCTGTTGTCAGGGTTCCCAGTGTTGTATGTTCAGTTGCTGCTGTTGCTTTAATAGTGTTACAGCCTTAGTCTTTTATTAGTATGAACGCTGATAAATATTTGGAATTGTTCTGGAACAGAATAGTGACAAATACTTGATGAAATTTGGGTACTTCTCTCCACCAGTTCTACTCACAATTCAGATATCTGTTATATCAGTATTTTGACAGCTTGCATCTTAATTGCCAACAGCACTGGAAGGTAATGGATAATGTTATTCTTCAAAAATATGGATTTTGGGCAAAGTGAATGAAACTTGAGTGAAAAAAAAGACAGTTTTCAGCCACACAGTTTTAGACCACAGAATATTCAACCCCTCTTCCGAACAACATAACTGGTAAGAGCTCTTAAACAATGACAGATAAATCAGAAGCAAGTCCTATAGCAAAAAGTGTTCGGCCTCCTAAGTACAGGAAGCTATTACTGGAAGACTTTGAAAGCAATCAAGTCAGGGTCTGTCTTAGAAGTGCTGCTCCCACTGCTTCCTTCAAGAAATGCAATGTAATATGATATTGCCAGACTGCTCTTCATGGCACACACATAATGGCAGTCAGCCATCATGTGAATTATCTAATACCACCAAGGGATCATTTAATTATTTAATACCACTCAGCTGAATGAAATACCCTTGCCATTCTGAGAGAACAGTATTACAATGGGCCTGGAAAATACCTACAAAATCCAAGAACAAATTATTTTGTGGAAAATACACACTTTTTTTAGAAGCTCTGGTACGTACAACTGCCTTATCTAAAGTCTATCACTGAAAAAATGTTATTCTCAAAGTGAAGATGAAAATAGTTTTCCTCAGGAAATATTTTGTGTAGTACACTGAAACTTACATGATTACCATTACATCACATAATATAAATAAAGTTGAAGTGTCACTTTTTTTTCTTTTTGCATAACGGTTAATGAAATTGGAAAGAAGTATGGTGGAAGGATGCAAACACAAATTCCCATTCTCACTGATTTTAGGGGAAGCAAAGGATTTTATTAGTTAAAAAAAAATAGGCCATGTGAATTCAATCCTATTATTTTGAAGCGACAGCTTTCAGCTGTCAAATCAAAAATCCTTCTGATTTCCCACATATGACGTGCAGGGCTGCATTTGCAAGACCAGCTAACATGAACAAAGATAAAAATAATGTCAGTGTCCATTTATGATTCTCTAATTCTAATGTGTCAGTTAACAAAGAAACTGAGTACAACACATGTAGAAGTGAAAAGAATTTAAAAAAAAAAAGGCCAAACCTACAGGAAAACTATGTAGCTTTATGCAAGCTGCATGACTGACATAAGCTATTTACCACTTTATCAGTGATTGAATAATAGAAGCAGGTGTTCCTACTGGTCTAGGCGGAATACTCTCACTAAACATTTTCTAAATCTATCACTCTTGTATCAGTGATGCATTGTGTTGCTGTATTTTCCAGGGCCCAAGTTATGAAATAAATCCACAATACACCAGCTTAGAATCAACCAGCAATTCTTATATCTAAGGTACTGTGAGTATTAATTCCTCATTTAAGGAAAATGAATTCAGTTCCTCCAAAGAGACAGTGTATGTTCCCTTAAATTTTTATGTACAGTGCCTAACACAATGTCTGTATGTAAACCATGAACAGAAGTAACAATTTTAACAATTACTTGGGCTTCAAGAAGAACAAGAAGAATGTGCAAGCAATAAAATAATTCAAAACTACCTAAGCTGTCAGTGTTTTAAAACAGTGCAGCTTTCATTTACAGTTTTGAATACTCTTAAAATTTACACACATTTAGGAACATTTCCAGTACATACCTTATTTTTTTTCATGCTTTTTTTTTTTTTTTTTTTTTCCCCCCCTTATAAATGCTGTGGACATAGAGTAAGGATTTATCTAATTCATGCTGAAATATTACTTATACCTATTCTTTTGATGCATTCATCACCAAGCAGCCAAGATGGTAATGACACATATATGGAAGCATTTCTAGCTTCATAAAGTTTCAGATCTATGTCTTAAAAGCAGCATTAATATGGTTATAAAGAGCCAAAATGTTCTTTCTGGTTTTACCCACCATTCTTTTTCATATCACAGGCTAGTTCATAGTAAAATACCTTATAAATATCTTTGCATTTTCTTCCTCAACCTATAATTTAGCAACATACAATTGTAAAAGAAAACTATCAAAACAATAAAATACCTTTTAAAATATTTTTTACTATGTCCTGGAAACCTTTTTAGTTATTAGCAGTTTATCAATAAAGTGGGGTAGTTCTTTATAGTGGTATCTCTTATAACTGCAAAATCACAGGTATATACAAATTGGGAGCAATAGAAAATGTACATATTTATAGAAAGTAAAATAAAAATACGAGATCTGATATTTTTAGTTTTATGTAACTAGAAAACTATCCAATAGAATTACTTATGGGAAAAGACAGAATAAGTAAAATAAATTAGGTCATACTACAACAAAGAGTAAAGCTAAACATGTAGCTAAACTTTCTGAATACCATAGACACATCAGTCAGACTTGTTATGAAGCAGAAGTATACCTCAATATCCAGAAAAGGGAGCATTCCCTTTTTCTGAACAGAATTTGCACTCTGAAATTGATAATTATTTCCCAGAAAAATAATGTCTTGTAGAAGCTAGCATTTTTTCATGATCAATTTTGCCAGGGAATATTTTATATTAGAAAACCACTCAAACTCTAGTTTCAGCTTCTTAACCAAGCAGATATGGATTTGCACACTTTTTCACAGAACATCTGTATTTCTTCCTCAGTGAGGTAAAGGGTGATTTAACTTGTGCATGTACTAGAAGTCAAAAAGAGTTAGTAAGCACCTTTTTTAACTCCTGGATCATTTTGGTAGATATGTTGTCTAGTACTTCGTGGTCTCTGTAGAATAGCTTAAAGTTTTATGAACATTCAAACCGAATTTCTATCAGACCAAGTGACCCACCTGTTACAGATTCCCTTTTATTAAATCTCTTGTAGTATACTAAAGATGACTCAATTAAATTAGCTTGAAATGAGTGGTTATTCTTGTTCAATAGTATACCTTACTGAGAGTCCTTTGTGTTCATAACCAGCCTTGGTAGTACTTCATTTCTAGTTGCAAGTCAAGACAGCACCAGCCCTTAATGTTCTAATAAACAAATGGTTTAACAATTGGGAGCTAATTGTCACAGTGGGACAGCCTGGGAAGCCTGTAATCAGGCCTGTATTGTCACAATTCATTTTCATATTGTAGCAAAATAATAACCTCAGGAGCCCTTTTGAGTTAAAAGAAATCTCATTTTATACTCAGAAATGCTTGGTCTATGCACTTTAAATCAGATACAATAATTTTAGACCACCTTAATCTCCTCAAAATCAGCAGACATTTTCTTACTATGTCTAGAAATGACACTTCAGCACTAAGATTCCACTTCCAAAAAATAGATGGGACACATTCAGCAGCAAATTACTTGTAATATTTTACAGTTTTACTCAACCTTTACTACAAATCTCACAAAATCTGCACTTATTTAAACCACAGGCATGTTTATAGACAAGAAGCTACTGTAAATCATGGTCAGGATCCAACTGGTAAAATAAACTTACTTGTGAGGAGATATTTTTTCTAGGAGTATGTTAATAAATTCAAACCTAACATTCAGTATACCTACATTCAGGGTACAACAGTGCTTGAGGTTTTTTTGTTATGCACTATTTTCTGTTCACTCGATCTCGCCTTCTCTATTTTTTTCTTCATCTATTTTCAATGAATCCTAGCATACTACTAAGATTTTTAACAAATGAAACAATAACCATAATCAAGCAATCAATTTGAAGTTGAAAAGAGACCCTGGAACACAAGACTTTGACAAGTGATAACTGAAGTAGTACCTTCACAACTTCAGAAAGAGAAAGTTGAAAAAAATAGCTACCCTTCTATTGTTGTTCCCAATTGACCAGATAACAAATTAATTTGCCACTTTGGTGGGACTTTGCTTTTAAAAAGGTGCAGGACTACCATAGAGGACTTGTCAGTCACTGGAACACAGTTATGTTATTAGAGACGTGTAAAGCTTGCAAAACACATCTTACTCCAGCTGAAGTATTTGGTCTTTTCTTACACAGAAATTGACTTTCTCCTGTCCTTCCTGAACAAATGGAATTAAGTCAGAAAATTAAAATGGTCATATATCCAGTAGCTTCCGTTCGGGGAAAAAATTATATGTTCACTGAAAACAAAATTAGAATTGTTCCTAAATTGATGTGCAGATGAAGTTGTGTCCTGCACAATTTAATCTAGACACAATATTTAGATGTGTTTGTTGGTTTTGGGGGGTTTTTTGATTTTTTTTTTTTTTTTTTTTCTTCACCTAAGAGAATGTCTTAGTTATCTTATTTGCAAGTGAAGACTATTATCAAAAATCCTAGATAGTAAACAAGTCCTACTGGAATTTCGCATTAAACTCCAAAGAAGAAGAAAGCAATTCTGTCAAATACCTTTTCAGAGATTTTTAGTTACTTTTCTTCCTGCGTAAAAGTACATCAGTCCCACTAGGAAGATGTACTAAAAAACTAGCTGGAGTCTCCTAATTATAACTTCTTATTGTAAAATAAAATTAACTCAATTAAATTAAAATGAGTCCTAAAGCACTCATTATATATGTTTATTTGGCATTACTTATTAAGGCAAATCTGGAAAACCTGAGTTTTTATCTTGCCCAAAGTTTGACAAATACTATTCCTAGTAATTTTAAAATTTAAAATAAAGCACTAACTATACCAAAATATAATCAATACAGGTTTTTATCCTCTTTTCTCAACAAAACCAAAACTAACCAAATGTAACTCCAAACTTCAAAATAAAAAATACCATTTGTTATGATCTCAGAAGTTTCTTGATAATGAAAAAACCCCATTTCTCATGATGACTGCCCTTTATGCACCTGATCTTTTGACCCAAGTTCCAAGACAGCTGTTGATTCAGAATTTTGTGCATTTCTGCCTGGGCTTTCCACTTCTTAAATATTCTAGCTGATGCTTTTCCCAGTGGCTCTTAAGAAAAGAACTACTTATAAAAAAATAAAAACAGGATCTCAAAGACTAATCATAGAGGAAATGAGAAAATGAGACAGATGGACAGCCAGAATACATCATTGGGTCTGTACAACATCATAAGCTTTAGAATCAATAAACAGAATCAAAAAATATTTGGACACCATTATGCAGCTCGAAATGGTATTTTTTAAGAAGAGGATTTGCATCCTTGAAATTAAAGCAGGGAGAGAATATATTGTTTTATGAAATTTTGTTTCTGATTTGTACTACTTAGTCTTTGTTAAAGACAATCTGTTTACATTTGTTTTCTAGATTATGTGGAGTAAACAATGACATTCAGCAGTCATGTTCAAAAGAAAAAGATATATAGCATGCCCCTTTGGTGAAACAGTTTTTAAATTCTAAAAGAATTTCAAGGTTATTATCTATTTCAGATCAACACCGGAGGTCAGAGTTCACAGCAGCCAGAATTTACAAACCTCCAATGGGTTTTGATTGACAGCAATCAGCATCTCTTCAGCATCACTGAGGGAACAAAGTACAGGTCAAGACAGCAGGCGATTTCATCTGTCATTTTTAATTATCTAAATTATATTCACAGACAAAACCTTTCCCATCCATCAGGGCATCACATTACCATAGACAATGTTTGTTTAAAGAAGAGGCCATAAAATCAAACAATTATGAATGCAGACAAGCCTTGCTATTGACTGCATAAATAATCAAGTGAGATTTCCAAAACTCTCTGCTAATGAATTGGTAGATTGCTGGCAGGAAGTGGCAAGTAATATTACAGACAGCAATCTAATGTTCCTATTGACTTTTACTAAAGCTTGGCTGCAGTAGCAAAGACTCGAAAATGACGTCAAGCAAGGTTTCCATAGGAGCTGTATTGATATCAGTACACTGCTAAAACACGAGTAGTTAACTCCTGACCTTACAGTAGGACCAGCAGTCCCCTTGAGAGAGCTGAAACTCCAGCAGTACAATACATCATAAGCTGAACCAACAGCCTCAGGGATCCAACAATGTTACTGCATAGGTAAGGGTCCCTTCTTTTGCCATGTATAAGAGTATAACCGCCAAAAATTCAACTGCAATCCCCAAAACTATCTCAATTTGCATCTCTTGTATGAACTAATAAACACCTGTGAAAAACTGAAAAGACTGAAAGAGATTGAGAAGTAGGCATCTAATATTGTTATGAAATACATGCAGTGCAGAATATAATCTGTGGGAGTGGACTCAGCTTTCTCATCCTCATGTCCCCAGGAGGTTTACAAAAGCTTCAACAAGTTAAAAGGCCAGAATCACAGCCATAAAACACCGTCACTGTTGCTCCATTTACACTGTCATACCTACATTTCATTAACTATGTTCACAGCTAACTGAAGGGCCCCAATGTTAACAGCAGTGTTGGTTTCATCAATCTGAAAAAGCAGAAAATTAACTTTTCTGTTCAAGCCCTATATAGCAAACCAATAAGAATCCTTTCCCTAGGTCTCAATAAACACGAGATCTTTTACAAGGAAAAAAAAGGAAAAAAAGGTACAGAAAGATGAAAGATATGTGAAATGTACAGTGTCTCCATTCAGTGGGGCAAGGCTTAAGATGTCTTTTGTCCCACTAAGAAATACTGGAGATGGATTTTCTCTGGGTCAAGGAATTGACAAGAGAGGCACTGTGAAGATACTGACAAGGTAGGGGTAACAACATAAAATAAGAGCAAGAGTTTTTTGCAAAGCCTGTAAGGATTGCTATTGAAAGCAAGAAAACAGCAGAAACATTTCCTCTCATTAACCCATCCAAACCAGATTGCTGTCAGCATGTAATTCTGGTTTCTTTTACCTGGAACTGTATTACTAACACTGCAAGTCTCACACTTACAGAATCACAGAATTGTTCAGAGCTGTAAGGTCACCCAGTCCAGCAGTCAGCACTTCGCACCCTTATGATGACCCTGGAACTGGACTGGTAAAAAGTATGGAGCAAAAAGCAGTTTTATTCTTTTGAATCTCATCAATTTTTCTTGCTAAACAATAACTGCCAGCTGTGTTTCTGTAACTGTCCTTCACATCTGTTGTGTCTGAATGAGCCCAAACTAGCTCACTGATCTCATATTAGCTCAATCGCACTTTTCAAATCTTTATTAGCTCTTAATGATCTTTCATGGATGTTAAAGAAGGAAACTGGATTGATCTCAATGGAATTCAGAAAAGCAAGGTTTTAAATGGAAAAATGAAAAGAGCTCATGATCCCGAAAGACGAGGACTGTCATTATATCTGATCTTCATTCACAGGACAAAAAATGTGATGCCTGATTAGTCCCATGTAACCTACCTCCTGGCATAAAAAAAAATCAGTGGAAAGACTTCCCTTCTCCTTATTCCTCCCTTCCCCCTACATACTGATTTTAATTATCCACAGAGCAAACTGATTCTCACATAGCTTGGTCGTGAAGATTAAACAGACACTGCAGACTGTGTCTCTCTACTGCAATATTTCCTCCTGAACATGTAACTGGTAATGAATGAAAGGCATCACATTTTTATAAATTATTGTAGAACTGTTTATAAAATCCCTCTCAGATTTTATTTTCAGTAGGCAATATGGTATGACTTCCTTTCTCACACTGGTAGCCAGACAACAGAAACATTAGGACTGCAGTAGTGGTTTACAGCTCCCAGAACCCATTCCTTTAGTTCAAGTCCCACAGGTTCAGGTTTTGAGCCTCAGGAATGCCTGCTCTGTATTTGGTCACAGCTCACAAAGGTGGCTGTGATACCTTAAATTCACCATAAATATCTTCAGGAATATAATGCATTTATGTCAATAGAACTGACTGGAGTCAAGGCACGGCCAACCTAAATAATCATTACAACATTTTTTCTTTAGTTTGAATGAAGATGTTAATTATCTTTCTGATAATAACCTGACCACAGATGTACAATTCCACGGGAGAGAGACACGTGTAATGCAGATTTACTCTCTTGATTCTGGGTCATGGAAATATCTGGGTTTCTAGAGAAGGCAGATACAATCAATTATTACACTGAAATTGTTCTAACTATTCTAATTATATAAGACACCTTTAGTAACCACCAACACACTCAAAGTTATGATGACAACAGAAGAGAGGTATTTTTGATGTCAAATAAGTCTAGAAGTGTTTAGCTGGTCTAATTAGAAAATCATGCCTCCCAAATGGCTCAATATTTGCACAGGATATGACTGTCACATGACCAGAAGCCAAAATACAGCATCAACAAAAACTGCAAAAAACAACAACAAAAACCCAGCAACCAACCAGCCAGCCAAAAACCACAAATACCTCTCCTTGAAAGCAGAAATTGGGGTAATATAAGCTTGCACAAAATAAAGCAAGAAATTTGTCTTGAAATAAATGAATCTTAATTATTTGGTTATATTGACAGGGTATTATGAATAAACTTGTTCTTAAAAGAGGTACTTCATTTGAAGGAGGAAAACTTTGTACTCCCAATAAAAGCTGTTTCACTCTTCTGCAAAAGTCTCTTGCAGCACCAGGATATATTCAGCCATTTTCCCTCAGCAGCTCATGACATTGAATCCTGGATGCTATTTCCTTCAGCATTCTTACCACAGTCTTTTTGTTCCTGATTAAGTGCACCTATTAAAAGAACCATTTGAGTGTCTTTTAAGTTAAGCGCAAACTTAAGTATAGGGTAGTACTGAAGCACCAAACAGAATTCCAAAGAAGTTTTATGATAACTGATTGTCCAGACAGACAATATGTGCTCTTAGGAGTGCAAAGTTTACAACTCTGGTTAACAGTGATAGTAACAGTGCTATTTATCAGGAGTCAGAAGATTAAAATGTTCTAAGAAAGAATGAGAGGAGCCACAGGACTGCATTACTTGCATATGTGAGGTCAACATTTCTTGCTTCTTAAGAAAGCATTAAAAGTTAAAGCAGTAAAATTCCATTTAGACACTGTCATAAATTTCAGTAGGACAGTGTTTTAGGACCTCCAACAGTATATATATTTTTAATAAAATAAAGTTTGTCACAAACTTTGGGTTGAGGGGTTCTGGTTTTTTGTTTTGGTTTTTTTTTTTTTTATATTGGAGAACTTTAGCACTTTGAAAAAATGTAGCACGTCTGGAATTTGATCTAAGGACTAATATTCACTTTTGTACATTCATTCAGTTCCATATTCTGAAAAGTCTCAAAATATGCTCTGAATTGCCTTCTTTCAGCTCACTTATGCAATTGAATAGATGTTGATGCTTTCAAAGTAAGTTTAGTTCAATGTGAACAACTGAAATAAAATTATTAAATTGCCCTTGTGGCTTTTGTAATTATTAGGGTTTGTTGTCTTTGTTGGGGGTTTTTTCAGTTGCAAAGAGAAACATGTCTAGGTTTATTTCCCCATACCTCAGATTTAGTACTGCTAGTCTGTTCACCATTAAAATTTTGGTCTTTGTAATGTACTGTAAAAACAGCAGTTATTGGTAGAAAATCTGTGTATTTAATGTTTTCTACACTACATTAATTTACTGTGCTAGGTGTGCTTATCTTTTCTTTGCAATGATTTTTTAAAAGTACCATTAACTACATACTATGGCTCCTGCAGCATAAAATTAATGAAGGAATCTGAGTTCAGATGATCTGCCAGAAATTTACCGTGTTACCTAAAGGTAATCTCTGCAGCAATACTTAAAAATTCTCATTATTCAGAGAAAAGAAGAACAAAATGAGAACATTACCACAAAGCTTATTTGTTATTCTACTTCAGGATCTTTCGTAGCATGAATGGTGCTGAGGATGTCACAATGGATCACAAACTTAAAATTTTGGTCATAAAAGAATTGTTGTATATTTATGTAGCCATCTTCAGTGACTGCTGAATTCTATAGCCATATCTTTTTTTGCTGTGGACAGGATGGCCAAATAGAAATTTCTGTACTCCCACCAGTTCTTTTCATCAACTATTAATACAGTCTGCATTGTTGTTCACTACCTGTTTTTCTGTCAATATTCCTATTTCAAACAGAGGCAACCAAGAAGATTCACATCTAAACATTCAGCCTGACAGGACAAACTGAAACAAACAGGCATTGAGGAAACATCACAAAAAAAAAAACACCCAAAAACCCAACCAAACAAAAGCCCAAAATGACCCAACAAAAGAACACAGTACTGATCAGTAAATAATATAACTTAAATTGTAATGAAAACAGTAATTTATCAATAGCTTGGCTGCTACATTAATCAGGAAAAAAATATCCCCCTCCTCACTAAAGAGAGAAAACCTAATATAAAGGGTAATGCACAGCAAAAGCTTTATTTCATAGTTGCTAAATGCCTTCTGTTTCTACAGTTAGCCTTCTGTATGCCATGGCACAGGTGCTTTGGTTTAAATGAAGTGTTTCTGCCAGAAGAGATACAATTCATCTATAGTAAGAAAACTCTGGAATTAATATAATTGAACGAAACAGCACAACTATCCAGATTATAATGCAGAACATTTTTCAAAGTTCTCAGTACTTTCCACTGTTTTCTGTGGAATTACCTCCATGCTTTCATTTTCCTTTTTTTCTAAAATGAAGGGCTTCTTCTTTATGTAATTAATAAGATGCTTTATAAAAAATAAGTTTATGCAGATGGACACCTATGATATCTAAAATTTTATGTCATAGATCACAGCAGGACAATCAAATAACTAATAATCAAGGCACTAGATATAATAATGACAAACTAAATGAAATGCAAATGAACTCTATTATTGTATAGAAGCAGAGAACAGTTGCAATTAGGTTTTAATTTTTTGCCTTTTTTCTTACCTCAAGATAAGTTTATAAAGACATAATTTACCTGTCTTCATGGGCTAAAATAGTAAAGGGTAGGTACTGTACTTTTTATCCCTCTTATATTCTCAAATTATTGTTTTAAGCCTTCCTTCTTATAGAGAAAACCCAAGACCTCCTTTCTGCCTATCAATATAAGCACTGGTTAAAATTAAAAACACACTTCATAAAATCACACCTTTAGGAGAAGTATTATGGTTGCTGTTATTAGCAACCCTTTAAAGTAAAAGTACATAATGGCTAAAAAACAATTAAATCCCCAAGGTAGATATATGTTAAGCCATATTAGTTCCATATTACTAACAATTTAATAGTACCAGCTAAATGAATTAATAATTATTGGCTAGTTATTTTGAAGGATTGTCATTTTTTATTTAAAGAGCTCTGAAGTACATGCTACACTGTTGGTAACCCTTCCAGTACCACTCTCCTTTAGAACAGAGGGGAGTTCTACAGCCCTTCAGATTTATATGCTCAGTTCCCAATAATCCCTATTTACTATAGGAATTCAAAATTGGAAAGAGATCACCAGAATTTTCAAAATAAAAACATACAAGCAAAGCTTTGAATAAGAGCTGATAAAAGTAGCATGCATCCATGCCCACAGTCCAGACCTCTGTCTTGCTATGAAGAAGTGTCTAAATACTCTATTCAAGGTTGAATTAATCTCTCTCATTTTGACCATTTAATGATTACAGTGAATTCAGTTAAAGGATCTAAGTGAGGCGAGAAGTAAATGCTCCACTGATGCATACAGCTACCTCTGAAGGAGATCACGGGCTATTGAAGAAGAGGGTTTAAGCTTCCTTTCCAAGTTCTTTTCCGTCTTCATCGTGTAAAAGAAGCCAGAGTGCTGAGCTTCTCAGTCCCAAACTGTCTTTGATACTTCTTGGTCTGAAGTGTTCATTCTTAAATTATACTTCTATTTCAAATTATGTGAAAGACAGTGCTCCTATTAGATTATACAAGTGAAAAGTAATATTGGATAAAGAACTTTGCTTATGGAGAAAATACTGAGGGAGAGAGGAGGCAGAACCCTCATATCTGTCACAGGATTTTCTCACTCTCTGAGATTTCTCTGTGTAGCACAAAAAGATTTGGTCTTCACAGGCTTTTGAAACTGGGATGGTATAGGAAGAGAACTTCTTCATTAAAGGGAAGTTATTTCAGAGTTTCTGGAGATCAAGGCTGACTCAGGAAACCACATGGATTCTCCCAGGAGGATGAACAAGTAAATATCAACAAAGTTGCTTTTCCACATGAGAAAAAACACTTGTAAATTCCAGTCCTTTCAGCTGTATTCTTCTTCTTTTGGCATTTAAAAAATGCTGTCATTTTCTCACTGTATTGGTGCTTTTTTATATGCCTGCATAAGCAGAAAAAACTTGCATCTCAATCTTACCATGAATGGGAAGAGCCCTTGTACAATCTCAAGGGACATCTTTTGACCTAAACAGGGCTTTCAAACATTACAGCTCTGATTCATAAGACTTAGCTTATCCATTCAGTCATTGTGCTGGTTGGGATTTCTAATTCATTGGGAATACAGAATCTGCTCCAGGTTGGGAGCCAACTGCTGGTGTAACACTGACAGATGCAGGACCCATATGCCCAAGTCTGGGTAGGATGCCTGTATCTGGATGTCAGCTTTCTTTTTCTGGCTCTACTGATTGATCAACCCAATTGTCTGTCTGCTGTGGGTCAGCCTGCTGGTGCTCCATAGTCATGTTTACTGGATTAGTAAGTGATTCCTCTCTATTAAGGAGCCTTACATGAGCATAGTATGCATCCTTTAATGCTTTCATATGCCACTACACATCTAATTCCAGTATTTCTACTGTTCCTGGTGATTTAGGAACGGATGATGAAATCTTGACGGTGCAGCCAATCTGTAAAAAGTGTAAACGTTGCTCCCCTTTCTAGTGGCTGGGGAGCTCTGCTGATACCATTCACTGCTTTTTAATCCTAAACAATTTTTACTGCTAGATATACTGCCAGGAATTGCAAGTGTAACATTTGGATGACACCACAAAGACATTTTTATAAAGAGGAAAACACACCACATTAAAATGCTCTATGTAGAAAATCTTTGTAAAAATGTGCCTCTAGATCATTGACATCTACTCAGAAATTTGCATGTGTCACCCTTGACAGGCAATTCTTGACACTAAAGAAAATAAAACGCACTTTAAGTAAAATGCTGTGCTCTGCTGTTGTGACTGTTCTCCTGTTGCTTTGAAAAATTATGAGGATTTTTGCTTTGGCTTGAGAACACAACAGTTCCATAATACTTGTTATCTAAGCCTGATAAATACTCACAAATTAAGAAATATTAACTATTTCCTGAGGTAAGAAATGGGAGAGGCCACTTTCTATTTACAGTCTGAGACTCCCAAATCACAGCCTCTCCATGAATGTCACTGAATGTCATTCTAGATCAAACTATATACACATTCCTAAATTCAGCAGCAGCTATAGTTACTTCCTGCCAAGCCTCCTACAAGTAGATAATTCATACCCTCATCAGGAATAATCTGTTTGGGAGTTGGGGAAACTTTTTGTAGAATGTATGCCAAATGCTGCTAATTAGCTGTTGGCAAACACTGGAAGCACGGGGGGCAATACAAAGTCAGTAGCCTAAATGTGCATGGACCGGACATGGACCAACCCCCTTCCTCTCCCACATTTGGCCAACCTAATGTGGACTACTGCATCCAAAAATGACAACATGTGGGGGTCTAAACAAGCACAATTAAGAATTTCTATCATGTCCCCAGTCACAGTGCCAGTGACAAGAACAGGACGTTCTACAGGAAGGTGTAGTGCCTTCCGCTGGCCAAGTTTGATCTTTCAAAGACAGTTTTAGGAGCCTAACAACTAGGTGTTCAAGAGAAAATATCTATTTTTGTGTGGCAAATGGAACAAATAAAAATGACTACTTACAAGAAATGACATAAAAATATGGAAAATTACTTTCAATTTCAGGACAACAGGCTTGCATTTAGAATAAATAAAAGCGAGTATTTTTTCTTTTCTTGTCAGACCAATACAACATTGTATCCGTGAAAATCTGATGTTTCTCCTACCTTCTAACATACACTTTGATAACTATTATTATATTTATAACAATATCTATCCCTTTTCCTTCAAAGGGAAGATCACATTCTGTCTTTGATTCTACTTGACTACATAATTTGTAAAGGTTGAAAAACCCTGCCTTTATCATTACTGTTTCACACATGTCAATTAAAAATAAACATTAAAAAAAAGAAGGAAAAGAGAAAACAGATTCATCAAGTGTAGCAGGACAGTCAATCTTTCAATTAAATTATTTAAAGACCTAAACTATTCTCGGAATTAACAGAGGCCTTAATTTTTGAGAACTGTCTGCTGACAGTATACTTTACACATAAATAAACCTGGAAATTCTAAACCACAATAGAAACACATTTTTCTGTAAAATTTTGGTTGCTTTGAATACTGAAACATTTGTGTAGGGTCTTTCAATTTAAATCTCACGTGTAAGAGACATTCTTTGAGATGTTCGGAGGAAATCTGAGAGTTTCCACAGCAGGCCTCCACTCAAAACTCTGGCTTTCCTTCATCCATTTTCAATAAAACTAATATTGTTTTTCATACGTGGATTACAGAGAATTTGCTGTTAGCCTGAAGAAAGCTGAGCACTCCCATAATGTTAGCAACTCCTTCCTGCTGTCTCAACTACATACAGCAAGAGGAAGGAGGAAAATTAAGAAAAAACCCTCCAAAATTTAATCTAATATTACTTTTATTGAAAGAAAACAACAAAGTGGGTTTTTTCAGTGGGCTAGGAGACAGCTGCAATAGCAAGATGCCCTCCATTACAATGAATGGGAGAAGTAATTCCTGTTTTCTCCTGTAGGCCTTTCTTGAAATGTGATGAGGGCTTCTGAACTCTCGACACAGAAACCCACCCATTATAGATTTCTTTCCTTCCTAAAGTGTGCATTAAAGTGTGCAGATAATCCACCACCTCTCTGCTAGAGAAACCATGAATGAAGTCATAAAGATTAAAACCCTATGTTGAGAAGATACAATTGAAAGGAAGAACAGAATAACAAATAGCAAGTACAAAGCAAGCCAATGATAAACACTTTAAATTACTATCTGTAATGAATTGTAAACTCTGTACTATACATCAAAATAAACCTGAATTAATTCAGACACTATCAAAGAGGTATAGTCTTAGAGTAAGTAAAATGGGACATCTAAATAGTATTTTCCCTAAAGTGGAAAAAATATGAAAGAAGAAAACAATTCATTGGCTAAGTGCTGTGCATACTTAATTAATACAATTCAGCATTGACTTGCATCTTATGTGACCTTATTAAATGCCCCCTAAAGAAAATGTGATGCAATGTAATTACGGACAATTACCTCACTTCTGGACATGTTATAATTCATTTCTATACTTTTTTTTTTATTTTTCTGTACTTTCAAATACAGTGACATTTTAGCAGCAACAAATGGAAACAACCACTTTTAATCAACTTCTGAGATAATATACTTGATAACAGAGTATGCTCTACAAAACTGACAGATTTCAACAATAATTGTGTTCCCTTAAATGGTGTGTGCTTCAAAGTCTGTGTAAAGGTGCTTACAATTTCCAAGTAAAATCCAGGTGACACAGAACTGTATTTGTGGCTTCTGCTTCTATAGCAGTGAGGAAAGTTGAAACTGGAGCTTCCATGCCAATATTTGTTTTTTGTATTTATCTATAACTTACAGTGACAAAAAAAAAAAAAAAAAAAAAAGACTAGCAGATAGCTATGAATAGATACAATGAAATAGCTCAGAGCAACCTTAAGCAGTAGCATTCATGTGAAACTCAACTGTCTTTGTTCCACTTAAAGGTTCTCTGTTTGCAGACTCCAAAATCACCCTTTGCCAGCTCCCATGGAAAAAGAAGGCACATAATGCTGTCCTTTACTTCTACTGCCAAGGAGGATATTTAAAGCCTATTTCTAGTGCTTTTTGTTTTCATTAGACCTGAAATGAGGAAGGTGTCAGCAATGTTTTCAAGAAAGTGAAGAAAAATATCACTGGTAACTTGCACATCATGTCCATGAAATATACTTTTCCTCATTTTTATTTATTTATATAAATGAACAGCCTTTTTTCTTGATGAATGCTGTGATTGAAAAACAAACAAACAAAAAGAAACAAGCCATTCTGAGACCAGGATGCTTATTGTCCTCACCTATATCTTTACAGACACCACAGAAGGTATAATTCTTTCTGCTGAACCCATTCATTAGTTTATGCTGTCTATACTTTTCAAGCCTCCTTACTTCAGAGCAATATAGGGCTAAACTCCAAATCATAGCTGAACAGAGACTCGAATAAATGGTTTTGTTGTCGCATCTGAAGAAAAATTCCTCCTTCAGCCATCTACAGGCTGCAGGAAGTTGTCCATTTCTTTTAATGACGTGTTCCTTCTGTTTGATTCAATACAGGCCACTGGCTATGGAAATGACAAGACTCAGCAGGTGACAACAAGGCAGTCAACAAACAGTGCTGAGGTATGTCATTTTCTTCAAACACTTTCTCAGGAATTCAATGACACACTACAGTATTCTGTGTCCCACTCACATCAAATATTTCTTTATTAAGTGAAACTGCATGCTTTTATATATAGCTGCCATATAAAATGCAGGTTTAAGTGTGCTGCTTTAAGTTCCAATTGCAAAACAATTTGCTATTTCCCACTCCTCCCAAGGTCTCCTTGTAGCATATAACCCCTTGGACACCAACTGCTAGGATCCTGTACCTTTACCATTAACTCCATATTGAAAGCCCTGCCCTTATGGAATCAATCTGATGCCCCTACGGTGACTGGGACAAAGTGGAGTATGCAAATTAACACCTTTGTGTCTCCTGAACCCAGGAAATCCTCCTTCTCCATGTTCCAGCTAATGGACCTGAGATGTCCCTTGTAATAGTGCTGTCTAATTCCTTTAACCTTTTCAGATTCCAACCTAGCCTTTGTTTCTAGCTATTTTTATAAATATGCAATGTATAAGGCTAACCCCTGTTACAATTTAAACCAGAGTAAAACCAGAGCCATATCATAGCATTTGGTGGCATTTACACTTTTGAAGTGCAAAAGAACATTCAAAAGTGAGTAGAGGACCACAACATAAAAATTTCTGACATAAGTTTTTTCTGCCTCTTTTAAGCTTCAAACACTAATCATTACTCTGAATCAGTTATAATCGTGTAAAATGCACAGATTCCTAAAGTTCTTAATTAACATCAGGTATAAGAGCTCGTATTTTTAATACAAGAGGATGATTTTCTGAGAAGATTCTCAATGTACAAACTACTTGAGGAGAGACTGGTTAATCAAATCCGAACAGATCCCTGTGCAGATTATATATTTATCTGCAGAAAGATGAAATAGCATCTATCCCTAAATCATACAGAAGCAACTGCTACCGGAGATGCCTTATTCCTGAAAAAGTACACTGCAGAGTAAGATGCTTATATTTTCATACCAGAACCCTATGGCTGTTTTCAGAATATATCAGCATTTACACTGTTTTCCTGCCTTTAAACTCTGTTTGGGTGAGGTGTTGGAGCACTTAATAACTGGACACTTCATGTCACCCTAAATTAGTTTCCAAGTAGATTGTGTGTCTTTCTACATTCTTTTCAAGTAACACTTAGTATCCTTTCATTCTCCTGCCTTGATAAATTTGTTTGTAAGATTTTATTCCTAATTTAATGTTAAGTAATCTATATTATTTTCTTTGGTCCTGTCCACTATGAAATTGTTTGTTGGTTTGGTTTTTTAGGAGGTTGTACTCCCCTCTGTTGACATACTACCATCTTTTGCATTATAAATCCATCATTTTTTTTCAGCTTACACAAAAACACTACAGCATCCAATTTATTACTCTTATCTCACTGTTTCTGGATGACCAATTTAAACTTTTTTACAACTGTTAGCTTTTCTAGATAAAATATGATTGCACAATGACTGATTTTGGGTAGAGATGCAAATTGTCTACCTTTCTACCTATTTATGTTCAATTTCCAGACACCTCTTTGTTGATAACAATTCATGTCCTCTTTGGTTTTGTACCTGTATGCTCCAGATGCCACAATCTCAGGAAGAGAACTGGTAAAAATAGGTTGTACATGACAATGATGAGCCACAGTCTCAAAATTTAAGTATATAACCTACATGTGAGCCTTATAGAAATCAGTTCCTCACAGAGATTTATGGTATCTCCAAACCTTTCGTTCTGACTTCCTATGTACTCATTCTGTCTCGTTGCATTATCCACAGTTCTTCACTGCCAAGAAAAAAATTATCACTTTGCTACACAGCCTGATCTGTAACAATTATTTTCTCTTAATTCATCTCTTAACTTCCACTTCTTTTGGCTACTGCTGCATAACAACTTCTACTTCATCTACTTTTTAGACAGCATAGAGCTCTGGTCTTGGTTTTGTCTACTTTTTCACGTTTTCCTCTTTTTGCCTGACTTTGACAGATGCTAACTGAGGCCACTTGGTAGTCTACCCCTTTAACCCAATACAGACTGCAAGGAACTGAACGGTCTTTTGCCCTCACAAAATCTACCACTGATATCATCATTAGCAACTACCCTTCACAAATCTCTAAGTCAGTATGAGCCTTTTCTGTGTAGTACCTTTTATACCCCTTCAGCACTACCATTTGCTGCTTCCTCACCTTTGGTCTCGTGTCAGTTTCCGTGTTGCCTAGTGTTACACAGAGATAACCTCACTCTGTAATACTCAGTGACTTAAAACAGTAAATGAGAAGATAAATTGCCCTAATATTTTATAGCACCCCAACACATTCTTGTTTATTTTCCCTACTCTTTTCATTTTTTTGTCAGATAGGCCTCTCCGTAAGAACTGAAATACTTTAAGAAATTAAATTTCACTCAGCTATAGCCTAGTCAGCCACAGAACTACCTCTAAACTTGATGTTAGCTTGTACATGTTTTTCTACTGCTCGCACCTCATTAAAACACTCCAAAGTTTTACATTAGTCAAATATTTGTAGAGGAAGACAAATTTTATAACTATGTATTTTCTTGTTAAATTATGATTATCCCTTGTTCAATTATGATTATCCATACTCTTCGGCTGATTTATATTCCTAACAGTGTGCTAACAGAGTAAATCATTAGTACTTGTTTTCACTACAGGAGAAACTTCTTTTTCTCTGTGACACTTTTTATTCTGCCCAAGTCTTGTACCTTCACTCCACAATAACTCACGACTACAAAAAAGTAAATAACTTGCTCTGCTAACTGATCTTCACATTGCCTTAACAAAGATTCAGAGGGTTTGTACAATCTAAACTGGTTGCATGCACAACATGCACGTTTACAACTTATGGAAAACAACCATGCTCTCCAGCAAGGTGGTTTTAGAAAAAAATGAGTGTCACTGCCTTGTTATATTCTAGTCTAGTTCTTCTACACAACAAGAAACATCTTCCAAACAAGACTAAATATATTATAGTGAAAATACATAGTGAAATCCTTCACTTTTTGCCAACGCCAAGTATGGTAGAAAATCACTGTCCTACAAAAAGAATCAACAGTGCTGCAAAAATAGAGGGGAAAAAAGGTATATGAAAATTTCCTTCAAATTGGATATTAGTTTCTATACCTTTTCTGTAGCAAGACGAACCTTTCTTGAGGTATGACTCTCTGAAGTCAGACCAGTGCTCTGGCAGAAGCTGATACCTTCAGGGTCAGTCAGTCTGGGTAAGGGCTGGTGCTCCCAACTCGACCAACCTCTCCTCTGGCCTGCTCTGCAAGTGAGCTGAGCTTGTGCTCGAGGTCACCCCTTTTATTGGCCTCCTGGTTCTGCCCCTGCGCAGTTGGGCCCAGCCCTAACCAGGCACAGGTGGGCTGAATGCAGGCTCACACCCACTGCCTGCTGATTAGCAGCACCTGGCTGTTGCCTTATCTCACTACACCTTTCTATTTTATGACACTAATTTATAAACTCTATGATAAAACTACATTAACTTGAGGAGAATGTAGAAACATTTTCCCTATAACAACTTCCATTTTTTTTCTAGTTGAATATGTGAAAAAGACTTCTGTTTTGTAATATATATAGTTATATTTCTCAGCATTTAGTTGAATACTCATGTGACCATGAGTGTGCTTGAGAGTATCACATGTTTAATTCAATCTGTTATTTGTAGATATTACACAGCTCACACAATAAGATAGGATCAGGATCTAAACCAAAGTTATAGACAGTTTTCTTTTAGTTTAGGAGTGCAGGTGGATGGAGTAGTAGTTACCTGCAAACAGAAAGCTCTCTGTTAAGAGTGCTCACTTGGAGCAGAGAGACTGTTATAAATTTTCCTTTTTTCCTGAGGAAACTTAAGCTTATCTGACATGCTCCAGAAAATAACCCAGTGGCCCAGATACTGTGTAAGCTGCTGCGTATGATAGGGGCAGCTTCTGAAATGATACACTAGAAAGCATCCTGTACATGTCCCTCACATTTAATAACAGACCCACTCTGAAGAACAGTAATAATATATTATGTTGACATATGGGATATATTAAATAATTTTGTTTTCCTGGTATTATTGAAGTGCTAGATAGAAAAATAAAATAAATTTTAAAAAATTAAAATCAATAAAGTAAAATAAAATCATCTTTGAAAGGTCATAGAGAACAGGAGAGGTGCCTGAGGGCTGGGGGAGGGCTAATGCCACTCCAGTCTTCAAAATGGGAAGAAGGAGGACCCAGGGAAATACTGGCTGGTCAGTCTCACCTCTCTTCCTGGTACGGTGAGGGAAAAAAATCATTCTGGACACTGTCGCAAAACATGTGAAAGCAAGGAATGTCACTGGGAGAAGTCAGGATGGATTCACCCAAGGGAAATCATGCTTGACCAGCCAGATTGCCTTCTATGACATAGTTACTGTGACCGACTGGCTAGACGAGGAGAAAGCAGTGGATGTTATCTACCTTGACTTCAGCAAGGTTTTTGATACTGTCTTCTATAACATCCTCAATTAGGAAACTCAGGAAGTGCAGGCTAGATGAGTGGACACTGAAGTGGATTGAGAGGTGGCCGTGTGACAGAACTCAGAAGGTGGTGATCAACAGAGCAGGGTCGAGTTGGAGGCCTGTAACCAGTGGTGCTCCCCAGGGGTCAATACTTGGTCACACTGTGGTCATCAATGACCTGGATGAGGGGACAGAGTGTATTCTCAGCATGTTTGCTGATGATACAAAGCTGGGTGGGGTAGCTGACACTCCAGACAGCTGTATTGCCATTCAGTGTGACCTGGACAGGCTGGAGAACCTGATGAGGTTCAACTAGAGCAAGTGTAAGGTCCTGCACCTGAGGAGGAAGAACCCCAAGCACCAGTATAGGTTATGAGTGGACTGCTGGAAAGCAATATGAAGAAGAAAGACCTGGGAGTCCTGAAACATAGTAAATTATCCATAAGCCAGCAGCGTGTGTCCTTGCTGCCAGGAAGGCCAATGGAATCCTAGGTTGCATAAAAAACAGTGTGGCCAGTAGGTCAAGGGAGGTCTCTACTCTGCCCTGGTGAGGCCACAGCTGGAATACTGCATCCAGTTCTGGGCTCCCCAGTTCAAGAGAGACAGAGAACTACTGGATAGTCCATTGAAGGGCAACAAAGATGACTGGGGGACTGGAGCATCTCTTATGAGGAAAGGATGAGAAAGCTGGGATTCTAGCCTGGAGAAGAGAAGGATGAGGGGTGACTTTGTTAATATCTACAAGTATCTAAAGGGTAGGTACAAGGAAGATGGAGTTGGGCTCTTCTCAGTAGTTCCCAGTGACAGGATGAGGGGCAACAGGCACAAGCTGGAACACTGGGAGTTCCATTTAAACATGAGAAAATTTTATACTATCAGGGTGACAAGGCACTGGAACAGGATGTCCATGGAGGTTGGATGAAGTCCTGTGCAATGTGCAATGTGCTCTAGATGACCCTGATTTAGTGGGAGAGTTAGACTAGATGATCTCTGGCAAGTCTGTCAAAAGCTGAAATAACATAAATGTGTCTAATAACCTGTGGCTTCTCTATAGGATGGAGGTAAAGACAATTAAATTTCCATGAAGTTCCATCCACAAGCTTAGGTTTACAGTGGAGCAAAAAGGATGTGAAGTATGTTTGCAAGATATCATACTGACTTTCATTCATGGAAAGTCTGGGGTCACTTCATGAAGTCAAATTGCAGCATTTGAGCTATATATAGTTTTGAGAAGTTCAAATTCCACTCCCATTCCAGGCCTGTTACACGATCAGGTCTATGCTGATACAGAGGCTGCTAAGAATTACACAGGGGCTTACAGCCATTGTGCATACTACAGGTATGTTTGCTGGGTTATCTTAGACATAGCTGCAGTTACACCACAGGTATCCTCTCTGAGCTGTGTACCACTCCATCCAAGCTAACTGGTTTGTATCTTGCAGTTCTTGATTTAATGCTGTTGAAGAATACAGCCTATAGGGTCAGAATGTTTGTGCTGAGACTGTCTTTTCTTTGATCTTAACAGGAATCTGATCTTTTTTTCTGCTCATTGAATCTGATACTGCAATTACAAAGACCTTTCCTCATCACAAGATGCTTTCTTAAGTGGAGAAAACTTTACAATATACAAGGAAAATGATGGTCTCATAAAATTTCAAAGATAGCATTCAACAAGGCTTAGAAAAAGCTGCGAGGAAGGTAGGTGGGGTCCCTTTATGGAACAGATGGAGAATTCAGTGATTGGCATTCACTTGTAAATCACAGAGGCAAAACAGAACTCATTATGGGGCGGAATTGTTCATGAGATCGCTTGTTGGTGGTTTGACCTTTTTTCCCTGCCTAGTTCAGCAGCTCAATTCTACCAATTCTATCAAAATTATATAATGGTAATAACTTCAATAGTGGAAATAAAATGGGTTCTTTGTTTTTGAGTTTGGTTTGGAGTTTTGATTGGTTTTGAAACTCATGGTAGGAATCTCCATTACAATGGGTGATCAGGACAATGCTCACCACTGACCCAGAATACAAACCAACCGAAAAAAACCCCAAAAAACAAACAAAATTTTTAAAAATAAAAAGAGACATCTTGCACTGACACTTCATCTATCCAATTTAAGGACTAGGTAGTAGTAGGGCAGTCCAGCCAATTTAAGACAACTAGTGTCTAAGCTATTGTGTACAGTGTTACAGTCAGTAGGCACTGCGAAAGCAAAGAAAGCAATTATGAAAGTTATCACTCGTGTACGCAGGAATACAAAACGAGTACCACTCACTACAGTTCAGATACACTGTTCTATTGTTAATACAAATACCATCTTTCTATCCTATTCTGACTTGAAAAGTACTCAGCTGTGTTTAATTCCAAATACTTTTTCTTTAGAAAGCATTGCTTTTTTAAAAATAAGTAAATATATATTTAAAATATTAAATTTCATTTGAAAACACTGTACATTTTACTTTTAATTGTTTTATAGTTCAAATTGTGAGGTGTGTTCTTTTTTGTTCAAGAATTTTAAAAGCAACTAATTTAAATATGCAAAATTATCTTGAGTTGCTCATACGTGAACTTAAAAGCCATGCAACACAGGAAAATTAAGTAATTATGCCTCCAAGTTATTTACTGCAATTAAGCTCATTTATCATATGCAAATTAGTGCAAACTGGTCTCATTAGTTACTAAATTACTCAATATGAGCTGAACAATGTAGCACTCCAGTTTGTAATGAAAAATCCCTGTAGAGGCAAGCAGTATCAATTAAGCTAATTTGCATATGCAAATATATTCACCAACTTTCCCTTTTCTCTATATTTAGTTCTACATTTCCTGATCTTCTTGATCATCTGAAGAATATGGTGCTACTGACCCTTTTCCACACCTTCACAATAGAAATGAAGTTACAGAAAAAATCCAGGGGCTCTGAAAAAATTATAATTTTTTGATAATTTTTATGACTAGTTTCACCCAAATTTTTGAACAGCAGGAAACAGAAGTAAAATTTTGCTACCGATTTAATACAAAATATGGTATCTATAAAAACATAAATCTGAAAATTTCTTTACTGAAGTCTATTTTCCTTGTAACACCACTTTTCAGATGAAGAATGTAGAAGATAACAAAGAACACAATCTGGTAAATCAAAAGTCTTGTACAAAATTAATTCAAGTATTGTCATTCTCTATTTCACTCCTCTATTAAAAACAATTCTGCTGCTCAGGATGCAGATGATTTTACTTGGAAAAAAAATAAAAAAACTTTTTGCCCTTTAGTGCCTTTTTTTTCCATAAGCACACATTGGATAGGGACTTTGGCTTCAAACCTACTTCAGGAATATGTTTAGGATGATACAGAAAATGATCCCTGTATCTTACAAAATTTTTGATAGAGTGACACTGCTGTGGAATCAAGATGAAAAATATCAAAGATGCCCCTCCATTTCTATTTTTACAACTATAAATAAACTATATCCACTTGTTAAAAACATACTGTATTATTTTTCTCTTCTGTCTGTCAATAGTTTGAAGTATCAAAATATTAGAAAGATTAGAGAGGCTCCTTAATTTCTGAGTTTACACTTAACCCAGTCTTCAAAATATTAATAGGAATAAGGATTAAACAAAGTAACTATTAATTCAACTTCCTCTGACAGCAGACACTGAAATCAAACACAGGTATTCCCACGGTATAATCAAGGTTGTTTAATTCACTTGCAAACAATACTTATCACAATACTGCCTAGGAAATAATATCTAGCAGTAGCAGGCTATGTGAGAACTTGTTAGACTGTATTTCAAAATGGAATCTGACTGTTGTTTTGAAAAAACATTTTGTCTTCGGGAGATTATGTTTTTTCCTGTAAGAGCATAAGGCAGTACTCTGAAGTTTATTCAGACCTGTTAAAAGTGGTGCATTTGGATGCATGACCTACACTTTCCTTCCAAGTGTTGATTACTCTGATAAAATAAGACGATTTTAACATACCATGGTAAACTTTCCACAATTATTAATTCATTTTGTGCTTTATCCATCATCAACAGTCTATTCTCTCTTAAATGTCAGAGTGGAACTTCCTGTTATCAATTGAGAGATTAATGGGAGTCATTTGGTAAAAGCACCACCCTCTCTGAAAAGACACCTCAACAGATATTCAATATGATGCTGATCGTAGTTTCGACTGAAAATCCTCAGTTACAAGTGCAATATGTTTTATTTTTTATACTACTATGATAAAGCCATACTCTAAAAACACCTTAATTTAGCTCATATAAGTACAAAGAAAAAGCAACCCACAAACAAACAAAAGGAGAATCTCGCTTAAATAAGTAATATAATTACTAATTGTTTTCATATGGAATAAGTAAAAAACTCCAATGTCAATCAGTTTTCAAAGTGACCATCCTAGGCTTTCATTTTCATTTTCATTCATAAAGGGTATTATTTAATACTTAAGGAGTGTATAAATCAGTCTCAATGAGGTTTCATCTAGATATTTGTTATCATCCATATTGTAAAATACATACCTTTAGGATAGATAGTAAATGTTTACATAGTCAAAAAACCACACTGGGAAATACATAAACTGAAGTTCCACGAAACTGCTATTTCTACATTTTCTACACATATGAAACAGCGTAACAGCTTTTCTGTCTTATTTGGAAGCACAGTACTTTATATACTGGTGTACATATCTTTGATATGGTAATCATAATACAAATGTATGCTTACAGAATCAAAAACTTGACCAAGACCTCTGCCAAGGGTGTCCAACTAAGTAAATCATTCATGATTTTTGTTTCAAAGAGAAGTTCATTCTACTATTTAATTTCATATTTTCCTAAAATTACCTTTGCTGCTATTCTGCATTTAGTTATTTTATAAAGATGTGAAAAATGTGACATTATCCACAGCACTTCTGAATGCCACAGCAGTTAGTACAGTGACATAGATCTCAATCATTTCAAATTAAGTGAAATATTTCTCATGATAATATCCTAATTTACCTCCTTTGTACCTCTCAGAAGATAACACACGAAGCAATGTATTTGCATTCAGAAGTTGTGTACATAGCTAAATAAAAGCAGTTATTCAGTGCTGCACTTAGAAAAGACTACATGGTTTTCATGTTTGTAGTGCGGGATTTTTGCCTTGCTAATAAAACACATCACATTTTGTTCTTAAATGTTGCTGCTCTACGTTTGATTACCACAGCCTAAGAAAGGTTTTAGTAATTCGGCAAAACAAAGCATGCATACAGATGTTTCTCTCAGGTCAGTGTTTTTCAATTTAATTTTCCTGGAATATGTGTAGATGTGTGACTGAATTCTTTGCAAATATCAGATTAGTTTTTACCTCATAGCTAAAGAGACTTAAGAGGCTCACTGCTGTTATTTATTTTTTTTTTTCTCTTGCAGATTGTTGCAAATTTGTGATACGCAATTGTGACAACTAGAGGAGGAAATATCAGGGAGGAAAGCAGTATTCATAAACCAAAGTGGTAAATTAAACCCTTGAATCTATATGTGACACACAGGCACACGAAATCACCAACACAGAATACTCTCGTGCACACATACACGCAAATACACAGTGGCATTCTGAGAGCAAACACCTACTGCACAGTCTAAACAAGAAAATACTGTGATTCATCTAAATAATACCTGCCATCCTTCTTGTTAACATTCTCCCAACTACTTTTTTTTAAAAAGAACGAAAAAAAGATTGAAATTAAAAATCTCATTAATGTAAGTGCTGACAACAGTAGTGTTCAAATTACTGGCAGAAATATGACTAGCTACTTCTTTTGATTCTTCTTGGAAAAGCCATTTTTTTTACCTGTAAAATATGACTTCCCAAATGTGATTCAAATACTTCAATGGCAAGGGCACTGGGACTTCTCCTGCGCTGGGCACCTATAACTGAATAAAAAACAGTTATGTTGCAAGATCTGCACATTCATTTCTAATGCACTCCTGATCATATAATTTTATACTAACTATTTAAATATGTTTCATCTTTTATACACCAGTGTTAATTTCATATCTGCCTTGCATAAAGTAAATAAAATTAGTATATAATCTTCAGTGACTCAAATTTGAAGGCTGAAAGAATAATTTTTAAAAATGCTTTTTTTTTTTTTTTCACAGTCCAAGAACTTGAGATTGTTTCTTCAAATATATCACAAGTCCCTGTAGATAGTTTTTTTGTACATTGTGATGTACACAGTATGCAGAGGTTAGTGAAAAATACTATTGAAAAGGAGGCTGTGTGTAATATTAATGTTTTGCTATGTGGGGACTAAGAACTACATTTTGCTCAGAAATAAGCAAAATATGAGAGATTTATCTGAAAACGTTATCTTATTTGAAACTGAAATGCAGTAAACATTAAAAAGTAAACATTCATAATCACATATGAGATAAAGTTATTGCTAAGCATAGGGAAGTAATGTAGTAACCCAGATATCCATGTTAGTTGATGGAATAGGTACTTGAAACTTCAGCTTCTACATATAAATAGTTCAAAAGTATAAAGTGAATAATAAGTGGTTATGTTTCAAAAGCAGCAGTGACTACAAAAAAGGCTGAGAAATAATAAAACTAGTATTTCATTAAACTGTCTATGCCAGGAGTACAAAGCCAGCAGGCAGGTCTGACTATAACCAAATGTAGGTAGGCATCTACTGCAAGCTGAGATTTCTTCTTAGGTCTTAGCTGTCTTTGCAACATGACCAAAGAAAGAGCACAGAAAAGAAGGCACAGAGTTGTGGGAACCTTCCCTTTCTTTCCTGTATAAGTGCCAATGCCAGGCATAGCCATAGCAGAGAGAAGAGGTGAAGTTCACTCAACACTTTTAACTGTGTACTAAAACCTCTACATCCAAGGACCTGGATAGCCTAATGCCTCTGGAACTGGTGCATCTTTACATATTGCTCTCTTTATAATGCATGATAAAAACGAAATACCAAGGAGTCACTAAAACAAGTAGAATGGATTACTGACATTACTGAACAGGCTAATTTAACAGCAATGAAAACAAAAAACAGAGCAACAATTTCTCAGTCTTCTGTAATACTGACCGCCAAACATGATATCAGTAAGAAAAGATAAATGCCTAGTAATGATAGTCATATTGACCTTAAAGTGTAATATCATTCTTTATTGGTGCTTCATGTAATTTCCTTACAGGAAATTCTAAGCTATTTATACTGGGCAAACAAGTGGCTTCATTGCTAACAGATTCAGGCAATAGCTCATAATTACAAATGGTGACTGCTGTGGAGTCAGTATTTCCAAAGTCCTCCTCTTTTCTCTGAAGGTATTCAAGGACATAGACACAACCTAAGAGAAAACTCATCTTCAAATCTTCAGCTTTACATTGCAACTGAAGTCAGTAATAGACCAAAGGCTGTACTTGCTGGGGTTTTTTAACTTCAGTCAGTCTTGTGACTGACCAGACAGGTCAGCAGCAGTGATGATCTCAGAGGTCTTTTCCAGCCTCAATGATTATGTGATTCTGCTATCATATGACTCTTTTACTCTTTTATAAATTTTAGATAGTCAGTCATATTTTTCTGTGTTGGACTTGATTCTAAATAGTTTTGCTTCTCCTTGTATTGTGTTATCTTTTCTATAGCTGTAGTGATGCCTACTATAAGCAACAATGCTTATGTTATCAAACTAAGAAAGATCACATACAATTTTGTATCGACTTAGACTCCTTAAACTTTTATTTTTCCAGAATTAAATGTGATCCTTCTCTTGTCCATACTAGGGCTGCAGATATGTTATCAAATGTTTCCTTAAACTGGAGTTGTACCTATATTTCTGAGATAAACTTTAGCTTTAGTTGTGGGACTAAATAAAAGATATAGCACTGTAAAAATCAGCAGTATTCACATCATGATTGCTATCAGTTAACATTGTGCTTCATATGGTCATTTCATTTATAATTTCTCAGAAACAAAAAGGAAATTCACAGTTTTGACCAGCAAGGAATTGCTTCATTGTAAAAAGAAAACAAACAAACAAACAAACACAACCCCCCCAAAACAAGACAAAAAACAACAAAACCTTAAAAAAAAATCCCAAACCTCCCTGAAATCCTTTAGGTCTTTTCCTTCTTCCATCTAGAGTGTGTTGTATTTTCCACACATTTTCTGAATACATCACCAGTTGGAATTTGCCTTCCAACTAATTTTCTGTTTCCTGCTCCATATCCTCCCTATACAATCCCAGGGCACTATAAAGTGTATCCATTACATACTGAATAGCATTTCCAGTTCTGTGATGTTTTTTGCTAATTGTAAGGGGTTTAGCATGTGAATATCATCCCTTGAATGAAGGGTGATGAAGACAGCACAACACTGTCCCAGTTTGTGACAGGAGAGAACCAAATTCCTGTTTAGTATATTTTACTTTTCAGTGAAGTCTCTTCTAAGTAACTGCACTTTCTGAAATCAACAGCATGTTTTTCAGTCTGTGTCTGCTTCTAGAATTTGCCAGGGTCTGCCACATGGCCTAAATATTTGTAAATATTTATTTTCTTTTTTCAATCATTATTGTTTCATTAAAGGTGTTCAATTTAGTTTCCAACCTGTAAGTCTCTCTCCCTTACTCTCTTTTCTTCATGTCAGTGAGTTAACTAGAAAATACGAGAGTGTGAAGTCTGAGTTCTGAATTTGTCAGTTAAATTCCCTATTAATGCTTGCATCCTAGTGGCCTGGTATACAATGCAGACAAATACCTTACGGTGCTTTCACGTCATCCAGTTCATTGACATTTTTATAGCAGAACAACTCTTTGATTTATATGTCTTGAACTTATTTATGTGATGTTGGGGTTTTAATGACAGTTCCTAATTTTACAACCAACATAAATATGTTCAACAGAAAATCATTATGCTTTTGGTAGCCATACTTTTTTGGTAACTGAGTAGATGTTAAGTATGAACTTTCTGCATCATTCGTTTTCCTATCATTCTCCACATTTTGCTGAATGACAAGAATATCTAGACAAATCTAGCATAAATGAAAAAGAACTTTTTAAATTTCAGTTTCTGACTTAGTAGTTCATTATTTTAGTTACTTGAGATTTCAAGTTTTCTTTATACCTATTTGAATCACAAGAAATACACCATTTTGGATATACAAATTCATACCATACTGACACCTTTCAAAAACACAGCAATGTCACAGTTCAATCACATAGCCTCTTCATGGATTCTTGGAATGAAAATAGATGAAAGCAGGACAAAGACTGGAATAGTTGGATTAAAAAACAGACCACGATGTTACTTGATTCTAAAATTTCAAAGTGTAAACTATACATATTTAACTGGCTTCCATCACACAAGCCACAGCCAGTCAACTCTAAACTTCTCACCCCATGGATGGAACCATCATTAGCCACAGTTGAGGTCCTCACTAAAATCTTGGAAACCAAGGAATTTGGTATTTATCTCACAAAATCTGTAAATCAAAGTAGCTCAGTAAACTTCACAGATCTAAATATCTGGATGCACATCTTTTTTAAAAAATTAATATTTAGTTTTAAATGCAGACTCTACAGAAACAAAGGATTTCATGCATGAAATAAATTTCTTCTTTTGAGTAATGGGGAATAGGAGAAATTAGGAAGTGGAGAAATCTGAAGGACAATGTGCCAAACTGCAACAGGAGTCACAAAGGAAACAAGTTAAAAGCCAGGTTAAATCCTTCTTCCAAGCTTCTCATGCTTTAGTGGTATGAACAAATGTCTCTAAATAGGTTTTTTCTTATGTACTCATATTTTGTACTGTCTAGATCTAAATGTCAAAGTTTAAGGTTTGAGTGCACAAATGAAAAGTTGACTGAACCAGTATTAATATTAAATACTGACTGTTAATAGTGAAAAGAAGATAAAAAAAATTTGTTTTCAATATATACTTTGTAGTGCTGGAGCAGAGGAATCTGTCCAGTAAAATATTTTACTTTCCATGGCACTGGACTGTGACTTTTACTATTCAGACTGACACCTCTATTCCTGGCAGAGGATTATTCCATAACAAGCTATTAACAAGGAAAAAAGAAAAAAATTAACTGCTCAGTAATTCCTCTTTGAATTTCTTCCCTAAATGACTAACCTGGCTGTGCATGAAGTGAAGGAAGAACCACATCCCTTTCAGTCTGTCTTGGGGGCAGTCTAAGCATGCTTAACGTAATCTGAAGAGCATTCACAATTGTGCTAGGAAGAGTGGGAAACTATGGAAAAGAAAAATGTAAAGTGCCTAATAAATATTTCCATGCATCCTGAAGAGACAGGATTCCCTCTTTAACTTACTTCTGAGCTACTGGAGCAGAGAAGACTTACATTCACTGAGATATTCTACTAGTGGAGACAGAGTTCAAATTAAGCAGAAGCAGTATTCCTTGATCACTAGGACAGAAAGCACGTGTCACCAGCACAATAATCAGTTCCCCTAAAAAATTTTGTGAGAATTTGCATGTCACCTTTCAAAAGAAACTGGTTTTGTGGAAAACTTTGTAAAATTCAGACCTAGAGTTTTTAAATTCAGTTGCTTTGATAATAGTGTTTAAACTAGTTTTAAAAACTTCACTGAACATTTAATGAATTCCCCTGAACTATTATTTAAAGTAATTTTTCTCAATTACCCTTAAATACTTAGTTTGTATATATATATACTTTTTTTTACTTTGCTGAGCAGCCCCCTTCTGTATGTTTGGAAGCATAGGGCCATCCTATTTTATATTTTTAGGTAATCTGCTGTCTGAATAATCTTAAAAAAACAGAGACGATATTTCATTTTTTGATCTCCAAGTATGACTGCCAATAAAGTCATATTTTAATTAGTAAAGCTTGAGCAGATCTATGTAAATATGAAAGTTTATCAATACCATACCAAAAAAAACCAAAAAACCAACCTGCTTTATTTACAAAATAAGCAAACATACCAGCATAGATGCATAGGACTTTTACATAGGGTTGGCTAATATTTATCCCCATAAGTACCAACAAAATGCATGATCATTTCAGATAAGAAAGCATAAAAAGTAGAGTTGCCTAAATTGTACCAGATGACTGTATCTGAAAAGAACTTCACAGCATGTGTGACTATCCCTATCCTTTTCCAGAGTTTAACAATTTTCATTTCAAAGTAGAAAAAAGGTCTATAGAAATTACAATACAATTTCTAATGTTTCCCTTGCTGTAAAATAGATTCCACATAAATTTTATCTTTTGTTATGTCTAGGGACAATCCCAACTGCTCATGAAAGAACAGTGCAGGTAAAAGTGATAATTGGAGTGAGATGTCATCTTAAAACCTTGGGGCTTTCCTATGAGACTTAACAAGTAATATGGAAATGCTTAAAAGCCGTGCTTTAGAAAAGACAGGAACACTGACTGACAGTATAAACTGAACAACATAAGATGCAATGTCAGGGAAAGACAAAGTGTAACCAACATTACGTTCAGAAAGAAAGGCCAATATTTATGTATGCTATCATCCACAAAAGGTTGTTGGTTTTTTTTTAATTAATTCTTTTACTTCAAATTTAATACCTTGTGATGGTTATGGTTTTTCCATCAATTGTTCTTTGATATCCCATTCATAACTGATTTTAGAATTAGTTTTGAAAGAAATCCTCTGCATAAAACATATGTTGAGGGCAGAACACATAGATGATATGTATTCAATTCAGATTCTGGTCTAAAGTGAGATGAACGATAGGCAACCAGCATGATATAAGTAGAGATGTTGCCCTCTGATTTGGAAAGGGTATCCAAAGAAATTAAATATTGCCACCAGGCTACCCCACCGTAAGCCATCACTTGTTCCAAAATTTAGGTCTCTTATCCACTTTCACAGATGGGAAGAAGAAATAAATCTCAGATGGAGTTGCAACATATGTGGAAAGGTATTTTGTCTTGGCTTAGTAAAGCTATGGGAATCATTAATGCTGTGCCATTACCAACTAAGTATCACAGCAATAAAGTATCAGAATAAATTTGTCACAAAGGACTACATATAAGATGCATAATGCAATATATGATAATCAACTTACAAAGCTAACAATGGCATTCCAAATCTATTTTTTGTATACACGAATGCCTATTATTCGAGATGTCCATCTTCCGGTCACTGGTACAGAGAACGTATTCATCACTGGGGAATCTGGGAAAGTAAACCAAAACTTTCCACAGAATAACTAAGTAGTTATCAAAAAAGTACTGGTTAATTAAAGATAATCTTATGTAACACAATTAAAGGTATATTATATTATTTTCTGTAGTTCATCTATGATGCTTCATCAGAAACTCCAGAGATTTAAAGAATTTTTAGTAAAATTTACTTTTCAGTGTCAAGTTGCTTAATACTTTCAAACTTTTTAAAATAGCTTTTTTGCTGTTGTCATAAAGTAGGAAGTACTATGTCATTTGTTTATTGCACTGGAATCAATGGATTTGAAGGCACATAATTTGTCCTCCCTGTAAAATATTCATAGTCAATGGAAAAAAAAATACACAGGAGTGGCTGTCTTAGTGTAAGTTTTCATCTATTTTATGAGCCTTTTCCTCTCCCAATTTTTTCATCTGGTTTATAGGTCTGTTCCTTCCCACAGGATTTGTTCATTGGGAGGTGGGGGTAGGCAGGGTGGGAGGAGGAGACAAGATTTCTTAGGGCCTAAAATTCTCTTTATTCTTTTCTGAACTTCTTAAAACTAAAACCCCAAGAATGAGTTAAACAGACTTTAAAAATAAGTATACTCAAGATTTTTATGGTCTCTAATTGACAACTCAACTAGCACTGTTTCTTGCTTAGCATTTGTACATTTTAAGAGTTTATTTCAGAGATTATTCTTTTCACTGTGAAGGATGAAGGCATTGCTGTGCAAGAATTTCCAGTCATCTAAGTGAAGAGAGTTCTCCATCTGTGGCTGGGGGAGGGAGCACTGGCCTTTCTCCCACACTGTAGTAGTTACTATAGGAACTATTGTGCCTCCTTCAAAAGGGCTACAGACAGGGTGATTAAAATTCTTCACGGGAGAACCCCCACTCTTCTCCTTGACAATGAAATTCTTCAGGGAGAGGGCTAAGCCTCCAGTTCAAGAATGGCAGCACCTGAGGGAGTGATGTGGCAGAGAGAATCACCACTACTTTAAATTGAAGAACGGGAAAAAATCCAAGATCCTGCCACTCCTGCATTAATTTTGTTCTCCTCCCATGAAATAGAGGACCGTTGGCAAAAACTCCTGAGAAAAAGGAGAAGGAATAACTTCCTGCAGCCTCTACCATTTAGAGTACAATGCAGACAGTAAAGATCACACAATAACCATTAAAATCAATAGCAGGCAAAGCAAAGGAACTACACCATCCATAAAATGAGTAGGGTAAATATTAACATTCCCTCTGACTGTAAGGCAGCAAAATGCATTTTGACATGGAGGGGAGGGATCATTGGCTCTGACACAACTGTATTAGGGGTACCTCCCAGAATCAAACTCGCTTCATACTGGTTGTTTTCGAGATATTTACAACATTGCCTTTTGCTCCCCAAAATCTACTAGGAGGAAGAATTTATACAGAATGTAAGAACAACAACTACGATCTTAATAAAGTCTGTTCACTTATATTGCACTCTCACAAATAGATACAATAAGCAGATAACATCACTTATTTTTTTTAACCATGTCAATATTATTAGACATCAGCAGTCTTAAAGAAGAGAGAAAAAATGGCTTTACATGTCATTCCAGAAAGGACGTGTCACAAGTAAAGGGCAATGTGAAAAGAATAATAAAAATGTTTTGAAAACTGTCAAAAACCTAGTTGAGATAGCTGAGAAAGTGCTAGTGGTAACAGCTGCAAGTAAAAGATGCTTTAGTTACTACTGTAGTTGAGATGAAATTGGGTTCCACAATTAAAGTGAGATAGGAACTTCCCAGGAACTTAAATTCCTGTAAAGAGATGAGGAAAAAAACAGAAGTATTGAAGAGAAAGAGGCAAACTAGAGATAGATGTCTGAAGCAAGAGAGAGGGGCAAATATTGGTTACATGACGACTTAAAAGCCTAGAAATTCAGCAGTGTTTTAAATAAATATGAACTCAGCAAGACTGGGCTCAACCAGTGGAAAAACGCATAAGCATGAAGAAATTCCTTAAAATTCAGTTCCTTCTCCACCACTCCCACCCCAAAAGGAAAAAAAAAAAAAAAAAAAAGTGAGGAGTATGTGAGGATGAATTACTTATTAAGATATAACAATAAGACAACTTATTCAAGTTCTATTGTCTTATTTTTAAACTGGTATTAAAATTCCTCTGGGAAGAAAACTGCTGTCACCCGTTTCCAGCTTCAATGCTACAGACTGGTTAGTGTCACTGATTCTGTTCTCAGGAGGAGGACAGGGTATTAACATCAAGTCAGAACAGTGTTATATAGTGTCAGACTATACTTGCTGGTAAAACTAAGAGGCCTACATCTGTTGTCTTGCTTTTTTTTCCAGTCTGATCCCAAAGGTTCATGTTATGACATTTGTAACATCTGCTACAAATGCGGAGGTAAGTCAGGCACAACCTTATTACTTCCAATCTAACGCTCCATCCATCCACAGGGCTTTCGTATGCCACTAGTTTGTCAAGGGGACCAAAAGCTGTTCAATCTACATGAAGCAAGGTATAATATTTTTCTGAAAGTCAAGAAGGAGGATTCTTGCTTTGTTTTGTCTCCCCTTTTTTTGTTGCCTTAAATCTTGGCAGTGTTATTTCAGAATCTTCTGTGCACAAAACAAGCAAGCTGCTCCTCCTTAGAGCCAATACAATTGCCTTTTTATGCCTTAGACAGTGGTGTGTTGAAAATCTGCAAGCTGTGATTCACATCCTCCCTGATTTTACTAACACTGAAACAAATACAGCTTCCCCTAACTAGATCCTCCTATATAGAAGTCTTTTCATTTCCTTCCTTACTTCTCCCTCTGTTTTTGTGGGCTCACTGATTCCTTTCACGGAACTTAAATTTTTCAGTGCTCGGGGGAAAAATGCAACTCCTGACAGACAAAAATTACTTATATGTGGTAACAGATGAGTAAATTAATAAGGAAAACAAGATGCTTCACAGGAAGAATTCTTCCTATTAGCTTTGCATTACTGTGAATTTTTACCAATATATCCTCAGTAATAGAAGATTTAAGTACCTAGCTGTTAAGAGTTTAAGATACTGTATACTAAGAGGGCTTTGCTATCACTGCCAAGTGTGATGCTAGGGCTTGGCATGTCACAGCTGTGCAGGAAGCCAACTATTCGCTATGTGGCTACAACCACCTACTGAATTTTCTTAATACAACATAACTCCTCTTCTGACAGGAAGTGGAATGTAATTTTCTAAACTAATAGCTTTAGATGTTACTGAACTAAGTAACAAACTCAACACTCAGTATCAGACAGCCAAAAATGAGAAATTTCTCATTTGATATAGCCATTTAAGTTCGAAAAAGGGCTGAAGAACATGGTAGCATGGTAGCAGAGAAAGAAAACCCTGAACCTGATTATGTAAGCAGTTGTAGGTTTTGGTCACCTACCCTTCCAGTATACTCACTTTTTTTCTGTCATACTACCATAGGCTAAGTAAAAGGAAGTCTCCAAGCTAAGAACACCACTGGAAAAGAACAGACCCCTTCATGTTAAATGAAACTAAAAATTTAAAAATACATCAAGCATTGCTATTAGCAAATGTAGGAGTCACATTCACCACTGTAGTACTATATCCAGCTATGACATAACAAGACAATTGCTGAATAATGCAGAATTATTCTACCAAATTAGGCAACATACTGAAATGAAACCAACTGCACAACTACTTTGAATTGTTTCTGGTTATTCTAAGGTGACTTTACAGCTTTACTGCATTTACAGATCTGGTTTTATGACTGGTGCACGGAGGTGGAAGATTTGTTTGCACGCTACATGACTTTTTTCCTTTTTGTGATCCAGTCAGAAAAAGATATAACGAAGACTCATAAATGAAGTGAGATTGGGTACAAGTCTGCAATCAATACACATTTTTCACGGAAGAAATCTGTATCAGTTGCCAAAACTGAACTGTGTAATTAACTGAGGATTCTGGTAAGAACCAACTGTGCCACTAGTCAATTATTTTTACTTGTCTACCAGCTGGTGCTTCTCTCTGTTCATAAGAGAGACTGCTAGAAAACTCAACTATTAAGAATTTGGGGAATTCAAAAAATAACTAAAGAAATTTAAGATTACCAAGACCAGCTCTGTTAGAACAGTAGTAACTGCTTAAAATTTGGTTCTTAATTTCTCACTAGGAAAAAAAAAAACCCAGAAATTTTCACCAAGACGTTTTTGTAAGAGCTGAAGTAGTATTTGAAAAAGGCTGAGGACCATGCATAAGCTACACTGGAAATCCCCAAATCCTGATAAAGTAGTCTTCAAGGGAAGTGGTCATACACATCAGAATACTAGGTAATTCCTTGCAACTGCTTGTTTTTAAAAGCAATGCTACTGCTTAAAAACAAACAAAATATATTAACAGGGTTCTCCAAAGCCACTGCAGTAAAGGGAAAGACTGGAATGACTTTCCAGTAGTTAAGATATTAACACAAGTTCTTAAAATTAAGAAAAATAAAATAAAAAGTATTCTACCATTCATAGGAGTCTGTTTCAGCAGCCTTCAAGGATACAGAATCTATTGCAGATCCCAACGAATAGTAAAAATAATAGTTAAAACTTTACTGGAAATAGTGATCTGGTCTTTAGGTCTTGGCTAAGGTTCATAATGAATAAGCCTGAAAATAAATTAGAAATCAGGAGTCCACATATTTTCTCCTATTATATAGCACTTCCCGTTATACGCAATTTGTTTAAATGGTCATGGGAGAAAAGTCCAGTTTCCTTCACCTTTGGAGAATACCTAACAGGGAACTATATAAAAGTTTGATCACAAGACAGCCAAAATAGTTATGGAAGTGACAAATTAGGAATGAGAACACAGGGAGCAAATTCTCTACAGTCAAAGAGAATGTTGTCTGTAGGTACAAGATTCACTTTATCAGAATTGTATTAGCAGAATCAGGAATTAACTTAGCTGAAGATACTTTTTGCAGTTAGGAAAAATATTTATTTTGTTTGATTATATCATAGGTAAGATTCACACTAACTGAAGGTTCCTCTGTAAGACAAGAAGCATGGAATTGACAGTTAAAATTATACCCTGAAGACCTTAACCATCAGAGTTCAGGAGGTTATTTTAGTCAGGCATTTTGGTATTCTTTAGCAAACTTAAAGGAATCAGAATTCATTCCCCACACAGCACTTGAATCAGACATGGACACAGATGGTTAACTCAACTTTGGGGGCAAAGTTCTGATTTGCAAGATAACACTCTAAGTCTTTAAATCAGCTCATTCTCACTTTCTATGAGCACTCATAAATATATATTTTTTCTTTTTTTTTTTTTTTTTTTTTTCTTAAGAGCTTTAAAATTATTATAATAATGTACTGCATTTAGATAGTTTCTCAACAATTCTCAACAATTACATTTTATTATACACCCACCAAATCTAAGGTAATGCATGTATGCATTTGCTATAAAGAGAAATAATTTGCTTGATATAACAGCTCAGTTTTCTGTGAGCTATTTTACTGAAATAATGTCCTTGAAATTCTGTTCCTATTTTGTTGCATTCCAACATTGCCTTTTAATTCTTAAACACATTATATCTCATGCTGCCTCAGTCCAACTGAACAATTAGATTTTCACAACTATGTAATTTGTAACTGAAGCTCATTAATATAAAAAGAATAGTTGTGGTTTTTTTTTTCCCAGAGTATAATAAAATATGATAAACTATAATATAAAGAAAGAAATTAATGGAGACTGCTCAAACTCAAAACAGAACACACTTTTTTTTCTCTACTATCACCCACAACCTTTATACATCCTGCAAGAAACCTAATGAGTAATGCTTGACACTTCTCTGTTTTCTTTATTTCTTTTACTAACCTCCTGGAAGACAGTTTGTATCCTGACATTTTTCATTATAAATCTGGCAGCTTAAGGGCATTTTGGATTATTTTAAATTGTCTGCTGTACATCAAACATCTTATTTTCTTAATAATACCTCAAAATCTGAGAAATTAACTTGTAAAAAATGCATTTCCATTCAACAGTGTTGAAGGAGGATAAGTCAGAAATGCAATAAGCTATTTTCTGTGAACACTGACAAGTTTTTCAATGCATAGGCTTTTATTTACAAATGCAGTATTATTGCAAGGTATATTTTCCTTCTTTCCTCAAATTAGGTGGAGAATACACAAAAAAATTTGCTATGGAGTAAAACTGCCCCAACTTTCCAAAAGTATCACTGAAAAATTCTGTCATATCAAACTTCTCTGAGAATAATTCTCACATAATAGTGACTCCTTCTACGAGAGAGGAGGAATGTGAGGAATGAAGAGGCACTCACATGGCTGGAAGGGGGAAAGAGGCATTGTTGTGACAGCTCATGGACAGAGATGTCTTCTGAAGAGAAAGGCTCGTTCTGGCAAGTGATGACTTCTTTATAGATAATAGGAAAAGTGGATGGCAGAAAGAGACTGAAAATCAGAACATTTGTAAAAAAGGGAAAAGAAATCACTTGAATGTAAACTCTATCTAAACAGAATTTTAAAGTTGTTCCTTGCTTACAATACTTCCAAAAGCTGCATGCAACAAAGAAGTGGTCTTCGTTGCAGTGTTAGCTCAAGGTGGAGTTCCCACATTGTACCTCACCCGTATTCTCAAACCGAAGCCTCTAGCTCCACTGAGGTGATGTTTTAAGCTCTTTAGTTGACACTTCAGATGGCTGCTGGAGTATTGGTGACACTGGAACTAACAAGACAACAGGGACTTGACTGCATTCTAAGCTGCATATGCAACATACTTGTGTTGCTAATCCATTTGTTCTGTGGGGTTCAGATATCCTTCTGAATCATCAGCACACAATACCTTGAGCTGGCTTAGGGTTATGTGTTTAGAGTCACAATGTAGGAAAATGTGGACCTATAAAAAGGTTAACATGGCCACTGATAAAGGTCTACTATGCTAAAAAAAGGCTATGAAACTTTCCCAAGAAGCAAGATAAAATAACTTTTCCAGCTCTGCATTAGGAGGCGGGGCTCCTTTCAGTCCCTGAGCTAGTTTATACTGCTGCATAAATATATTCCGACTAAAAAATCATTGTTAATTAATTTTTAATTTAATGAATTTGCTAAAACTTAATGAAGGAAACCCCATTGTACAAAAAATCCTGGAAAGGACTGAGCACACCCTTTTTTCATCTCATATTTTCCTCTTTTACACTTCTGCTCATCTTTTCTTGCCACACTTCAGTTTATTCCTCTAATTTTTCCAATTCACACTATCTTATTTGAACTAGCACTTTCAGCCACACATGATTTCCTTAGGAGAAAGAAGTTCATTACCATCAGAGGACCTAAAGCTGTGTTGTGGGAGGTGAAGTGGACTGCTTTCACATGTGAACCATATTTTTGAGTTTTAATGGTTAACAATTTAAATTTACTCAATAAACATGTACACACCCAAACCCAAACCCTTGAATGCTGTTCCAAAAAGCCTTGTTTTGGAGCAAATTTTAAAAAACCCTCATAACTTTCATTAAAACACCACTGTGAGGCTACTATTCACCAAAGTTTCAAGGATTCATTATCCAAAGGGAGGCTACCTCTTACCTCCTTTTGATATTGATACCAGAGTTCCAAAGAGTTGCAACTTACCCTTCTTTTAAGTTAACTATTTAAAGTAATAATTAGCCTGCATTAGGCAAAGTGATGTATTTAAGCTCTTCCTCAAACAGTGCTGCCTAGAAAGGGCAATGAAGTTATACTATTCCATGCATCATCAGAGAGCTACAAATCAAGTGTCACAATACAGCTCACAATGTCATCTTTTAAACTGTACTTCTGTAGAATCCATATTAAGAATACATGGCATGTATAGCAATTAATAAAGACACAATTTCTCCCACCAACTTTTTACTTTAGTTACTATATTGTATTGTATTATATTGCAAATAATTTGTTTCTGCTAAAGGTAAGAGTGTCTTTTTGCCCTCTGTTAAACACCTGACAAAATTCCTAGGGGAGCTGAAAATAATTTAATTTCATTAATCAGAAAACAGTGCCAGGTGTTTTTATGATGCCTACGGCAACAAAATGTCCAATCACCAACTCGTTACTTCTTTCTTAAGAATCGTGTAAGTGATGGGAAGTGGCACCAGAGAACCATTTTCAGTAACACTGAAGAGAGAGCATGCTTAATTTGGACCTTTTTGCTGGTGGTATCAATAGGCAAGACACCAAACACTAGCCTGTGCTGATCATACACTTTTGCACTGGTTGACTATCCAGTATGACACTGGTTTCCTACTTCCAGCTCATTTCATGCTAGCCCCTGTACAAAATTCCCAGTCCATATCACATTGTATTGAATCTACTAAATCATTCCATCTAGCATCAAGACATTTTAGCAACTCCTGAAAATATTTAAATGGATTTGCTGTTTCTGAATTTTGTCCTTCAGTTTTATGAAATGAAACAAAGTTCATGAGTTTACACACTTGAGGGGATGTCTAGAGTTGACTTACCACAATAGAGTTTCTCCAGTTACTTCCAAAAATTAAATAAATAGCAAGTAACTCTTTCCCAAAAATATCAGTGAAGTAGACTTCTAGGAATGCCCTCAGTACATCATGCCCTGATCCCCAAAATACCCAGATGTTTCTTTTTAAATTTAAGCATGTTAGTAAACTTACCACAGTATTGTAAACACTGAAGCTAATAGGGCAAGGAGGATATTTTAAACAGTGTGCAGGGCAGATGCCTACTCAAGACCAAGTAAAAACTCTAAATCTTTCATTTTTCCAAATTTTTCATCCAATAATGGATAATCCTAGAAGAGAAAAGGGATATGGGCTTTGATGACTTTTGAAGTATTTTTGGTCCAAACCCGTTTTATAGAGGAATTATTCAGTAAAGGTGAGTTTTGATTCTATGTTTTATATTGCTGTACTGCAGATAATTGTGTGTTCAATAACTTGTCATAATATAAATTATCTAAACTAATAAATGATTCATAGCTCTAAAAATATCCTGTTATGGATTAAGTTTAGCAGAGAGAACAAGCTTAATTTGCATTTAAAGTCAGAACAATTTTGATGGTATTAAATGTTTCTCAAAATGGAAGAGATTTATTGCTCCATCCTTTTTCAAATAATTGTTTTCTCAGTTAATAGAGAGAAATACTATTTCAGTTTAAAACTCAAAAGAAACATAGAACTCCTGGAAGCCACTTGGAATAACACATCAGAGTGATAACAAGTCTGAAATGCACCAGCCCAGATACCATATAACAGTAGAGATGTAAAGGTCAAGAGACAGAGAGGAAGACCCTGGAAACATCCCCCAAAGCCTTCTGTCCACCCTCTTCTGTAAGCATGATTGACTGTGTCATGTTTATTGTTAGCCCATCTGGACAACAGGTGCAGTACCTAATGGCCACAGTGTATTTGATTATTGACTGCATGAAACAACAGGCTGCAGAGTGACCCTCAGTAACAACAAAAAAAAAGAAACAGTTTTAGGATTTTAACCTATCTGGAAGTTTGGTACAGAGCTTCCACATACAACTCATTTCTGCCAAATGCTTAGCTGGCTGGCTTTGATGCAATCTATTAAAGGAAAAAAAAAAAAAAAACAAGGAAAAAAAAAAAAACAAGCACAGATTTCAAGCTTGGAGGCTTCTAATTACCTCATGCTTAAAGTTTAACTACAAAATGTAGATAAATTGCTGCACTAAAACCACAGAAGATCCTCCACCCGATTTGTGCCAACGTATCTGAAGCTCAGCGATGCTGATCCCATGGAGACTTTTTCACTTAGCCCTCAGAGAATTCATTTTGGATCCATTTCTAATGAGTATATAAAGGATTACTTGGATGTTTTGGTAAAGCTACCCAATAAATCAGTCAATCTGAAATTTTATTAGCCGCAAAGCATTGCACCGGTCATATAGCTTAAGAACTTTGAGGGAACTGAAGGTGGTATTAGTCATTTATTTAGGCAGATACCAGAAATCAGTGCTCACTACAGGCTGTTAGTTGTAACATTAAGCTAATTGGCTAACAGTTGCATCAGTTTTTATAAGGTTTTTGTACTCAGAGGTGTGACCCCTTCATGAACCAATTTATGTAAACCCAGAGGGAGTCCTAAATTTATTCCACTTTCATGAATGCATGGTCTGGATTAATAAAACTAAAGCAACAAGAGTATGTGTAAAAACCACTATTTCAACCAAACACCTAAAATGTGCATGCTCTTGGATTGAAAACTTTCTGTTTAACAAATTACTTGAGATAATAAATGTAACTATTTGGTATTAAAAATGTTCATATTTTACCCATTGCATAATGTGGGGCTGTATTTTTTCTCTTCTCAATCATACCTTTGGCCATTTATTTAGTTGAAAACTTTTATAGATGTGAAGTACTTTAAGGAGTCCTTTGGAAACGCCCTGAGGTAATTTCAGACTTAACAGACCCTGTCCCACCAGAGCTCATTACAGTGAATTTTATAACAAAGTACCCTGTACTTAATTTTCAGAGCTTAGCCAAGCGTACCAGAAATGCAGCTGCATTAAGTGCAATTAATGGTATAATAAAAGCAGTGGAGGTCTGTTTAAGACTCAAGAACCAGCAGTAAACAGGGGCTCCATGTTCTCTAACAGTCAGTGATGTGTCAAAGTGCCAGAAGTGTGAGAGTTCCTCTTCTGGGGAAGGAAAAAAATAAAGCAGCATGTCCTGCTGGGAAAAAAAAATATCACAACAAAACCCCAACATTTCTGTCCTTCAACAAACCCACAAAGATAAGAGTGGAAAAGGATAAAAAAATATTCCCTCCAGTTATGCCACTAGCATCCCATTCTCTCTTTGAGCAGGAGTCCAAACCAATAAACTCATATTCCCACCAGTGAAGCAAACAGGCAAATTCAATTCCATAAAAAATGAGACTAATAGTAAGTGACTCATATAATACACAGAATGATCTGGTATCATAACTAACAAAGTTTGCTGTCAATTGACTGAAAGGAATAAAAATATCATTTTTTTGTGACAGAAAGTAATAGGTGCTTCTTATTTAAAGTAAAATATGGGCAACACAACTGGGCTACTGACTAAAAGCTTCACAACTGTTAAACATGGAATTGTCTTGATAACTAAACCATCGCTCCTGGTAATTAAATTAATTATTGTATGAAAATAAGAAAAAAAAAATGTTAAAAGAGAAGAGAAAAGAAAACTGACTTCTTCTGACTAATTTCTGATAGAAGACAACTGAATTCTCCTGAAGAAGTTAGTGACTAGTTTCTTCTACATGGGACTAATCTCTTTTTTGTTTCTAATCTTGAAGCTTTATTTTCATTTATCTCAACAATTTACTTTGGCAGAAAAAGACCCCTGTATTCATACCAATGAGCAGTTAATACAAGAGTAGTCCTTCTGATTCACAGAAAGTAAGTGGCTTACAACTTGGCTTTATCATAAAATTTGAAAGCACAAAAGGGCTTGATTATCCATGGTCTGCAATTATCAAAGTCACTTACTTTGCACACAGTGAGTATAAAAACGACCTTCACAGAAGTGCTGTAGGTAGAGGAAAATTCTGATTTTGTACTTTACACAAGAATAACAGATTTACAAATTGTGAAATAAAAACAATTTCCAATTTTCAGTGCATAAGAGTGTTAAATAAAAAAGCAACAAGCTGTTGAATTTCAGTGTATCTTCTCTCAATGATGAATAAATGAAATAGACAAGCTTTTGGTTTTACGCTTCCATTTTCTAGTAAAAAATACACACTTAGCATATTGCGCCTGTCTTTAAAGTTTATTTCAGGCCTTAAAGGACACAAATAGCAAAACAAAGTCAAAAAATCAAAATCCCTGGGTTTTGTGGACTATGCTGCTAGCAATATCCAAGTTAAGTCTGGCTGAAAAGCTCACACATGGACGTAGAAAAAAAGTCAACAGCACTGAAAGCCAAATAAAAAGTACTTTGCCAGTAGAGCTCATTAATGTCTCAGAAATATACAGAAAAAATTAAGCACAGATATTTCTCCTGTTCACAAAAGATATTAATACATCTATTTCTGGTGTACCTGTTATCCAGTACTATATTCTGAATTATGGAAACATTTTTCTAGATGTCATTGAATGTTTTCTCTTGCTCATTTCCTCTGTATGCTGAACCTCACACATAGTGACTGTGCCTTCACCAAGATTATTTTGCTGCTGGCTTCAGACCTATTTATTTTCAGTATTCTGATGTATCTATCGTTTTACTATCACAGGAATGTTATTCTAAACCAGCACGTGGATATGATGAGAGAGTTGTTTATATAGGCTTAAGTAGACCACAGAGAGAAGATCAGGTTATTTCAGTAGATTACTTAATTAGCATTCATGTCTCCTATTACTCTTTAAGACCACACAGTAGATAATGTATAATTTTATACTGTATTTGCACATTCTATGATGTCATTTTAAAAATGTTAACTACTGCTCAGTGAAACACTACAATTACTGCTGAAATAAACACAGTGGTATAGAGAGTGCTGACATAATAATAATACAGTTTAAGAAATGCAAGTGTTAGTGGTACCAATTTCAGTAAAGACTAATTAATAAAACTGAGAAAATAGCACTGAAATGTATCTAAAGAAGGAATTACTACCTCTGTCAGTAAAACAAGAAATGACATTTAGCTTGACTAAAGGTGCATCAAATATCACATCTTGCTCTATCTGTGGAACTTGTCACAACCAACAGAAGTGATTCTCTGGCAAGTGATTTTGTGCTGGCAAACTACTGAGGAAATCCAAAAATCCTAATAAAGAAATCTCTCAATAATCACATTCCACTTTGGAGATGCTGTGCTGCACTAGGGAAAACAAAAGAAATCTCAAGATGGAAGCTGTAGAATTGGAAGCGCATTACAGATAGTGACAAAACTACAACCTTGAAAGCTAGAAGGAAGTTCAAATAACCAGTTTTCCTTATATTTTGGGAAAGCTGACCAGCTAAGTGTTACAGAGCCCATGCTGCGAGAACAGTATGACTAATTCACCAAGGAAAACTAAATAGGTATTTAGAAACAAAATATGAAAGATTGAATCACAATTTTTCTGAGAATAGAAAGACATAATGGTTATTTTAAGAAAGAAAATGAGAATCATAGAATCATAGAATCGGCTGGGTTGGAAGGGACCTCAGAGAATATCAGGTCCAACCCTTGACCACTACCGCTGCAGTTACCAGACCATGGCACTGAGTGCCACATCCAGTCTTTTTTTAAATATCTCCAGGGACGAGGAATCCACTACTTCCCTGGGCAGCCCATTCCAATGTCTGATCACCCTCTCCGTAAAGAAATTCTTTCTAATATCCAACCTAAACTTCCCCTGGCACAACTTAAGTCCATGCCCTCTTGTCTTGTTGAAAGTTGCCTGAGAAAAGAGACCAACCCCCCCCTGGCTCCAGCCTCCTTTCAGGGAGTTGTAGAGAGCGATGAGGTCTCCCCCGAGCCTCCTCTTCTCCAGGCTGAACACCCCCAGCTCCCTCAGCCTCTCCTCACAGGACTTGTGCTCGAGTCCCTTCACCAGCCTGGTTGCCCTCCTTTGGACCTGCTCCAGGACCTCAATCTCCTTCCTGAACTGAGGGGCCCAGAACTGGACACAGGACTCGAGCTGTGGCCTCACCAGGGCTGAGTACAGGGGCAGAATCACTTCCCTGGACCTGCTGGCCACGCTGTTCCTGATCCAGGCCAGGATGCCATTGGCCTTCTTGGCCACCTGGGCACACTGCTGGCTCCTGTTCAGCTTCCTGTCAATCCAGACTCCCAGGTCCCTCTCTGCCTGGCTGCTCTCAGCCACTCTGTGCCCAGCCTGGAGCTCCCCATGGGGTTGTTGTGCCCAAAGTGCAGGACCCGGCACTTGGCCGTGTTGAACCTCATCCCATTGGAATCAGCCCAACTCTCCAGTCTGTCCAGGTCCCTCTGCAGAGCCCTCCTGCCTTCCAGGTGATCCACACTGCCCCCCAGCAAAGGGGAGAAGGATCCCCACACCTTTACAGGGAACCACTAAATATGACATTCATAGTCTGAAACAACTGGGAATTAGTGACATGTGGCAGAACCTTTTTCACCATGCTGGAGTTGAGCTCACATTACTGCTTGGGAACTACAACACAAATGGTGGTCTCAGAGCACCTCTGAGCCTACATAGATGTATCAGTAACAGCTCTTCAGCTCTTCCTGCAACGAGGCAAGAAAAATTAAACTGTCTTGAAGCCAAATCTCTAACCTACCAATATCTCATTGTCAAGTTTGAAAATGCCTATGAAACAATGAAGGAAAGAGCATGCTAGAACTGGTTATGCTGACCCTGCACATTACTTCTTTTCCTTGTAAAGGGTAACTAGCCATGTGAAACTGTTGACCTAACATACTTTTACATCCTTTTGTAAGTAGTAAAGCAAAATAACACGAAATGGGAAGAAAATATTTTCAGAATGGCTGACTGAAAAGCTGTCAGGGGACTAAGAAGAAAATTGAAAAACTATGTCAGTAGGTGTGCTTTTACCAGAAGAGGAATACCATATCTTCACTTCTTCTCTCATATTTCAAGCCTCTTAGTATAGCTTTGCAAAATCTGTGTATTTCTGTGCATGGCTGGGGAGGTTCCTCCCTCTTTATGGAACAGCTGGATCCAAACCTGGCTGACATGCTGAGTGACTCTCTAAATTTCCACATAAGCTCATAAAAATAATAAGAAGCAAAACAAAAAACCAACAAAAACAAACCAAACAAAAAAACACAAACAACCAAACTTGGATTCTGAGTCACTTAAAAGCACTTCTTCAGAGTAAGTATGGATTTGACTGTGTGGGACAGCTCACTGGCAGCAGAGATCTTACTTATTGAACTGCAAGACAAATTGACCAAAAATTCAAGACTGAAACTAAAAATAAAAATTGAGACAGAAGAGTAAAAATCAGAATGAATGAAAATACGTTCCAGGTTTAACATGGGTAATAACATCTCAATATTCTTAATACAGTGATGATCACTACACTGAGCACTGGGAACCAGGTCAGAGCAAAGAATAGTAGAAAATTGTATTAATCACAATCTCCAAAGGCACGCCGTAAAAGCCATATCTCACACACGGAAAAATAATTCATTAAACCATATCCCAGCTGGAAGCAGAGAAAAACAAACAGAATAAAAAGACACTAAGCAGCAGGGAGAAATAAACTTTATAGAACTGTCAAAGCATAAACAATAGAGGGGGGAAAAAAAGAAGCAAGAAACAATAAATGTGTCTGGCTGGTAAAATATTGGTAAAATAGCCATGTTAGGACAGAGACGAGAATTAGATTTAAAGTAAAACCTGAGATATGGATATAACACCAAGCTTGAAGTATCAAAATAACTGCACTTTAGTTCAGGACATAGAGTACTTGCAAATTGTGGTTTGGCAGTACCTCACAGTGAGAGCAAAATCAGGAAATGCTAATCACTCATGGAGCTTCAGGCACATCTCTTCAGAGTTATGTACCACAAGTTGAACTGAAAGCGAAAATGTCCACGTTTCACTATTGCTAGTTAAAGTGAAAGTATGCATAGCCCCTATATGGGAAAGAAAGGATGCTTTCTTTGCTAGCTTGTCTCCAGGTTTGATTTAGTGATGAAAAGTAGTACTTTGCATAAACATTTCCAAGAGCTCTTTTGTAATGTTACATACCTCTTTTTTTTCCTTTTTGAGGAACAGATGGGTGAAGGGAACACTATGGTAATGCCTTCCATTGAATAACAGCATTAAAAATAAGGAGGAATACACACAATGTATTCTGTTCAAAGAAATTAATATCAGCAAATTGAGTCTTTTGTAGCTAAATTAAAAAAAAAAAAAAAAAAAAGTCCTTCCAGTTTTGGCTTCCTCAAGTTTTTTGGGATCCCAAAAGTTTGATTTACAATATTGTTCAGCAGCCACAGTTTATACAGGCTTCATGAGGAGTTACGTTTGCTCAGAAAATCTGAAAATGTGTCCCAAACTGTTTGAGCAAAGAGTAACCCAAAGCCACTGGCAACTTTGCAAAATTTCAGCCCACTCATGTACTAGGATCTGCTGCAACTGAAGGTCTTTAGCAGAAATGCCAGTATATGCATATGTGTCTGTATACATATATATACATCTATAAAAGCAATAAACAAATTGTGGTGAATTGTGAATGTAAATTACGTCAGTCTTTCTATTTGATCCTTTGTTAATTAAAACTTGGTTTGTGTTTTATATTCACCGAATACAACAGAAACTGGATGGCTCTTTCAGATGAGTCAAGGGGATTGCAGGTGCCCAGCTCCCAGTAAAACACAAAGGAAGCTGAGGTCCTATACTGCTTCAGATCCTTTAATGTCACTGTTATGAAGTATTAAATCAATTATGCCTGAACGTAATTCATTCACCAGTCACAGACATATGACAAAACAGACCTTAAACTATGAGTTATTGACCTTACTGAATGAAAGCATGTTTTTACAATTTAAAAAAATGCTGTTTATCCCGGATACAGTTTTATGAAAGCTCAGTAAGGAGCCATAGTAAATGTTCTCAAAGAAGACATTAAGCATTTGCAAATGCCAGATTCTTGGATGGTAATTCTTTCTCTCCCTCTTCCCCCCCCTTTGACACCCTGACTCTGTATTCCATGCTATGGGCTAACGACCTGCCAATTATATCTTTATAAAGCAAAACTGTTTTTCAGCTAGAAGAATGAACAGAATTTGACACATCAAAATTTCTTTCCTCCACCCTCCTTTTTATAACTGAAAAAGAGTCAAACTAATTTAAACCAAATCTGATTTTAAAATCCTGCTGAGCTGAGACTTTTAAATACCAAGTTTCAGCCTGAAGTGAATTTTTATGGCTATGTTATAAACACCTGAAAAACAGCAGGTGCCATAGTAATATACCATTCATATTTTTATGCTTTCCTTAGTTTCCAAAGTAGATTCTAGCCAATGTGAGGTTTGTTTTCTAATTTTAGCTTGCTATGGATATCACCGTTCCAACTAAATGCTTACAAGCCAGAAGTAGCTTGAAATGAATACATGCATATATTTTATAGTTTATAAAATTATCCAGTGTGTACATTTACAATTTGGCTAAGATAAAAAACCACTTCCATTTGAAATTCTGTGAATGGTGATCAGAAAAATGAAACCCTGCCAGAGAAAGTTGGTTAAAAATCTCTCAGCTGTGTGTGTGTCTGTATATGGTGCCTAAATGCACTTTGTTAGAGTACTCAGTTCCATAATTATTCCAAGATTCATTCAAGTTGTTTTAAAACAAAAATGCAAGTATTCTTTTAAATAGTGATGAAAAAACTTGTATCCTTTAGCTAAACATATGTGTTCTTAATCCTTCAGGCTTGAGAGTTTAATTATTTGCAAGTACTCAGGAAAATAAATTCAAATTAACTGAATGTGAGAATACAAAGTAGATTTATCAAATTGCATTCAACTTTGCTGTCTCATTTAGAATTAAAATAGTTGTGATGCCTTTATACCTAATACATTTGAGAAGAAAAAAATACCAAATACATGAATCAGTGTCTTTAAAGTAAATAGAAACTTCACTTGCTGTTTGGTAATTTATAGGCACACACTTACTGCAAAACCACACAACAGTTTAGTTTTAAATGAAAGCTAGTGCTAACCACAGTGGTTAAACTGTACATCTAGACTGGTCCTGTGAAGCCTCTGATGCTATACAAGTTTATGCCCTCTCATTTCTTATTATATGTAAGGAACTTAGAAGCAGCTTCAAAGACTATTTGGGGAAGTTAAATCCAAGATTCTTTGTCCTCAAGAGCTTCATTTAGCTGCTGTTGAATCATCTGAAGTACCCACGTACCTCACTTTGCTTTTCCGTGATTCCACATCCACTGGTGCATCTCAGTGCCCATGTAACACAAAGCCTGTGGCTTCTGGAATGGAGAAACTCAGTTGGAATGACCAGGTCCTGCCTTCTGAATTAGGTAGTAGCAATAAATGGCAGCTGGCCAACTTTTTTAAAAAATTAAAACAAAATCATATTTAAAAAAATACACCACGAAAATGATTAAGCTACAGACGCAGTCCTCAAAGGAAAGACTGCAGCCACGGTTTCTTATAGCAGATCATGGAGATGGCCAGAAGGAAATATCTAGAGCAAAAAACATCCCCTCAAGAGGTCATTCTGTGGGCTGGGGGAAGTGGGGAGAACACATTCTTCCAGTATGAGAAATAAAGATTTCAGTCTCCTCATTGAGAGAGCAAGAGTCCCCTCAGAGCTCCCAGTAAACACACCAACCAGGAGTTCAAGAGGCTGGGGGAGAGAAAGCACATTTGTCTACAAGCTTATTTTCCACAGGACATGAAAAACCTTTCCAAAGCTCCTCTTCTGTCAGGAGAAGGCAGTGGGCTCTGTGGGAGAGGCTGCCTTGCTGTATACATTGTGATTACTGTCCTCAGAGCTTCCCTCAGGCCTAGCACCATGGCGTCCCCGCAGCTGTGGATGTTGTTTTGAGAGCTCAAGGCCAACACGAGGGAATGCCTAGGCTAAAAAGTCTGCCAAAGTTACAGTTTTCACCTCTACAACAGACAGCTGAAGCATTTGCTAGGGAGCTCCTGGACTTCCACACTACCCAGCCCCAGATCTTAAAGTAAACCTGCAAAATTTTAGCCTGCAAGTGTCCGGTTAGAAACGTCAGCTTCGTGCAGGATGCTCTCAGCTGTCTGCCCAACAGGAGGGAAATGGACTGCGGGAAGCCTGGGCCGGCACACAGACACGAGCCTCAGTATCACCCTCGTTCATGTAATGTGAGCCATGGAGATATATCTTACACCCTTATCTCCAAGATACATTCAGTATACTGAAAAAACCACAATCAACATGAGCATAAGGATTATTGTCATTGTTCAGGGAAATCCAGCAAGGTCACATAATGAACATGTTAATACAGAAAGAGTTGTAGCCTACATAACATGGATAGGTTAATAAAGTCCTTCCTATTACCTTTCTCTCCCCAAGTTTGTCTTTGATGTGCCATGGGAAGGCTGATGAGAGAGCAATTGCCACTGGGGATTTTGAGAAAAGGTAGCCTTCAGCTTAATACAGAGCCTGAAGATTAGGGTAGTAGAATGTAGATGGAAGAATCTGCTAGCTGAACTATATCACATGTTCGTTTTCATATAAAATATGCAATTTCTTTTTTATTAATTCCATTTCCCTCAAGTACATGTATAGTTACAAGCTGCAGACATTGATTTTAGGCACTAATATTAAGGGAAAAATAATCACAAAATACTAAATCTGTTATTGATGAGATTACTATTTGAAGGGACACAAAGGTACTTTATAATACAGTAAAATCATTAGTACACACTATAATACAATTTTTGACGAACGATAATTTTTAAGTGTTCCTTCTGAGTTACAATTTGTCATCTCAAAACCATCATTAGTTTGAATAACTCAGTTCTTCTTAAAGCTTAAGAGCTCCTCTTGGTGCTTAAACATATGTTTACCTTTAGATATTCACTTAAGCTTCCTTCACTTGAAAAGAGTTAGCTATAAGGTACCAAAGAATAACTAAGCACAAGCAAAATATTTGGCTAAACCGGAGTGGATTAAGCCTTCAATACTCTGCTGTATCAGGACCCCATTAGCATCTGCAGCTATGGCAGCGGGGGTTGATGGAACGGTAAATCCAAATTCAGCAGTTCTAGCAACATGCTGCAGCCACATGACAGAAGGCCTTACACTGATACAGACCCCCTCTGCAGACTCACCTCTTGTGACAAATCTTTGGAAGACTTGAAACCCTCCTATTTTTCAGGCATGTCCTGTCTTCCTCCAGCCAGCATGGAGCTCATACAAAAGGATAAATCTGGTGTTAGCCCTCTCAACAGCCTTTGACTAATCCAACAAAAATGTGATTGTGCAGCCATGCCTAAATTAATTCCAATCTATTGTGCTCAGCTGATGTTAATATTAAGTATCAGTATTTTTAGAACAGCCTAAACATATTTTCTCTGCAAAGTAGGTACTTCATATTTAAGTGCAAAATTAAAGAACAGAGCACAAGGCTGGTGCTAAGGGCTCTTCCTGTTCTTTAAATACACTGCTGGCCTGGTGGGAAGCCTCCAATAATTTTTTTCACCTCCCTGTGCCTCTTTACCATAGATAGTTTAACTGCCCTGCTTTGTAAATCTTTTATATATCTTATAATTTACCCTGAGTTAATATCTCACCTGGCTAGTAAGTAAAAATTAGTAAGTTTTCAACCAAGTTATGTATCTACAAGAGATAAAGGATATTTCTGGTAGCAAAAGAATGTTTTATAACAATAACAACAACAACAACAAAAAAAACACCACAAAAACCACAAACCAAATAAACACTGAACAAATAAAAAACAAACAAAAAAACCCAACAAAATAAACCCATAACCAAGGCTCAGCTCTTGCAAACTGTACTAGGCCAGCACTGGAAAAGTAGTAAATAGATGAATGACTTTCTTAACATTGGAGAAGGGATGAAAGCAAGCAAGCAAGGCTAGTTCCTTAGTTAATATCAACTGCTTTACATACATATGAATGAGCTAAACTGAAACATCCTTTTTCATACTAGAATTATATTAACAACATAGCAAATAATTGAGATGACAGTAAGCAACATGAACATTGAGACATAGATTGGGAAAACTTACTTCATGGTAAGAATTACACAGGTACTAAATAGCAGAGTAAATTGACACACAGCTTTTAACTGTGAGAGGTCAGTACCTGTCCTGTCTACTCAGTAATAAAAAACATAGCAGTCAGTCTTGCAAGTTAATTCAAATAAATTGTCTGATTTTACTTTTTTCTTTCTCTTGCAGTCCAAATAATTAATTTTCAGTAGGAAAAAAGTGAACTGTGTAACCTATCCAAGATGAGGCAGGGACTAACAAGTGAATTAGGTCACTAAGCTGCTTAAAACTCCTTCATCTGTTGCATTTCTGTGTGATTTATTCTCAGTTTCTTCAATGAAAATGGCCTAAAAGTCATGCCAGTTTTAATAAATCTATATTAATTAGAACTGACACAGCATTAAGGTCTTATAACACATTTACAGCAGTATATGCTTCTGGAACCCTGACAACTTTTTATTTTCTTCCATGTAATGAGGGTTCTCCGAAACTATTCAAAATGAAACAGCCAAATTTAGAGCAATATGGAAGTCAAGACAGTGTCCCAAAGTGAAATGTATCAGGTCTCATGGAAGGAAAATAGGAAAAAAAAGAAATGTAATTTGTCCAATGATAAAACAATGCACTTTTGACCATTTTTATGCTCACTTTCTATAGACCTCAGTCAATCCTCCTGGTGTTTTGTCAGCAAAAATCAAATGTTAAGTTTTATACTATATTCGACCAGCTTCTGGCAGATACTTTTGTGTAAATGCTCCAAAACCAACACTGTTCCAGAGACAGTTCTTCAAGGTCTTGATAAAACTGCTATGTGACATTTTATATGCTACACTCCTAACTCTCAGATGTTAGCAGCATTAGAGGCAGACCCCTGTTCTGAGCATCTCTCCTATTAAGACAGTCTGAGACAGTAGGAATTGTTCAGACTGGAGAAGAAAAGACTCCATGAACACCTTATAGTGGCCTTCCAGTACCTTAAGGGAGAGTGCAAGAAAGCTAAAGAAAGACTTGTTACAAGTACACATAGCAACAGGACAAGAGGTAATGGCTTTATAATGAAAGAGGGAAGATTTAGGTTAGACATTAGGAAGAAATTCTTCACCATAAGGATGGTGAGACACTGGTACAGGTTGATCATGGAAGCTGTAAATGCCCACTCCCTGGAAGTGTCGAAGGACAGGCTGGTTGGGGTTTTGAGCAACCTGGTCTAGTGAGAGATGTCCCTGCCCATGCAGGTAACTAGATGATCTCTAAGGTTCCTTCTAGCCAAACCATTCTGTGATCCTGTGAAGTGTGCTTAATGTAGCTACAATGGCCTAAGGAGAAAAGAAAAGCAAATTTGTAGAAAGATTACACTTAACCTGAAAGCATGCTAACTTTTTTCTACCCTCACTTTATAAGCTGTTGTAAACATAAAGCAACATTGATACTGTTACAACAGTCTTAAAGCTATTTAAGGCAAAATGCAAAATGTTTCAGGCACTCTCCTACCTCTTTCGCACTTTGCCCACTTGTGTTGTCTGATTTAAACTGGAATTATTGCAGATTGCCTGAGGGTACAGTGTTCATTCTGCATGCATTTCTAAATCCCCTGTGAACTTCATGAGTTTATGCCACAGCTATGATGACCATTGGTTCCTTCAAAAGGCAAAAATTTCTCCTCAATCTGTCTTTTTCTCCTTTCTTCCTTTTGGGGTGTTTGGAATACCTACGTGGCAAGAAAGATGAATGCAAAAAGGCAATTTTGCAGTGTGGCATTTTGTCCCTAAGGAAAGATTTCCTTCAGTGATAGAAGTGATAGAATCCATGCTCTTAGAGATGGTGCCCAACTCAACCTGTTATCTTGGCATCTAAGCCCTAACGTAACAGTTTGACCAACCAGTGAGCAGGCACAATGCCATCCGAGCATACGGGTGTGAGTATTGCAGCCAAGTGACCGTGTAGGAGAATCAAATATGTTTGCTGAGGGCAGGAGTCCCAGTCTGAAACATCCAAACAGCTGTCTATCCTGAAGTTTACATGCCTGTGGTTAAGGGGATGTTACATAGCTAATCCAGATTTTGGTTAGATTAATTTTAAAGTAGAAAAATTAGCTTCCTTGGCAGAAAAGACATTTGGTCCCCTAGCTGTACACCAATACCATCAAAGCAATATTCCAGGTGAATTCTCATTGGACATTTTGGAATTAGATTACATTGTGAAATATCTAACCCTCTTCCACTGTTTTACCTACATACAGTGTTAAAGAAAACTAGAACATTCTTTTAAACGAGTTAAATATTTTGTTGCACAACTTCAAATGTTACATCTAAAAAAGTATCTTAAAGCTGCAAGTCCATATTAGTAAGGGGAGTAATTTCATTATCAGGGCTAAAGTAGTACAAAAGTCCCATTTGTAGTTCTATTTTCCCATCAGGGTTTAAAGCATTAGCTTTTTAGACTGGAAAAGCAGCTCATTCTGCAAATTAGAACAAAAATGTCATTCCAGCTATACAAACTATTTAATAATCAAGAAAATGATTCAACAAAAATGTTACTGAAATGTACACTGTTACTGAGCTGACCTTATGAAATACTGTATATTTGAAATTTCTTCCTTTTTTTAATACTGCTTTGCAATACACTCAAGTGATTATATATGTACAAAGAGATTACTTTTGTTTTTTATAGGAAAAAGTAAAATATTTGAAAGAGTATTATGTTTATTGTTAACTGCAAGCAGTAAAATGTTTAAAAGTGGTTAAATAATTTGGTAGCCTGAATCTAATTTTCCAAAGTCAATCAACTATATTTCCAAAGTCAATCAACTATTAAGTGCAATACTTGGAGATCTGAGAGGGAAGCTGAAGCCTCGTTGTGAAGGTAAACAGGGTCATATGTTGTAAAGATATGGTTTTCAGATATTCTACAATAAACCTTAGACAAGCTAAGGAGGAAAGGACATACAGTCTTCATTAGAGAAAAAAAGTGAGTTTATCTGCAAACTCTTTCAAGCCTCTGTTTATCTGAAATTCAAGCAGTTACAAATAGTACAAGCAGGTTGTATGCATCACTAAGAAACAGAGCCATAGAAATAGAAGAACAGCAGATGTAAATCTGCTTGTCACAAACTCTTAGAACTTTAAATCCTAAAAATTCTGATTTAGAGCAATATTTTAGATGTCTGGTTAAAAATAAAATCTCAGTGTGATTACTATACAGGCTTGAGTCTGAATTATTATCATGCAGTAAAAAAAATCCCCAACGCCAAACCCACACACTTTTTAGCACAGAGCCAGCCATCTTTAGCACCACATCATTTTGAGGAACTGCTAGTATTCTAGGTTCTTACTGTGGTCTGTTAAATCATTTACATGTAAATGGAATTTTTGTTTTGTCACCATATGCCCCTTTAAAAAAAAATATTCATCGAAGAACCTTTTTTCTTTCTCTCTGCAGCAAATAGAACAAATTTCACTTCATGAAGTCAGTAAAATCTCCCTTTGTCTTTACTAGAAGCACAATTAAAGTAAAAAAAAACTCAACCAAAGTTAAATTCTCAAAAAGCCACAGTAAATACCTTATTCTGAAAGTGTTTCTTCTAAACCAAAACTTAGCAGCACATCTCAAAATCACCAAGCATGAGAACTGAAGTTTGGCTTAAAAACCCAAACTCCCCAAGACTGGACTGGGTAGCAGCCAACTGTTCTGATCCATGTTTAAGAAGTAAGACAGAGTGTTGCAGAGGATAAAGAAACCATGCAATTTAGAATGATAGCATTTATAGAAAAGTCGGCTGCTTGGAAGAATTGTGATCATATTTTACTGTAGGCTAAAACTAAATTTCAGATTATATTCCAAATTTTACTTCAAAGGTGATTCAGATATATGTCTGCAGTAAAGGTTCATCCCTTCTAAATATGTCTCCATTGCCACAGTAAGTTAAAAATCACAGAATTTATGCCCAAAGCTAGATGAAGGATTTTCTTGTTTCAGTCTCCAATTAGCACAACCCCATATCATACAAAAACAAAAAGCTGTTTCAGTTCAGACACGAAAAAACTTTCTCACTTCTGTCTTGGGTGAATCTTAACTTGGGCTGTGAACTATTCTGAGTTCAGCAAGTATCTGCTTCTCCTGTTCACATTATTGGACTATATATGAATAGCTGAACACAGTGAGCAAAGATTCCATGTGGACTTTACTCTCAAACTAAAAAAATTACATTCTTACTCTTGCTCGGTGTCTAAATGTCTCAAATGATTTTATACAAAACAAAACATCTCCAGAAGGATTCCCTCTAAGCATATATGCAGGCTGCTCACTTGAGAGGGGGCTGGCTACCAAATTCAGTGGCTTCCTGCTGCTCCAAAACTGTTTCTTTGACAACTCATTTGACGATACTAAACTGGAGCTTTTTCAGAGAACATATAAAAAAATTCTCTTTCAGTATTCTAATTTCTTTCTCATCCATATTGCTTATCTCATACAGAATTATGAAGGAAAAAAAAAGTGCCCATAACATAACAATTTGTGTTATAAATATCCTTATAAACTCCTGCAAATGCACTGTAGAAGATTTTACTAGACAGTGAATATCAATAACAGTTATGTGGTAGAACTGAAGAGCAATTAGATTTTTTTAATTGCTCTTCTGTTAGTAAGACTAGCAGTTATCTCTCATTAGCTAATATAAAAATGAAAGTAAGTACAAGAGAACACTGAATTCTAAACAGACATATTTCATATTTTAACTAAAGATAACACTCGTTATGCTGTCCAAAAATCAAATAATTAAACACAGATTTAAATCTGTTCTGAACTTCTGCAATCTTCTTTGTCTTGCATACACCTTCACCAATTATTCTTACACAATAAATAATGTATACGTGGAGTCCTTCATGTTTTACACCACACTTCATAGGGTAAGAGCCAGTCATAAGACTATGTAGCTCAAACTGTGAAGCTGGCTTCCCCAGGGAGTCTCCAAACTCTTCGAAGAGAAACATAAACAAGCACAGCGATAATGGGGCACGGAGAGATTTTCTGTCTTTCTATAGTTAGGACTGTCCAAATATGAAACTATCTGTCTGAGTAATAAGTTATTCTACCCCGAGTATTAGAGATAATTGTTTTGTGCTTTTCTTAAATGACGTCTTAAATGAAAAAGAATCTGAAAGCAAAATAAATTAATAGGCTGCTCCTGGTGTTTACAAAATCCTATAAGAGAAAAGGCTCTGAGACGAGTTTTAGAAAGATATGAAGACAAAACAAAGGTAACCTGCTTCCTACCAAACTATGAAAATCCAGGAGTAAGGGAGAAAGATAATCTAAATAATGGAAAAGCCAAGGATGCATCTGGAGTGGGGGAATAGCTGCAACACACACAGTCATGTGTGCTGTTGCTTCTAATGGGTGAGGAATTTTAGACTGAAGTTAGGGGACAGAAGGCCAATGAAGCAGAAGGAAGAGACCAGCTTCTAGGAAAAAAGAGGCCAAGCACAGCCGTGGTCTCCAAACTTTCTGATGTTCTGACAGTGGACAGTTAAGAATTTCACAAAGGGTAGAAGAGAAGTATAAAATTGAGGCTATTGTGGAACACAGCTAGCAGTTCCTTAGGAGGCTTTTCTGTAGGCAGAGAAACAACTCCATTCTGCATCAGCTTTCAGTGCTAAGCAAGGTGCTTTATTTTTCACCTAGGCAGATCTTTATAGTATCTGCTTTGACCACTTACTTGAATATACCTCTTTCAAACTCTTGTAGATAGAGGAATATCCAAAGCATTTAGATGACAAGCTAATAGGAGAAAGAGAATCCAGGAGATAGCCGCCCCCCAAATGAGTTGATTCTAGCACAGACCAACAGTCTAATTTGCTGACCTTTGGGTTGCCAGCTACAACTTATTTATCTACAGAAGTTTCCCCCAAGATAAGAGGCAATTTTCATCTTTAGTGTTTCAATGAAAAAAAATTCTTCATCAACACATTGCTTTTTCAGCTCTGCCTTTTTTTAGGGTGATTATTCTGGGGATAGATGTATAGTATAAAATGAAAATAAGTATGTATTAAGGAGCGAGATTTCTGATGAAGAATAGAATTTTAAGATTTTAAAGTTCTTCAAAAGGACTTCAAATTCATTGTGACACATGGTAAGTGGCACAGTAACCTGGTTGCTCTGGGAATACACTTAAAGGTATTACAAAGGTTATTCCATATTTCTGGAACCTGGTGTCTCTTACAGTAGAGTCCTTCCCTGTTTCTCTCTCCTTTATATGTGAAAAAAAAAATGGTAGTGAAAGCCACTTTTTATTGTTTGCATTTTAATTTGCCAATAGAAACATGCAAACTTTCAAAATTAGACAAGTAAATGAGTTTTGTCCAGTGCATCTGCATTCTTTTCTCTGCCAAAGGTGTAAATCTGCAATGCAGTTCTACATGCCATGAAGGGCCCTAGAAATTGATACCCTGTAACACTAATTTCTAAGTCTATAAACTGACAACATTTAATCAAGTGATTTTTAATAGGACTTGTCTTCTGAATGTCATTTTAGTCTGGATCTTGAGCTATATAAAAAAACCAAACCCTCAAAAATATATTTTTTAAAAAATTGTAAACCTATATTGAGATAATTACATTTTTCAAATTCTGAAAGAATTAAAGATCAGATTACTTTCAAAGGCATATTTCCATTGTCATATACTACAAATACAAAATCTCACATGTAATCCAACTTAGTCACACAAAGAACTTGTCAGAATGGATAGCAAAGCTGTCCAGTATCATGCCTCAGACCAAATGACAAAATAGTCTTTCTTCTCTCCTCCAAAATGGTAATATATTTATTCATCTGATTAATTTTTGAGAATGGCAGATCCAGAATTTCTGGGCTGCATGAAACAGGATGCTATGAAACATCAAATTTTTAGGGGTGGTTTCTGATAAATACCACGGGACTTGCAGGTGTGCAGCTACTGAAAAAAAAAAAAATAATAATGTTCAGGACCTTACACTTGGCTTTACTGAATTTCATGCAGTTTGCATGGTCCCATCTCTCAAGCCTGCCAAGGTTCCTCTGAATGTCATTCCTTCAATGCGTTGGTCACATCACACAGTTTGGTGTCACTCGATTCCACTGTCCATCTTGCCAGCCAAGATGTTAAACAGCACCCCTGAGAGACACCACTCATCACTCATCTCTATTTGCATACAGGGCCATTGTCTGCAACTGTTTGAGTGTTACCACCTTGCCAGATCATCAATTGTTTTTCACCAATTACAGAAAAAAGAAAAATACGACCTGCTGCACAGATGACTGACCTGTAAGCTTTATCATCAATCCTTTACTCCACATTAGCTTGTCTTTGCTCACTTCTCCTTTACTTTGCCTTCTTTCACATTTCTACTACGCATCCCCTGTGCAATTCTACTACCACTAGAACTTCTACAACTAATACAACAGTGTAGCAGAATGTTAGGACAAGACATATGGCTTGCTGTTACTGTAGGCCACTATTGACTGGGATCATTCTGACTTGCTTCTCTTTCTCATTTGCCAGTCATCTAGGGGTGTATGTGTAGGTATATTTCAGTCCTTGTCCAGTCCACAGCTGTAGATAGTCCTAAGATCACAGCAATCAGATGGAACTATATTTTCAAGCATGCAAATTACTAAACCTGTGCCATCTTAGACTATTTATTACATATGAAATAAATCAGAATGTTCTGTACATTATCTAGTACTTGTGGCATCTTATAAATGCATAAGTATTCTCATAGTGGTAGTGACCCACTTGGGAAAGGAGCTCCACCTGTTCTTCAGTACACCATTTGATATCACCAAGTCTAAATCTTGGGGCAAGAATAAGAGCTGCAAGTCTGCATAGAGAAGCTAGCCTTCTGACACACAGAAACTGTGGCAGCTTTTAAATATTTTTATTATTATTCTTTTTATTTTTAAATCTTTAATGTAGGAAAGATTTTGGTCTTTTGTGGCTAATTCTCACATGGGTTTTGGATACTATGGTGTTTGGACATCAATCAACAACGGAGATTATCATAAGACATAAGATGTCTGAGAGAAAAATAAGTCTTATGATAAATTGTCATTTCAAATTATGGCATTAGGTGCACTACAAAAATTTAGGGAAAGACAGTGAAGATATCAACTGCAAGTATAACTATAAAAAGAGCCTCATAATTAACAATATTCGTCTATGATTGAAAATTTTGTTTCTGCTGTCACTCAATTACTGATAACCACAGAAATCAGAATCTCTAATATTTCATTAAGTTCTTTATCTGTATGAAATATTATAACAACTCAATTTTACAAGGCAAGAAGAAATTAAAAAAAAACAGATAAATCAGAAGAGTCTCACACTAATAAAACAGGGTAGCTTTGAAAACATTGATGATTCAGTTCATCAGATGATACTATTCAGGTTATATAATACTGAAAGGGCAATCTGATAATCACACTAGAAGCAATTTCAAACCATACTACTGCTGAAAAGTCAATTTAACTTTCCAGCTTTATAAGACTTTGTTATTGCTATTGTTAATTATTTCTCATTTAATGGGAAATTGGCAACAAGGTCCCCAACTGTCATTTTAAATCTGCAATAATATCATGTGAAGCTTTTCGTCCTTATTCCCAAGTCCTGGATTATCAGAGATAAATGGCAGCTCCAGCATTACAAAAGCTCAGGGGCAGGTACTGTTACACAAATTGCCAATTCAATTAACAGTGTGTAAATGCTCCACTGGCAGGCTGAGGGAAGGACAGCCATTTTGGCAAGTGTCATTCCTAATTTATCAAACTGTCAAACCTTCCACTCAGGTGCCTGCGGTCACTGTCTGCCTCTTAATGCTAAGTTGTAAAGCTGCAGGAACCATTCTTGTAGCCTGACAAGGCACAATACTCAAAACTGATTTTAAAATCAAATGTACAGTTGTCTTAATTATTCTCAGTTTAAATGATGTTTTAATTACTAAATCAGAGTGGGAATATTCAATCAAGATCCAAGATTACATGTATATACAAGGAGGTAGGAGGACCAAAGCACAATTCCTAGCCCATTTTCCCCATTTTCAGAGGTAGCTATTCAGTTTCTCTTCATTCAATACAGACTGTGATTTCCTCTCTCCCTTGGCTACGGTCCTTTATGGTCTTACAGTCTGACTCTGCTCTCGGTTCTTAACCAAAACACTGTGTCTGTTAATGCATTACAGGGGAAAAACCCTGTGGCAGGACCTTGCAACAACAGATTGGTCTCATCTCCACAGGCCTTGCTGTCTTTCCCCCCTCAGACATGCTCACTCACTTAACTTAGGAGCTTTTTGAAGTCTTTACAAAAGTAAAAACGAGCGATAAGCCTCTTTTGTAGAAGAAATAAGCTAAATACCTTCACGTTTGAAGGCTTCCCCTCATTGAGTTTTTTTCCTGGGCTGATAGAAACAGCCTACAGAAACTACTGCATATGCAGATCAGAGCCCCTGCAGTGAATGCATGTACTGTGCAGTACACTGGTGCCTGCAGGATCGCACTTGAACAGTATCCCCATTATGTACTTTGGGAGGGGGCTGTTACATCAGTGCATCTGTAAATGTTTGCTTCTGGGCTGAATACTTGCCGAGTGTGAGCTGCAGAGCACTCCACTTCAATCAAGTTTAAATTGATCTGACCATTTCATAGCAAAGGAAATGGAAGTAGAACACAAAACACCAAAAATTGTCCTTTTAGTGTCTTCTGTGACTCCTGTTAGTAAAAATGAAGAACACCACCAGAGAAGGCTCAGATTTGGATAAGATTAATGTATTCTATAATCTGTCTGTGGACATCATGGTCCAGCAGGAGATGCTCCAGGGAAAGAGAAGAAAATCAAGGTTAACTAGTTGTGTGGCACAACATCAGCTATAGTTCTCTATTTAAAATAATTAAACTATTAATTTCTTAAGTGAAATCCTGTATGTATGTGCATCTTCCAAAGTGATCTTTTTTTTTCCCTGTTAGCTCATTTGATGTAGGCATTATTATCACAGCATTAGAATCCAAATACTTTTTATGAAAGACAGCTGTAGCCCTGGACTCAATACTATCATGTCACTGCAATTTCCTAAGGCTAACCATGTGTTTTGTGAAGGATCTAATGGACCCAAATAGTAACGCAAGCCAAATATTCTATCTCCTTTGAGAATGCATTGACTTTATTTTTTTTTTAATTAAGAAATAATTCTTCTTCAACAGACACAGTAAAATGCACTCAGTTTAGTATTCACAATACTATTTTTTCATCCATATGATGGTAAGTGGTGAATGAAGAAAGTGCTCTGGAGCACAGGACAACTAGGAGTGAAACATTGCTTGGTTGAAATAAGAAGTAGGAATTTCATACATTGATACAAACCCACTATGAACTGAACTTGACTTCTAAAGCTTTTAAGGATTGGCCTTAAATCATAACAAAATTGTTTATAAAGATCTGCTTAAAATCTGTGACTCTGGACTTCATCCAATGCCCCATGAAATCATTTCAACCATCTTAAATCCTTTAACTGTCTTATGCTGTCATATCTATGAAAAGAGATCTCTAAGTGGTTCCAATGCATGTACATCAAGAAAAAGCAGCAAGCATTTGAGAGTCATGAGGTAGATTGCTTCCGCTATTTAAATCATTTTGCATAATTTCACAAGAGCATACAATTAGACTAGTTTTTTAGAGTAAATTGGGGGACTAAAAATAGAGAACAGAATTCCAACAAAGCTTCAGAAACTCTGAAAATTCTAACAGGCAGTAACTTTTGATACTCTGATGTGTGAAAATTACTGCACAGATGAGACTTTCCTCCATAGCAAGTCGTCTCCAGCTAATACTATTACAGTTACACTATTTACGTTTCTGCTGGTGCTTTTGTGTATATCTAACTCTTTTGGCATGATACTTCATTCATTCTGATGGCTTGCATACTTCTTTTTAATTTGAAAGTCTGAGACAGAAGAGGCTGGATAAAAAAAAAATACCTTAAATCGGCAAAATAAAGCAGCTGTTCCTAGGCTACACATTGTAAACCTTATTACCTCTATACAATCTGAATAAGAGTTCAGAAAATTACATGGGATAGTTAAGAGGAAAAGGATGCAGTACTGCACAAGAAGCATCAAGCATGATCTATAGAAAAACTCAAGTAAATAAAATACAAGACCACAGATAATAAAGATACTGAATTCTAGACTGAAAACCATGATAGCCATTTCATTTTGCAGTAACTGAAAAATATCTGAACGCAGAAGGCCTTATTAGAGATTTATTTTTTTTAACTTTTAAAACAATGGAGATATTTTTCTAGTCCTCTGCAAATCCTAACCCTGTAAGCCAAAATAAACAGCCTGTGAAACATAAGCAATTCCAAACATTTAAGTAGAAGTAAAACTCAGTGTAGAAAACTTGTAAATAAATAGTTTTGCATCTCTGAGATTATTCCAACTGAACTGAACTTTTAGAACACAAATATAGCCAGTGTCATGACTCAAAAAACCAGTTGTGCTTTAACTGTGCAAGAAGCTGAATATCCATATTCTAATCAGGGGATTCACATGATACATAGTTCTGGATTTGAGGTTCTTCAGTCAAGAATATTGTGAAGAAGATGTGAATGAGTGCTTGGGCTTCGAGAGATAAGTCTGATAGAGGTAATCATTCAAATTTATTTAATCTGATCTCTGTGCATTGCAAGACTTTACTCCTGCACCAAGACCAGCCTTTGTAAGAAAACAGTTCACTGTACTGATAAGCATCTCGGCTGCTGTGGCATGATACAAACTTTCACACATGGGAATGCCAGTTAAGGGAGTGGTAACCGTAGGCACTGTGAGACTCCAAACATAGTACACTGTCACTTTGAAAACAGAATTTCAACAATTGTTTTCCAAGGGCCAATCCTAATCCAGAAAGCATATTTATATGACAGTTCTGAACCAATGAGTTACCCAAGACAGTTTTCAAGCTACAAGAGCAGTCGAACCAAGACTGTTGAGGAGCTCATGATGCGATCATGTCTAGAAGCAACCTGAAAGTCCAATGTAGGCACACTCTGTCTCTTTCCTAAGAGTCTGTCTAGATGCACAAAGGAAAAGCAGATGAAAAAAACCGAACGGGAGACCTCTTGAGACAACTATGGAAAGTCAGACCAAGTGGCTGTTCAAATGATAAAACTCTGGCCTGGCAGCAGTTTCACAGTGGTCCTAGACACAAAGAAAGAACAGACAAGAGAAGATGGGGGAGGGAAAGGGAGAAGGAAGAGTACATTCACAACCCCTGTGTAAGAGCACTAAATTTGACTAGATATTCCAATGTACATTTTCTTTAAAGACTGCTGGTTCTTCTGGTACAGCCTCAGAAAGTACTCTGTCAAAATTAACATGAATAGCTAGGGGTGTCTAAGAAACTGAACTTGGTATCTGTAGTTTCTCTAAAAAATTGATTTGCATTTGTGGCAACTTTGGGATTGGCATGGCAGAACAGAACATTCACCTCATTATCCTGGATCCCCAACTTTGGCAACTCAAGATCATTGAGATATAAAATTTCCAGATCAGGGAATGGTAAGTAATGATCCAGACATAAAACTCCACATTATCCGAGATTCTGAAAGTTAGGCTAGGCTTTGAATTGCCTGCATTAAAATTTCTCCCCTGCAATATCAGAAATACTTAGTGATACTTACGTACTAGCTCCTGGTGACAGGCTTTTAGCATGGGAAACTTCAATACATTTTGTTATAGAAGCGCAAAAAAAAATAAAATAAAATAAAAAAAAATCTGTGGATATGTTACTTAGCATGCTTGTTGAATGCTCAAAATAAATAAAAATCTTACTGAATGTGTATCTCGATTTTTCCTGTGAAGCAGAGGGCTAAGCAAACAATATGTCTGGAAAAAATATGGAGAAAACAAGGGCACTAGAAAATATGATAAGACTCTGTGCTGTCTTCTTTTTACACATAAGCAGCTGTCATCACTTAAAAACTGCTGAAACAGGAGGCCTCACAATCCTGTCCACATCTGGGCTCTGCTTCTACCTCCTACCTTGTGCCAGTAAAAGCACATGCACATCTGTGCAGTGAGACAGGATTGGGAATTAAGGGGGAAAGAATTATTTCTCTGGGTCAGTCTCCAGATGGACTGGTTAGTTGATGTACTAACCATGCCATCACACCCTCACCTTGTAGTAACAAGGCAGAAATGTGTAACCAGGAACAATGTGGAGAACGATATCACTCTGTCTAACTACAGCTGCAGCCTGTGAGATTTGGGTCTTTAGCTAAGAGGTCCCAGTGCTTCTGTCCAAAAGTTGTCTGGAGAGCTCAGAAGTCCTTCCATCAGAAATAAGAAAGTAGGAGATAGTCCAGCATTTTTCAGTGGTAAGCAAAATGAGAGGATCTTGCAATGGTTTTCATTACGTTTAGCTCAACATTTCAGAGACATGTGAAGAGCCTACTGAATCCCATTCAGAAGCAATCTCAAAGTCACGTGACTTTTACAAGAAGAAGATTCTATATTTCTGATGCTTAAACTTTATAACCAAAGGCCCTGATTTGTCATATTTGGGTTTTTAGGTCCTAAATATCCTATATCTGTGTACAGCTTTCTCTTTATCAGTGACAGTTATATGGGGAAAAGCTATAAAATCCTAGCACGACTTCTAAAATGCATAGAACTTTGTGAAATATGTGTGATGCCCACAGGCATCTAACTATTCTCAGATGGGATGGGGAAGTTATGGGTTTGACATCCACTTCTGCATAGCTTTATGTCTTGATTGTCCGTGAAACCATCCTCGACTCATTTCCTCTTGTGCAGTTGGAAAACAGAAGTCTGGCCAAGGACTAGGATCAACATGGTCCCAGACTTATTCTTTTTCTTCAAAGGTATGCTCATTTTCAAATGGAGATATGGTTATTTCTCTGCCAAAGCAAGAACAGCAAGAATAAACTATTCGGGTAAAATCACTTATGGCACTATTGAAATGCTATCTAACAGTACTAACCTTCTTTTGGCTTTGACAGTAAGTAAAATTAATAATCACAATGCAAGATTTGGTGGGGCTCTGCCTCCAATTTTAATATACTAAAGTGGCAACATTTTCCCATATAGAGCATAGGGGAAGCCAGTACACAAAGCAACACTTACACTTCTTGCTCTTTCTGCACCATCTCTGCTTCTAATCCAAAAAGCATCACTTCTCCATTCCTGTATCATGACAACTTACATAGGCAGAGAACATAAATGTTGCCAAGTATCAACCCAAGTAAAGGTATAGCATAGTTCTCCTAATCTTTGCTTTCCTGTAACCCATCTGCAGTTTTACCACATAATCCCAGCCCATGATTCTTTGAAGCTTCTCTGAAATTGCAGTATCTTTGGTATCTTTAACATCTTAAACACAAGTGCATTTGAAAAATTGAGATAACACTCAAAATGCATTTAAAATCTATGCAGGTAATTGGTAGGAAAGTAAAAATCACAGTCACATGGTTAATTCAAATATCTCATCAAATACATTCTTTACAGCAGCGTCATGAATTAGATGAACAGAATGGGCACCACAAACTAGTTGTCTTAATGTAAACCAGGTAAAGTCTTGTCTCTACAGACACAAGTTTCAAGCAGTGCCATCTTGGCTGCCTATGTATCTCACTGTCTCACTCCTTTCCTTTGGCTTCAGTATCAATTTTCTTTGAACAGCGGTGTTACGCATCCAATACACATTCACATTGTATCATGAGCCACACTATACCTAAACTACAGCCTTGAGTAAGCACCTTAGTCACCTGTCAGAAACATGGTCCCTCCCCTCTCTTTTCACACTGCTGTAAGAAGTTTGCAATGATTTCTAGAGAGTGCTGCAAGATCTTCATAGTCACCCAGCCTGGCTGACCAGCACAGAAGCAGCTGACTAATCTTTGTACCTCATAATTCCTGCCTCCTCCTTGTTTCGGAAAGCAGTATCTCTACACCAGTCCTTTACTTAGAAAAAAAATCTTTAAAATACATGTAGCTGTGGCAAGGAAAGGAAAGGTTTTTTGGTTTTGTTTTTTTTTCATACTGGCCTGACTATAGTAATGCTAGTCACAACCTAGCCATGAAAGAACAAATTACAGTAACAGATGTCCATATATCACTAAGGTGACTTCCCTTCCTATTTTTATTTTTTATCAAAAATGATGAGTCTGAAAAGTCAAAACAAACAAACAAAAAAAAAAACCAACAAAACCAAAAAAACCCCAAAAAACCCACCCACAAACCCACCCTGCAGCATCTGTCTCAGCAGAGTTCAAGATGGCTGACATATCCTTACACTGAAAAGCTGAGAATGATGCTATAATTAAAATTTCATGAACAAGACAAAAACCTATTTCGTTTGGGAGAACTGCTAAGAAAGTATACAGAGAAAAACTGAATATGGTAATTTTCGTTTATCCTTGGCCCTGAGTTTAATGATTAATCTTAAGAAGCCCAAGCAAAATTATTGTTAGCAACACCTCATAATTAATTATGAGTGTCATCACTGTTAGGCATGGAAGCAGGTCTTAACCATTCCAAATGAACATGCGGCTACTGGCATAACACCACTATGAGTTCTCATTTGTTTGATGACTGAGGATTAATTCTTTCTGTCCTTATCATAGAATTTAAACTTGACCCAATTAATTTCAGCCCAGAAACAAATAAGCAGGAACAAGTGAATAATTGTTCTCAAGAAAAAGGTAGTAACAGCACAGTCAGAAGCATCTTACTGACACCCGCGTTACTTTCCTTTACATATTTGTTTTGTATAACGTGCATTGCTTTTTACTGAATTTTAGTCAACTCCATGGGAAACAACACCATCCATCTTATTCCATCTTTTAACAAGGACTTGATGAGGTGACACAGGACTGATTCTTAAAAACACATTACCTGTTATGTGACGCATTGTGTGACAGGGAGAACTATCTTCATGACAGGCACCTGACAGCAGATTTGTTGATTTCATGGTCACTTCAGCTAAAGTAACAACAGGGTGAAATATGCCATCTGATAATCTGTTTGAATGTTGACTGTGAAAATCACTTAACATTTCTGCCAGCTACTACTACTACTACAGAATCTGTTCTTCAATATGTGCAGTTTTACCAGCCTCTTCAATAATTTTAAGTAAGAAACTCTTATCCTAGATTAAAGGCAGAGACGAGGTAAGAACTCTAAAAAAGTCACCTGAGAAGTCCAACATTGTATTCTGAAAATAAGATTAAAAATTTAGAGCATATCACACAGTGAGACTACTGTCTGCAATACAACTGGCTGTTTGAGAACAACTGCTGCACCTGCATTGCATAGGTGATTTTAGAATAGATCTGTAAGTCAGTTTTCTTTCATCTGTGTGAAAGTTGAGTCCAGATACTTAAGATCAAATTTCTCCCTGCTTAATTTTAACTAATAGGCAGTGATAGTAAAACGATAAGAAAGGGATGACTTGTTGAAACAAGGATTACACTGAATGCTGACACCAAAGTTCAGAATGAAGGTTTACGAACTTAAGAACACGGTATTATACACACACAAACCTATGTATCAGCATGACTGGAACTCCAAAAATTAAAATATTATTGCTTCAACAGTTACTTTGATGCAGAGCTTGTAACACAAGAAACCAGAATAATACCAAAACTTTACTTGATTTCAAACTCATTTGGGATAGGCACAGGTATCTCTACAGTGGTCTGGCACTACTTGAAAGTAGGTCAAAAACCTGTCCTTAAAAAGAGCCATCATATAAAAATGCATGGCACGCACAAACTATAAACCCTTATTTCAAGTAGGGCTAAATGAGACAAATTCTAACAAATCAGTGCTGTACCCATATTTTAATGAATATGTACTCGCATATTGAACTATCTTGTTGATTTATGCTAACCTCCATGAAACCTGATAAAGAAATACCTTGAACTGATATGATTTAAGCATTTTAAAACCACATTAAATATGAACCAGAAGCAGGTTGGTTAAAATCTGCTTTCTTCAAAAGATTTTTGACACATTCAGTGCTTGTGAAAGCTGAGGGGATGACGGCCCTAGTCAAATACAGTTGAGTGAGCAGACTGCAAGCATCCCACATTCCACCTCCAGTGCAGTTCAACCGTGACGTGGAGGGACCTGCCTTCTCTTTTACTCCCCTCCCCACATTTTTTTATTTCCTGTCTCGTAAATATTTTATTAGTTCACTTTTGTTGTTGCTTGTTGGCCTTTTCAGTGTTCTTAATATTTTGCTACACAGTTTAACTTAAAATTACCTAATCTTCCTATTTAGAAATAAAAATTCTGACAAGATTAGAGCAAGTATCTTAGTCCAAATCTATGAATGTTATTCAAATAATTTTTTGTGGATTTGTTTATCTTTAAATCTCCTTTACTCAGGAAATTACCTCAGTGTTTCAGGTTCCCATCTCCTGGGATTACATCTATGGAAGCAGAAGCATGTATTTGAAAACCTCATCATGGATTATGAATACTGTTTTTATAATCACAACATCCTGCATATTCCTTTATGGCATTGCCAACTACAGTGTTTCCTCAAAAAACTTCAGCTACATTAGAAATAAAAACCTACAGTTACTTTGTGAAAATAGCTACTGTCAACTTGAAATCTAGTCAATTAAAAACAAGACAAAAAGCAAACAAAAAAAAACCAAAAAGAGCACTGTCAGGTTCTAAATGAGCCCCTGAACCCCACTTGACAATTTCTGTGGTTCTAAAACCATATGCTCCTATTTTAAGACTGGCTTCTCTCTTTCCTGTCTGTGAAAAAGCCTCACAGAAATAAACAAAAAGCGAGGCACGATGAAAGTTATCTGAGCAGAAATAGCTTTCAAAAGTGCCTAGGAGAAAAGCAAAGAAACCAGGGAGACAACATAAAAGGAAAAAAAAATGTCTTACTTCTTAATCTATCTCAGAGTGCTCTCTGGAATTACATAGCCACTGCAGAAAAAAACATTTATGGGGAAAAATCCAGTTCAGAGGTCTACTGTGCCCTTTTAAACAGACATCAGATTTGAAGCATGGAACAAAAGCCCCTGTGGCCCTGACCCTGGGGAATATTGTGGCTGCTTTGAGTTGCATCACGCACACATTCTGGGCATGAAGCCAGCATCACTGGCCAAGTGAGGTCACTCACATGCACAGGGATCTTCCAGTGGCACAGAGCCAGTCTCTGCTCCTCCTGGCACACCACTCCTTTTCCTCCCACATCCTTTGAGGAAAGCTGGACAGGTCTGCGCAAAACTGCCCCAAATTCCCACTTTAAGGAGAACTGTGGGAAATTTCATAGAATCACAGACTCATAGAGTGGTTTGAGTTGCAAGGGACCTTAAAGATCACCTAGTTCCAACCCACTGGACCAGGTTTCAAAAGCCATGGCAGCATCTCCGTGCATGTACATCTCCCACCCCCAGAAGTGTGCTGCTTCTCAGCTGCTGTACAAAGTCCAGACTACATTAAAGTGACTGACCAAACTGGAATTGCAGTTCTTGTCAAACTCAGTGAGAATATATGCAAACTATGCTTACAGCCTTGTTACGTGTAAAGCCATTAAAAGTCATATACCCAACAGGCTTCAAAATAATGACAAGAAAAAATCAGCCTCCCTTATGAAATAGCACTAGCTCTCCGCATTACCTTCCCTGGTGTTAAAGTCTTAGTACGAAGTCTCCTTCTATCACTAGGAACAACATTTGGCTTTATATTACCAAGCTGTAGAATTCATGGCTTTCATCTCTCTGCCATCTGCAGGATATTGAAAATGAAATGAAAACAGAAAAGGATTTTTTAACATGAGGGGAACACCTGATGTATGAAGTTATTCAAGCCCCAGGAATGTGTGGTATTGCACATTCTCACTGTCACAGCCTTTGTTGAAAAGGATTTCCCTGACCTTTCTCTAACCAGAAAACAAATAAGCCCTATCTCTCAGCAGGAGAGAGCCACTGCTCCATTAGATCATTAAGCAGTTCTATTCAGACTATCCCAGTCTCCTGTCCTTGGCCCTGAAGAAAGAGCTGGCACTGGTCCAATCAGTCAGATAGAAGGAAGGCAAATGTGCTTTCGTACAGTACAGCTTGAAATGTCACAGCAGGATGAAAGTCGTGGAACAGACAGCAGTGAGGAAAAGATGTGGTGCTACATGAGGGGTAGTGTTCCAACAAGGAAAGGCTGGTGTTTCAGTCTGCCAAACAACGTAATGACTCATCCAGGCAGAAAAATATTACCACCATGGGAATATTTGGAACGTCTCAGTCTGAGAGTAATTAGGGACTAAACTACACTGGCATGCTTCAGTGATGAAATGAGAAAATAAGCAATACCTCTGTCAAGTTCTGATTGGTGAGTATTAAATGAATATGGGCCTCTATCATATCTGGCCACAAACTAGTAACTTGCAGCAGTTCGTCAGAATGGAGAAGTGTTTCCACATTCCCATAAAATACGACAGCACAAAAAAACCTGCTGAAGTGAAAAATGCTACACTTGGCAGTAAGAGTTTTAAGGAAAATCATTACCATGATTATATAATTTAATCCTTGTAACAGGCATTTGCACATAGTGTTTTCAACCTCTAATTACTCTGTCTGCAACAGAATGAAAAAGGGTAAGAAGAGGATGGGCAAAAGCAGCAAATGCTGACAGTTACATTTTATTAATAAGTACTGTATACAAATCACTAAATGAAAAGCAAAAATGTTTAATGGATATAGGTAATGGAATTATTGTGCTACTTATTGGTTGTAAAAATGTAAATACTTTGGCAAGAAGGACAAATGTTAATTTTTATTCTTTTGTATTTCCAACTTGTGCACAATTTGTATTCATTAAGCAATGCAAAAGGCCTTTTTTCGTTATAATTGTAAAGTGACATTATAATTAAATTGTATAACCTCAGCAGCATCTGCAATTTAAAGGATCACTTACAAGCTGGCTGGACAAAGTGTACCACATTAAGCCACAAAACTGAGTTACACATCAATAACCCTTCATTCCAGTGGCTGGGTCAGAACCTCAGCAACAGGGGAAAAAAAAAAAAAATGTTTAGATTAAAAAGGTTTAGAAGGTCACAAGCAAAACTGCTTACAAGATCAAAATTCCCAGGATTCTTTAAGACTGCATATCTGTGACACCTGTTTGACTTCTTTTGGCAGGCTGGACACTTCTACTTCAGCTGCTGCACTAAATGCAGCTCCTCAAATTAAAAGGAAGGGCAAAGGCAAGTTACCTCTCTTCACAATACAAACAATCCCCATTAGACTGGCTTAATAAACTCTAATAGATGTATAGCTTAATACAATATTCAGCTATTGACATAAACATAAATATAAAATTCAAAGAAAATAACCTGCACTTTAGTAAAACTACCTGTGCAATAAAAATTAATGAACTCCAAATGATTCTGCACATCTCCACCAAATTGCATTTTCAGGCTCACATCTTCAGGACATGCTGGGTGGTTTGATGCATTCCCACAATTCATCTTCCTGCTAAGCCAATTTTAATTTAAATGCAATTAAAGGCTCAAAATGAACATTATGTATTAGATAAAGCCTTGAATCTGCAGACTATCATAAATATGATTTTCAGAAAAATTAATTACAAGCCATTAGGGTACAAGTCATCTTACTGCAACCGTTGAGTTAAACTGCAGAATCAGTTTGTTCCTTCCATTAAATGTTAAATACTGATTTTAAGCTTTGCTCCAAGTTAATAGCAGAAGGTCAGCATAAAAGAAAAAATGTTTCTGAAATGATCCTCAGAGATTCTGGAGATTTATCAATCCACATTAATTGAAAAACCGTATTCTTTCTACATGCTTTGAAACAACGAGCTTTTGATCCGCTTCTGGCCAATGCGAAATAATAGTAAAATTCTGCATATTCTCCTTGTGCTCTGATCATAACAGATTTCTGCAGAAGTCAGAGCTGACACATAACTACTTCAAATGAAAAATCATCATATGTTGTGTGATGTTTCTAACCATTAGCTAGTACAAACAGCCACAAACAGCACCAGAGATATCTGTACAAAGCACACTGTAGACCTGATACAGGAAACTTCAAGGTCAGCTAAGAGCTTCTTTCTGTCATTATTTTCTGTGAGGTGGAGGGTAAGCATTCAATGCACTCCCAGCATTCAAGCAGCAGCTGTGGAAAATGCTAAGATTTCTGACTTTGAGATATATTGAAGTTACAACTTCAGCTTCTTTGATGTTCCTGAAGATGACTCACAAATGTGCTTGTAACTCCTAGCAACCATGATGCAGAATTTATGCAGCCTGACTTGTTCTATACACTTACAGAACAACTTTCATACACCTATATACCTGTATGTATATTGAACACATAAAAATCTCAAAAATAGCAGAAACGGAACTTGTATATTTTATATATATGGCAAAAAAGTGCATCTAGCACTGTACAGAGGAAAAGATGTGAGCATATCCCTCAGAACTAAAAGTAGTTTTCCCAAATTCACAACTTCTGAATATCAGAGCTAGCTATGTTCTTTGACACCATCCCATAACTACTGAGTTCTTCCCACCAATATTACTCACAATAGATTCAAAGGAAAAATGTGCTTAATTCTAGTCTCCCAAACTGACATATTTTATACACAATATGTCAAAACTATGCATTTTTCATTAACTTCTGTTCTATCATTAAACAGAAAAGCAACGACACGGCTGGTGAAATTCAACCATTAATCTCATAATAATTGCTTATAAACGTTCATGCTACTCTGAAGAGCTGAATGTATCACATGCAGTTGAGAGGGTCAAGGTAACTTTAAAATATTAATCTTTATTAAATCACAGCTTTCTTTTCTGACATTATTCAATTTAGGCATGAATGCTGAAACTCACACCTTCATCTTCTGCACACTTGATTCAACTTAATTTTATCTGCTAGAATATCAAACATTTCAATATCAACCTCTATATCCAGGCCCTCCTCCAGCTGTTAAACTACTCCAGCCCTCCAGGGGACTGCATGTGTTTGCTTCAATCCATTTATTGTCTTTTGCTTGTCTACCTCCATCCCTAGACACTAATACACTCACTTCTGGATATTAGCCGATAACCTCTGTGCAGCGCTCAATGAAATATCTGGCCATCAAGCTGGTTGCATGTTATTTTGGCTATTGAACTTCATAATTTAAGGGCATTACAATGAGATTCTCTAATTTCAAGGAAAGTAGAAAAATATTTAAATGTTGTGTGTTCTTGTGGATTCCTGAACAGTTGTACTTTGAGGCAAACAAAACTTCATTGAAATAAAATTTATGATATGCCTTGACAGTTTAAAAATCATTTTCAGTGATCATTTAAGTCCAATGAACACAGAAGACAAATATTTCCCCAATGAATCTGTTGCACAGTTCTGCTTCTCAGTGGCATACAGTTTTTCTACAGCTGATGAGACATGATACATTTACAAACACCTAACAGGATCCTTTTCATGATACCTGTTTATGACAGGAACACTTATGAACAGAGAGACACATTTTTTTGTATTTTAATGTACACCATACTGAATCCCTCACTAGTATTCGGAGTTCTATTCCTGAATTTTTTGTCAGACATAACTTTAAAAACAAGGGATTTGGAAGGCTAATCAGAGCCTACTAACACCATTGGGAGTTTTCCCATTGACTTCAGTGTATTGGGAGTCAACCTGTTAGCAAAACCAACCAGAGAATAACTAGTCTGTAGACATAATCTAAAATATGAAACAGATCCACACCATATATTTCTCTTTACCGTTCCAACTCAAAGACCAGGTTAAACATCACAGGTTTAGAAGGTCAAAAGCAAAACCACTTACAAAATGTAAATTCACAGGGCTCCTTCGGACTGTGGATGTTGAAACCTGCAATAACACATTTGGCTTCCTTTAGCAGGACAGACACTTGTTGGGATGAACTAACTGCAAGTCCCCGCATTAAAGGGGATGACAAACACAATTTGCCTTTCTGTACAACAGGAACAATCCCCACCAGGCTAAGTTAACCAGTGCTAATGGCACTCTGACTGGAGACAAGGCCTACTCCTTTCCACTGCAAGACTTGTAACTCAAAATCTAGAAGCATGGTATCTATCGCTGATGCTAGAATACACTGTAAGGCAAGTACAAGAGTAAAAAGATAGAAGGGGATTACTGCATTCACCAGTGAGATGCCTCTAACTCTGCCAGATGAATGCATAGCAATGCTACAGAGAGTGTAAGAGAACACTTCAGATCTAGTACAGTGAATAAAACAGAGATACAATGAGCTGTTGTCCAGATTTTCAAACACAATCTCCTTTTACTCTCTCAAGCTTACTGCTGTTTGCCACTAGATTTTTCATTTCCAAATAACTCAGCAGCTAAACAGGTGGAAAAAGTCAAACTCTGCCAAGCTTGGCTGCCCAGGAAGCTGTTGAAACCATGAGGTCCCCATTCAGAACAAGGCCTTTGTGACAGCATGAGCTCATTCTGAATAGCTGTGTGTTTAGCGATGTGCATGTTAATGAATGCATTGTTCATTGTTATCAAAGAATGTTATTCAGGGTGTCACACAAACATTAGTAAAGGTATTTTTCACGTTTTTTTTTCCAATGCATATTTAAAATACAAGTTACTTTTATACTTGCTTCATCCTGGTCACTACTTCTTACTAGCTCTTTGGAAAGTGGTGCAAGGCCAGTTCTTTGGCCATTCCTAAAGTCCATTTTGGTTTGCTGTTTTCAAATATTAACCAGTCTCTGCTTCCATTGAACTCTAAATTAAAAACCCAACACTTTTTATACACATACTCCTCACAAATTCCAGTACCACACTGCAGTTTAATCTGCCTTCAGACCCACCCTATTTTCCAGCAGTTCTCACAAATAGAAGTTATCTTCCTTTACCCTAAACTTCATCATCCTTACCTTTCTTTGCAAGGCTGAAAAGCATCATCTTAGATATTATTGATGAAATTTTTAAACAGTCTTTCAAAAAAAAAAAAAAAAAAACAAACAAACCAAAACCAACAGCGTTACCCTAAGCTTAGTAAGTTTGTGTAGTCTTAAATCTACAAAATCAGCCTAGCTTTCTAAGAGAGCAAGATAATCTTCAAACATTCCTTACTGCTCGGGAAATTCTCCTGAGATTAGCCATGGGACTGAAGTCTGCTAACTGTATAATGCGAGCAGCAAAGGCTCACCACCAAATCAGTAGGAGGTTTCTCATAGAATAACAGTAGTTTAAACCTTTGCCTAAGATTTGAGGAAACTACACATACACTGTATGCCTAAACAAAAGTGTTTCAGAGGCAGTTCTGCCAGAATAATTCAAGGCTTTGAAACAGTTGTAGCTTTACTGGAGGACTGGAGTTAGTTGCAAGTTTCTTGCAACTAAGTTTCTCACAGCTTAAGCGTGGAAATTTCAGGCTCACTAAAATAAGAGTTTTTGAAAATGCTTAAAGATGTACAGTATTGCTCTTTATATTTAGGCATACTGATGCACATGCTTTTATTTGTGGCTCTGCAGGGCTGATTTTTTCAATAAACTTCTGTGGAAATATTTGTTTCTTGCCTTTTGTCTTGTAAGCAGCTATCTGAAACTATTTCAGTAAGTTCATAAAAAAATGATAAAAAAATATTCCAAGTTGTTGGAAGTTAACATAAAAAATCTGAAAACAAACAAAAAGATGCCTAGGGACAGGCCCTGTTAATAATTTTGTAGGTCTAAGCTGGGGTCCACAAAGCTTACTTCATGCATCTGCCTTAAACATATTTAAAGCTAAGACCTTTTTGAACACCTTATAAGCATGGCCTGAAGGCACTCAGCTATGCCAAGGCTACTCTGGGATGCTTTACAGGATTATTATTTTCCTTTCAGCGGGGAACTGTTGGTATCATTTGCACATACCTATGTCAGTGTACTCACAAGATAGCTTAAAAACAGAATTTCATAATGAGACATGCTGAACTAACAAACAGGAAAAGATGAAGCAATAATTTTCTGCTGACCTCTGTTTTGTTGCTAGAATTCCAGATGAGTTCTCCTTATCAAACAGGTTAAATAATGTGACCAATTTTTAATTAAAATTTGTACTATTTCTACACCAGAAAGTCTCCATTCACCAATTGAAACAAAATATCTTTCTGGCTTTAAAATTTATGCATTTTAGTTCCTTACCAATCCTACATAAAGCCTGGTGTTGTGTTTAGCCTACTTCCTTTCATGAACAGTGCTACTAAGTATTTCCACATCGGGGATACTGATACACTGGTACAGTGCACTATTTCCCCTTCCCAACACTCTAAATATCCAGGAAAAATATGAGCACTGGGGATGCTGTTGAAATCTTCAGGATGAGAATGTGTGTGAAATGCAGAACATTAAAACTAAGTCCTCATACCTGTCCAACACAAAGAATTACAAGTGCAATGTTCACATAAAATTAGAGGCACTAGAACTAGAGAGCATATGATATCATATTGGCCTCACAGAGCGGGATGAAAATATGGAGTATTTCCAGGAAAACCAAGATTGTTACACACATGTATTAGAGCAAATGATATGTGAACCAGGATGGTCAAGGTGACAAGAATACTTAGATACCAGATATTCTGCACAAGAATTATTCAGGTTGGAAGGGACCTCTGGGGGTCAGCTAGTCCAACCTGCTGCTCCAGACAGGCTCAGCACTGAATTCAGAGCAAGCTGACTAGTCATACAACTGCCACTAAACCCTACAAGCCACTCAATAGTAATAGTTTGACACAATACCTTGAGGTAAGCAAGGAAAGAAATTTTTTTTCAGACAAAGAAAAATACCTAAATTCTTTCAATTTACCTTGATATGCCCAAGTACTTTAAAGGTTTATGTATTACAGGCAATGTCCAGGTGGAATAGGAGAGTAAAAGAGTCATTCCATTTCAAAACAAAACCTGTTTAGCACTCACAGTAAGCTTCTCCAAGTTTCTCCCTTCCTATTCTGAAGGTTTATTCTCTCTGACTGGTTAACCTATTCACCTCAGCACTTACATTACCCTTTACTAATACAGAGTACCTTAACCACAGATTAATTTATTTTCATCATTTTATTGAAATGCAGGAATATTATCAACATTTACAGACAGCAGACAAGACAAGGACAGATTAATGGACTTCTCCAAGGTCATTCAAGAACTAGGAATAACGTTGTCTTTCTCTGATGTCAGTCATACCCTTAAGCTACTACTCTTATTTCTAAACAACTGTTCTGAATTTTTTTTGTCTGTAGCATCTGTATATTTCTATCTTAAGAGTGCAATTTACCCTTTTTACTAGGTTCCTCACATCTTTTCTCACCCTCATCCATTCTTGACTTTGTTATTGTTTCACTTTCAGCTACCAAGAACCCAATCACCAATTCCTTATTTCTCCAGCATAATTTTCCTTGATAGGTAAGGTTTCACATCCTCTGCACAACAGTGCATCACCTTTTGATTGTAACATCCTTGGTATATGGTCTCAAAGGCCATAGCATGTATCGTACCATCACACCAGTTTGTAATTCACAGTAGTACCCAAACTACCTCTGCGGCGGTTCACACTACCCCTAGTCTGAACACCCAGCACTGCTTCAGGCCAGTAAATCTGGACCAAACTGGAAACGGGTTACACTTGAGCTCTGCCCTTACGGATATTGTGAATAAACTGGCTCAAAGCACTTGTCTTGCTCAACACAAGTCAGCTCAAGAGCACCACACACCTGGCTTTCTACTGCAGCCCCTGCTCAGGTGGATTTGCCTTATCAGGGAGGTCCCAGTTGACTGGAAGTTAGCAAATGTGATGCCCACCTACAAGAAGGGCCAGAAAGGGGATCCTGGGGACTACAGGCCTGCCAGTCTGACCACAGTGCTGGGGAAGGCCATGGAGCAGATCATCCTGAATGGCCCCACATGGCACATGTAGGAAAACCAGGCAATCTGGACTACTCAGCATGGGTTATGAAAGGCTTGACTAACCAGATCTCCTCCTATGACAAGGCAACCAGCTTAGCAGATCAGGGAAAGGCTATGGATTCTGTCCACCTAGACTTTATTAAAACTTCTGACACTATTTCTCACAAGGGTCAATGAGGCTTGGGTGCTGCACTTGGACCACCACAATCCCAGGCAACTCTACAGGATTGGGGAAGAGAGGCTGGAAAGCTACCTGAAGAGGACCTGAGAGCATTGGTCCACCCCTGGTTGAATAGATGGTCTAGCAGAAGCCTCTACTCCTGCTAGAGTGTCATACACTCTTGCACCTCTTGGCAACCTTCAGCAAGCTTCAGAAAAGTCATGTCCTGCACTCAGACACAGCACGGGCCTGGTCAGGGTACCATGAGATAAAGCCCTGGAGGGGAGAGGAACCCAAGAAAGACAGTCAATACTCAAAGATCACTTCCTCCAAGCCTAGGAGTAATTGCACCCTTAGAAAGAGGAAGGAAGGCGGGCAGGAATGCCAGAAGGATTGTGTGGATGTATAAGAGTCAGCAATGTGTGCCTGCAGCCCAGAAAGCTAACTATACTGGGCTGGTGGAGAAACATCTTGAAGTTTCCTATTAAGGCAACTCAAACACGTAGTGACTTTTTCTGACTCCAGTTCAGAATCTCAACATGAAAGCACTCAAGAGGATGTGGCTGTGAACCTAAAAAGACCTCAGTGTTTTGATAGAGATCTGGAAACACATTCTTCACATTTTCTACAGTTTAACTGCAGATGCTGAGGATCTTCAGTTGCTAGAATATACCCTTGGTCCTTCAGCACTATGCAGGTGAGTACCAATTTCTGCTCAACCATGGCTTTTGGTGGTAGATTTCAAATATGTGGTATTTTATATCCTCTGTGCAACTAAGAACTTAAAACTCTTAAAGCGCGAGTCATTCTATGCTTGAAGTTTCCAACATTTAGAGGTCAGAACTGCTAACAGTCAGGATTTTGTGACTGAGACGGTCTTATTTCTCTCTATGCACATACTCCTCCTCCATCCAATTCAAGAAAATAAATTACTATTCATTTCATTTACTGAGAGAGACATGAGAATAATGGTGTAAGTCTGATTGAGTTGTATGTAATGGTGAAAGCTTTGGCATACCAGATCATATTGGCAGAAGGTTGGATAGATGCATTACACATAAATGAAAAAGCAGGCCATCACACATGAGATCTAATAAAACTCATATATCACATCATTTTTTTCATGTATTCTTTATATGACACATTTAACAGAAATACTATTTTTGAAATGTATTAGTTTCTTAGAGAGCCTTAAAACCTTTTATGGGAACTGTATTGCATACCCTTTCAAACTATAAAATTTCAGGATATGTCCAACACACAACTCTAAAAAAGGGGAAAAAAACATTTAAATTTAACTGAAAACTACCAGAGTAACTTAATTTGTTAAAACAAAAATCTTTGAAGTCCAGACTTTCCAGAGCTACTCTGCATTATTCCAGAAAGCTGTTTCCTCCTCAGCTGTAATGTAACCTCTAGCTTTGATACAATGTTTTTATCCCATCAAAGAGCATACATTTTTGTTCTTCACCCTAGTAACCGATAGGAAGAATTTTCCTGTTGGATCTTAGAATGTCTGAAAAAAAAGAATAAATTCTAGATGTCTATTAGTGGGCACTATATAACTGTGAAGTCACAGGTTCCTCATAACAGCAATTAAGAATTTTATTACCAACATTTAATACACTAGCAATGTTTAAGTTTGATGTATTGGCATCACAGCATGCTGAAGGTAAAACCTGAGTGTTCTCGAGAGAAAATTTTAATATGTTAAACTTGATTTACAAAACTATTCCAGGTTTTGATGTTGTATTAGATAAATTGACAATATTTGACTATTTATCATGATTTAGGGCTGCTAATGCTTAAGCTGCTATTTCTTATTTGTTTATGTTTAAGATGGTTATTTTTAGAGGAAACCTACCAGTCTAGAATATGTTAGTTTTTAAGTGTCTTAATTTATAATATCATGTGTATATATGTTCCCATTTGGTAGCCAAGGTCTGTCACTATGTTTATGAAATAGCTGCATTTGCCCTACTCCCCTTTCAACTTTCACCCTGAAAAATCAAGATACAAATGTTTTCACCTATCATTTCTCCACCAGTCAGCTGCTGTCCATCATTCAGGAATGTTCAGCCAATCATGAGAGTAAATACAGCAAGCATTTGAAAATCTCATAAAGCAAACAGAGTAAGCATCCAAACATTGCTACTTACTCCTTCTGTCCCTGGGCCTAAGAAACGCAGAGAACTATTTAGGGATTCTGGAGTCCACTTAAAAATTTATTACAGTCCACAATATTACAGTGGGTTTTGAAATGCTGGGTTGCATTGATTCTGGTCTCCCTACTACCACCTTCCGCAAGGATGACTCCTGCACTGGCACACAAAGATTCTGAAACACACTGGCACTTCTGCAATCACAGAGGCCCAGGAGCATAAAGTAGCTCACAGAATCAGAGCTATAACTATTACGATTAATAACATAAACAACAACAACTACTTAATCTATTAAAATATCAGTTCACCATTAATGAGAGAGATAAGGTGGAATTCATTATGGTCACAACACATTAAACACATTTAGTCCATAATTTCTTGAAACAGATTTGGTTCTGATGGAAAACAGATACCAAATATTTCATGTTGATATGGTGTCTAAAAACATTCCAACTATCCTTAAGACATGTGTCACCTTTCTACTCCTTTGTAACTTCTTATTCCACTCTGACAAAATAACTGAAGTCATTTGTGATTGATGCTGCATTCTTATTACAATTATTTCGTGGTTGTGTAAATTCTTCCTAATCTGCCTTTTCATCGTTCCCTAGAGGTGTGCATGACTTCTCTCTTCTTACTTAAAAACTCCTAACATATGGTTCCCACTAAAGCTTAAAACCTGTCTGCTTTTGTAACTGTACTGACTGGGAAAAAGAGGGAGTAGACTGACACATTACTTGCCAGGCTACATGTCATTTTATTCAAACATTCATATGCAACATTTTGAGAGTTAGTATAGGTTTCTCACTGTAATTTTTAGAAGTGTAATTTAATCTCACTATTCCTCTTCCTTTTTGGTTTCCTGTGGTGAATCAAAGCTTAATGACATGCAGTATACTGGGACCCAACAGGCATTGGCAGGTGAGCATAATATGAATGAGTATGAACAGCAAAGGGTTTTGCCTTCCTCTTTGAAGGCTATCACCTCTCACCAAGATTTTCTTACTAACAGTAAAATAAAAAAGTGGTGGCCTCCCAGCAGTGGAGGGGAGCAGGGTGGGAAAAGGGAGTGAGGTGTTACTAATGGTTTGTGTATTTGCCAGTAGTGTTCAGAGCAAAGGTAATCTCTTTGCCACTTAAAAATCTTATCTTTTCCATTTTGTATTTTTACCTGGCTCAGTCAAATAAGCTATTCTTCTTTCAGGAAGCCTCTGCAGAGGTTTTCTGTTCCTTTTAAGTGGTGGGAAGGATTACAAGTAAGGTTTGTGGGGTTTTTTGAAAAAAAAAACAAAAACATCCAGTAAGCTCAGATGACAGGAAATGCATTTAATAATTGTGGTCTTTTGAGGACACATTTGGCATAAATCTGTTCTGTATGTTTATCATAGTTTGTTTTGGGGATAAGGTGTTTCACAAATTATACTCCTTACTTCTGAGTTATCCTTACATAAACATTATCAAACAACATTCCCTAAGAGCTACTGCTACTGTTTTCACAGTCTAGTGAAAGTCTCTTAGTGTAGTTTTACTTGCTTTATCAGTGTTCCTACAAAGTGAAACAAGGTTTCCAACCCACTCTCCCTTGCAAACATTCTCAGGTGTTTCTCAAGCCAAAACATGAATTCATGAAAACATGATCTGAGTGGCATTGTTGTGTTTGGCTCACCATCTGCCAGGTATTACCAGATAATACCACTTTTAGCAAGAAAAATACTTCAGTGCTAGTTACCATGCAGATAATCTCTTCTGCACAGGGGAAAATAACATTCCTTCTTTACTAATTTGTTAAGCCTCATTAACAGCATGCTATTTGACTAGATTAGCAACATGCCCTGATGTGCTGCTCATCTAAACTACCTTTTTTTGAAGCTGGGAATAGTAGAGCTGCCACCTTCACAACAATGCTTTCAGTTGAACCCTATCCTATCCTCCTTTTATTATGCCTTCTCAGGGTTTCACTTGAACAGATGTGACTCAGTTGCAGGAGGCTACGTGTGGTGACAAAGGCTTGAAACACGTCTCTGGCATGTATAAGTAACAGCAGCACTGAATTGTTACAAGTGATTTCTGTGTCACTTTCAGTTCTACTACAAGGAGCTTCAGTACAGAAAAAATTCCAACTCATTCACTATTTCTTTACAAATTGTAATCCTGAAAATTGACAGCTCCCCCCAGTTCTCAACTGAAAATCAACGCTGCAGATTTCTGTCTTAACAGTTTGAACTTCTTCTGGAATATTGTAATGGTATACAGATCCCAAGAAAAAATACATTCCCCATGCATATTCAGGCTACCTCCTCCATCTCTGTTTCAACAGTTTCACTTCCTTGAACTATTTTTGTCTTCACATGTCTGAAAACCCAAAATACTTAGACAAATTCCAGTTGCTGCATGCTCTCATCTACACTTCTGACACTTTTCTGCCTCAGAGTGTCTGGGGCTTGGTGACTGTCATTTTTCCAACAGGAACAGATTGTAAACTGGGAGAGGGATTCCTACTCCATGTGATAAGCTTTTCCTACTCTGAATGACTTGCACAGGGCTCTATACCAATTAGCATTAGAAGATCCACAGTAACTTGTAATATATGCTTTTTTTATTTCAAACTACTGGGTACAGTTGCAAGGAGACAGTTAATTTATCTTCATTGATGATAATGTTAACACTTATTGCTTTGTAGAAAGCCTTTTTTATATAAGTATTACATGTTTTCTCTTGGTTTGTGAATGTTTTGATTTAAAAACGTGCATTTTTGCAGACATTCATGTTTGTACTTAATCGCTCTTCCTACATTTTAAGAGCGATGTCATTGTTATTCCTATGTCCTTTCTGAGAGAAGGCAAGTGATTTATAAATATTTTCCACTTCACTACACATAGCATAAATCACTGGACTAAGCTTGTACTTCAGTGGTTTCTCTGCTCAGCCTGGCTTTGGTTTGGGATCTGGCAAAGGGTCCTTTCTCCCAGATCAAATGTTTTGGGCTTATCAGATAGAAAGAGTCAGGTTAACTCTAAGATTTTTTTTCCACTTTCTTTTGCTCTTTTAAAAGTCATCTCCAAACACTTGACAGTAGAGACTAATACAGAACAATGTTCTTGTAACTTTCAGGCAGGTTTTTTATTGGAAGCAGCAAACCAGCATTATCCTCTAAGGTATTCTCTCTCTCTCTCTCTCTCTCCACTAAGGTACAGTCCTTCTTGTGTGGCCTCTTGCTAGATATTCAGAGAAGTGCTTACTTCCATCAGTTGAGAGTGAATGCAAGGAATCCAGAACAATCACACGTTCCCTCAAACAGGGGAAACAAAACAAGGAGACAAATTTGTGAACAGCTTGGGCACTTGTGTAACAATTCTCTTGTTGATTTTTTTCTCATACATAAAAACTGGGAAGACAAAATGTTTCTTTCCCTTTCTGGCTGTATAGGGAGATAGAGAGGAGGCTGATGTAGAACTACGGCATCATCTTCTACTGTCACAAAGTATTACAGCAAGGGGAATCTGCGAGGCTGGAGGGGGCTTTCTCATTGTTTTCAAGTCTGTATCAGGTGCACATTCAATTCCAAGGTCTTATACTGTATTCAGAGGCAACCTCTTATTGCAAGACCACTGTTAAAATTCCAGGTAACATCTCCTGAACTTAGCTATCATTTCCCCAAGCAGTCTATTTCCTGCCTAATGTTATTTAGCAAATATGTTTATGCTTGCCACTAAAGTAAGCTTAAAATGCTACTGACTTTTCTCTCCAGATATATTTTATAAACTTCGCCTTTGAAGTATCGTATCACTGTAAGTCCTTTGTCTGAGTTTTTTAAAATTTGTCCTGTCTATCTGCCATGAGAAGTCATTGTCTAAGAGTCTCTGTGTTGCTTTACTGAAGGATAGATATTCACATATAAACTAAAGTGAATTCAGTTCCCATCCTACTTCTCTTATTTCCCACAATCACTGATTAGCCTCTTGCCTTCCCCCTGGATAGCTGTACTCAGACATGATGATTAGCACTGAAACAATTGCTTGCTTCTGCTTTTACCCATTTTTAAAGTGGCATCCAATAATTAATGCTGCCTTTTCCAAAGACCATACTCTCATCTTGTTTTCCCAGCCTTCAATTGTCTTCATTACCTTCTGCATCAAGACCTAACTATGTTTCATTTATAGATCTCTCGATTCATTTATCATCCCTTCTCCTCTAGCTTCTGCACCTACAGACTAAGAATCTTTATTATTAAACACCCATCTCACATACACTTCCCTTTAAACTTCCTCTGGTTTACAAACGTACATGTCATCACCTGACAAAGACCACCTAACCTAGGTGATTCATTATACAGGGCTTTGTGTTTTGAAGAAAATCAACTTCCAGGGGGACAGAAAAATCTGCCTAGTGTTTCCAAAGGTCTTCTTTCCTCAGCACATCAACCATGTTAAGATCAACTAATGCGGCCAAATCAAGATTATCACAGAATGATATGATAAAAAACTCTTGAACAAGCTATGCCTTCACAGACTTTTAAAACACCCAATTAATATTTTACTTCATGAGAAACTCTATTTTAATAGGGTTACATGTGCATTTTGATAGATTCTAATAACAGCAAATGGATATATCTTGCTGACAACTCCGTTGTATTCAATTACTTGAAAAGAGTTTTGCCAAAGGCAACTTTGAAAAGCAAGCTATTGTCAACAGACTTAACCTTGTCAGCTAAGGGCCTGCATGCTTCCCAAAAAATTGCAAAGGTCTGCAAATCATAATCTCTTAAGTAGAAAGACACTGGAATTTGAAGCCTCACATTTTCTGCCTATATTTCTGTGTTGTGCCATACAAACAGCCAGATTGCACTTTTCTGTTCCCAGATGTATAAATTGGAATAGTGCTGTATCTGTTTTGGATTGGTTTATTGCTAGAAGCTTCCTCTACTGTTAGCATGCAAGTGATAAAAATGCAGCTGATACCAGAGCTGGGAAATCTCTTTTCCAGATGTTACTATCCAACCAGCCTTGACCAGTTCAATCATAAAACATTCCCTTACAGTAACACAAGGACAGTAGAAACTCATGCCTCCCCCTTCTGTCTCCTTCCTGGACACCTCCAGTATCAGAGTAGAAGGAGAACTGCAACACTCCATTCCATTCCACGATATGATAAAAATATCTGATAAAAAAAAGGAGTCAAAAGGCTGGATATTTGAATGATTCAGTCCTAAAGGAAAGTACTGCTGCTCTTGAAACCTGTACACAATATATTTATAGCAGACAGTAAAAATATTATTCTAAAGTTCTGATTCCCTATGTTATTATAAAATGACAATATTGGTTTTAGCCCATTTCCTTTAACCAGATTGACAGAATTACAGGTTGACATTACTGTGAAATTTTATGATGTATTATGTTAACTGTGCAAGTTTGATTAGCCTTGATTGACAGCTAGTACCTGCACAGAAAGCTAAATACCTTGGGAATATAAGAACTTTGAAAACTGTGTTGTGTCCTTCATTAGTATAAATTATAAATAATATAAATATATAACAGCTGAAGTAGTAATAAAATTACATATAACATTAAAATAATCAGGGTGTTATTACCATATTGATAATTCAGATTTTCTCCCACCTAAAGCAACCCATGTTCCACAAACTTTTAAAATGACTTTCAGAAGTCTGAAAAAAAAAAGAGATCTTTCATTCTGCAGATTTGTACTTCAACAGCTGAGGGACTAAATTTAAAAATCGCAACACATGCAGTGGCTGCAGCTGAGCTATCATACCATAATAATGCTTCTCCCATACAGCAGCCCCATCCCTTATCTAAACAGAAGTCAAGATTCTTTCAGACTATAGAGGTGGAGGCTTGAATGCTTAGTGAATTAAGCATAAACACTGAGCATTCTCCTTCTTGCTTTGGAGCTCACATCCATCCTACACTTCAATGCAGATTTGATTTGCAGAATCACAGAATGGTTTGGATTGGAAGGCACTTTAAAGATCACCTAGTTCCAACCCTCCAGCATGGGCAAGGACACCTCCCAAAAGACCAGGTTGCTCACAGCCCCATCCAACCTGACCTTGAATGCTTCCAGGGATGAGGCATCTAAAACATCCCTGGGCAACCCGTACCAATGTCTTACCACTCTCCTTGGGAACAGCGGGGCACTTCCACACCACAACTCTATAACCCCAGTAGAACCTCTCCGTGTCTCATTTTACTTCTGCGTTACACATTAACAGTACATATGGTTGCACTGAGCTTGACTAAGACAGGGTACATACCCTGGAGGCAAAAGGAAACCCTGGAGTGAGAAGCTCAACAGCCCCTGCCTGAGAGCACCACTGGTACTGCCCCCTGGCTCCCAATATTTCATATAACTTCATATAAATCATTCCCCTCCACAGCTCTATAAGCACCATCCAAGATCCACTGGAAACAGCACTTTAGCCTGTGACTTCTTCACACTGCATTGCAGTGATGGCCTTTCAGTCTCTAAGATAAATTTCTCTCTTTCAGTCATTTCTATTTGGTGGAATTCCTTACTTTTAGAGAATTCAGTACTATTAGTCCCCAGGTGCATAATTTTGCACCTTCTGCTATGCAATTTCATTTAATTTCTATTACTGTAGCCCTCAAAATTATTTTTCACCAACAGCTTCTTTCTCTTAGTTTTGTGTCACTGGTCAACTTTTTTTCAGATCCTGAGAAGTTCCTCAAAATCTTCTCTTCTGTGAGGAAGCACCCTTTCACTGCCATCTCACTGAATTTATTTCCTTGCCCCCTCCAAAAAATAGTAGTTCTTATGCTGACACCTATCCTTTTTGGATGAATGAATAAATAAATTTCTGATATGACACTCCAGTAAATTAAGCTTCAGAAAGACTATTAGCAGTTAGCATCTTTTCCCCCCAAAACAGTCAGTTACCTAGTTAGAAAGATATCAGGCTAATCTTGCATGATCTGATGATCTGATCTGCCTTTTCTCTCTCCCTTTCACCCCTCCCCCCCCCCCCCCCCTTCCCCTTCCCCACATTCAAATTCAATTTCATTATTCTTCAGCCAAGAGAAAAAATTTAAAAAGTAAAATATCATATAATATAGTCTGGTTTTATATTTTTATATCTGCTCATAAATGACTACCTAACCTTTCTAACTTCCATTTTTAATTAATTAGGTCCACATAGACAAACCCTTTTGGCCTTTGTAATAACATCTTGAGCTCAGGCATGTTGGAAGGGCAAATCATTTCATGCAATGTTTCAAAATAAATGCCTACAGACCTATAGGAATTGCTTCAAGGGGAGAAATTGTAAGAAAACAAACAAAGAATACAAAGGCATGCTCTCCCACAGCAATGCTTGATAATATTGCTAAGCCAAGTGAGACTGATGCCTGGGATTGGCAGCAGCAGATATTATTTGACTTAAAATGTTTTTTCAAAATGTACTGCTAGCAAACTGCTTAATTTATTCACCTAACAGGATTGTTTTGGGGGTTTTAATTTGTATTTTATAAAATGAAAAAAGACAATAGGAATTCTTTTGAGGACAGAGTGTCTGTTGCACCATTATTTCCTTTTAACCTGCTTTACTGATAGAGTTAGCACAATATTTAGACCTACTAATATAGCTACCCTTTAAGTAAGAAGATGCATATTTGGTTGCAATTTCCTTAAAGGCAACCTTCTATAGTTACCCTGTTGTTTTTACACAATTAGATAACAAAATTTACAGGTTTACCCCCATCCCTTAATTCAGAATGTAACCCAAGCTCAGATGTTACATTATATGCATTACTGGTGTTCAGGCAAAAATAGAAATTGTCTTTTCTTCGCAACCTTCTTACTGTATTTACTGGATTTCTCAATTGACATTCCATCAGTCTAAGGTGACAATAGTTAGTAACTTAGTCACCTATCTCACCCTATCATTTTCTCTTTTAGTCTTACAACTATAGTCAGGTAGTGGTGAAAAGCTGAGCTGGTAACTCACCGCAGAGAAGATTAGGATGAAAGAAAATTTTATTCGAAGGTGCACCCAAGTACCCTACTAAGCTTCTGCTGGAGTACCTCACATTCATGTTATTATGGAATATAGGAACATGAATTGATTCCAGAGGGAAGTCTGGTACAGTCAGTCACTCATGAGGAGTCAACTGCCCTGGCTGAATAAACACATAGGGAACTGAGAGCTGGTATTCCTTTGTGCGTGCCTTTTGGATGCATGTCCTTATCTCTGAATGAAACCTTTATAAGCTTTTTTCCCTGGCAAGTTGTAGAAAGAATTTGGATTTCTTTTTGCATTCCAAACTCTGCCTAGAATGAAGCACATGCAGCTCTAATTTTGGCAGTATTTGGATGGAAGGTAACAGAGAAAAATGACAGTAGCAATGATAAAATACAATCAGAAATGAGATATTCCTCAAATAACCTCACTAACTTTTACATATTTGGAAATGCAGTGTCTACCACCTGTGACTTCCATGGACATGAAAACAACTAAAACCAACAACAACTGAACATCCCTGGAATTAAATTCAGTAAATGGTCAATAAAAGAAAATTTGGTCTATTTTGAGGAAAAAAAAAAAAAAGGTGTTCAACAACTGTGAAAGCTGTTGTTCAATGGCGCAGAGAGCAAAGTGAACACCTATCTTATTTTAACAGTATGCACCTCAGCTTCTTTGTATGAAGTCAGCCTGCCTCGCAGCATAGAAACAAGCCAAAGGATTTTTTAAGTGGGAAGGTAGAAAATGAAACAAAGCATCCCATCCCAGCACATCCTCCAGGGTGCTGCATTTGGCAGGGGTAAGAGGTGAGTTGGCATGCTGTACACACGTGCCTCCAAATGCTCTGCCATTAAACCACAGAGATTTGGGAATGAATGTTCAAGCACAAGACTTGAAGGAAGCATGGAAAGCTCAGCACATGATAGAATCCAACCCCAGAAGAAGTAGTCCATCTGTGGGGATGGGGACTCCTAACAGTGCTGCTTCTGAGATGGTACACACCTCTCTATTGAAGACAAGCTTAATCTAGTGAGCTGTTCAAAGGCTGGAACAGTGATGGCTGTAAAGGTCCCTAATCCTTTGCTGATGGGGTTAGGAAGCATGTGGAAATAGAGAGATCTGTAAAGTCCAAGGGATGTGCTGCATACAACAAAACTTTAGTAACATAAAAAATATGAATGAAAACTTAAATTCCAGAATGGTGAAGCGTAAACACAACGTTTAAACCTCACAACAAGACAAATCTAACAGAAATAAAGAACGTTGGTTAATGAAACATCAATCATATTTTCCAGCTTTATTTTTTAAATATTCCAAATATTTGGATTATATCAAAGTATTTACAATGCACCTTACATGCATGAAACCACTGTTTCACTGTGAAAGTGCATGAGATTTTTGCTTTGAAAGCTGGCTTGGATACATTAACACGTATTCATCAAGGATTCAATACAAGAGTTCAGAGATTTTCTGTAACACCTTTTAAAAAGTTCTAGAAAGGATTTTTGTTGTTGGTATTGTAGGTTTGGGTTTTTTGTTGTTTTTGGGGTTTTTTTTGTTATTTTAATAAGAACTTGATATTTGTTCTATCAAAGAATGAAATCCAGGCACAGGAAGAGAAGGTGTTATAAAGCTGTTTTAGCAATTTATTACCTTACCACACGTATTTGGATCCATTTACAGTTAAGCCTTTCATGAACATTTTGACTACTACTCATACTTTTCTAGTCTGAGGGATATTTTTCAGGTTTCCTCATCTAAAACTTACAGTCTGGTTTTGATTAGGTCTCTACTGGCTTCTGTTAAACTATCATGCTTCCAAGCATTCAAAAATTGTTTTGCATTCAAAACTTGTTATTAAAAAATAACCAGTTAAAATAAAGACTGGCTAAATATTGCCCTAAAAAGTCTGGGGCATTTCCCATTCCCTGCCATTTCCATATGATTTAATGAAGTTTTCCTTTTTTACCATCATGCCTACCAAAAGGTGAAAATATGGACAACCAGGATGGATTGCTTTTGGCAAGATCATAGAGAAGAATCTCACCTAAATCAATTTCCCACAGTTTTCTTTTACCTTCTTACCTGCTTGGCTTTTCACACAACAAATACTTAAGCATACTGTTCTAGGAGTGTAAGTTAAGGCAACTATTTAAGTTAATCCAACTACTTTAACAGGACTAGAAAATAAAAATCATATCTCTCAGACCATGTATTTTTGTTATTTGAGAAACGCATAAGAACAAGCATGACAAAATTATAATCTGATAATGAAAGAAATAAAAATCAAAATCTGCTCAATCTGGAAACATGAAAATCTGATTTAAGTAAACAATCACTAATTATGCCTTCACTATACAAGCTGTGCTAAATGTCCTAAGTAAAAATTGGCCAGTAGCTCACCCATTTTTCAAATTACTTGCCTCTACACATTGTAATTTTAAAGACAATCTTCAGTGACTAAACATTTCAAAACATAACTTCATTAACTGATATATAACTAGGCCTATTAAGAACAACTGAAAATTATACTCTACAGGATTTGGTTTTTTTTAAATAACTTATGTATTACTCTTGGTTTATGGGCAAATGTTCAAGTGAAAAAAAAATGGCTCTACAAATAAATTTACAAATATAATCTCAGGGCTTTCTTTCCTGTAGACAAGGAAATTCTGGTAGATAAGAAAGGTTTTGGAGTCTTACCGCATCACAGATAAAGCTTAATAAAACCACATGACATACTGTTTGATGATACCAAATTCCCCTTCCAATGTCAAATTACTATTCCAGTTACTGGTACTTCTCATCATGGAAGATAAAGACATACTCAGGGTGAATGAAGTTGTTGTTTCATTGTGACAGGAGAGTGGAGAGGTGTGCTCTGTGAATATGTGTACAGCAGAACATGGAGATATAAAGAAAAAAAAAAATTGAGAAATAAAGTTGGTATATTCCCATTGCTTACATAAATGTTCTCCTAAATATGCTGTAGCTTTTGCTTTCAAAATAGATATGGTCAATAAAGTTGTAAAAATGAAACATATATTCATACCATATGTAATGTAAGCTATGTACCTTGTAATAAATGATCTGTTTATTCTTCAGTGTAGGAAATTTTAAATAACTACAAACGAAACACCTCTTCCCCACCCCCAAAACTGCCAGACTGAAACTACAACAAAAGCAAATCTTTACTCTCAGTAGGACTGAGAGCACATATTGGTTATTTAGAGTGAAACAGGTTATTGCATGGCTGCAACTCTTTCCAACGTAGACATCTTTACTGCTTGAATTAAAATGGAAGAGAAAATAATACATGTTAAATACATCATTTTAAAGGGAAAACACCATGAGAAAGAACTAAAAAAACATTAATTTCAAAACAAAACTAAGAAATTATTTTCTAAAAAGTGAATGTGTTTTAGTGCTCCCTACTAGCTCAGTATGCAATTTGTTACATGGGAAAACTGAGTTCCGTACTGAATTGACCCGACCAGTTAGGTTGAATATAAGGCAAACACAGAGCAAAAACTATGGTCACAAACTCCTAGATTCACAATGATAGGAGAGGCCTTCCCCAGGAGTTTTAGTTTTGATCCTGAACACAATGTTCAGCCCTTAACCAAGCACTGGCCTGACCCGGAATCAGTGCTCAAAGGCTGACAGAGCAGCAGAGCACATCCCCTGCCCAACTGGCACTTCTGTGCATGTGCTAAGGGATGCTGTCATTTGTTTGATGTTATTCAGGAGACACATTCACATTGTCTCTGCTGAATTCTACTGTTTCTCTCTTCATATACAGGATTGGAAAAATAATCTCACTTCTGCTAATGCAGGAGTAAATTCTCTCTTTCAGTGTCCCTCCGCCAGACAGACCTGCCTGCCAAACTCCAGAGAGAAGGAGCACTCTCTGTCACTCACCAGCTCTAGGAAAGCTGGGGCACACAAGGGAGAGAAAGAAGTTGATGTTGCTCCATGGAAAGAGCTCTTGGAGGACACCAGTGCTTGTGGGAGTGCAGCAGAGTCTCCATAAAGGCCAAAAAGCACAATCCAGAGCCTGCAGAAGACAGGAGGAGGTCTCTTTCATTGCATCTAAGTGAAACATGCAGCACTAATGTTGGGCTTGGTATCAAAACCAGGCATTCCACAGCCATCCACTCCGCTGAACTACTTAGCCAAACAGCATTGCCAAATTTAAATGAAGAGATATACAATCACAGATGAAAGTGGACTCCAGCACTGCTTAGAACAATTACCAGAGTAATATGAAAGAGAGTGAAAGATTTAGCTAGAAAAGCTAACGGTGATTTTTCTGGAAGTTAATGTTATGAGTTCCTCAGCATTTGTGTATAGTAAGTAGCAAGTAAAAAAGAATGTCTCTACTTAGACTGTCTAGAATTAAGATTGCCACTTTGAGTATCATTTGGAATATTTCAAAGCAGACCCATTAGGCAATTTTACAAACTAGTGTATCCAAGATGCCTTTTATGGACTGTGATTCAACTTGTGTTTGTACTTGCATTGTTTTTATTCCAAGAAATATTCTACCATAAACTCTGGGTAATGTAACCTGCAGGCATACCAGAATGCCTTAGTTCCAACAACAGACCTGAAAGCATTTCAGTGTTCATACACCCGACCTGCTTCAGAGTAACACAGTAGCTGACTAGTTAGAAGACAATTAGTCCAATTTCACATTTCCTAGCAGATGAAAAATTTCATGTTATTTCAGTCACAGTGGATGGATGCCAAGTTCACTGGAAATAACCCTGCTGATTTACCCAGTCCATTTTAATACTTTAGAAATACTGTTAAAACATGGCTGTCCTAATTACACAGGGATCAGTGCACAGTGTCCCTCTCACCCAGGATTCTCCCAGAAGAGCTGCAATCACCTGCATTCCCCTTAATTTCACCATGCAATTCCAACTAATTTCATCCTAGTACAGTGCTGTCAGACAACTCCCATGTCTCTGCGGTTTTAATCGATTAGCTCAATGTCTCTATAATGCATCACCAGCTGCCAGGCACAGAACTGGACGCTTTGCAAGCATTTCAGTGAAAAGACAGTTTAATTACTATAGCTGTATCTCAAAGGCGTAGGCCAGAAGGACTTGGAAAGGAATTATTAAAATATTTGGTGTCAACAAAACATTTTACAACTGAGCAAACAAAGGCAATCAAAAGTTAGCAAATAAGGAGAAAGTCATACTTTTAAATAGTCCTTTTTTTACTGAACTCTAATGTATTCAGGCAAATGGACTGTTTTAACTATTACTGTTTATGCAATGCAACTGTGCTTTATAATAATTCTTTTGCTGGAATACAGATATGTAAAAAATGACATTTCTGCCCATAAATACAAGAGAGATACCTTGGATTAGAAAAATAGTCAAACTAAGCAAATTAGACAATAGACTGCCTTAAATTAATAAATTACTGAACCTGACTGTAAATTTCAGTTAATTTCTTACACCACTGTGCTCTGCTGCTTCCACAAACACAATGAAAGAGTCTCACTGCTCCCTGTCTGAAGTGAACACATGCATACGAAAAAATTGACATTTTAAATAATAGCACTTTCAACAGAAGAGAAAGTGAGGTTGTAGATTAGTCAATGAGACAAATGACCACAGGAATTTAGAGCAAATCCTTTCCTCAACCTTTGTGAAATGCTTGAGAACGGTCAAAATACAGCAGAAAATCCTTGTTTCTGCTGCACAGGCAGACACAAGGAAGCCAAAATTATACAAGCCCCAAACAGTCAGATACAGCAGCTCTCTCACAAAACACAATCTTCACCAAGACTCAAGAGTGTAACTGCAGATCATAGAAGTATAAGTGCCTCTTGCAGCTGACAAAAATTTTCACTGATTTGCTCAAAGCTTTCCTTCAACATCAGGCTTGCAGTACCTTCAGCTTGGCTCTATCCTAAAACTGGCTATTGATGGTTTGGCAGGTGTTGGGAAAGGGTTCAAGGTCACATGCTCCACTCTACTGGGAGATGTCTATGTTTGATCTTGGTGACCTCTTCTAGCAGTCTGAAAGAATGGCATTGACAGAAGCTGTATAAAGACTTGCCCATTTTTCTTTACTACAAGGAGGGTCACTATGATTTATCACCTTTGTAATGGGGAGAAAGGGATGGAGAAAAGAAAACTTACTGCACTTAAAGTTCGAAGAACCTCGGGGCAACATTACAGGTAAATGGAAATAATAACGTTACAAAGTGCTCAGGCCTTGCACTGTGCCAGCGCAGTACCATAGAAGCATGTGAGCCCGGATGCCATCTAATTTTCTAGCTGGCTCATTTACACCATTTAAATCATGCTTTTTTGTTTGATTAGCTTATTTTTTACATCTCAATCGTCCGATTTTTGTTGGACACAAGTGAATCATGGGAACACACAAAATGCTCCATTTTAAAAGCAGAAAAATCTAGGAAACATTTCCACTACCTAGCACATCCCCACTTTGCAACATACCTGTAACAAATTTACAATTTATATTTTAAAAGTGAACCCCACTAAATTATTTCTCCTATGAAGTGTTGATTACTTCACAGAACAAAGCTAATATGCATGGAAGATATTGCTGCTCAGCCACAAAATGATCAGCAATATGTAGGAACCAGTGCAAGATGGCTCCAAAATAAACATGGTAGTACAGCACAAAATAAATCTACCTTAAACTCACAGTTGTTTTGATTCTTGTTCTGCATCAGCCCCATTACAGGTCAGATCTCTAAAGAATGGGTAATTTACATTTTTCAGTATTTACATACCATCTGCAAGTGCAGTCAGCACAGGGGCATGAGTTTGCTTTTTCACTGACTTATTTTAAAGCCTTCATTGAGTGATCACAAAAAAGTGATCACATACATTGGAAGCTTGGTGATGCAGCAGGATTCATCAAACATATTATCTTACCAATATACTATTATTATTTAATCAGTGGTTAGGTGAGGAGTTAATGTGACTCTTGCTACACAGACTTGTTTACTTCAGAAGTGATATCTAATTTCCTTGTCTAATTATGAGAAGCACCAGGATGAGGCTTGAGGTTTGGTGTTCTGGGGTTTTTTTCAGAGGAATATCACACATAGACCAACAGCACATCCTTGTTATTTTTTTTTATGCTGCTTCATAATGAGTTGAGAACTGCTTCTTATTCATAATGTCTACAAACAAATTTAGCCACTTCACCCTGGAGAATTATCCAGTGGGTTTTCAATGTCTGATTAACAAGTGTCTAGAGACCTTTGTTCCCAGGGCTATCAGTTTTTGCTCTGCCTTCCTTAATTTTTGTCTGAGGCAAATTTAATGACAGCAGTTCTCTTCCCAGGAAGTTCTCAGCTTTGGGGAGCACAGAATACTGCAAAGTGACAACTTTTTAGCAACTGATGTTATACGTTCACTTAATTTTCAGGAATCATAGAATCATAGAATCATAGAATCATAGAATCATAGAATCCTAGGGGTTGGAAGGGACCTCGAAAGATCATCTAGTCCAACCCCCCCTGCCAGAGCAGGGCCACCTAGAGTACATCTCCCAGGAACGTGTCCAGGCGGGTTTTGAATGTCTCCAGTGAAGGAGACTCCACAACCCCCCTGGGCAGCCTGTTCCAGGGCTCTGTCACCCTCACAGTAAAGAAATTTTTTCTGATATTCAACTTGAACCTCCTATGCTTCAATTTACACCCATTATCCCTTGTCCTATCGCTGGTCACCACTGAGAAAAGCCTAACTCCATCTCCCTGGCACTCACCCCTTACATATTTGAAAACATTGATGAGGTCACCCCTCAGTCTCCTTTTCTCCAAGCTAAAGAGACCCAGCTCCCGCAGCCTATCCTCATAAGGGAGATGCTCCACTCCCTTAATCATCTTAGTAGCCCTACGCTGGACTCTTTCAAGCACTTCCCTGTCCTTCTTGAACTGAGGGGCCCAGAACTGGACACAATACTCCAGGTGCGGCCTCACCAATGCAGAATAGAGGGGGAGGAGAACCTCTCTTGACCTACTAACCACACCCTTTCTAATGCACCCCAGGATGCCATTGGCCTTCTTGGCCACAAGGGCACATTGCTGGCTCATGGTCATCTTCTTGTCTACCAGGACCCCCAGGTCTCTTTCACCTACACTGCTCTCCAGCAGGTCAGCCCCCAACCTATACTGGGACATAGTGTTGTTCTTCCCCAAATGCAAAACTCTACACTTTCCCTTGTTAAATTTCATCTTGTTTCTCCCTGCCCAACTCTCCAGCCTGTCTAAGTCTCTCTGGATGGCAGCACAGCCTTCTGGTGTGTCAGCCACTCCTCCCAGCTTAGTGTCATCAGCAAACTTGCTGAGGGTACATTCTATACCCTCATCCAAGTCGTTGATGAAGATATTGAACAGCACCGGTCCCAGTACCGACCCTTGAGGGACTCCACTAGTCACACACCTCCAACCAGATTCTGCCCCATTGACTACAACTCTCTGACTCCTTCCTTTCAACCAGTTCCTGATCCACCTCACTACCTGATCACCAAACCCATACTTGATCAACTTATCTACAAGGATGCTGTGAGAGACGGTGTCAAATGCTTTACTGAAATCAAGATAAACCACATCTACCGCTCTTCCATCATCTATCCACCTAGTAATTTCCTCATAGAAGGCTATGAGGTTAGTTAAACATGATTTACCCTTGATAAAACCATGCTGACTGCTCTTGATGACCCCCGTGTCCATGATATGCCTGGAGATAGTGACAAGAACAAGTTGTTCCATCACCTTTCCAGGGATGGAGGTGAGGCTGACCGGTCTATAGTTACCCGGGTCCTCCTTCTTGCCCTTCTTGTAGACTGGAGTGACATTTGCTATCCTCCAGTCCTCAGGCACCTCTCCTGTTACCCATGACTTACTGAAGATGATGGAGAGTGGCCTAGCAATGACCTCCGCCAGTTCCCTCAGCACCCTTGGATGCATTCCATCTGGACCCATCGACTTATGGATGTCCAGATTACTCAGCTGATCCCTAACCCAATCCTCATCTACTATGTCAAGCTCCTCATCTATCTTGACTACTTTTGGGGCTAAATGAATCTGGGGCTCGTGCGGAAACCCTGCAGGAGTAAAGACAGAGGCAAAGAAGGCGTTCAGCACCTCTGCCTTCTTTATATCCTCTGTCACCAGGGCTCCTAGCTCATTCCTTAATGGGCCAATATTGCCTCTAGTGTTAGTTTTCCTAGCTATGTATTTGAAAAAGCCCTTTCTATTATCCTTAACCTGACTTGCAAGGGTAAGTTCCAAGGAGGCCTTAGCTTTCCTAATTTCCTCCCTACATCCTCTGACAACAGTCCTGTATTCCTCCCAAGTGACCAGCCCCCCCTTCCATGATCTGTAGATTTTTCTTTTCCACTTAAGTTTTCCCAGCAGTTCCTTTTTTAACCATGCTGGTCTCCTAGCTCCCTTACTAGATTTCCTAACCATAGGGACGCTCTGATCCTGTGCTTGCAGATAGTGGTTTTTGAATATTGACCAGCTATCTTGAGCCCCTTTATCTTCCAACACCCTGTCCCATGGGATTACTTTTAACAGTTGATTGAGGAGGCCAAAGTTTGCCCTGTGGAAGTTCAGGGTTCTGACCCTACTGGGTATTCTGTTCCTTCCACACTGGATCCTGAACTCAACCATCTCATGATCACTGCAGCCAAGGCTGCCATTGACCATCACTGCTTCAACAAGGCCCTCCTTGTTGGTTAGTACAAGATCCAGCAGCGCTCCTCTTCTAGTCGGCTTGTCCACCATTTGCATTAAGAAGTTATCATCAATGCACTGGAGGAACCTCCTAGACTGTGAAAGGCTGGCTGTGTGAGTCAACCAGCAGATATCAGGGTAGTTAAAATCTCCCATGAGGACTAGGGACTGAAGTTGTGAGGCTGCTTTCAGCTGCCTGTAGAAGGCCTCATCAACTTCCTCGCCTTGGTCAGGAGGTCTGTAGTAGACCCCCACAACTGTATCACCCACACCAGCCTTCCCCTTAATCCTTACCCACAAACTTTCAACTTGCTCCTCATCAGTCCCTGCACAAAACTCAACACATTCTAGTTGCTCTCTCACATAAAGAGCAACTCCACCACCTCGCTTCCCCGCCCTATCTTTCCGAAAAAGCACATAACCATCCATGGCCACGTTCCAGTCATGTGACCTATCCCACCATGTCTCTGTTATCGCTACCAGATCATATCCCTTAGCCCGAACACAGACCTCTAACTCTTCTTGCTTATTCCCCATGCTGCGTGCATTAGCATACAGACATTTCAGGAAACAAGCAGAGTGCACTGGTGGGACTAAATCCTCCCTAGACCACCTGCCTTCGGATCCTGGTTCGTTCTTATGGTTGTCCCTACCAGCCCCAGTTTTCTCCCCTTCCCCCTTCACATCTAGTTTAAAGCTCTCTCAATGAGCCCTGCTAAGTCCTGCCCCAAAAGCCTCTTCCCCCTCTGGGACAGGTGCATCCCACCTGCCACCACCAGGCCAGGTGTCTCATACAGCATTCCATGATCAAAAAACCCAAAACCCTGTCTTTGGCACCAGTCTCTTAGCCACTCATTAACCAGTAAACTCTTCCTATATACCTCCCCACCCATTCTTACAGGAGGGATGGAGGCAAACACTACTTGCGCTCCAGATCCTCTAACTAGCCGTCCCAGGGCCCTGAAGTCCCTCTTCATTGTCCTTACATTTCCTGAGACGATTTCATCACTGCCAACCTGAAAAATCAGCAGTGGATAGTAATCAGAGGAACCCACAAGATTAGGGAGTTTCCTCTTAACATCTCTAATCCGAGCCCCAGGGAGGCAACAGACCTCCCTGTGGGATGGGTCCGGTCGACAGATGGGCCCTTCTGTCCCTCTCAGAAGGGAGTCACCCACCACAACTACTCTTCTTTCCTTCTTGATTGAAGAAGTCCTAAGGACACGGGGTGACTGACGAGTCCTAGGTGGTTCGGTAGGTAAGTCTACCTCTGTCACTACGTTTTCCTGTCCCTGAATTTCCAAGGCCTCATACCTATTCTTCAAGGACAATTGGGAGGGTGGAGGGGGTTGGGAGGATTTTTTCGTGCCCTTCCGAGGCCGGACCTCCTTCCATTCATTCGTAACTCTTAAGTCCTCTCTTTCTGTCTGGTGACTGGAGGGGAGGGGGGGGGGGGAATCTAATGGGAAAAGAAACAAAACAAACAAACAAAACCCAACAAACAAACAAAAAACCCAACAAACAAACAAAACCCCAAAAAGACAAGTAACATATGAACCTGAGCTGGAACACCTATTTCTCACTAAAAATCTGTCTCCAGATGCTGTAGCTGCAAACCAGCACACTCTAAATATGAATTCTAGCTCAGTTTCATTTAAAACTGGTTTGACTTCAAAAGAAGGAAAAAGTATTTAATTCATTATCACCAATCCCTGAATTAGATCTATGAATGTGAAAATCTCTGTTACTAATTTTAATTGCACTATTCCCTCTCCACATGAGTCTCTTAAATTGGCTTCATGAAATAGTGAATCACATCAAAGTAGTGGGATACATTTTATAATACATCTAAATAACTATTCCATTTTCTCAGCATGTTGCTGTGTATTTTAAGTATTAATATTATGACTCCAGTTTAGAAGAATGTAGCTTTATTTTATTCAAATAAATTTTCCTAGTACTGTATGTTAGCACTGTTAAAAACCAGGCTAAATTCTAAGTGGCTATCACATAATAAAGGAGAAACATTTACTGCAGAAACCAACACGAAAATGTGTTTGCCTAGTCATAAAACACTCATGAAAGGAGCTTACAGATGCATCATTTTGATGCAATAATGGTCTTGCCATCTAATCCTACTTTTTTTCCTCCTTCAGCTGCAATGTTTATTACCTGAATGGGTCTACTTGTTAGATTGTTATGCTTTGTTGCAATTCTATCAGGTTAGACACTAACATTTATCAATACATTTCCAGCATTATTACTTCAACTTTTCACCAACTCCCACTCCCAAGTGCAACAGTGTCAGACATCCACACAACCTCTGGCATTGGTTTCACAAGAATGCAGAAACATAGATGACTGAAGAACTTAATAAATGCTCTTAATAAAGAGGAAACATCGAAGAAATAACCATCAGACTGCAAGAAAAGGTGTTCAGGAGCAAGATTTTCAAAACACAGTGACATCAGGCTGCTGAAACAGCTAAGTATTTCAATGTTTAAAGAAAACAAGTGTCTGTAAAAGAAAACCTCCCACTATAGTGTCAGTAGCAACTCACTGTGATTTACAATAGCATGCAAGAAAACGGAGATGACAGTTCTACAATGAGAATTATTTATCAGAACAATAATTTAAAGAGAAATTTTACTTCAAGATTTGCATTCAAATTCATTACCTTGGTCTAGATTTTCTATCTTGATGCCAAATTTCTCTTTAAATTTGAGACAATGTTGTGTACCTGAAATATTGTGTCTAAGGTGAGCAGCTGTATTGTATTTTGACAGCTACACAAATAGAAAGTTACGTATTTCATCACAAAAATTTAGGCAGAGGAATAAGGCACTCAAAAATTGAGTGCTGAAGGAGACAGACGAGACTGACAGACAGAGGTAGAATTTCCTGCTTTAACAACTATACTGAGATGACTCCTTCCCCATCACTTGGTCACCATCAAAGTTACTATCCATGTTTTCTCTATCAAAGTTGACAGGTATTGTTTCACATGTTGTCAGCATGCAAGAAGTCGACTGTGAACAAACTATCTTTATGCAAAACATGCCACATATTAACATGGTGAATCTGAAGGGATAAAATGATGGCAAAATTCTTCCTTAATTGGAGCTTTCTCAAATATGCCAACAGAATACTGAATTTTCATTTCCTTTCATACGTGGCTGTAAATACATGCTCCAGCAGCTGCTAAGAGGTAAGTAATGTAGGTTCCTGAGGGACTTCAACACTATTAAATGCCAGAGCAGCAAGAAAGAATCTCCTTCCAGAAAACCTGTTCTTAATTTAAGCAAAAATAAATTAAATAAAAACTGTGCAAAGAACAACAACCTATGTAAGAGAGGATATAGAAAGATGATTCTGCCACAGGAATAATTACAAATACATCAAATATTTGGCAAGCTGCTACACAGGTACAGTTTTTTGCCAGTTTTCATAAACCTCAGATAATCTTTGGTAGTACCTGGCTTTCCTCTTGTGTTTCCCATCATCCAGGCCATAAGAAATAGGTTTTCTCTGGTTCCCTGGCAGCATGAGGAACAGAGCCTCCTTTACCCAAGTGCTCAGGAAGCTGAGGGCAGGAGCTGCAGATGAATGGAGCAGGAGGCTCTGAAGGAAGAGGATTAAGGAAAGGGCCACATTGCATAGCATGGTGAAGAATGCACGTGGAGCTCTGTGGACAAATGATTCCTATCACCTCTACTAACTTAGCATGTGAATCCAGATATCACTACTTTCTATCAGATAGAATGTGAATTCAGATATCACTATACTATCAGTATAGACCTGATCTCAGCTGAAGGTGATGAGGAGAACAAAAAAGATCAGAGAGGAATCACTGAAGCAGCAGTAAGGGTAGAAAAAAATTATTTTAATTACATGAATTAATTTATTAACTAATATGTCTGAAAGACCATGTGGACCTATGGTCTATGGACCTATGGACCACTATTCAGTGGTGCAAAAATTAAAAATAATAATCATTAATGGCACAGTCTGTATGTACGGACCACACATACAAGATCCCATAAGCTTAAGAAACCTTCGTGAGCTTTTAAGCAGTCAAAGTGTTCCTTGTTAGTTGATACGCTCTTTATATTTGTGAGCTGTAGTCATTGGACATATAGGATTTTACATCCACAGATTTCCCCAAAATTAGGATTTGGTTAATTAAATGCATCATTTTCTTAATTTCTTCTGTGGTTCATTGATTATTTTTTCCTTTGAGAGGCGTTCTGTAGTGGGAGAGATGATTGTTGCAATTTCACATGTACCTGAAATGTGTTTTTAAAAACAGTGGAGAATCTGACTGTGTCCAAGTAATGCTGAAAATGTCCCTTCTACCTGCCTTTATTAGCCATCCTTGCTGGAGTTCAATATTTTTACTTTTTAAAATTGCTATTTAAACTACATAGGGACAAGACCTACAGACCATAGCACTGCCATTGCATAAATATATCAGGCAAAACTTAAGAAATGACAGGCATCTAAAGTCAGGGTGTACATCTTCAAAATTATTTGCTACTTGCTCTAGTATCATCATAACCAATATTTTAAAGCTTGTAAAACAGTATGTTTATATTACTTTGGATAAAGCAGTATTAAATCCCCAAAGTCCTTCAGAACTTGGAGACAATGCTGTAAGATAAAATTTCAACAAGAGACATCATCAATTCAGTTCTGTGATTTAACTATAAAGTGTATCCTTACTTAGAATTCTATAAATAAGTTGGAGTACATGGCAATATAAGAAAGACTGGGAGAAAAAAGTGCTAATTTAATTATGCTAATGATACTCTTGTAAGTGCAAAAACAGATGGCAGAATGAACAACAATGGATTATTATTTTTAATCAAGCAATACCGAATAAATATTTTTGTTCAAAAGCAGTAAGCTATTATAGCTTTACTAGGAAGTGGTAGTTTTCAGAACATCCATTTTCCAGGTGTGCTTCAAGCACCCCTTATGAAAATTAACACCCATGGTCTTATGAGTAACCTCATTTCTGACCTTCCCTAGTAGATATTCCCAAAACAGAATTAATTTCCAGGTTAGTGAAAAATACGCTGATTCCAATTCAAAAATATGCAATGGCTGGCATTGGACTATGCAAGTTACATTTAGACTGTATCTAACAGGTATAAGAATCTGAGATTTTACATGACCAGAAGCTGAAGAAGAAGACAAAAAGTTCTTTGACAGCATAGGTCTTATGGCTTAGACACCATTCCATGCAATTAATTAAATGAACATGTTGAACTTCAGAAGTAAGGTAGATAATCTCTGTTTTGACCTGCTGCCACATGATATAAGGCTAATAAAAACTGCTTATTCTCTCACATACATTTTCGCAATGATTAGCCTAATTAGCAACTTTAAACTGTTGAATATTGCAGGTTATAAACCAATGACATTTAAATAGGTTAAAGTGCACAGCCTGTTTTTCAGAAACCTTCAAGGTCAGAAAATAACTTGCAAACCTTGTCTTGTTTACATTTATGCAGACATTGCTCTACAAAGAGGAGAAATTAAACATCCAGATGACATGTACACTGCTGTTGCTGCACATTATTTTATTTAGATGTGCAGGTAAGTACACTGTCCAAGCCTCCAACTGCATTTCTGCAAGCAAACACTCTACAAGTGTGCACTTGTGACACTGTGAGTTTAAACCATGATAAAGGCCAAGCAGCCATCCCCTAGAATATTTACGCTCTTATAAATGAATTAAAAAGGATGACATTAGTGAAGAAACCTAATATACATTTGAGCAAAGTGCTGCTTTCTAATGCCATAATATTTGTAGATAATTACTTAAAGATAGATTGCTATGAATCTTGAAAGAAATAATTGTTAGGAAAAACAGTTATTATTTTTGTCTTTAAATTAATCTTCAAGTATTTGATCTTTAATACTTATAAAAGAACTGGATGAGAGCCTATGGGAATTCTCGATTAGAAGCCACTTACTTTGCTTATGTGGTAAAAAATAAAGCGACAGAGAAAGTACTGTTTCTAAGGTGAAATATTTGTTAAATGCCTTGAAGTTAATATTTAACTGTATTTTCTATAATATAATATAGAAAGTAGTATAGATTATTGACAATGAATCTATGAGAATATTTCTTTAAAACTACCTGAGACTGCAGCGGCCCAGTGCTCTGAGCTTTTCAGTTCTATTTCATTATCTTTGTATGTCTAAAAGCCACCTCAATATGATAAAAGAAGCACAATCTGAAGGGACACCTATCAGCTAGTGAGTCCTCCACATCACTATAAGGTGGATATTCAGGGAAATATTCAACTAACCCAACAAACACTGTCTCTGGTTACTGGCTTCCACAGGTTTCAGGTGCCTCCAGGATAGACCCTGAAGTCAACTCACATGTGAGTTGCAAGTAGACTAGGACTCACCAGAATTTACTTTTAAAATATTGGTTTTCTACTGAAGCTTAAGGCAGTCGGATAAAAAATATTTTATTCCATTAATTGTATCACATATTTATATTTAATAATTTGCATGTTTTGATAATGTTCATTAAATATACAACCTTGGGTTTCTACTGAAAGCACTTCAATTGTGTACCCAGCAAGTTCCAAGGGAATCAGGTGAAAATATGACCTTTGAGATAATACCATACAGTTCCATCAATCAGCTTTATCATGTACTGCACTTCAGCCCATCTGCATGCGTAATGAATCTGAAGTAAATAGGAAAATGAGTGCAAATACTTGATCTCTTAGTGAACGAACTCAAGTTCAGACATGTAAAGAAATACCATGTTAGTGATGCAGAAGTGAAGCTTAGAAATTCCATCTGTGTAAAAGTTATTTTTTTAAATGAAAGCCAAGAACTACTTGACAAGGAAAATATATCTAATTCTTATCTTTGAGTTGTCTCAACATAAAAAAAAAGTTGGAAGCAAGTAGGGAGAGTATATCAACAGAATCTTCTCTAGCAACATATTGCTATTAATTTGGAGCCAACAGGAAACTTAGTAATTATTTTTACTGTCAGACATTACTGAAATGTGGTTATGAATCACTACAAAATTTAAGTATTAAAACTTCTTCTTACATCCAGGCAGCTCTCTGCCAAAGAATTATCATTAAGAGAAAAATAGAAAACCCAACCTCTTGTGTTTTTGTATAGCACATCCATAATAACTACCTGTCTGGTGGAAAACAGCAATAGTGAAATACTGAACATTCCTCACTGTAAATTTGTTGTCAGGTGCTTATCTATTCTGCCATTCTTTAAATACTTTTGAAATGGAACTATTTCTACTACACACATTAACATCCTCTAACAGCTGTATACCAAAAAAAAAAAAAAAAAAAAAAAAAAAGAAACATTTAAAGCAGCATACACCTCCTTTATACACCTCCTTTTTAACATTCTTCAACAAGCTCATGAATTGCTTTAGGCCATGAGTCTTTCTGGATCAGTCTTTCACCTTCAGAACCATATTTTGGAGGTCTGTCTTCAGGTCCAAACTGAAGCGTATTTCATGGTTTGAGTTCTGTCCTCTGGGAATGATTAAACCACTTTGCAAAACCACTGCAAATAACATTTCAGTTTAGCATGATTGGAGGTCACTTAGGTGAAGCCCCATACTGCTTTTTAAAACTATATGGCTTTTGATGCCAAGAAATGATAGTTTTCACAGGTCAAGCTTCAGATCACTGGTAGCAAGCCCAAAAGCCTATATCAAAGTTATCTGCTCCATACCTACCTGTAAGTAAACAAAGAAGAGTTCAGCTTCTAATGCCATAGTGAACAAAGGGAACAACAATATTAAAAGCTCCTGGTTTAAATCAATATTTGCTTGGCCTGTTTTCCTAAATAACTTTTACACTTTACAAGTAAATATCGACTTACATCTGAAGACTGACCCAAACCACTCTGACCTCCCCTCCCTCCTCACAGTCTTTTACAACTCTCCATCAGTCCCTCCTTATTGCTAACACTTGCTTGCCAATTTTTAATACTGCACTTTTCCAGCCCTCCACTTGCCACACTGACCCTGTCTCTGCCCGCCTTATTATTGTCCTTACTTCCTTCTCATGCATTCCCCCGGGCATGCTTCCCCCACTCATTCTGTACCTCCCTGTTATTTTACAAGCTGTTTATGATCTTCCCATTCTAGAACCAACCTAGCATACATCCACCCCACTTTATTGCCTCAACACCATCCTATCTCACAAAGTGCTACCATATTGTACAGAAGGCTGCTGTTTGCATCTTCAAACTTTCATGAGCCAACTTCTCAATCAGAACATCTCTGTGCTCACCAAGGGTCTCTTCACACCGCAAGACCACATCTCTTTATCAGTGTCATGGGCCTCCACATCCATCTATATCAAAGTGTGGTGTGTTAGTGCCCCCTTACACTGATATGTGGCTGCTTTAGAAGGGGTATGGTCAACATCGTAATACCAATGGCTTATGGATATCACCACAGGTTTGTGATGGCTGAGCTCTCCTTGCTCTCTTTGAAGACATAATTAGTACAAGATGGCCACTGACCCAGTGTCCTTAGAAACTGGCAGCAGAAGCCCTAACAGAATTTGATTTTAAAACAAGAAAAAAAGGAAGAAGAACAAAAAAAGCCTCAATGAAGACAGAACACACACAAGAAAGAAGAGATGACTTAGCTGCTCCTACTCATTTGTCAAGAGGTGTATTTTTCCTTTAATTGTGACCAAAGGGCAAAATTAATCAGTTTCTTAGCCAATCAGAGGTTACAGGAAGCAATTAGGCCTCTGATAATAATCTTCAAATATACAACTGCCAGAAGCTTGTAATACAGACGCTTGTGGAACAACAGTTACACACATGGGGCCATGCTGGCAAGCTCTGAAATGTTGGAGTGTGATCTGGAAATAATCAAACGAATGTTTATATATAAGAACTCACACAAATGTAGCAAAGTTGTGTAGTTCTTCATGGGATAAGCCCAGAAGTGTTAGCATTTACATTTTATTTGCAGTAAATAGAACAAGCACATAGTAACAACATTACTCATAAGAACTTCTGTCTTATGCTTTTGTCACTGCCCTTTTGTCTCAAACAAAATGTAAACTTGAAAAGAGCACATGCATAATTTTAATTAGATGTTGTTTTCCACAAATGTAACACTTTATTTTAGCACTAAATCTTAAAAATCAATCAACAAAATGACCACAGTCACTAGGTAAATAACGTGTTGGTTTTGTTTTTTTTAAAAAAACTATTCTGTGTATAGCTTTCTGTTAAAAAAAAAATAATTAAAAAAAAAATCAACAAGCAATATCCTAGAGAAACAACCCAGAGATTCTTCTGAGCAGGTGACTGCACAAGTGAAGCTTGCCTAGGGGAGATACTGTCTAATCAACAATTATGTAAAACCTCACTTAGAATACCTTTTACTTCAATGTTAATAAATCTCATCAAAACTTTTCGCTCCTTTGATAAACTCTTTAAAAAGCAAACAGGGCAATTTTTGCAGTAAGAATTTTATTAAAAATTAGTGGAAAGTAATTATTCACATGGTCTGTTTTTATTAGGAAATCAAAGGGGTTATTTCTTAAAAATAATGATTTTTCAACCTTGAATCATTTTGTACAAGGGATACTTCTGCTGCTATACTCGTCAATTAGGTAGATGTACTCAATCAGTTGGAAAAGTATTTGATTAAGCCTATCTTCTTCCCCATCCTTATAAAAGATCTGAACAAAATCAGAAATGAGAAAAATAAACAGAAACATTGAAACTCTTTGTTCTCTATCTGAAGCCAGGATTAGAGTTGTTAGAAATGTTGGAAAAGTCTTTTAAGTTATTTATTCCTTAAAGACAAAATGGACAAGATGATAAAGCAATTAAGGTCTCTCACAAAAGACTGATACATCAAGTTTAAGCTGCATTCCAAATTCAAGCAACAAGTTGTTCCCACTGCATTCTAATTTAGCAGGGAAGGGAGTCAGGGGCTGCTGGCTGTGATCACATCATTCCCCCATATGACATTGGCTAATGGAATTGGTATCCTCCAGAATTGCCAGATTGTTGAGCACTGTTGCTCAGGAAGAAACTTTAGATGGGCAGAAAAAATTTCCATTGAAAGATAAAATAAAAATTACATACTAGTAACAGAATACATCATTTGCCCATGATATTTTGATGAAGTATAATCAATAAAGCTTTTCTCTCTTTACAGACATAAAAATAATAATCACCATCTAGAGTAGAAGATCTGCTTTGATATCTTTTACATCATTCACTGGACTTGGCTAAAATACTCAATTTGCAAGGAAAATATTTTTTAGTGATCTGTGTTAATATGGTGAGATTTACCCAATTTCCACTACAGAAAAGCAAGAGGAAGTCATCTCAAAACACTCCAACACCTCCATTTAATTCCTGAAAGTTTTCCTAAAATTATGATCCAAAACCCACTTGAAAGTTTTGCTTGATAGCATGTGAATACTGTACAGACTGGCAAATGTCAGATGGATTCTAATTCTGAACAGAGATTTAGCTCTAAATAACTGCAGAATAAGTAACTAAGCCAGGAAAAAAGTCAGAAAAGACATTAAGTACTGTAACATCTCTTCCAGTGTATTAGAAGCATTTTCCAGATCAAGGGCAATTTCCTTTGACATACCACTTACAATACTAATATTCCTCTTTCATGTAAAAAAAATTACATGAAAAACAATTGGTGATGGTCTTCTTCTCAACCATTCTGTTATCAAAGCATTCAAAATATACATCTCCCCTATCTATTAATTATGAGAATGAACAATCACAAATGAAGACTGAAGTTATGGTAGCACATAGATTAAGGAAGATTATTAGTTGCATAAAATAGTAACAGCAATGCTATTTATACTGCTCATGTAATTGTTGGTGGAACATGAATTTGCATGATGATTCCAGATGCTTCCAAGCACACATGGGGGAAGGATGGGTCTCTCCCAACTTTTTTTTGCCATCTAGTGCTATGGATTGACCTACAGTCCCCTCCGAGAGGTGGAGCTATCCCTGACCAATTTGGGTTCCCATGTCCAAGACTGGGTGGAAGTATTTGTTAAGTCAGAGACACTATACAACATGTTTCTGTTAGAATTAATTTCCCATGCTGATGATGCTACCATCGAATCAAATAAATCACAAAAAAACAAGATAATTCAAGATTGTCAATTAATCCAAAATTTAAATGGATTTTAAGATGGATCAACATACTGCAAGTGTCAATCAATTGTGACCTAACAGGGCAGAGTCTATGTAAATTGTATTATTATTCTACCCTAATTAAACTGGGAGTTGCATGAAAGTCTTCTATCTTTCACTAAGCTTCTTACAACTTCTACATCTTTTCTAATAACCTGCAATTTACTACAGTTGCAGCTGTGCAGCAGAAAGGGGCTGAGGAAACAGTGACAAGATATCTTATGTTTCCCCACTTTCCATATTTTAGAAAGCCGCAAATCTACACTTGAAATAAAATCATTCATTAACTCTAAAAGGCAAAGACTATATGCCTCTTAGTTTCTACTGAAGACATCAAAGTAAGTGTTAAGATTTTGTACTATACATGATGTGAACCGATTTTCTAGTGAGCATAATTCAGGAATTTCTGTTCTGCAGAAAATAGGGATATCAGAATATATTTTAGGTATTTCCTACTTTCCAAAAAGTAGCAAAAAGAAAAGAGACAAATAAAGGAAAAAAGGCCAGAGGTTGCTTAAGGGAAGGGATTCTTCCAGTATGAAATGATAACAAACGAAACAGAAGAAAATGGTTCTGTTGGGGGAACTATTTATATGTACAGCAAGTGATACTTATCACTTCTTATATATTATATAATTTTATATTACATAACCAATATAATTATATATTATCTTATTTTTACCTCATGAAACCTCAGTATTTACAGACTTTTGTTCTATTACGAAGGAGAGATGCCCCTCCACATCACCACTTCAAGTTATGCCAAATCACATCCCTGAAAATACCTTAGAATAGATGACTAGAGTTACATTAGATAAACAGATAGTTAAATTAAGGATGTGTGAGGAATAAAGTGAAAAAAAAACAAAAAAAAGAAAAGTAGTATTCTGCCATGCTTCTTGTCTGAACATTTGCATAATCAAGGTGGTTACCATTTCCAAAAACATGCCACATGCCCATTATAAAACTTGCTTAAACATAAGGAAAAGGTAAAGAATTATTTTCACCAGGAATGGAAGTGATGCATGCAAGGGACAGCTGTAACATTTCATAGGCAGCAGGTTCTTCTTCAGGGTCCTGCATATGTGTATTCAGGCTTGGGAGTATGACAGAATGGTAGATAAGAATCCATGCAGATTTTAGCTATGTGATAGAGTGTCTTTATCCAGGAATTTCCCATTACCCACAACCCATTCTTTTCTTGCCAAAACATTTTCAGTTACCTCAATGCATGTACAAAGTAATGCCATTATGTTCTTTTTGCACTACCTTTTAAAATGTGTACTTAGCTACCAGATAAACGATTCCAAACTTTTAAACTCCTACATTTTGTTTTATATTAGTCTAGTTTTATAGAGTCAAAGAATAAAATATAAGAAAGGTAAACATACTGAATGCTACTGATAAGAAAGATTGATTGCTTCAGATTTCTCTTTGTGTTTACTGACAAAAGGCAGTGTGCAGTAGCATACCAGGTTTGTTCTGAGTGAAAAATGAAGCCTTGTTGGTAGATTAACCATCTACAAAATGATTCCTTGCAGAGTACAGTATGGTTTTTTTGCACTCTAATATCTTATGCAGGAAATCTGACTAAATTACATCTTTAATAAATCATTTAGTGCTTACCACATTTTGCTAATTATTTCAAAATACTGTAATCCTACATTATTTATATGTTAATTTTTTTATCCTAGAAGAACAATACCGCACGTAGTGGATTGGTACCTTCACTAAATAGCAATGTGAAATATATAACTACCAAGAGAAGCTACCATAATTACGCAGCAAAGTGCTCATTTAGGATTTGGATAAGGCTAAACATACAATGCATTCTACTGTGTGTCACTAAGTACCCACACCCTTCACACAGCTAAGGGGGAAAAAATCAGAAGTCACAAAAATAAAGCTGCAAAAAATTATAAGACAGATTTGTAACCACAATCATGCATGAACAATTACAAATTTCAAATTTAAAGTTCATTCAAATAAACGTAACTGATGGATAATCCTCATGGGGTGCAAGTCAAAGTAAACAGACAGTCCACTTCAGAAAGTGTCTAGTGAATTGATTTAACAAGTTTAATGTGAGCATCAGTGTGGGGCTATTACTGATCGTAAGCTTTACTGATGTTATTTGTTCGCTTGGAAAAATACCGCTCTTTGGAATGAGCACATTAAGGCTAAAATTGCAGAGAAAACCCTATTACAACTTTATTGCTGGCAAATTGGAACCAAACCTTGTCTGTATATCAATTACTTAGAGTTACCACAGAGATAAATCCTCTTTTTTTTGTATAGGCTCAATCTTGAAGACAGTGATGAGAAAGCTCCTTATTATACCCTACCAACATCACTAGGATTTCTTAGCAATTTCAACAAATTGTCAATTAAGTTCTTTTTATTAGGTTCCAAAAGCTGTTAAGTCAAACACAAATCTATCATAAGGCTTGTAACAGCATGTTATTTAGGCACATTTCAATGTTTCACTCTTTCATTATCCACCTACCCAAACCCTAATCAAAAGTTCTCATAAAGTGAAGGAGTTTTCAGTTCTCCCATCTCAAGGTTCAGATAAATTTAGAGCAAGTGAGCTCTCATTCCTTGTTACTGGTCATATGAAGACTGCCCACTAAGTGGGCAGAAATATCATTATTTAAATGGTTGTTCAGAAGATCATTAATGCCAAATGACACACTGCTGTGTAATTGCATAGGACAGTTAAAGCAATAATATTGCTTTAGTATAATATTTACAAAGTCTTAAAAATATTAATAAAGCTGCACCTATTGTTATGTGCCTTGCTGCCTGATAGGCTTTCCTTTAAGACAAATAACTACCTCTCAAAATGACAGTAAATAAGCAAAGCTGTACAGATAAGAAAGCTGAAACACTGAATGAGCTGCACTCCTCGCTCCCTTAGCCAAGAGAAGCTAAACTCTTCGTGGGCTCTTTCAGTCTCCAAGAAGAGTAAAGAGTCAATTATTGCATATAGAAACCACACAATGAAGAGCCCACCAGGTCAGCTACCAAGATAGCACCTTGCCTGATGTTCCAACCAGGCACAGGGTGTCTGAGAAAAAGTAGGAGGGAAAGGAAAACAAAAGACAAATATTTTTGATGAGGAACTATGGCTAGAGTCACTGGTGCTTTGATATTTCTATGGTATTCACTTTGGATTAGTTTTAGAAATGTTAAAACACAGGCTAAAATTCTGCTTCTGGTAAGGCACAACCCAAATTTCTTAATAAGGAGACTGTATTGTTATTGTCTTAATAAGGAGACTGTGTGTCCATCTGATTGGGTCACCTTTCAAAAGAAATTGGAAACTATTCTGCATTTCTCGAGTTAGTCCCCATAAACCGATGAAAAGAGCTGCTTTTGTTTGAACAACAAGAGCAACATGCTCGAAACATAAAAATCTGAATGTCAAAAATGCTAACTAGATGTGCTAGAGCTAAATGGATAGCTATAGTAGCAAGAATTAAAGATATCTTAAGATAAATAATCATGTTGCCAGACAGAAAATGTGTGTAAAGTACTTATGCAGGGGCAGCAAAGCAAAAAGACTCGAAAGTCACAACAGGGACTTTTGTGCTGACAGTCTCTTTTTTTTTTTTTTCCTTTTCTTCAACAGCTGGCTTCATGAAAAGCCATCCCAATTCATTCTATAGCATCCCAACTAGTTGGTCACAGGGTAATGACATTTGAAGAGGAAGAAGGTCAAAGCTATCATTACAGCGGTGACAACCAATCACAGGGAAAAAAAATAAGTTTTATTTATTGCACTTAATATAAGAAACCTTTACTGTGGAATATAATTGTACTGTCACTACACACCAGAGATTTTTAATCCCCAATCATTTCAACATATTTTACAGTTCATTACCTTTTCAGTTAGATATTGCAGGAAAGACTCTCCTGAGTCTACACAAAAGCCTTAAATTCTACTATTTTTACTCTCATATTTCACCTATATGAAATAGTGCTGATGGATCTCAGGGAAGAAAAATACACATAGTCTTCATGAGGTTAGCAAGGAATAAGGAGGGGGCGAAAAAAACCAATCACAAAACAGTAAAAATATTTTCGTTGAAGTTTTTAAAAGATTAAACATTTTGTTCCTGAAGCCATAAAATCATAAAGTATCTATAAGTAAGATGTTTATAAGAACCTGAGTATCCTACTGTGGCAGACAGTATAACATAGTCTTATCTAAACAAGATGGACTACCCACCTCCCCAGTACTACACAGTGCTCTAACAAACAAATACAAAGTTATATTGCTGCTAGAAGGAGATTACCTTTTATGATTCTCATACGTTCTAATAAGTGTCACTATGAAAAGGTAAGCAGTTGTATCACTGCGAATTTTACTCTGTAAAACTCTATCACATATGGTCATTTTTCAGGTAATACAGCTCCCAAGCTTTGTTCTGTATTGACTGATTATAATCCAGAGTTAAAAAAAAAAAAAAAAAAGTAATAATTAAAAAAAATATATTACACTCTTGACATTATGTAGGTTGTCTAGTTAACTAAATCACAATGTAAATATACAATTTTTCATTATCCTTTTTTGGTTTGGTTTTTGTTTTAAATTAGTCAGGTAAGCCCTGAAATACTAATTTGGGAAAGTATAGACTTGGAGACAGATGTATTATTTTACTTGGGAATTACTTACAAACTCCACCTCAGCAGTAATGGAGCATGCAATTAATAAAAATAACAAATATTACACACCACCACATAAAGCAAGAAACCCTCTAAACTAGATCTCACTAATATGCCAAAAAGTAAATCTAAATACATCACTGTTTTTCACCATATTTTTCAAGGATGTATTATTTCTTTTTAGAAAAAGCCTTTTTGAATTCTGATCAAAAAAGCCACATACTTCTTCAGTATGAAAGAAAAAACACAGTTTGCGACATATCAAAACAAGACACTTGAAGAAACATGGTTTAGGAATATGGCTTAGCACTGGACTTGACAGAGTTAGGATAATGGTAGAATTCAGCACAGATATGAGACCCAGACTAACATAACAGTACTAGCTAACAAGAGTCAAGGCCCATGAACCTCTCACAACTGTTCAAGTTAAAATGAATTTTCAGTGAATGTATTCATATTTATTCTGATGTAATTATGACATAGCTAGAGAAATTTGAGTTTCCCAGCTAGAGTTCTATAAAGATTCAACCGTAAGAGAGGGCTTATCAACTTGAATCTGGTCCGCATGATATAAAATTTCAATGACTAAACTGTCACTGCTGGTAAAATTCTGCTTAATCAGCAGATCACCATTTGCTGATTAGTCAGAAAGCAGTGTAAGGTGAGGAAGTTAAAGGCACTTAAGCAAGTTTTGCACTCAACTCTCAAAATATTTCAACAAGGCTCTAATGAAAGAGAATAAAAGTATAAAGGAACAGAACACTAAGACAACAGATGTAGATTTGTCATGATTAGAAGTTTAAAGGCAGACTTCCCCTCAGTCAACTCTCAGTTCTCCTTTCAGGGGAAATGAGGTTTCCAGCTGCTGAACACAACCCTCTAGAGCTCTTCTTTACCTCCACTGGAGTTCATTCACCTAAAAGCTGGAAATTCTGAGTCACTATGAATGGAATGGGATATAGGACAAACGATTGGACATTCAGTTACTACACCTATGAAAACTGAAGAAAACTTTTTTTTTTTTAACCCTGCAAAATAGAAGCTTAGCTAATACTGACAAGAGAGTGGGTTTTTTTCATAGTATAAGTAACATAGATTTCATGAGCTTGAACAATTACCTTGTCAGAGCATCTGGCACTGCAGGATGTCACAAGTACTCACATGGCAAAGTTTACAAATAGAAGTTGAATTCTGCCATTCATATCCACTTCTGTATCTGTGTCTTTTCCTCTTGTACTTTAGAGTTTAATCAATTCTAGAATATTAGCATCCATTTATGCAAGTATAGCAGTAGACTGTAGCAATTTAAATAACATTTCTGACATAGTAGACAAGTCATCTGTCCGTAATTTCCAGAAGACAAGGTTAATTTTTTCTTTTAAAAACTCTCTCATGTCTGGTTTTTTGTTTTTTTTTTTTTTTTTTTTTTTTTTTTTTAAATGGCCAATCAAGATGTATATTCTCTTTTTAGAGAAATAAATATCACTGGCATGAGCAAATAACAGGGTATTATATACTAAGGAGTTTTGTATAGAAGAATGAAAGAATTATTTGAAATGTGTAAATTTCTACAGGTACTGTCTTTGGAACCACAGAGATGTTTTCCTTTTATGCAGTTATGGAAAACATGCACTCACTCCATACACATTTCCTGAAAATATATTAGAGCACAGAGATTACTAAATAAGAGCTCAACACTGAATATTCAGGAATATTTTGTTAACATACATGAACTCTAAAATTACTTGACTAAAATAAGGAGCTTTTAAAGAAACAGTTTAGTAAAGGAAAAGTGTATGATTGTTTGCTACTTGTTTTATATTCCTCTTTTTGCTTTTTCCAGTTGGTTTCCCACTTGTACACTTTCACCTGCTAGCACTAATTTCAGCCATTCAGCATTATAGTAACAGGTAACAAGATACAGAGTTTAAAGCCCTAGGAAAAGGCTCAATCATAGAAAACTGTTACAAAACCCAGAGGTGTAGGTGTAAAGACTGCAAAATTATTTTAATCTTTTACAGAAAATTCTTGGATCAGTAGATAAATGATAAACCAAGAGTTATTTAAAACTTTGAAACTATTTTCATGCTCAATCAATACGCGTGTCTAGAATTGTGTTTAGGAAAACTATTCACCATGCAAAGTTTTAAATGCACAGTATCAAAGAATAATTTTTGACATTTTGATTCATACATGCTTATAAAGCTCCAAGACAACATGGTTTAATTATAAAACATATTTCTACTGCCTTAGTCATGCCAATTAAATTTGATTGGATACTTTCTTTATTCAACAAGCCCCTTTCATGTCATTTTAATTTACTGTCAAAGCAGCCTGAATATTGGAAACTAAATTATTTACTACAGCCCATAAGCCAATAATGTTCCATTTGTCTCGTACAGAGGGAGACTAGACTAACAAGATTATTAAGGACATTACTTGTAATAGTGAATGTCCTTCACTTTATTTGAGCTTCATGCTGTGCTTTCAGAGATCATACTTCAAAAGAGCTCCATTTCATTCCATCACAGAACCTCTGATATAAATTATTCTTTGCTAGCTTTGTAATGCTCTGATCACAGAGGAAGTAGACCTGATCTTGTTGGGTAAAAACAGAGGATTCTTTTCTAAGACAACTATATAGTTTATTTGAACTGAACACCTTTGATGCACTCCCTAGTGCCAGTAACTCAGAACAGGCAGAAATCAGCAAAATTTATTATACAATGATAAAATCTCAGCGATTTAACTCACGAGGGCTTTGGTTGTCTTTGCAATTATTTCAAACCAAATTCTGCACTCTAAATGCATGTGGCTAAAATCAATCTTGTAAGTTCTTAAAAACATTGTGTAGAAATGCAATAAATGTAATGCAGAACAGACTTCAGGAAACCAACAGATTTAGCATTTCACAAGAAGAGACTTGAAAAATAAAGTACAAATCATCTAAGATATAAGCTGTCACACAGACTGATGATTTGATAGAGGATTACAAACACAAAGACTGAAAAGATAAGAAGGTGAGGAAGATAGTTCTCATCCTTATGTTAGATCCACTCTGCCTTTTTGTTATGATTCAAATACAGCAAGACTCTTAAACAGATTAATAACTCAAAGCAAATTAATAATCTTATTTAAATCAATGAAACTACTTACATTCCTAAAGTTAAGCACACGTTTAAATCTTTTTTCTTAATTAAGATGACTTCCTATTTATGATAGTGGAAAGTATTTCAAAGAATAAAAAAAAGTCACAGAGAAGTAGAATGTTTTTTGAAAAATTGCCTAAGAAAATCCTTCAGCTTCAGAAAAAAGCAGGTAGCATATGGGAATATCCTCCTTCAAGAACAATGAAGAAAGGCTGAATATCCAGTAATTCCTCTATCCTCACATACATACTCAAGAAAAACACTCAACCTTATACACTGTACTGTGTTCTGAATTTCATGTACCAGCATTAACGTGGAAGGAACATGATCATTCAATACGAGCCCCATTTTTCTGCATACGATTTGAAAGAGTTATGAAAAAAGTGACTTAGGATACAGCTTAGTGTCAATGCTCTTAAGCCCCACTTACTTACTAGCACTCGGCAAAACTGGAATTATGTCAGGTTTGCAATTTGGATACCCTTTTATTACATTTTGTTTTTATGATGCAGCTAAACCCTGAAAGCTCACATGATAGGATGTGGTAGCTGTGACTAGACTAGCTAGATTACAAGAAAGATACAAACCTCTTTGTATTTGTCAAGGAAATGGTGGAATAGCCAGATAGTTTTAATTCTTAAAAACCATAACGACCCTGGAAACATGCATTAGAAAATACATATAAATTTCATAACTTAATCGAAGAGCAGACTTTCACCTGTCAGTATTTCTCTAAGCCTGAAAGGTTACCTCTTCAGGACATTCACTAGTTAGGAGCTTGTAAATGATGATAAAGAAAACAAAACAAAGTTCCTGAATATACAGAAATAAAAAGCAAGAAAAGATATCAGCGATGTTTTAATGACAAAAGCCCTTTTTTATGATGGAGAAGGGCATAAGGTGATAATTTAGTGTTCCAGCACAGATTCACTGGATAATGGCCAAATATTTCAAAGCAAACACAGCTGTAATGTTTATGTTAAAACAACAGGCTATGACGGCAGTCAGACATTCTGTATCCTTCAAGTACTGAAAATAAATTGTTTCTTTTCACACAATAGAGAGGGAGAATACTAAAGGGTAACATGAAAGAAAACTCTGAGAAAATAGTGTCCTTTTTAGAGGAATGATTTCTTATTTGCTTTATTGAGTGTCTCTTAAAGACAATCACATTCACTAGCATCACTTAATGATTTTAATGAAATCACAACTGAAAGTCAGAAATGAGGCTACAAATAATGCTAGTTGTTAATGCCCAAATCCATAAGAATAGAGAGTTTTAGTTGCTTATATCTTCAAGACCATTTTGTGTCTTTTTTACAAACCTGAATTGAAACCATGTATTTTATACATATAAACATTGCATGAGAACAGTTACAACCTTCTCCTGAAAACTAAGCAGAAATCTGCTTTAAATTAGGGGACTTTATCACAGAGAAGATGGTAGAGTTTGATTCTACAAAACCAGCAAACAAACACACTATTTTTGTTCTCTATATTAGTATATGGCACCTCTATTTCAAAGCACCTGCCTTAATACAAATGTATTGGCACATACAAAAACAAAACAGCTCACATTTAAAAAAAACAAAACAAACCAACCACACAAAAAAAACAGACTTTAATGTTTGTGAATTGAAATGTAGACTTTATGACTCTACTACACTTAGGATATGCTACTTCTGTGAATTTTTAAATAAAGATGTTCCTAAGGCTTACATGGTACTTACCAAAATCCAGAACTTTTATTAAGATACAATCTTTAAAAACAAGACAACAAAAAAAACCCATCGGATTACAGAATTTGTATTTTTCATTTTTAGATTCCATTATCAACAGCTGTTAAATCCGGATATATTTCAACTACTCAAAAGCTAAAAACAGGTATTTAAACATGATAGGTTTTATTCATTTGATATATACTGACACACAAAAATGCAATGAGCACTGTTCTCCAGTCTTTGAGGAGGTGCTATGTCTCAGTTACTGACACAAGACGAATATAAAATTTCCCAGCTCAGCTAAAAAAAATGAAAGAAAAATTGGGAATTAAACAAACCTAAAAAACCTCAGCCCTGAATTCAGAGGATGAATCCCATAATGTCCATGTAATTTTGTGTGACTTGTCAATGTAGATTCTAGATGTTAAATTGAGTCTTACAAGCCGTAATCCTTCTTTGTCTCCTGAATTGTCAGTGCTTCATCTTCACATCACTAATATTTTAGTACCTCATGAGCTGATCAATGTCTTAATCTTTTTTTAAAAAGAATTTTTTAAAGAAATGTGCTAATAATTCATGAGATTCTAATTTTCTGCAGGAAAAAACATAAAAGTGGCATTGAAAAAAAAAAAAAAAAAAACAAACAAAAAACCCCAAACAAAACCAAACAACCCTCACTGGAATATATATAACAGTCCCACATAAAGTACGTTAAATGTTTCTATTAAGACATGTAGGTTCCACTTAAGCATTTTATGTGTGTATCATATTAAACACAGGTATGCATTAATGTATAGGTAAGATAAGCATGAACATAAAATATAGAAATATACTACATTCAAAGTAGTCATTAAAATTCATTCTAGAAGTTCTACACGTGGCAAAACACATACATCTAAAAAATTATTATGGTCTCCATGCATGTATATATATATGTGTGTGTGTGTGTGTCTCACATATGTCCCCAGGATAAATATAATAGAAGCTGGAACTCAGCTGAGGGAATTTTGAAATCCAGTCTCCTGGTTTTTATCCCAAACATTTATTTCAAATGGGTCTAGCGGACGAGAAACACTTCTTTTTTTATATTCATACAGGGTTTTTGATAAAAAACAAAGTTAAAGTAATTCGATGATAAAATAGGCCTTGTAAAGCTATACAGAAAGTTGTTCAACAAGTAGTTTCCAGTCATTTTTCTCAATTTATGTTAGATATGTTTGTTTTAAAAGACAAAAAGGATGAATTCTTTAACATTTCTGTAGTAAAAATTATGTGCATAAACTAATGTGGGTTTTTTCCCTATTGAACTTTACACACCATGTTCCATTTTGACTGAAACAGTGAAATAACTAGCATGTTGCCTCTCTGAAGCCGAAAGCAATTTCCTTTTCTAATTTTAGTTATGCAAAGCCTATGGGCATCATCAGCATTTAGTAATTAGTTTTATAATTACTGCTGTTTTGCTCACTGTCATTCAATTTTTCTTACAACATGGTCTGGGATTGAAACATCCCACATCCACAGCTGTGTAAATTGCCATCCATTTATAAGACAAAAAAAGTAACATTCAACATACATCATTATTCAGTCAAGAATGCATTACTGGTACTTAGGTGATGCTTTGACTACATAAGCTGCCCAGTAAAATACAAAGAAAGTATAATTCAGATACTTAGTAAACGCTACATAAGACAAAAAAAGTCTGGAAAATTTTAACTGGAACTAAAAGAATTTCAATTAAATAGCATTTCAGTCTATTATTGATATCAATATCTGCTCCAAACATGGAAAAAATATCTTTGTTTCTTTCAATAAATATTCAGGTCCTGTGGTGAAAATCAGGGGAATTTAGAGACGCTGATATTGTAATTTGATCATTATTACAAGTTGTCGTCATCTGGCAACTAGCTACAAAGTCATCTAACCTAGAATTACCTATTGATACAATGTCAATACATTTGGATATGATATTACAAAATATTCTACAACCTTGACCAGTTCATTTTCTAAATCCTAAAAATACAAATAAGTTTTGGTATGAGACATAAATTTGAATTCAACACTTTGTCTTAACAATCTCATACTCTAGAAAAATTAGAGACTAACTAGACATCTTACTTTTTTATAAACATTCTATTTCGAAATTTACATTTATTAAATTTCTAATTTGAAATATGACGTTAAGAGTTTTAAAAGGCTAGAAATGTAATAGCCAAATAAGAATCAAAAATCTATACCGAGTTCTTAAAATAAAAGTAATTTCTTCAGTGAGAAGTGCTTGATTTTTTAGAACATGTCTGGTTTAAAAAATGATCACTGAGAAGAAAATATCCTGGAAAGGTTCTACCAGTGTCAGTCAGCTCCCATGGATACTGACCTGTTAAAGCAGAGCTGTGCTCTTAGGGGGAACCATCTTCCCTCAGCAGTGATGAGATGGGAGAGCACCAGCTCAGGACAGGGCATAAGCAGGGGAGCAGTTTCTATTTGCAATTCTTTCCTCTCCCCTAAAATGCAGAATAATCTTGTCCTTTTAATCTTATTCCCTATCCTTTGTCAAGCTTAGCTAGGAGAAAACAGCTGCTAATAAACATAAAGCTGTCAGGGCAAAATTGGGCTCAGCCTAGTGAAGGGATAGAGGACTACTCTGATGCAAAGGAAAAATATAGTCAGATTGCTTTCAAGGATTTTTGCAGTAGTGTCCCTTATGTTAGACTTTATGAGGCAGCTGAAGTGTCTTACATTTTTCTTTCAAGTGAATCAATGAGGGGAAAATAATTCTAAAAATTTTTTGCTATTCCTTTATTGAAAAAAAAAAAGGGTTTAGAATATCTTATAGTGAATATATAGCATTCTGACCTGAGATGGAAAAGTAATTGTTTTCACAAAGAGTAAAATTTTAGATCCTTAAACAAAGCCTGAAAACCAAAACCAGAGCTTTGTCTCCAGGAATCTACAGAGTATGTGACAGAAGACCCTCAGAGTCAAGATTCAGGCTATCACAGTAGTGGTTACTTATTGTTCCTTTAGCCTTCACCAACTCTTCTCACCTATTGCTCCTTACATATCAGCAGTTACAGTCTATTCCATGTCCTGCACTAATAAAGTCTAATGCCAGCAAATTGCCTTTGTGGGTCTCTTGAACTTATTTCAGCTACAGGGAGGTGGCAGCCTCCACTTGCAGAGGCTCACAGAGAGGCTGCACCACTGGCACAACACAAAACTCATCAGGGGCTGCACGCTGCCCCAAAGCCTGTCCAGCTCCTGCCTTGCCTCTGCCTCCTCTAGTCCTGAAGGCCACAAAATGGGAAGAGCATCTGACCCCAGGAAGGCAGGGCTGCCAGGAAATTGCCAGCAGACATGAAGTACATCGTTGGAGGACAGACTCCTACAGACCACACCAAGAACTGGCTTACATCTTTTCTGAATCTTTTTTGTTTCTTTTTTTTTTTTATGATAGCTGTGCTCTTCAAATGACAAAGGAGGTTTTCTGCAGGTTTTCTGTTGGTTTGGGAGTGTTCTGGAGTTGCTTTTTTTGTTGTTTTCTTTTTCCCTAATATTTAAAAAAGCCATGTACTAACATCATTACCATCTCTGTCTCCCTTCATACCTTAAAAAAACAAAACCAAAAACAATACAAGGGAACCATATTGTGCCCAATTTTGAGTAGAGGAAATAATTCTACTTTTGAAAAAATGTAGCGAGTAAGATTATCTGGCTATAGGCAACCAGATCTTTCTTTCAGGAAACAAACAAACAGACAAATCAAAAACAAGGCCCCTGCCCCCAAATCTAAACACAAAATCTGTGAAAGCCAAATTTATGTGTGTGCCTCAAAAGTTTTGGACTAAGCTACTAAAACACAGATGCACATGCAAAGCTTTTTCATCTCTATACTGCAGGAAACACACCTAAATAAAGCCATGTTATTTCCAACAGAAGAACTGAGGTGTTTTGTACATTGATGCACTATACAAGCCAGGTGAAAAGCATGCCACACATCTTGCCTTCCAGTCACTCCAACAACATGCTACAGAGTATTTTTTTTAAAAAGCTGTCAAGTGTCTTCTTCACCTATTGTTCAGACAACTACTACAGGAAGGTGTTCTAGAAGCTGGAGTAACCGATTACTGGAATCTTTAGGTACCTCCTTATAGACAGAAGGACACAATTTAATGGTGAAAAGCCAGAAGAGGGACTCTTGCACTCCTAACAGGGAGAGCTGCTTTGGGAATTCTGCACCTGTGAGTCAAAGGCCCTAAAAATCCCCCTCTTGACTTTGGCTGGACCCAGTAAAACATTGCAAAGGGGGAACAGAGGATTCACCATGGAAGAAATGCTGTCTGACAGATGGAGCAGATAACAGAGGTTATTAGCTGTAACACTGTCTTTTTTGCTAGCTTTTGAATACACTGCAATAACGTGTGCAAAGTATTTTGAGATCTTCAAATTACAAATCTCATATAAATGTGAAGTAATATTTTATATTCCAGAAATCTCTTCATTCATAAAATATTCCTTGCCATATGTCTGTAAACTAATAGCAACCACCAAAATGGCATGAAACATGGCAGAAAAAAGTGTGAAAAATAACATGACATAGATCTGATACATGTTCAGTGAGAAGTTTCAGGGGGAAACATTCCAAAGCTAGCAAAGTTTGGTGGCTATCAGAAATGTATTTCTTCTCATTTTGTCAGTGTCTATTAATCCCAGCTATACTGACAGTCAAAGACTAAAAAAGGGAATAAATTAACATTATTGTCAATAACTACATACAGAAGAATAATTAACTCAATATATTTATCTACTTTTGTTACTGGATTAAATGAACGACTGATGACAGGTTCCTTGTTTTCTTTTCCTTCATTTTGTCATTTTAAATGATCTGTATAAAACTAAACAGGCATTAAACTGAAAATTTTAGTAGCATAAAATATATCACAGATGGATTCAGATGATTTCAACTGTCTTGTTAATGTATTATAGCTTACTTATACTTACAAAGAACCCGATTAATAACAGAAATAATCTTTAACCTAATTTACTTTCCTCTCAAAGATAATTCATTTACTTTTCTATTTTTAAAAAGCATATTTTAAAAATTCTGCAGAGAAGTCATGCAAATGAATGCAGTTGTCCAATTCATCCTTGGATATATATCCAGTTTATAATTGGATAACTCGTAACAAACAGTGTGGGCAAAACAGCCAAAGCATTCTTAAATGCTGCTAGTGTCCTGAGTAACAGAACCTTAGTAAATAGTTTTAGGGAAGAAATCAGGGCAAACATGAGTATGGTAAATTGAAAAATTTTCATTTGGACAATGTGAGATGAGGGGAAAAAAATAACAGAGTCAGTTCTGTATTGAGTCTGCCTGTAAAAGCATTCCCTATCTCCCAGCAGCCTTTTCTTCCTCCACAAATAGAACAAGAAATACTTAAACCTCTGATATCACTTCATTCAATGGAGCACAGAACTGAAGTAACTGCCCCAGATCTTTGAGGACAGATGAAATCCCAAGCCTCTGAAGTAAGGACTGAAGCACAGTTTCCCCTGAGCTGACCAAAGATTTATGGCTAGGCTAGGAAAGTTAACTGAATGCAACAGCATTTTTGGAAAGTTAAAGGAATTGACCCGGATGTCTGAGGATTTTTGCATGGCATTAAAAAGAAAGTAAAATATCTTTCTTGCAATGCAACTCAGTGGTAAATGGCTGAGAGCTTGAAACCTTTACCTGTTACTTATGGCATTTACTACTGAGAACACAAACTGAAGGAAGTCACTGGCAAAATCTACTGCTTCATTTATCTTTGTGAAGAAACTACCGAATTCTGAAGAAGTCACTTTTTCTTAAAGACAAGAGCTCATGTCTTTTCATTACTTGGAAATACTGGAGATACCTGAATTCAAACCATGCAAATAGTCTGAGTCCACTTAAATGTAATTTTGAACCTAGGGAAGTCTGGATTCGAAAGGAGGTATTTACTTCCTATTTCCATAAATATTCTGGATCCAGTTAATATGCTGTCTTAGCAAGTGAATTCCTTTTCCTTGCAGAGCCCTAACTTCCATGCAACACAGTACTAGGATTGTGGTTGTGGGTGTGTAGAAGTGACTTTGAGGTAGGTGTGAGTGGAAGGGAACCTTTTGTATTTGCTTAGGAAGGAGCTCCTGAGCCCACTTAGTTTGGCTGTGCTCCGGTTTCTGTTGTCTAGACATGAAATTGCTGCCAAACATGCCAGTGGAAGTTGTGTGAATAGACATGTGTCAGACTGGAAGGTGGCATAAGGAACTCTTTAAACACCCCTAGACACATTTGTTTGCAGAAATGTTCCAAATTCTGTAGGTAAACTAACATTACTCTTGGACCTGTCCTGGTCTATTCAATATCCCAACTGTGAAATCTACTTTTCCCAGAAGATTAATGCCCCAATCTCACCCTGTGGTTCCTACTCTCTAAGTTCAGCTGTCTCTACCACCACTTTTTCCTACTATCTTGCTGAAGCAAAATATAAACCAAAGGTAACCTTCAGCATTCACAATTATTCTCCAGAATTAACTTCTTGGCATTGCTCAATCCTTATCAGCAAAAGGAATCCCAGAACCGACACAGTGAGAGAGAAATTAATGTTAATTCTAAAGTTTAAAAAAAAAAAAAAAAAAAAAGCAGCACCATTCATATTATATTAAAATGCTCATATTATATTAAAATGCTCATCAAATATGTCACTGGGATAAACCAGAGAATATCACACTGGAATGGGTGCGGTAATTTTTACTTTAAGCTTTTATGATGCTGTTATTCAAATATTTCATTCAGCTGTGGTCGCCTTCACTCTGAAAGTATGTTAGAAAATTGGATAGGACTCAAGTAAGAGCAACAAAGAGTGATTGGACTTCTGAAAGTCATTCCCTATAGTGAAAGACTAAGAAAGTTCAATTTATTTAGTTACTGAAAAGAAGGCTAAGAGGACCACAATACCTACATGTGGAAGAGATTTCTGACAGTAGGCAGCTCATTAATCTAGTGAAAAAGGCATAACAAGATCCAGTGTTTAGAAGCTGAAGCTAAGACTACAAATGAGGCACACTTTTTTCACAATGACAGTAATTAACCACTGGTACAATCTGCCTAGGGATATAGTTGATTCTTTATCATTTAAATGCTTTACATCAACATCAGATACCTTCCAAAGAGATAAACCTGTATCTAAAACAGGTGCAGAAAATACTGGATGAGGTTCAGTGTCTGGGGTCTGCAATAAGTTACACTGCATTCTTATCACAGCTGCTCAACACTGTACCTCAACAAAGAAGTTCTCCAAGTGCTCTGCACTTCAAGGACCAATTATCTCATGACCAATGTATCAGTCCTTTGTGTGCAGTTCACTTCAGACCAAACAGAAGCTCTCTCCAAAAGTCATCATGGTTTTAGCGGGTGAAATAAGAACTTTCAGGACAGTTTTAGGAATCTTTAATCATCCTGTGCTAAGTTCACTGTATGGCATCATCACTTCTGGAGACAGAATTACGTCAAAACTACCAATAAGCACCCACTGGAAAGCTATTTGAGCACTGGCTTTGGCTGATGCTTCTACCCAAGGAACATCTGTTGGGCTGACTCCAAGCTAGTACTGGCTGAGTCAATATGTAGACCTTGTAAAGTGTTGGAGCTTTTAGTCTCAAGGCTGCCAAATGGCCTTTCAACATAGCTGGCTATATGAAGAATGAAGTTCCTTCTGTTTAATGAGGTTCTTGGCGTTCCAATTATAAAGGCAAAACGTATGATGAGGTTAGGTAAGCTGTTAATTGTCCTCTCAGTTCCTCAGTAATCTTTGCGACAGAAAACTTGCTCTCTAAGTCTTCAGAATAGATGTGGGAGAAAAAGAACAACAGAGAGACAGAAACTAAAGAAAGCAGGACAAGAGTAAGTAACAGCATTTATGCATAAAATAAGTAGAAATAGCCTGACATATATGAATAAAGAGAAAACAGCATGCTAAAGTATTCAACAAAAAACAAAAGTATTTATCTTCACACAAAATCGTAAACACCCCATCCTTTCATCTCTAGGAAGACACAGATAGAAACATTTAAAATGTAAATAAAAATAAATACTTTGCCTTTAAAATGTGGTATGAGGGTGGAAGGCTCATCAGAAAAATCACACCTGGACCTGCCATACAATATACTTGTTACAGGCTTTTATAGGCTTTTTTAGAATACCTAGTTACTTCTATTTTCCTTTTTTTCTTACTTAAAAGATTGGCAATGGACCAACCTTTAAAAAATACTGAGGAGACATTTCCTTTTTATAAGATATACCTAATTAAGGCAATATAACAGAGATTCAATATAAAATGGATTAGCAATATTCCTCCTATTTGATTGCTTCATCATCTATCCTGACTGTAAATCTTAATGTTATTCTGAAAACTATTTCCTCACAGACATGGATTACATTTCCTAATGAAAAGCTCATTAAATACAGTATTCTTGCAGAGAACATGAAGATAGCATTATTGCTTAAGAACCAGACTCTCAGTCCTGGGACAAGGGAAGAGGAATCTATTCCCTGCTCTGCCCCACACTTCTCATGTGATACTGAACAAGTCACTCTCGGCCGGCTTTGCAAATGTGCTCAGCAGCTGCTTCTTATGATCAGATTACCAAAGTGCTGAAATCTTTTGAAAATCTGGCTATTTATTTTGTTGTTGAATAGGATCAGAGATCTTTTGAAATCTGGCCCCAGTTAGGGTGCTGTGCTCTTTTGAAAAGCTAGCCCTAAATCTGTATATGCCTCAATTTCTCTATTAGCATTATCACCACTGTTCTGCTTCATCAAGAGGATGAGAAACAGCTGGCATACACAGCAATTGAAATCTGAAAGGGGATATATAAATGTAGAGTTGCTCTGATAGTTGTAGACATGTCATATATCATTTAAAAAGCAAACAAAAAACCCCAATTCCTGATTTTTCCTAAACCATTCCAATACTATGGTTTTCTATAAAATCTGAATTGAGGTACGGTTGACAGTATTATCCTGCTTGCTACAGGCAATGTTTGGGAACCATCTATATGTTAAAAAAATGTATTTCTCCTCCTTTCTTTTACGAGTATGAACACACATTTAATGACTTTCTAGATGATGAAATAAGACATGGAATTTTGTATTTGTGTGTAGTGCCACCCCATGCAAAGCCAAGCCAATATTTATACTCTACAAGTAGAACACAAAGTGACAACACACACATGCTTGTGCAGATGCATTTGGCTAACTCTGTGAGTAAGGATTATACAGAGTGACATTCTCAAGCACTGAAATTAAGGTATTTGGAATTGAGCATTTTCTAACAGATACATTTATGAGGAGGACTGCGGCGCAACTGGAGTTAAGGAGTTTATTAGGGATTTGACTTCCTTTCCTTCCTTAATAAAAGAAATCACAGCATGACTGAAACCTTTGAAACAAACAAACAAATATATTCACACCTTGGCTTAAAAGGTAGCAAATAAGCAGAAAAGACATTTCTTAAGGGAGACTGATATTTTAAAACAAGTCTCCAGCAGTGTGAAGATTCTTATTTTTCTTGGAATCTAGGATAGATACAGGGGCTTACATGTTCTCTAAATTGTAAGCTCTCTATGAAGGGTGTTCTTTAATTACAGACAACTAATGAAAACAGTTTTTACTGATCTCTCTAATGTCCTGGGAAAGTCTTTACTATGGATTCATTGTATTCTGCTTTATATCCCTGATTGAAATGGGAGACCGCAAGAGCATAGGGATTTGGTGGAAACTCGATTTCCTTCCTCTGGCTTCAAAGAAAACAGTTACAGAAATTAAGCTGCGTTGATATTGTGGTCAAACTTTGGTCAGACTGTGGTTATACTTGCATTTTATAAAGATGTGAAAACAGTATAGTTTGGTTTTTAAAATTTCTGGTTCTACCTTTAGTAGATACCTTTAGTATCTAAATCTCACTCTGTTGACCGCAGGTATCTAAAATAGCTATGACATGAAAATAGAATTATTATTAAATCCAAATACTTCAAGCTTCACTTCCAGGGCTCTCACTACTAGTTACTCCAAATACTGGGACAGTCACTTTGGAAAAGACTAATAAATTCATAACTGCAAATACACGAGATGGGAAATGTAGACTTAGCCTTCCTATTAAAATAAATGAATAGATAGATAAACAAATTGTGTGTTTTCTTTCACTTCACACAAAATGTTTTGAGTCATAATTTTTTACTTGTAATACAGAATGATGTAACTCTTGGTAAAACAAATATTATAAAGCTCATTCTTTTACACTGCTTTTCTTTAATATCTACCCCTAATAAGGACATGGCTCCCTCTATGGGTTTTTTTGGTTGGTTCGGGGGTTTTTTGAGGCCTCTTCTACATTCACTATTAGTTGGTTATTTCTCCAGCCCTCTATACAGATATATTTATTACCTCAACAATAGGCTCAACAAAGTCTTGAACTGAAGACGTACAGCAGAAGTTCAGATGACCCAGAAAACCAATAAACTACATTAACAGAAGAAACAAAGACTGAGCTCTATTGAGTTGAGCAGGACCTTGAGTATGTCTTTACATTCTCTGCTCAGTTGAGGAGTCTAAAGTATGATAGCTATGCTGAAACTGTTAAATGAAACCATCAACCAGTTCCTTGACTTCTTTAATTTGCAAAATGGGGCACTACAACACATCAAGCTTTACCAAGGCTCTGTGTCCAGAAAACACTCTTCATAGAAAAGACACTTCTGTTCAGAAAAGGACAAACAAAAAGACAAACAGAAGTTTTACCAGACATTGCAGTCCACAGATAGTAACAGCCTTTTTTCATTTTACATATCAAAAACTACAGCAATGATTGCTTTTTGTCTGTTTCTGATTACTAAAAGCAAAAAAGCAGAACAAGCGCTTTTGGCACATGGGATTTATTGCACATCTGTAATTGGCTAACCCCATCATCTGCGTTATTTGAAAAAGTTATGTAGACTGAAAATATAATTTAAAATATTCATGCTTCTAAAAAAGACCACTTGGAGATAACCCATGCAACTTAAAACATGAATGTAAAAATCATATGAAAACATTATTTTAAGGCCTTCTGGAATACTGGACTGTTGTGGCTTTGGCATTTATAGAGAAATTTATACTGGATAAAAATCTGTATCATTATATAATTACAAGAAATTAACTCGTGTTGAATTTGAAAGTTTTCCATGACCTAAACCTCACTGTGAAGGCTGGAGCCAATTCTGCCATCGATACCATTCTCCTCCTGCCATATTTACCTCTGCAAATCTATAGCCCAAACTCTTGCCAAAACTGTCAATATTCTCCATCATTAATTACAATGGAAACACCCACAATCCTTAGCTGGAATGAGGAAGGGATGTTCTCAGCTTAGAAGTGAATTATGAATGCCACAGTGAGGATTACTGTGCACAAAAAGGCATCAACACTGAAGGAAGAAAGAATTAAGTAAAAAGTTGAAATTTGTTTGTTTGTTTCTTTTACCTATTAGCATCCTTCACCCGGTTGTTTTAATTACCAACAGTGCATTAGGACTGCAAAAAATATAGGAAAACAATGCAAGATGAGAATCAAATCTGAGAGTACAAGAGGAAGACATATTTCAGTGTTCCAGATAAGGACTCTCAAAAAGCAAACAAAACAACCCCAAACAAACAAAACACTCAAAAAACCCAAAACACACAAAAGAACAAAAAACAAAAAAAGCCCAAAAAGCAAAAAAAACCAAAAAACCCAAAAAACAACAAAAACAAACAAACAAACAAAAACCCAAAAACCCCAAAAAAACAAAACCGAAAGAAAAACTAATGGCTAAGTAAATGTACTAAAAGAAGAACATAATGATGACCATGCACTGCAAAAATAACCAAGTCAGTGTAACAGCACAAGAAGATAAAAGAGAAGGTGAACTGCAGTGTAACAGAATGGAAACACAGTAGTGGCTGGAGTGTGAGAAAAGATCCTAAAGTAAACTTTTCTATTTCCTTGCTCTTCAAAACACTTACTGTTTTGTAATTTTCCTATTTAATTGTTAAGTTGTAAGGTAGAGTTCTAGCAATAAACAACTCTTCCAGGGACTGACATCTGATTGACAACATTTTAGAAAGAGTATTAATTTGTTACCAGCAGTAAATGTTTTGTGTCTCCACAGAAGAGTTGGATAGAACTTTTTACGATACCAATAAAGGACCACGCGAAACTACATCATTCTATCATTTCTGCTAGCAGAACTGAAAGGATCAGGTGGTTCTTTTTAATGCCTTTCTTCATGAAAAAAAAAAAAAAAAAAAAAAGACAACAGTTGAACTTAAAATGCGAAATACTTTTCCCATAATTTCTGTTCTGCATCACAAGAAAACAAAAGCTTTCAAAGCCTTGTAGCAAAATTAGGTACAAAGCCATAACCAGTAGCCTGGAGTTTAGGACAGCAAAGGTAATAATAATACTGACAATAAGAATAAAAATTACTATTATTATTTACACTTCATTATACTGAAATAAATAAATTTTAGGTTTGATTTACTAAACTGAACAGATCTCTATGATTGAAACTTCATTGTAATTTGCAAATTTTCAATAGGCACTTATGCCACATTTACTCTGAGTTCGCTGATGATCATACCCAGAGTAGTTCAGAAAACCACAGAAATTCCTTTCTCAATAGCAGCTTTCACTTCAATCTGCTTTCCAAGACCAGTTAATACAGTTAATGCATTTAGCTTGGTTCAGTCAATATAAAGTTCCTCCAGTATTTCAAAAATCTGTAATTCTTGCACACTAGAAAATCCAATACCTTATACAAATACTTCAGTATACAATTCATATTCCATTAACTGGACTTGAAATTTCAGAGAATCAAGCTTCCTTTTCATTTATCCATGTTTGTTTAAAAAATATACAATCTCCCTTGTATCTTGGGAATTCTCCCAATAATTTGCCTACAACTGCTTTAAGGCTAAGACAACTCATTACTGCAAACTTCACAAGACCACCACTGCAAAGAAGGGATGATACTGAAAATTCTATTAGGCTGATATCAGAGGTAAGCACATCCTTGTCTGAAGAATACATAAAAGACAATGTCAGGTAACCCATTGAAGCACCCACAGCTAGGCAAACACCAGTGGATGTTACTGAGGGGTTACCCCACTCTGTTTGGAAGATCTGATTTTTTTGTCTTATGTAAGAATTGTACCCTTTTGTTTTTATAGTACTTCTAAAGTTTGATTCAGATACTAAAGATTTCTTCTTTCTCCATCAGGAAAGATTGAGATAGCATTCACTATGTACAGATATTACTCAAACACAGAGCAGGCAGCTCTCAGAGCTTCATGCTTGTGACTCAAGCATTTGGATTCCAGGAGCTCGAGATAAAAATAATGAGGAATGAACAAGAGCAAAAAAAAAACCACAAGAAGAGATAAGATTCTCATTTTGATCAGAAGATATGATATGGACTCACAGAATCATATGCTCATTTAGTTTGGAGAAGACCTTTAAGATCATCAAGTCCAGCTGTCAACGTAAACCTAACAGTCTGTCAAACTATAAGAACTGACAGCAGACTTCTCCTCACAAAGTTTTTGTATTGTTGATGGCTATGACCATGTATGTTCCCTAAACATTGCCATCAACAGTAAGCTGAACAGTAAAGACCAGTAGAATGGATTCTGTACAGGCAGGCACTTAGAGAAAGCTTTACCAAGCTTTCCTGCCTTTGTTGCATCAGTAGAAACTTTACTACACCCTAGTGCTAATGAGCCTATACTGTTGCCAGAATTCTTCCCATAAAACCATTTTTTCCTTATTTTTTCTTAATGTCTCTGCTTGTCTTCATCAACTTTGTGCACCTCAGACATTCCAGTTTATCCTGATATATATTCCCAAAGTTGCACACATCCATATTTTTTGTATTACTGATTGCACTTTCATTCTGAAAACATTTTATGCTTTTCATGTGCACAGGAAACCCTTTTTTATTTTTTTTTTTTCCCTTTAAGAATCTTACTCAACTTTTATTCTAATTTCTGCCTCAACATTTTTCTTCACAACCAACTTCTCACATAAGTTTCACCTTTTGGCAATTAGGGCCTCAAAAGCACAAAGTATATTGGTTTGCACCCTCCTACATTTATAGAGATTGAAAGCAATCAGGTCACAATCACTTGTCACTAGGCAACCACCAACTCCAAGTCCAGTATTCAATTCAGCTTATCTATCACAATGAGATTCAAACTGAGCTACTTCATTTTGGGTTCCCTATCTTTCATGCTAGAAAATCATCAATAATTCTCACAAAGAATACTAATGTTTTACCACCAACAGTCCGAAATTTCCAGTACTCATTTCCTACATTCAAACATCTAAACAACACTATCTTTCTTTTATAGGTCAATGACTAAGCTATCTACTCTTATGGCTGCACTGCCCTATGGCAACATAAACAGGTTTACAATGGATAGACATGATGTTTACAATCACTGTTTGATATTGGTACACAGTCAGACCACTTTATAGTGGCCTACACATAAACAGGAATCAGATTGTCTAAGAATAAGAAAAACGCTTGCAAGATAGGAGGAGGTAAATTACAGGGCTGTCAAGAATTCTCCAGCACAAGAGCATAAGTTCCACACAAAGCGAGATGGCCAGGTTCAGAGACCTTTTTCATAACAAGCAATCCTACCAATACATCTGTGCTATGCTCTTCTGATCTGATTGACCTTTTCATGTGTAACATTGAGAAAACATGTTTTACATCACAAACACTGAGGAAGAAAGTAACTCTTATTTGTTGCCCCTGTAGATGGATTGTGTTAGATAGAATTGTATGGTGGTTTAGGAGAGAAAGATGGTCTTAACAGAAGGGAAAGACTGGCACTATAATGATTCTCCTGCTCAGAAGACAACACTCCGTTTAAAATGTAAAAGGATAACGACAGGTCGTGTTATTTAAAGGGTTTGTACAATGAGATAAATCAGAAAAGAACTGTTTATTTATCTCTTAAAACTGCATACATATTCAGCATAAAATTTATTATAAAGGTATTTAAACTAATGAAAGTAATCCCACTTGACATTTGGGATAACAATTATCATACTTTCCAATTATCATTATTGCTTATTTTGTTTCACAGTGAAGTCAAATAATTTCCTCAGATCAAAGTTCTATAGTATGATAAGACATTAAGTTCATTTTCAACCTATACTTAAATGTTTATTTTATGTTGAAAATGGGTTCATTGATAAACATGTTCGTTTGAAGGAAACAGGTGCAATTTTGCTTTAAAGCATTATTTTTCTTCTAATAAAACAATTTATTTCTTTACCAATGCAGAATGAAATAACATTGAATGCTTTATTGCAGAAATGTCAGAATCATATTTAGTTGCATTCGACCAAAACAACTTGGAGCAGAAAAATTTCAGTTCACCACAAATACTCTCAGCAGCATCTGATTTTTTTTCAAACTGACTTGAGAACACACATGTATACAACTACTGAACTGTGAACTTTTCACTCTTCAGCTGGAATCTCTCATTCACTTCTCTTACAGCAGAAGATAGTAAGCTTATTTTACTTATCTAACATAAATCGTAAACACTTAAGCTAAAAACCAACCAAACAAAACCAACAACCCCCGCCCCCCTCCAAAAAAGAAAAAAAAAAATTTAAAAAGAAAAAGAAAAGGTTGTGATAAGCCCACTCTTAACTTGAGGTTGTGGATAAACTCACAATGAGATTTCTAGTTGTCTTAAATACTCTAGTTTCCATAGGTCATCATTCAGCAGGAAATTATACTTATAGCCTTGCACAAACATTTGTATCTCCAAAGACAGAAATTAAAACCTCTTCAACTAAAAAAGCATGAAAAGCTAATAATTATTTGTTGTCATCATGGTAAATTTCAAGAACAAGGGTTTGCAAAATTACGTAGAGACTACTGGTTTGATTGCTCCTTCGAAAGAAAAAGAAATGGTGTGAACGCTGCCATTATGAACTCTATTCATAAGAAGTCATGAGCCTTCTTTTTACAGTGACAGTGAAAAGGGACACTGGCCCTGAGTCAGTACCAGTATCCTAAAGAATGTCCAAAAAGTATATACATGGCATAACTTCACATCAGCCAAAACCATTCAGAGTACTTCATGATGCCCCACACTACTCCTCTCCCTTTCTTCACTTGAACAGAAGAAAGTACAGCTTAGTAAAAACACCTATGATATAATGAGAAAGAGCATAAAAAGCTGAATGATGTTTGAACATTTTCAGCAACACTTTGCTAAAAATATATTTTTTTAAATTGCAATCAATTATTTAAGGACAATATACCAAAATACCCAAAAATGACAAGTTTTTCAGAAAAGGACTAGAGGGCCTTGTATGGATCAGGCAATCAGAACACCCGAGAGGACTCCAGGTCTCATGCCAAGTAAAGCATCACTTACTGGCATAACATGCAGTTCCACTACTGCAAATATACTTCCATTCCCACACTGGACCTTTCAGAAAACTCTTCTTTTAGTGCAAAAAATTCATCAGCAGCTAATTCACTGTTCTCAGAACATAACCCTTAAATATTGGGAGTCAAAGACTTTTAGAGGGATGAAAACAGGGAAAAAATAGTAATGTGATTCATAATGTATTGGATGTAGCATGTGAAGTATAACAATTTTATTTCTACTGGCTCTAGATAAATTTTGTTTGTTTGTTTTCTGTCATATGGGAATTACACCCTGGTCTTTTAGAACTGAAATTTTTAAACTCATCTGCTGCAAGTTGCATGCGTGTGTGTGTGTATGTTTACAAGGACTAATAATTCCTATGTACAGAAAACCATAGACAATGTATTCCAACAAATTGACTGAAGTGTGCTGTATTAGAAGATGGAAAATTTATCCATTTTTAGCAAATGTCAAATCATTGGCTATTGCTTTTAGGATTAATAAAAGATGTAATGGTTTCTAGATAGCCTCTAAATAAAGATTACTTTGAATGGAGAAATGATTTACCAATAGTCACCACAATGAGATTTCTTTAAAGGTTACAATCATCAGTTATTTAGTTGAAACGCTGCTGAGAATGCCTGGTCATTTCTTGAATAATGCATAATGTTCATTGTAGATTTGATCTGTATTATAAAAATACAGATATTTCTAAAATAATGGAGAAAACTATCTGCTACTTTCCAATTGCTCAAGATATTTCCATCAAATAATTGACTCTGAAAATATTATATGGAGTTACCTGAGTGCTCATTTACAAGCACAACTTGTAGTGATCACTACACAATAAGCAGAAGAAAACAAATTCATCATCCTATAGAGACTTTTAAGAAAAGCTCTGATACATACAGGGTAGAGTAAAGGACATTAACATAATTACAGGATTGTCGGAATTGGAAGGGACCTCTGGAGATCATCCAGTCCAACTCTCCCACTAAAGCAGGATCACCTAGGGCACATTACACAGGACTGCATCTAGGTGGGTTTTGAGTATCTCCAGAGAAGGGGACTCCACAAGCTCCCTGGGCAGACTGTTCCAGTGCCTTGTAACCCCCATAGTAAAAAAGTTTCTCATGTTTCAATGGAACTTCCTATGTTCCAGCTTATGCCCATTTCCCCTCGTTCTGTCACTGGGAATTACTGAGAAGAGTCCAACTCCTTCTTCCTTGCACCCACCCTTTATATACTAAATTGAAATTATTAAATTGCTGCATAATGCTGATGGATGTATGTAAAACTAAGCTTTGAAATATAATTACTAACATGAGCAGACCAACAAATTTGAGAGGAAAACAAAACAAACAAACAAAAAAACCCAAAACCCCCAACCAAAACAAAAAAAAAACCAGTTTCCTGCATGATGTAAATACTTGTCATAAAATTTTCCAAACATCCTTAAGTCTATTCAGAAAATTGTTTGGGCACACACAAAATATAACGTCTACTGGTTTATTGTAGGATTATTAACCACACCCCACATGAAGCTGCAAGCTATTTATGTAAGCTTGTTTATCCATATAAAATTCTTCAAGGGCATCAGAAAGTTACCCTAATAACTGAAAATTAATTTCTTTTGTTGTATTTTCATGAATGTTTGATCAAAATGTGTTAACAGGCTTCTATGTAAGGAGAATCAATAAAATAAAACTGTTCTATGCAGTTAAACACACTTCTGAGGAATTGTTATATAATGAAACACTGTTTCATCAACCTTTATTTTTATGTACTGACATATAAATAATAGAATTCCACTTATTATAAAGCTAAGTGCTCAAACAGAGGGGGAAGGAAAAAATAAAATCCATCTCCATCACCCCCACAACCCTTACATCTAAAGAAATACGTAGCACATCAAGAGATGGGTGAAGGAGCAGGATTATTATATAAGGCAAGCTGAAAAGTTATTAAACTTTTACCTAGCTTTTTCATAGGAAGAAATGCATTGATCTAGGCCAGACTACTCATGCTGTTGTTTAAGAATAAGGTTTTGTTCTCCCTTAAAATTGTTTTCTTCATTAGCATCTTTGCACAAAACGGAAGCTTCACTACTCAGGTATATATTCCACAAGAGAATAATTCCACAAGCAGTTCCCAGATACTCTGAAAACAAATAGAGAGGTCTGCAGAGCTCAGATTTTCCCATAATACAGGACAAATTGTAGAAGTACTGTATGTCTTTTAGCTACACGGATTTTGGGAAGAATTATTTAACAGATGGATCATGGAACGTACAGCTGAGTCCACTTTACATCCACCTTGAAACACTGTTTAATTGCCTGAGAATAAACTCTCATACTGAAAAAACAGGGAGCTTTTTAATGTTATATTAGGGACCTGATAAATCTTCCTATACTCATGATCTGGATGATGTAATTATTTTTTTCTCCATGCAAATTAGGTATGATGTGGCAGATAATATAAATGAAACACAAGAAATGACACAAATATGTCCAGCTACTAAAATCATCAGCCCCAAAATCTATTGGTTTTTGCCTTCTATGTCCATCTCTGTCCACTGAAAATTATAACTTTCCTAAACTAGTATTACTTCTTTTAAATGGAAGAGCACACAAAAGCCCTTTGGATGATCAATACCAGTAATGCTTCACAAGCACCATCCTCCTCCTCTCGCCACCTTCATAAAATACATGTATAAACCTGAGATCAGTACCTAAAAATGTAGCTTTCTGTGCTGTCAAAACCAAGACAACCACAATCCCCAAATTTTGGTCAATTTGAGTTCTGTTAATTCAGCTTGCTCCCTAATTTAAAATACTTATCAGACAGCAAGATACACAAGTAGCATGAATAAGAAATAAAAAATTCAAAAATTGCATTTACACAGGTCATAAGAAACATTATTTAGGACAAATAAGGACAAAGGCTCTCAAATTACCATCTGATTCCTCCATTACATGACTTTTGTGGAAACTCGTGTCTAAAAGATCAGATTTTGGCTCAAAAGTCAACCTAATTTCTACATGCATTACATGATGATTAAAAAAAGCCTAGCCCTTGAACTGAAGCGTTAAAAATTTGAATGTGATGCCCTCAAACTTCAGAAATACATGATCCTGCCTTTAAGGTTGAGCCAAAGAAGTAAGAGTTTGAGTCATCAAATCAAGGAATTATGCTATGCTCCTCTCAAGTGAATCCTTATGTAAGATAGTAAAACAAAGCAATACAATAATTTCTAAATAACTTTACACAATTTAGTCTATACCAGTTTGCAGCTATAAAAGTTAAATCACAGATTTGTTGTTAAAATTAAAAATATATAAAATAAGAGGTTTATTTCACCTTCACATGTTGTCTTTCTCATGCAGACCTCAGATTTCCACATTTGTATCCCTTTAAAGGATTTGATATGCAGGGAAAGAAGAAAGGATGACGGTAAAAAATTCAATTTAGAGGTTACTATAGGCTGCCATGTTCCATACTATACAACATATTAACTCCATACCTTTTACTGATGTATTAGGTGGAGGTCCTTCCATTCTCAAGTTCCACGGAGGATCACCTTGATTAGCAAAGTCCCTCATTTTCAGATAGCTAATTGTAAGTCGGATGATGGATGCCTTGTCAAGCTGGCTGGTAATGGCTGCAGGCAGTGGCAACAACTTTGCCAACTCATAGAATTCAAAATTTTCCTTTCCCCGGCGAGAGCGAGCAGCATCTCGGGATTTTTCCTTCCTCAAAGCTTGTAAACTGGAAGAAAATAAACAAAGAAGGACATTCATCAATATTAGTGTTCTGTCACATTTAACCAATTTGCTTTTTCGTTGCTAGTCTTTTAGACAAATTACGTTTTCAAAATGCTGTTGTGTATGGCTGTACAGACTTCAGGATATATTTAAGAATACTCCAGTCCTTGAAACGATAAAAATTGAGTTTCAGTGGTAGTCAACGTATTCCATAACTACTCCTAACTCATTTGAGCCACTTTCTTCTTAGACTACCTTCTCTTTTTCAGCTGACCCACAGTAACCCAATTACATCTAAAATTGTGCCAAATTCTGACCCTTGGGGAAAGGAGGTTAAAAGCAGATGACTAAAGATGTGCCACCTCTGACTGGAGCTGCAGGGCAGCCAAGATGACCAACAGCTTGTATGGTACCTTCTGAACCACAGAAGTTTAAATCTGGTCTAATAACATAAACATTCCCAGATTTCATGAAGCTGCTTTTTATGAGTTGTTCACCCAATCTGCTTTGGGAACAGCAATCTTTTCAGAGGGTTGAGCAAGCAGTTCATGCAGTTATGTCCTTTATATTTCTGACTGTGATTCATTACCACATACACATCAGACTGACAACATTTTGGTCAGAAAGGACCTTCTGCTCCTCAGTGAGCAGGGGGAAATGCAGACATTCATCTAGTCCTGTTGTGTCCATGTATCACCTGCTACCACCCACATGCAACACCTAGATCTTCTGATCTATTTTTGAAAATAAAAAGTTTCAGTTGATTTTGATATATAATAGTAAAGCTTTGCAAGGGCAAAATGATTAAGTTTTTTGGTTGCACAGTTTGGGGCAAAGTACACAGTAAACTGTCCAAAGGATTAGTAGTCAATGTGTAGATAAGATAGAGAACAGATATTGTCTCTTGTTTTTAAATGAGAAGTTCAAGTTGTTTGTTTATAGTGTTTTTTTGAGACAGAACAGACTGTTCAACTCAGGATAAGTTTGACCATAGCTCTGCCTTGGTGCACAGAGGTTGATGCTGATGCTCGGGTTGGTGTGAGTGGAAACTGTTTCCAGCCCTCACAAAGACTCTTTCCTTCACTTCATTTGCTTACTTCTTAATTTGATGGAGTTACAGCCACAATGCCATTAGCTAATCACCGCTTTACAACAGAGCTAGAATTCAGCCACTGTATAATGCAACAACAAGTGCTTCCCTCAAGCTCCCAGAGCTCTTCCTGAAACCTTGGATTTTATCAACAATAAAACCCAAGGTGGCCAGATCTAAAAAAGCACTCTGAGATATGGAGTAGCACAGTAAAATTCAGGCACACAGATCTAATACCATGATTCTGAGACCTCTATTTACCTATCTTTCTATATTGGAAATAACTTAAACAACAGAGGTTCTTTTCTTTTAATATTCTTAACCAGCTGCATTTTTGTGCATTTGCACCTGTCTCTGCTACCTCAGACTTGAAAGGGCCCAAATTAGCTGGCTCTTAAAACACAAATCCCTCCATCACAATACTCTGAGAATGCTAAACAAACCGCATTCCCTACACAATCCTATACTAACAGCAATTATATTTTTTTTTTAAAAAAAAAGTCTGGCTAAGGAATAGGAGTGGTGAGATAAAGATACGGAAGTGTTATGTCCTTAGCCACAAGTAAAGAAATACCATCCTACTGAATCAGACACTAAATCACATACTTGTCTTTATGAACTCTATATAGACCACTAGCAGTTAGAGTTGTGTATTGTATTCTAGGAAAAAATTCCCTGAAAATAAAATTTCACAGTGCTTGTTTCAGATGCATCTCTGACCAATTCCAAACTTTAAATATCTATCAAAGATGTGTAAAATCTCTTAAAAGGTGCATTAAATACAGCTGGTAGAAATATTTTGTGTATACACAGAAACCTGGAAGCTACAGTTTTGTGAGGTGTGAACTGCCCAATTAATTCCAGCGAAGTAAGATACTTTGTACAAGTTCAATACCTGCAACAGTAACATAAGGGAGAGGCAGATGTCTCTGCTCAACTACTTTCAAGTGAAAATCATAGATGGCCTTTAATACTTGCCATCACCCTTCTTCTCCAGAAGCCAAGTCTGAGGATCCCAAGTCCCTGGCATGAAGTTTGAGGAGCCCAGAAAAGCTAAGATTCTAGACATGTTGCAAATGTTGCATTAAGAGGTTCAAACCTTCTTGCCAGTGAATTATAAACCTATGTAAGAAGGGAGGCTCAGGGATACAGATCTCAGCAACGTCTGAAATTGAAAATAGAAACTGTATGGTGAAAGAATATTCCTTATCTACACCAAAGACTGAATCCACAGTTGACAAGTCATGTACAAGGTTGAGGAGATTGCTAAACTGAATAATATATTGCCATGTAAACTTACATAATGCATCACTGTATCACCAACAGTTTGCACTGGAAGTCAGTTAAGCTGAAAATTTGAGCTACCTGGGTAAGTAAACAGCATCCTTTGAAAGTCACCTATGTGAATTCAAACTTTTGCAGTAAAAAAATTCCAAAGCACAAGATATGGGGAGATCATATAATAGACATACAAAAGCAGCTCCTGAGAAACAACATTATCCATAACACACTTTTCCTCCCAGCCATTTGGTATGTTGTCACTTGTGGAAGCTTCACCAAGTCAAACAGTTTGTAACTGGTTGTACTCTCAGCATCAGCGCATTAAGTAAAATTTAGAAACAGTATCTGTCAAAATGTACACACACCAGTCCTAATTTCTACTTTACACCAGCCAAATACACTGGGAGCACCAGACACTACAGTTATGCTGACACAATGTATCCTTAATTTCGGAGTAATGATTTCCTCAGCCGAATGGAGGAATTCATTAGATATGACCTAAACACCACTGTTAATCCTCTCTGGCACCTGTGACTCCAATAGGCAACCTCAGCATCATCAACAGATTCTCTTAACATAGTAAAGTGCTTGCAGTGATAATCCCAAGAGGATACTAGAAAAGAGGAGTGTGAAGCTCACAACAGAAAGGAGCAGTGATGGCACCAGAACAAAACTCATGTTGGGTCCTGACATAAAACACTGGGATTAGAGGTGGTTCTTGGTAACATGAATTAACTTGCTGGAGTATCATGTGGCAAAAACACCAGCAGGTTCTCATTACCTCCATATAATGAGAAAAATAAAAGTGTGGGAAACTATACCTATGTTTAATAAGTGGATATCACAAAATAGAAAGCATGAAGAAAGCAAGCCTTACATGTGTACAAGCTCTTGTATGATAGGGAAGTTCCCCCCAGTAGACAAAAAAATCTACATATGCTATCCACAGTACCAAGAAAGTAATGAGGGAAATCTAACCAAGGGACATAAATATTGCTCACCCTTTGGCTTCCATGGAGGAAGGGAAGGAGCTCAGATAACTGGATCACAGTGCATCACTGTACAATATCAAGGATGGCAACATCATACAATGGTGAAACATCATGCATTTCCTCAAGAACATACTTCTCAAAGAATTTCCATATACAGAGTACTCTAAAGAAGAATAAGAGGTTTCCAGATGCTAGCTCCTGATAATTCTGAGATGCAGTACCATACAAACAGCACACTAAATGACTAGGAAAAATAATGCAATTTTAGATACCGGATTTCTGAAATATATTATTTTCCTTTTAGGGCCTTTCCAGATGGACAGATATATAAAGGAGGTCTGACTTTTATAGATGAAAGGGTACAATAAATGCTATCATATAATTTTTAAATGGTATACACAACATTTATAAAGGAGATTTTCTACTGAAGACACAGCAGATGCAGAAGACATGATAATATGGTGTTGCATAAAAGTTTTATTGGTACTCATAATTCACTTGTGATTTCATTGTGCTTGTGGTCATTCCAAGCATAACCTGCTTCATATTTTATTTCACATCATTTTATATCTTTTATATCCATAAGCATACACATGCATCCATTTCTACGTCCACACCCACAACCTCCACATGTCTGACAGATCATCATCTGTCACTTTAAAGATGGGACAATCACAGCTCCTAATTTTTGCAGCATATAATGGCAATCAAACATGTTACAGTGTATCAACAGATGCACTGACCTACATTAGCGATGATTTTTTAGCATACCGATACCTTGCTTCTGTGCCTCAGTTTGGGTGGTAAAAATCACTGAAATAATTTAATTGAGTTTGCATTTTGAATGAAACCAGGGGAATGCCTGTGATTACAACTAAATATTTCTGTCTGCAATTTCAACATATGGCTTGGAAGCATCTATATTGCAGACTTGCCCAGGTTTAGAAAGGCAGCTCATTTGCATTTCACCTACACTGTTCCCTTAAACCTGATAGAGGGAAGACCCCCTAAATGGGCTTCTCAGAGATGTCAGTCTCCCCTTGCTCAGCTCCACATAACAGCTTCAGTGGGGTTTTATGGTACCCTCACAATAGATATCATAAATAGAGATTGGACTGGGGATGTGGCCATAAAGCAAGGATTGAGAGACAGACAGGCTGCTAAGGTCCAGATAGAATGGCTCCAGCCAAGGAGGGCTTGCTTGTCAGCTGAGTACCATCAAGGTTTTTGCTCATTTTCATTAACTCATTGCTCATTCTTTCATTAAGTGGAGAAGTATGGCAAACTCTTACAAAGGATGTACAGCATTTTTTTTATAATTCAATTGAAATCCTCCCTGATTTGGGGAAAAACTTCACAAGCACAATAAGTATACCAGAATAGAGCACTTTTTCTTGTAATACTAAACAGTATCATACATAGTAATTCAGCTGTTATCGACCACTAGCAAATTTCTTAAGCCTCTAACAACAATATGGATTAGCAGCAGCAAAACCAGATACAGTACAACAATAACACTTAACAATATCTAATAATGTTTATAACAAGCTTTATTGAGAATAAAGCAATATTCATGTGTGTTATATCAGTCTAGTCTTTTAGATGCAAGGATCAAAAGGTCCACTATAAACATCATACAACTCTCCAAAGACCCTAGTCAGAGATATGTTATATTCATTTCACAGAAATCAGATACATGGGAAGGATGTGAAACATCAGAGCACACAAGGAATCTGTGACCAACAACATTAAACTAAGCTAAGTGATCCACCCCCATTGGTGCTCTGAATGACACTTTAATTTATATATGTCCTTCTGTATTCTTTGTTTTCCAATATAAAGAACTGATGAATGCTTGCTTCCTATTGAATTTAATTGTAGTATTACAGAAGGAAATAAATGTATGCTGCTCCCGAGTCCACAGTTGTGGATTTGTGCAGTTCCATGTGAAATATACAAAAAAGATCCTATCTACTTACCTTGTTCTGCATTAATGACATGACATAGAACTTCTGTACTGTGGACATTTTTATATTTAGATCAACATTTGATCCCTCCCCACATTGTTTTTTTTTTGTTGTTTCTCTTTTTCTTTTAATAATTCATTTACATAACTTCTGTGTTTACACCAATGCAATATAGTGCACAAGTATGACAAGTTAACCAATGCAAATATTTATACATTCTGATCTATTACAGGAATAATTGATTATATGTTCCTTCACTTAGCCACATTCTTAAGGCAACTCTTTTCTGGGTCTTCAAGCTGACCAATGCAAACAATGAGGGCAGCTAAGCCCATTTATAACAATAATTACATAGAAAAGCTGATTCTTGATGTCTGGGCAAATCATTAAGATAATGTCTAATTCCACCTATAGGTGGTCACCCATAGGTCATGTTCTGGCCTATAAAATGTTGCCATTTCACTGATCTCACAGGACAATTACACTTAATTAGAAGTTCAAAGAATGGAACAGCATCAATAGTGAAATGATCCAATTATTTGGAATATTTATTTATTTTGCTTCCATGTGACTCTTCTTATGCCTAAAGTTTGTTTCACAAGTATTCATTAATAGTGACACCTCAGAAACAGTGTTCAATCCAAGAAAATAAGAAAATATCCATCTTAACAGCTGTGTGCATTTTAAGACTAAGAAAAAAAAAAGGGGGGGGGGAGGGGTAGGAGGCCAATATGGAGAAGTCAAGCAGAGTAACCTGCACTACACAACTGCACATACTGCAACTAAAAAAATCCCGACTGGTAAGTCAAGTATCATCACTGGTGGCAGCACAAGCCTAAAGCCTCCTGTTGTCAAGGGTTTTTGTTATTTTTGTTTTTCTAAAGCTCATGCTCTAGAGAGAGCTCACAGATATGTATGAAACTGAATATTTTTCAGTGTAGTAGACAAGAGTACAAAAACAATGAAGCAGGAGAGCTCATATTCCTCTAGATATGAATTAAAAGAAATAAATACTCTCCAGCTTCCTAAGAATAACTCAGTAAGTTCTGAAAAACTCATAATGAAACTATGTTAATACATTTACCTTCAATTTCTACATAGCATTTTACTATCTCTGAGGGATTTTTTTCTTTTGAAAAAACTTTGACTGATGTTTTCTCCATTTTCTTTGCTTTTCTTTTTTTTCTGCTGTCCTATTCATAGACTGCCTTTTCACACAGATAGTGTCTGAACTGAGAATACAAGAACTTCAAGACTAATAAAAAACTATTAAGCTGTTTGAAAGAAAAGAGTACTTTTGTGAGGGTAGAAGCTCCAAAAAAACGGGAAAGGGGGGGAAATCAAAAGCCACATTAAATTTACACTTTTTCTTTTTTTTTTTTTTTTTTTTTTTAAGTACATCTGAGAAGTCAGACAGCAGATTTTTATGGATTTTTCTACTTGTTTGCTTAGGAGATTCGAACATTGCTCAGTCTCACTATTTATCAATTAATCTAGCATGCAGCCTCAAAGGAAAAAGGTCGACCTGTATTAAAAATTCATCCATCAAAAATTCATCAAAGACTTCAGCATTTTAACTTGCAAACCTTTGAACACCTGCATACTTGCCAGATCTGTGGTCACAGTTAACTAGAATCTATAGTTACTACAGCATCTACTCTTGGTCTGACATGAGCTGCATGAGGAGACTTCCAGGTGAAAGCACAGTGCATAACCTAGTGAGCCACACTGCTTCTCCTCAGACCATTTTTCTCATCAGAAAAGGGGTATCTGACATCTGACTAAGTTCAAAGTCAGTCAAATCAGACCCTTTCAATCAGCAAAACCTTTTCCATGGTGATCATATTTGCCACACCATAAATATCACCATTCTTATGGTGTAAAGGTTTGCCAAAAATGTAAATGAAACCACTATCTAACATTACCTTTAATAGCATACTCCACAAACCGAAGTCATTTAATGCTGTCCAAGATAAATTAATGTTTTCAGAAGCCTCTTTAATGTGTGAAGAAAGCTGTATAGCATATGCTGGAAGTTAAAGCTGGAACCTTCAAGTTCAAGGTAAAAACTCTGCTGCTTAACTAATGCACTGCTCATAGCTGTCATCATTAATTTATGTTAGCCTCTGTAAACATCAAGAGTATAATAGGCCAATTTCACAACTAAATATAGATGCACATTTTGCCCTTATATAAATGGCAGATTGCTGCTGTAGATCATCACTGCAGCAACACGTCAGCAAAGATGCACTGTTTGATGGTCTGATGCTCACACAATATATAAAACCAGTTGTAATGGTTGTTTGGAAGCAAAGTGTAACATAGCAGCAAAATTTCATTTGTTCCACAAACTCAGGATATATTAAGCTTGGCTGACAAAGAATGTTTGATGTGCTAAATCAGTTTGACCTTCGTTTCTGCTTTATATTTCTCATTTAACACATGAAATGACCATTATTTTTTCACTATATAGGAAAATATCACAGAACTGCTTCCTATTAAAAAGCCTCTTTTTCCTGTAGATAGCAAAAATACACGTTGCCAAATGTGCTTTAAAAATTATTGTAAAAATAACGTGCAACTTCTCAAAAACAATGTGTATTAACTAAAGCTTTTTACTACGTCATTAAGAGCTCAGGTTGTTTTTTAGTGGCTGTTGTTTGAAAGCAGAGGTTTCTTCTATTTTCCATATGTAAACATGTTCCAAGGAAAATGTTTGTGTATGCTTGAACTAATCGTTAAATTGAACATTTTATCGGCAATAAGCACCTTTGTTGCAATGTTTAAGTAACACGATTTACTTCCAAAGTGAGTCGTTAGAAGATAATAGGAATCTGGCAGGTTTTTAAGGATTACAAACTCACCATCCCTATACAATGTTTTAAAACTAATGTACACTTTGGCAGAGGAACACTTAAGTGATCTTGGATATACCAGTTCAAGCCCAAATTCTACAACCAGAACACTAGTGTTTTGATCTTTTTTTTTTCTTCCTATGTTGTACCAAGGAATTGCCAGCCTTATTATTAATAGAGAAACTGCATTTTTATCAAGCAATTTGGCAGCACCCAATAAACAGTGCTTTACCTTGGAGCAACTTGTACATTTCACACCTTAAATTTCTATTTACCAAATCAGCTAATCACTTCACAATTGAACTTCTCAGAACAAAAAATTATCAATTAAAGTGGTTGAAACTCCTGCAAATTATCATTTAGGAATGAAGTAATTGCTTTCATCAGGGCAGAAAAGCCCGCCAGAACAGAAATGTCACTTCAGATTAGTGTTCTCACTCCTGAAGCTATGGATGACACAGCTGATATAAGACTAAATGCCAAGACCAATCAATTGCTTTTGTGGCTCTGTTCTGAGCTGCTGTAAAAGGGGCCATTTTCTAGGATCTACTCTTCATTATAGTAAATGCTATCTCCTTGGTAACATAATTCCATTTCTCATAAATTCCGTCTGAGAGCATTGTCCTAACAATGGATGTTTGTGGAAAAGAATGCTGTTGGTTTAATGCAAAGAAATTAAGTGTGAACGGCTGTCAAAGTGCTATAGTTTGCTTGTTCTTAAACATAAATTGAAGTCTTTACATTAAAAACAGAATACTTTGGCGGAAATTAACAATCTGAACAAGTGTAATATATTGCATTTGGAATTGGTGTGTTTCTGATTGCAAGTTTTGGCTGGGTTTTTTGTTTTTTTTTTCTGTATACCTATGTTCTGTCTATAGTGGGCACACTCGTCCCTAGCAAAGATTTGTCAGTTTAAAAGAGAGCAGATAAACACTCCACTTACTTCACAGCAGTGCAGTTAGGAAATGTGAAACTGCAGAAGAAAACATGGTCTCATTATCATATGGCATGCTATTTGTTAGCAAACTCATCTGTGTATAAAAGCTGCCTTTGAACTGAGCCCTTACTAGAAATATCTATATTTCAATTTGTATTGTTCGGCTTCCTAAAATCTGAGTTATGGTCTCCAATTAAAAGGATATCTGAGAAGCTAATTTGGTGGAACAGCAGCAATTTCCTGCACTGTTCTTCTCATGACTGAAGTTTAGAAACAAATTCAAGATTACAGATTTTCATTCAAAACAGGATGAAAAGTATTCCTCCCTCAATGAACATAAGCAATTCCAATTAACAATAACAAGAGTTATGCGACAGGAGAATATATTACCGAATATGTAAAGCAATTTATTCAGCATAGGATGAAAAGTGCAGTTTTACTATAGTATTTCTAAGGGTAACCAAAGAAATAGCACAGGCACACTGTTGCCAGATTATGACTATAGACCTGAATGTTTACAGATGACCTAAATATGAATTTTGTTAGAGTTGGCTGTGGTGTCTGTAGCTATCTGCCCCAACTTTGTTCCTGAGCCAGGAAATAAAGGCAAGAATTTCAACCTCTCGCTTTCACTGCTGCCACATAAATAATATCTTTGTTGTGTGTTCTCAATTACTATGATGCCAAGACCCCTTTGTGAAGAAAAAACCCCATGCTTTATTTCCCTACTCACTCAAAATTATCAACCTCATCTCCTCATTTTCTCCTTCACACCTAAAAGTTATGCTTATACTGATGGGTCTTGTGCTGAACACGTGCAATGTGTAGTCACAAATCCTACTAACAGGAGTTCTGACAAGACCTTCTGTGAAGAGGAGCTGGAGGGATACAGGACACACTAGCACTGCAAACCAAAAGGGCTACTGCAGTTTAGAGGCACAAGTTGAGTTATCTTAACAATGACAACAGCACAGCTTCAACAGGACAGACAATGTGCTGCATGACCAGTGTCAGCCCTGAGTCCTGCATGTTTTTTGCTACTTGTGATAAAATCTGGACTTACAGAGGTCATTCCGTCACTGATACTCAAGATATCTAGTTTAAAAATACCTCCAAGCACATAAAAAAAATGCAAAGAAATAAATTAAAAGAAAAATCAGCAGCAACAGCCAGTCTGAGCTGCAGTACAGATGCATTTGTTGAAATCACAAAAGAAGGCATGTATGCAATTTTTACTTATTTTCAGTCTTAGGAAGACTCTGCTGCCTGTGCAAGCCTGTTGGAAGCCTATTTTTCTCAAAGCACAAGCTCCCCACTCCAAGGGACAGCCTTAGCTGTTAAACCACTGCCTTGGTTGACTAAAAATGAGCTGTAAGGCCTTTCACTTCTAGGCCCCTGGCTTGAGCCCTAAGAGTAGTTCAGTGTAAAATAATTTCAGTAGAGCATAAGCCAGGAAGGTTTTCACAAGCATGTGCCTCTTCCACACATAGTGCTGCTGAAGTAACTGATTACTGCTTGCACAGTCCAGGACAGGCTACCTTCTCCACTAAGTTTCCTTGCACAGGGACTCCATTTATTTTCTATTTGATAGTATGGGTCAAGTGGCAACTCTGTCACTGGAAACACTGGTGAAAGGCAGAAGTAGTTGGAGGAAAAAGTCTGTCCAGAAAGCATTAATTTGCAAACAGAAAAAAAAGATGAAATTTTTAGGCCACCTGTTTTTTTCAAGTGTAAAGCAACAAGTTAGATACCACAGTTGCAGTAGGGTATGGAGTTTTAAGAAACAAAAGCAGGTAAGTGCATAAGTTCAGACACAGAAGAATGACCTAAAAAAAGACACCACCCCAAAAGAACACACAAAAGCCAAAAATTCCTTCATAAGTTATTACTAGCATTTTCCAAGAATGGCTTTATGCCTCCTAGATGTTTCTTTTTCCACAAGTCTCCCCTCTAGTCAAGAATTTCCAGTTTTCATTAGTCACCAAGTTTTTCTAAAAATGCCATATGAGAAATCAAAACTAAATAATATTTGTGCCCTCAAATTAACCTCTTCAGAAGATGAGATACAATAATGAGCCCCAGAATGCTAAGAAACTCACAAAAAAAAACCAAAAAACAGTCCCCTTGCTGACATCTTCCATCCCCATGACATTTTCCATTCATAATAAATGAATAAATAGAAGAAAACCTACAAAAAATGGTTGAAGTACTTAGCCCGCAAAGGATTCAATTCTATGTTTAACATTTTATTAAAAACACAGCCTGCATTACCATGTTTCACTGCAATATAGTAGAATTGCTTAAGTGTAACAGATTAATTAAAATCCTTTTAATTTCAGTCTTCTACAACCTTCTTTAAGAAATAATCTTTCACTTGAAATTTTTCATGCTGGTTCCCAGCTGGTCCCCAGAATGAAATTTTATACGTAGATAGATAAAAATTTATCGAACCATTTTTTAGCTATATGACTGTGTGGATTTTAGGTGCATAACACAAGACTTACAAGGTCATATGAACAAGACATGATGTTGTATTTTCTGTGGTTTTGATAAAGCGAGAAAAAAGTGTAACCCACATCACTACTGAAGGATGAGCTTCTTCCTTGTTTCACTCAGAGACATCTGTAGCAGCCAGACATATTACTGGGCACATGTGTTTCCTGAAATGCCAAGAGGAGTCTACTGCTGTCAGAGGTCATGCACTCAACCCAGACCGGGAACTTCCTCACACAGTGGTAATTGCCATGCTTCAGGTATGCTGCTGCATATTTCAGTTTTCAAGCACTCATGGCAGACCTAAGATAAAATTTCTAGATAAGGTTTCCAGAGGTGCTATAACACAAACCAAATCTCCTCAGAAACAACTCTAATTAGTCACTACACCTGATGCTACAAGCACTTTATGACTGAAGCAGTGATGCCAAAACCCTTCCCTCTAACATCTCCATCATCGATTACAACCTGAAAACTAAAATGTAACAGTTAACCAAAAGCTTCATTTTAGCAGTTGAGAAATAAATCTCACATCTTGAGTAATGCTTATATTATTCAGTAACATTCAGCTACAGATAATAGTAGCAATAACCTAAATCCATCAGACTGCATGCATCAAAGTCATTAAAAAATGCACAATGACTGCCCAGGCTACACCTCAACCAAGGAGTAAAACTCCTTGCAAAAAAGTCTTCCCCAGAAAGTGCTAACCAGCCACCAAGGTCAAGAAATATGATTAGCAGCAAACCAGGAAAGAAAACAAGATCCAGGGGTAAGATCCCTCCTTAAAAGCTCCTTGCCTCAAGTGGCCACTTAAATCACTCAGCAGGTGAAGTACCTCCTAGCAAGATCTCACAGGTCTAGATCAGTGAGGAATATTATGATTATCCAAGAACTACCTTCATCATGATGCAACCCAGTATTTCTGGTTTCTTTTGCAAAACTATCAGTCTTAATCTGGAAACTCCAAGAAGTAAAGAATTTCTATCACTAAGCAGCTGCAATGTTTAAATTAGCCTCACCATTAACATTTTGTGTTTTATTTTCAGTTTCAACTTTGCTGAATTCAGCTTTCAGCCAGTGAATCTTGCAGTTCCTTTGTCCACTAAACAAAACAAATTCCAAATATGTGCTATCTTCTTCCTGCCTGAGTAATTACAGGCCATGATCAAGTAACCCTTTTACCTTCCATTTGACAAGATACTCAATTGACTAAAACTCAGCCATCATTCACTTTCTAGTCTTCATTTTAGCAGTCTCTTTTTGTCAACATGAAAACACCTAAAAAAATCCTACACTTAACCCAGTAGCAATCGTCAGTGAGTAACCTAATTTTCCATGTTCTATGTTTCAATTGTTATGTTTAAAGATTATTCTAGTTCACATCTGAAACAGCCTAATACTGGACTACAATGCTCTGATACTCTTAAAACTCAAGTGCTTCCTTCCACAGGGGGTCCCCAGAAGAAAAAGACAGCGAGATATAACTATGAACTACAACATCAGTTGAGTGTTTTCCCCTGTATGCTATTCCTAGGCAGTGTCAGTATTTGTGTTTCAGAAATTGAAATTGATTGGTAAGTTCCATAGGCTACAGAGCACATAAAATAGGAAAAAGAAAACAATTTGTTAATTCTGGAAGCCAACATATTGTCTCCCAGGCATGTAGAATTATCTCAGTCTAATCTGGACTGATTCACTGCAATCATTTCTTGATTTTATTTCTGAGGAGTAAAATAATCACTTGCTCTGAAGACACTAAAGAAAGAGTTTCTTTTATATTACCTCAGAATTTTTGGTGTAAAATGAAAGAACTGGGTTAAAGTGGTAGAACTCAGAAACAAACAGGCATTCTGTAAAAGTTCTTAAATTTTCCTCAGCACAAGATATGCATTTATTGCTTACCCAGACTTTTTTTTTTCTATTTACCCAGTGAACTGAAATTTCTCATAGAGAGAAAGACTCCCATGTTTCCCAGCATGGACTGCTTGGATTGACTGGACTGTCACCTGTCCAAAACAGTTACCTAGATGGTAATAGTAATAAATAATAATAATTAGTAATAAGGGAATAAATAAAAATGAAGTCAACGTTACTCCCTTATTATTCATCCACAGCATGATGCTTTAAAATCATTTCATTTTTAAACTCTATCCAACTTGGACCAGCATTTCTCCTCCTAACCTTTTTGCCATCTTCCCTAGTGCTCAGACCGCTACAGGACACTCCATCACTGTGGGGCTGACCTGTGAAGGTGAACAGGGATGAAGAGTATTTAAAGCATCAGTGTGAATCACTGAGGGCAAACAGCATAATTTGTCACAGATGGGCTGGTGGCAGAATATTATTATTCCTCCAAGGCTGCTGAAAACCCCTCAGATTTCTGTTAGCCATCAGGCCAGCAGTGTGGCTCAACATGGACAGTACACCCAGACCTCAAAACCACTGGTAGTGGTGTTCATGGCTCTAGATTTCAAGTATTTACCAAAGTATGCCCAGACACATATACTAAGGCTCTGTCATACAATATTCCTATGGCCATGGGTTTAATTATTTATTATTGAGATGTCCCCAAAAGCCGTTACTCACAATGATGTTCGAAACATGTAACAATTAAGGTGGAATCTTCAAAATTAGTGCTGGCATATTCTTGGTTCTAGTGAAAAGATGCCTTGGAAGCTGTGTTTGAAAATGCCACCATACCCTATTTAAAATTTGTCATCTCTGGGATAACCTCAGGCAAGTAAAGCAGAAATACTTTGGAGTCAAGGGGAAAGAAAACCAATATACATCTGTATATTGTTATCTTGGAATTTACCTCTTGATAGATCTACAAGCTCATCAGAAGGAGAAAGAGGTGCAATGACTGCTAGACTGCTAGTAATAGCTACTGACTGATGCTTAAAACCAGCAATCGTATTAGGTTTGTGGGTGGGGGGTTAGCTACAGAAAACGAAGACGAAAAGAAGGAACCATCACAAAGAGCTATTATACCTGACGGGCTCTACACAAGACAGATGAAATGTGAGCTTCCGTATTCAAAATAGAAAGGATACAATCATATGTCTGGTTAACTTACAGGAAATAGTTCCAGAGACAATTTTATACTAACTACAGTGATTTGAGCAATTTTTAAAAATAATACCAGCCAATTTCTCTCCATTATGCTCTGCTGGCAGAAAATAAAACATTTTTCTTTGAAATGATTGCCTCTGGTTTTGTTAAATCATGCAGCCTGTCAACATGTGGTCACCAGTTTTACACAATCTTTCTGCCTCTCTGGAAAAGAATGAATTTGCAGCATGGTCCCTGATATAAATACGTAATCTGGCATCAGTTAATGTTGTTGCTATTACTACAAGACAGACAGATAAGCAACTGCAATATTGCAATATGAAAAAAACATCTAAGTTGAAATGATACATTTTGAATTCAAATAAGACAGGGGTTTTGTTTTTCTTAAATACTAGTGCTGGCAACTCCTACCACTAAAGAATTAAAGGCAGAAGAAAAGAATATAGAAGGAGAATGTCAGAATCTAATTCTGTCACCAGATGTGCCTGCCCAACTCCATTGATTTCAAAGGACAACACAGACCCTTAGTGTTAAGTGATTTCATAAAAGTAAATATTTGAAAAACAAAATGAGAAAAAAAATGTAGAATCCTTCTTTTGGTACACAATTGTTTCAGCAGGCTCACAGCAGCTGAACAAATTAAATCTCAAACCTTTTGCTGTCAAGTGGGAATCATGTACTAATAATCCTATAACTGTTTGATTGGGATATGTGCTCATCTCAGCAATGTGACTAAATGTCTGGAAAAAGTGAATGGAGAACAAAACCCCAGAAAGATAAAACCTATTAAATATGACTTTAATAATCTTATGTTGAATTAACCTTTATGAGACAATTTGGTTTTACTCAGAGAATTTGCGTATTTAGTACTCTTTTTACACCAAGGTTTTCAGGCTTGCACTTTGTAAACTCCTTTGTATACTGGCTATAGCACACCTCACAGATCTTTTAATCTCTACTTAAAGATGAAGAGATACAGAAAATCAGTCTAATTAAGCCATGACTGTTGACAACAGCAGTGGCTGTGATTTCAGCTTACACAGCTATTACTTGTATTCTTAGGAATGTCTACTTCAAAAATGCATGATGAGAAAACCTGTGCTTTTAAGAGCAAGGGAGAAAAAGCAGCTGAAGTGTTGTTTGTAATGCAGAAGGAGTCGATGTATCTGTATGATGGTTAATGCCTTCCAGGCACTTGGGGACTTCACTAAGCAACAGGGTTTACTACAGCTTTAATAAGGTGCAAATACTAATTCCCATGTCACCAGCCCACTGAGAGATACTACTGACATGACAAAATGGGATCTTGATTATTGTGCTCAGGTGACCTGTGTCAGGGGCTATGAAGATTACACCCATGTGTACTGATCCTTCCGTTTGTGACTGTCTCCTGTAGAGAAATCAGAATCCAGAGTTCCATAATTGCCTCCAGCATGCCTGAAAAGTAACAGACATAAACAGACCAAAGCCAGTGCTAAAATTCTGTCCAAGTAGAAGGAACTTTTTCTACCAAGTAGTTTTCAACTGAAATGCCAAAACCACTAAGCAGCTTTAGAGACCGTTACTGCCCAGTCCATACAAAAAAAAAAAAAAAAAAAAAAAAATTAGCCTGATACATAAGAAGATTCAACATTAGGAGATATGGACAATAAAAAGTAATGACTGTATGACAATAACAAAACAAGTTAAATCATATAGAAGTTTGATTTTCATGTTACTTAAAGATTTACTTATGCCCACAGTCTTCAAAACCTAAGAATTCTTGTGCCAGTTTTAAAAGTCTTATTTAAAATATTTTACGAGTTCAGTTTACATTAAAATCTCAAATAAAATAGCATGGATGCTTTGTGTGGCCATCTGCTACTCTCATCAAGTGTCTCTAGTGACGAAAATGAGGATTCTAGTAGTTTTACTGCAGAGATAATTGAAGCCTTTCTAAGAATAATTTCTATTCAGTTCTTCAGAGCCAAATTTTGCCCTTGGATCTACACTCTATCTTGTAATATTGGAACATGGTTCTTGTTTGAGCAGTTAATATCAGACTGAGTATAAAATAAGAGCCACTAGTATTCTTCCATCCCTTTATAAAGATGATGTATTACATATTTTGGCAGATGCTTTTGGGGAGCACTGAGCAGGCGCTTATATATAAATTATACAAATAATGCTGATATCAGAGGCTGACTGTCAGTGATATGAGTGATATGAGTTTCTAATTTCAGTCCTACAACTCACTTCTAGTGCAACTAAGAGCACAAACGCTAATTTGACCCACACTCACAATAGCAGCCTGCTGGAAAAGCTGCTCTGAAATATAGCTTATGGAATACATTTTCAAATCCTCACAGATCCCAAACCTGGAAATCTTATTCATAAAAATAATCCATTAATTTCAGTGAGATTACACAGGGATCTCTTGAAAAAAAACCACTAGAATTTATGATTCAGGTCCACACAGTGAAGTCCGGACTGTGGGTTAGGTGAAAGAACTCTGGTGTACCTAAACAGCAGTCCTGAAAACATATCTATAAATAAAGTGTATACTTGACGTTGAACTGAACATGTAATCCCTGCACCCTATACTTGGAAAACCTAAGAACTTTAATGAGCCTCTTTGCTGTGGGATGCTGCCGCCCACTGCTTTTACTGCTTCTGCAGGAACAATGCTCATGCGGCCACATATCCCAGCACATCATACAACATCATGACACAAAACAGTTGCCATTCATTTTGTCTCTCAGTAAATTTGAAGAAATCTGGGTTGACCTGGTCTTAGAGATCATTTCCTCAAAGATAGTCTCCTTCTCCCAACATGGATAAAACAACCAAATAAAAGAGAAGGGAAGGGGGGGGGGTGGAGGGGGGAACAGAAAAAAAATAAAGGAAAAAATGTGAAAATGGAAAAAAAAGGAAATGCATTCAGCTGTCGTATTTGGAGACTGACACACAGACACATACATTAGGGATGAGGTATGGAAGAGCTAGCTCTTCCTTATTAGCTAGTAAATTCTCCATAAAACACTCAAACACTTGGTGGGATATTATTAGTGGTATTATTACCGTTACTACTACTACTATTATTTTCGTCTGAGAAAAAAAAAAACCAAAAAGACCTGTGCCAAGCAAATGGAACAGATGTAAGAATATCTTTCAAAGCAGAGACTGCATCGCCTTGACTTTTCTGAATGATTTTTAGCCCTTCACTTGGAACAGCTGGACACTAGTGAATATAGGTATCATTTCACATGCTACTGAAAGACATTATATTTGGGAGGTGTGTACAGGAATAAATAACAAGATCCTAGCTACACAAACACATTAAACTGGCAGAGACTAATATTATAGCTGAAAGAAATCACTTTCCTTTCAACATTGGTACTGTATTCCCACACCATACCATGACCTGCACTGGGAATAGGTAAGGTTAAAGTTATTAAGTGATTTTTACTGTGTTAATTTACAGGTTCCTTAATCCAGTTTACCACATGGATGTAAAAGTGCTCTTATAAGAGGGGGTAGCACAGAATGAGTGGGAACACATCTCTAAACAGTACCAGCTTAACATATTCATGAAGGAAGGGCAAGGATAGGAGCAAGACTACATATTCAGCTGGAGCTGTCGGAACAATAAGAGTTGCCAGAATGAAACTGCCCACTTGGAATCTGGCCAAAATTACCATTCCTCTAGAAATCCTTAGTTAGAAGTATGAAAAATGCTAAATATTAATAAACACAGGCAGTCAATATCTTCTCCCTCAGCTCCATTAGTAACCTAAGGTTGTGCTGGGGCAGTGGTGTGGTTTGTTTTGGACTTTGGTGGAACCAACCATATACTGAAATCACAGGAAAAAAAAAATAGATTTCAACATAATTGACAGCATGTTTCTGTATCTCTATTCAGTAGCCGATAGAAATAGATAATACACAGTGTGCCAGTGATAACCATGGCAAATACAATGGCAGCCAACTTTCTGAATTGCATTCTAATGGGATCTTAAAACAGATCTGTGCCAGGTTCCTCAGGGCCTCCGTTCACTTGATTTCTTTCCCTTCATAGTGGTTTGTAACAAATACAGCAAAACTCACTTGTTAATTACTTCCACTTTCCAGTTTCAGAAGCAGTCTGTTGTTCTGAAAGCTTTTCTCACACTATGCTAGTGTAACTTTTCTCACCTGAATCCTTTTCTTTTTTTTTTTTTTTTTTTTTTTTTCCTTAAAATATGCAGCAAAGTCTTTGAAACAAACCGAAGCTTGACAGATGTAAAATCCTGGCTAAAACCAGCTAGATGTTAACTGAAATAACATTTTCATGAGGTTGTTCAGATCTGTAGCCAACTGGGATCTATCCGGCCTTATGAACTGTTTACACATCCTTAAACAATTGGAGGTCCTGAAAAAAAAGCTAGCTTTTTATCACAGTTTGTGACTTCATGACCTCCTGGGAGAACTGTGGGCCCTTAAATTAATAAAACCATTATTTTAACCCTGCATTTACCATTATTTTAACCCATGCGTTCAAACACTTTTTTTTTTTTTGTGCTGGAATTGTAATGAAGTTAATTTTAATATTTCACAATAATTTATAGTCAGTGCTATTTAACTCTCTCTTATACCTCTTTACAACTTAGTAACTCCCCTGATTTCAAAAATGCTCTTCTTGGTTCTGCCAGCTATGTTAGGATCCATCTCTATGCAATTTAAGTATAACTTCACCATAAATGATGAAAGCTCAACCTCCACTCCCACGTGCAGAGCCTGTCCCACTTCCAGAGGCAAGCACGGCGTGTTCTGCTCTAGCTCAAACCAGGTGACTATAGCCATTAGATGCTGGGGTTTGTCACAACATGCCTGCAATACTCTATTTCTTCTAAATATGTACACCTCTGACTGAAGCATATCCAGAAATACACACAGATGATCTGGTCTGGGGTTTTTTCTTACAGAATGGAACTCCACAATCAATAACATTTCAAAAGCTGTTTGCAAGAAAATATACAAATGGAAGTCCTAAATATAGAGATTCTTCTGGACCACCTTCCCTTCTCTACTGAACCTTTTAATGCAATTGAAAAATCTCTTTTCCTGTCTCTCGAACTGTATCTGACTAAAAGAGAGAACATCAGTCTCATCAACTCTTTCAACTGCTGCTTGAAATAAAACTGTAAATAAACTCTATTATTTGGCTGTCTAACTAGATATATAGAACCCTTCCCTCTATCAGAATTATGCAGCAGGCTATCAGCAAGATCTTCTTATATGTTTAACAGCCCTCACACATAGTAGCAGAATCCCTTTCTATGGATCATCAAGTACTCCAGCCCAAGTACTCCAGTACAAGTTCACACACCAGACTAGTAATATTCTTCACTATCCTCTTTTCAGTGTCTCTTAACTCCCTTTCATGCAAAACAAATGCATTCTGTGCAAGATGTATTCCATGTTACAAGTGTCCATTGTCAGGGTAGGGGGCTGCATAATGCCGTTCCAAGAGCAATGGTTAATTTTCTTGGTGGATTTCAGCTCCCTGGAATGGATCCCATGCTCCCATGCTCTCCATTCACCTCCCTCTTTTCCCTGAGTTCTGCTGTGACCCGCAGTCTTCAGTCTGGGTGGGGCAGTACATTGCTCCCAAAGATCCTGCATTCAAAGACAGCAGCATCTACATTTTGTGTACACACACTTGTTCACATACACAGATTTGGGTCTGCTCCCACCTATTTTGGGTTCCTACAGTCCTTTGGGCGTTTTCAAAGACAAACTGCTTTTCAGCTCTCAAATTCCCACCAGGGTTTCATATGAGGGGGGACATCTGGCCTTTTGACCCTAAGACCTTCAGACAAGGTAAACAGGCTTGGATATCTTCAGCAGCAAAGGATGGAGACTGAGATCAGATGGTAGGGGTGGTATATTAAGGAATATTAGAAAAGTTGCACCTCTGCCCCTCACCAAGGGGCATGTCACCCCTTTTTATCCTCCATGCCTTTGGTCCATCTGATTGCTATTTACTTGGAGCAGCCTGGTGTGCCCCAGCCCTCCATGCTCAGGGACAGTGGGGAGGAAAGCTCAGAAATAAACAGGAAGAAAAGAGTACAATGTAAGTCAGTCAGATGAGAGCTTACAGGTATGGATAAGAAGACAAAGCAACACACGTGATGTCATGGTAGGCACCTGCAACAGACCACAAGATCAAGAAAAGGAAGTAGATGAAGCTTGCTTTATAGATCCGGAGGAAGCTTTACAGTAATAGCCCCGGTATTCATCAATAAGTCTATGGAGTAAACCTTTTCCAAAACTATTTCCAAGCACATGAAAGACTAGAAGTGACTGGCAGCAGCAGGCACGGATTAGCAAGTGCAAATAATACCTGACCAACTCGGCTGCCTTTTATGAGATGTTTAAGTTGGATGCAGGAAAAGCATTGTTATGGTTCACCCTGACTTTACAAACATAAATTGCCAGGTTGGAAAGGACCTCAAGGATACTCTAAGTCTAACCTAAGTAAGAACATGGTTTAGTTGAGATGTCCTAGCACCTTGTCAAACTGAGTCTTGACACAAGAACTGTGCAGAGTGTAGTAATCCACAATTCCATAGGGGGATTATGTCCAACTGGTCTCATTGTGAAAAATTTTCTTTTGATGTCCAATAAGGATATCTTCAGAAGCAACTTGCAACCATTACCCCTCACCTTTTCCATATGATTCCTTGTAAAAAAAAGAAGTCCCCATCTTCTTGGTAGCTACCTTTATGTATTGGACATGGCAGTAAGGTACCCCCTAAGCCTTCTTTTCTAAAACTTTGACAGTCTCCCAGTAGGTCCTCCTAGTCAAACTGGTGAGATATAGACTGCATAAGTGCACTATGAAGTGAACAGAAAATTATCTGAACAACCAAAATGCTGTGATCAGTTGTACAAAGTCCAGCTGGCAACTAATTTAGTACTGGTGACCTTCAGAGATCACTATTGGAGCCAATATCAATTAATGTCTGCTTTAATGATCTGGATGATAGGATGACATGCATCCTCAGCAAGTTCCTGAACAGTATCAAATTGGGGCAGCACCAGCAGAGGTATCTCCCCCATGTCCTTCCCTCCCTCCTATGTGTTTCACAGATTAATTGATTCTCCCACAATCCTGAGATACTGAACTGACCTTTGCAGCTGAACTGCTGCATAATGAGACAGATGCTTCTGCCCCGTTAGTGTTATCCCACACATACACAAAATTTAACCATGGCTCCCCTACAATTTCTTTCCCAGCTAGAGAACAGCAGGATTCAGAACAAGAAGCTGGATAGATAGACATCCCTGTTCCACCTTGCTACTGCTTCCAAAGGCTCTGTGTTTTGCTGGTTTTTCCCTCACCTTGTGAAGGGTTGCCTGGGTTAGGGTTAGTCCATACTGAAACGAGAGGTGAAAACCTTCTGACTCCATTCAGATCGAACCTTTTCACCTCTTGACCTTGAATTAGGGGCATACCTTTCCCTCATTACTAGCACTTCATATTAAGAGGAGGTAAGGTGAGAGATAAGACATGACAGAATATGCCACTGCCACAGAAAGCAAATACAGTAACTATAAAATCAAGCAATAGTTAGCCATTCTGTGAACAGTGTATTTTCCATTCTTTCACAATATGTGATTAGTAGTGATAATTTCAGAGCTCCAATTCGCCACTAATTCAAAAGCTACATTCTATGGCAGTAAAAAGCAGAGGCCACATGAGTAAGCTTTGCAGATGGTCCCAAAAAGTTATTTACTTCATCAGCCAGTAATAAACAGCTGCATTCTTGTGTCTTTTCGGCTTTTGTTTTATGTGCCACAATGTATAAGCTTATTTCTCAAAAAACTGAGAATGTACAGAATATCAAAATACATTGTACTGAAAAGTTACTTAATTGAAGATAAAGCAGAATGGCAAAAGATGACTTAGAAAACATGTGAAAGACGAGACTCGAAGACAGAATTGAAAGAATTTGCAGTCTTTTTTACAGCTCGATAACTCTTTACTTGAATAAAAAAACAAAAATAGCTTTAAAGAAAAAAGAAAAAAAAAATTTCTACATTCCTGAATTCTAACATGGCTCTTTGATCACATTTTTCAGATGTTCTTTGAATTATTTTATAGACATCCTCAAATCAGTGCTACACAAAAAACGAACCAACTCCCCTATCCCCAGATTCTGTGCAACTGTAGTTTAATCTAAACTGGGACAGGAAAAAAAAAAAAAAAAGGAAAAAAAAAATTACATTGCATTTGTTCCCTAAATGGGATAAACTATTATGCCTTTACTCTGGTACTCTTCCATTTACTTTCCAGTTTTTCTGCCACAGAGGTATTAGCAAGAGCTGCGATTTCCCACACACTTTTAGCAGATACACTTACTCCAGCAGGAATATACCAGCAAATGTTGGGTTTTTAAAGTGTGTCCAGCCAAGCATGTGATAGCAGTCTATTGTTATAATTTCATTTAAAAGAAATAAGTTTATTCACACTAATTAAGATTATAAACTCTGCACAGGTCAAATTTTATTATCTGAAAAACAGAAGGTTTAAAGTGAGGTATAACAAAATTGAGAACTGTGCACTTCGACAGAATTTAAAGCATATATTTGAAATGATTGGTGAAATATGAAGAGGCAAGAGAAAATGTGTGCAATATATTTAGCAGCATGACTTATAAAAAACATTCAGCAAGTTAAAAATCTCAATTTGGTGCAGTTGCCACTATTAATAAAATGAGTATTTCTATTCACCTGCAAATCCGCATTTTTGGCTAGTTAACCAGCAGTTGAATTCACAGCTGGCAGTTAGGCAAATAATTACCTAATCTGCATGAGAACTGCAGAAGTTTAAACATTTGGATGTAGAGAGTACAATTCACTATTGCTATAATGGATTGTATGATCAGATTCTTTACTATTCACATTTTTAGCACAACCAGAGTTGGTTTTCCTTTACTGAGAAGGCAAGTATTTGACTCTGAACTACGTCAGTGAAATTAATTCTAAATAAATCTAGTATTATTGAATTATATCATACCCTATTTCCATTGTCAAAGGACTGTAAAGAATACAGTCTTATTCTGCCTTTGATTCCTTATTTTTAAGGCAGAGGTTCTCAGAAAATAGTTAATACAAAACAATTCATCTGCAGAACTGAACCTCAGTCTTCCAAACACTTTTTATTTGGGTGGGAGAAAAACTGATTGATTATTCTCAACTTGATATGCATAGATGCAAAGTATGTCCTTCTCCCTGGAGCATGCATTGGCAGCTGAAGCAGAACATGTGGAGGAAACAGCTTTTCAGGCATCAAAAATGACAGAAGTAGGAGCACAGGTAGACTCATTGGATACAGTTCTTTGACCCATATTCAATTAATGCATGTGCTTTACCCAACATCAGAGGCTGCACAGAAACTGCATTAGAGTTCGCCATACAGACTTATGCAGATCCTTCCCTTAGAAAAGCTTTAGAAAAAGACCATTTTCACATTTGCAGAAAACTGCAAACAAGACACTACCTTCCAAATGATCCACCAGGGCTTCGCCCCAGCAGCAAGCAGAGGTGTGAGTAGGTGGGTGCAGGCAGACCAAAGGTAGCAGGGGTGAAGTGATGGCAATGCCGCATGTCACAGGTCCCCCAGCACTCTGCAGAGAGGCCATTTGGCTAGCTACAGCTTGACTGCTTTTGGTTGAAGGTGGACCAGTGATGCCTACAGGTGCTACAGTCGTACCTGTACTGGCAGAGCAGAAGTAACCTGTGACGAGTGACTCAGAAATGGTTTTTCTTTAGGCAAAAGTTCACTGTCAAAATAAGCACCCAGGCTTGCGTACTTACACACACAGGTATTCACATACTTTCCTACAACACACTGCTCACTTTTAAAATTATTTTTCTCTAAGTATTAATCTCACAGCCAGAAGATGTGATTAAATACATTCTACCCCTTAAAAAACAAAACAAAAAAAACCAGCCACACCACCATTTTGGAAGAAAATCCTCATGGTCTCTGAAAATAAAGCTCAAAATAATACTGGTGGCCTATGTCTTTTGAATGCTACAATTTGTGCCACTGCAAATTTTAGGACACAACTAATCCTAATGCTTTTTTAATGTTTACTTAAATCCTTCAGAAGAACAACTTTGTTTTGTAAGAATTCTAGAAAGTAAAAGCTCTTAGTCATGTAATGTTGCACAGATTAGTTCTATATTGGTGTTTCTTGTATATAAACCAGAATTGGGTCCTTTCTAACAACTGCTAAGTACACCAAGCAGTAGTTTGTTTCCATTAGCTACAATAGATGTCAAAAAATAATAGTGGGCTATAAGAAATAGCCATGATGCAACAAATAAGAAATTAAATTCGCGGGTTTCTATGCTACGTTCTAGCTTTCCTTAGTGGATGCATTGTCTGTGGGCTTGATTCCATAGGATGCTTAAATACAGAAATAAATAAATATAAGCTAATGAGCTGTGCCACTGAGGTCACTGAAACTATTTATGTTCAACATTATGTACATGTCTAAAGTGCTTTTCTGGACTGCAGCCCACATTAACTTCCATTTTATACAAAAATACAGTGAACCGTTTAATAAAATAGAAGACACCAGATTAAGGGATATTGTGGATCATGTCAAAGTTTTTCTGGCTTTGATATATATCTCTTAATTACTAAATGTACTCAGTCTTACTGCTATCCTGTGCAGAAACAGTACATTTTGGACACATTCTACTTCAGCAGTGTGAAATAGTCTGTAAAGAATATAGAAGAAATGACAGAGAATCTGTAGTATCAGCTCAGTGTTTCAGTGCCTTTAAGTGTTAAAACCAGAATAATTCTGGGTATGAACATGTCTGCAGATCTCTTCCACAGACTCAAGATCTTATTTTACTGAGGATTTTTGAAAGAGATTAAGGAAAGAATATTCAGGTGAAAATTCTCATAAACAGAAGAGAAACCCAAGAACTTAAAATGCTACAAACAATCTCCAAATCAATCTCTCAAACTGATTGCAATAAGATTTAGCAATATACATAAAATCAATATAACACACAAATGTTTCAAGAGATAAAATTAAAAATAACCTGCAGATTATATAAAACTTCTACAAAGCTAAAATATTTCTCTTCCCTTTCTCATAAAAAAAAAATACCCTGAGGGACATTCCAGCTAATGGAACTGATGATCTTACTACCTTTATCTGAAAACTTGCATATTAAAGATTTTGTTCCTTTAAATCACAGTGTGGGCTATTTTGTTATTTATGCTTAATTTCCTTTCACAGAACCTGGCCTTTAGACATTAACATCTAATTCATAATTTTAAAAAATCACAACTCCTTGAAATATTAACAGCTTCATAATACTTTTCTTGTGATATTTTTACTTTTCTGAAGACTCTTAATGTTCACTTCTTTAATTTGTTGTGTAAGCTGTACAGAAGCAACAACTATTGCCATTTATATTCATAATAATATACATTACGGATTTTAATATTAGTTACGTAATCTGGGAACTGTGGAATTATTTTTGCATCTTTCTGGGGAACTTTTATTGGTGCTTTTTCTGTACTGAAGCAAAAGCTTTCTCCAGTTAAGTGTCATTTGACAGACAAAACATTTCCTCCTGATTATGCTTGTATAAAAAGAAAATATTTTTCCTTTTCAGTACCCTAAATTCAGAAGCAGAAAATGACCCCCTAAACTTTGTGACCTTTTTTTAAAAAAAGTACTCCGAATGGAAAAAAATGTAGGGGAAAGAAAACAAACAAACAAACAAACAAAAAAAACAAAAAAACCCCCAAAAACAAACAAACAAAAAAAGCGAAAAACAAAATAAAAAAACAAACAAAAAGCCCAAAATGAAAAAAAAAACACCCACCAAAAAACCCCTTCAAACCAAAAAGAAAAAAAAAAAACCCACAGTATTTTCCCATAAGTAGACTGTAGGAGAGAAAGAAAGACAAAGAAAAGGATAAGAATCAATGGATGACAACCATGAACAGGATAGATGTTTATGGCTTTGACTCTGGGGCTTTTGGCCCCCAAACAGCCCCTTGAAAAATCTTCATGCCTCAGGTGCACCTCTGAATTTTGCCAATAAACTATCAGTATTTCAGTACCCAGTAAATGTTTTAAAATAAGTCCATCTGACTTATTCACACAGAAAAAAAATTGTTCTAGATAAGACAGATTATGAAAGGTCCCTTGTGCTTAATCATATTGGCAAAGTAGCATTTGGAAAAAATAAACTCTCACAACATGTGTAATAATTCTAGAATTAGGGTTATACAGTAAGTGATGAAACACCATGAAATGTTTTCTTCAATTATCTATTTAGCAGCACCAGAGACAAAACTGGGTATGCCATTTCTGCCAAATTAGAAAGGAAGGTTGAATACCTGACTTCTAGAAATTCATGAAATGATAAAGAACAAACTGATCAGAGGATAAAAATCATACTAAATATATACAAACTCAATGGCCTCTGAGCATCATCGTTGGTAAACCCATATACTGTAATTATTTCTCTGAAGTCAGTGTGACACCACTGAGTGCTAAATATTCATTCTTTGGAATAAATATGAATTTAGAACTATTCATCTTTTTTCAAACAGCTGACATGCTGCATAAACAGAAAGTATATATGGTTTTTTTAAAGTAAACAATACAATAAGTAAAGTGATTTATTATGCAATTTATCTCTTTCCATCTTTATGCTCTTCATAATTCAGATCCACACAGGGCAGTTCATATACCATTAATATTTCCCAGATGTGTTTGACTTTAAGGCTATGATCATTTTAAATGTTTTTAAATGTATGCCATTTATCATTAGTGTTATGGTGGTGTCATTCGCATTATTATAGTTACAGTTGTGTCAGCAGTTCTATAAGCCCTTATTTCAGGGGTTCAGAACTTGGCAGTAAGAAGTGGTTACAGGCTGAAACCTGGCATAAAGTATCCTGGCTTGGGAGCAATTAAATTCTTTTCTGCAAAGGCTAGCAAAGGATTTAGTCCTGAAATTCTGCAAAAGAGAAACACGTTCATGGTTTTAAGATGCAAAGTTCTGCTGCCAGACCTTAGAACTGGTTTTGAGCAGAAATAAGAAAAGCCCAAAGAATTCCCTGTGGGAAGCAGAGTGCTGGTGAGGCTGGTGGCAAACCGCTGTTATTTTGAACAACTCAGATTTGAGTGTTTCAAGCATCTAAAACAAAAAAAAAAACCACAAAAACAAAAAACCAAACAAGAAGTAGCAGGGCACCTCAGTGACACTTACAGCACCTGGAAATTCAACAAGTATACCTTTTGCATGTGACTTCACAGATCAGAATGCAGCATTTCCCGAAGTCCATTAACCTACAAGTGTTCTCCCCACTCAGCAATAACAGGATAAGCTTGAATTTAAATTGTCATGTTTTATTTGCAGCTTCATTGACCTCACAGTTCTGACTGTTTTATCTTAAATAAACTGGGACTGGAGTCTGTGCTGGTTCTGTCTGGGATAAATTTCTTCATAGTATGGGTATGGGTCTATATTTAGGATTTTTGCTGAGAGCAATGCTGATGATACAGGGATGCTTTCATTATTGCTGAGCAGTGCCTACAGAGTCAAGGCCTTTCCTGCTCCTCACACCATCCCACCAAGGAGAAGGCTGGGGATGCACAAGAAGCTGGGTGAACACCTTCCTGACAAGAGGAAGCAGCGAATGCATTCAGTGGTTTGGTCTGTTTGTGTCCACGGCTTTTGCTTTCCCTGTTGAACTGTGCCTACCTCAACCCATGAGTTTTCTCAATTTTACTCCTCCAACTCTCCCCCCCAACAGCCCACCAGGGAGGAGTGGCTGTGTGAGTCCTAGTTGTCATGTTAAGTCATACAGAATTACTGTGCCACACAACTAGGCTCACACAAGAAGTCCTGACAACTACTTCAAGATTTTTATGCTACTCTGAAACTCTTTTGAATGGATAGATTCTACAAGAAATGTGTTAAGACTCCTGCAGAAACTCAATGGATAGTTGAGAATAGAGAAAATGGAAAACCCTGCCCTGTTTGCCAGTTTACAGAATTTCAGATCCTGTGAGCAATTCCTACTGCCAGTTATTAGAAATTTCAGATTTGCCAGTTATTTGTTTGGGTTTGGTTGTTTTTCTTTTATGACCTGGGCCATACAGCAAGAATATAAGTACTTTTTAAGTCCTGCTTACAGAACTCCCATTCCCAAAAAAGTACCCGTGTTCCCCTTCTTCAGAAAAACAGCTTCTGTAAAATCAGTTTTCAGGGGGCATCTCCAGAAGAATCACTTGCTTCTTCCCACCAGAATTCACTACCTTCCTTCCATCCTCACACAGTTATTCAAGCAGATGTCCCCGCTTTCAAACCTCCAAATTTTTATTCTTCCCTACCAAAATTTTGTTTTCCTTCACCTTTCATTTCATTTTGGCATGACTCCTTCCAGATACATCAAAAGGAGTCATGCCCCAGTGTCGTTTCTAAAAGTCAATTGCAGTGTGTAGTAAGTTGTTAAGTTGTTGAAATTCTACCAGAAAAAGTAAGTTCTTAACATGCTACAACTTCTAACAGAATTTCTGCTATTGCTGTTCCCTCGCCTTCACCCAAAGAACACTTGCTGTTGCTGAGCTCTTTTTCCTTCACCCCTGCTATACTAGCAACAAGGAAACTGGCTACCAAGACTGCCTGACACTACACTACTAATATGTCAGTAATTATTTCTCACTTGTTACCACAGCAGCACTGTGGAATACATTTTGCATTTCACTCACACTCTCAGCAAAAGAACAACAACAACAAAAAAATTACAATTTTTTTGTCAGAACAAAGTATCTATTCCTGATCAACTACAACACTTAATATAGCCATCTTTTCAGGACACAGATTGAACATCTCTGATCAGAAAAGCTGAATATTTTTGGTCAGGACATACTCTTCTCACCAGGCAGCCTCTCCTCAACCAGTCAAGTTAAGACATTTTATCTCATGTCCTCTCTTGTTGCAAGATACAAAACTTCAAGAGAAAAAGAATCTAGGCTTTTCAAGAAATGCTTGGAAACTCTGGGTTTATGGCTGATTGCACCACTCCTATATAAACAACTAGGGAAAGAATGTATTACTCAGCTATCTAGTAAAATATGACTGAGTAATAACTGATTATCAAATATTTTACTCGTAGATTCTCCCTACTTTCCACCAGAGGGCTACAGAACTCCCAAAATGCTGAAAAACAAAGTATCCAACCTTTCCAAATTAAATGTATCTGTATATGTTCTATATGTCATTGCCAGTTGGCTAGGAGCATAGTTTTCAACTGATTTTTAGAGATAAGTCAAAAGAATTCAGAGCTTTTCACTGTTTTGAAATTGGCAAATGCACATTAGTAATAAAATTTGAGACTGAACAGACTTAAAGAATGGTTTCAGCATGCCTGAAGCATTGTCCACAGGCCATGTTTCCATTTCTGTCTTCATAAAAAAGTCCCTCCTACTTCCTATTTTTCACCTACTTTGCACATCCACCACATAGAGCAGCATCACACACATTATCCAAGTTCAAAGGTTCCCATTTATTTCCAACTGGTTTTCTCCTGTATGAAAAGTTTTTACTTTTTACTCCCCAGCGTAATGCCCTACTGCTTCTGGATACTTGCCATTCACCCTTCCCTGCTATGGAGTGCTCCTCCTTGGGACACCACGAGACATCCAAAAATGAAGTTCAAATTTAAAGAGGGACAGCAGGGGTGGGAAACAAATGTGCGTGGTAAATACATAAAAACACATAAAAAGTTCTTCAGAAGAATGAGGCCATGAGCAAATTTTCCAACAAAGCTTAATACACACTACTCTTTTCCTTTTGTAGAACTAGTCTTCACTTTCAACAGCTTGCATCAAGTTAAATTGACAACCAAATAAAACTTATTGAGATCTTGCATTTAAGTTATGCCAAAAACTAATCCTAGGTAAGGAGACTGACAGTCAGCAAGAGAAGAACTGATCCTTAATCTCCACCTAGCAGTATGTTCAAAGCAATGAATAGCCAGTTTAACCTCTTTTCCTTGTATAAAATGCACTGGCCATTTTATTTTTGTTTTACATGCTACATGGTATTAACTTTCCCCCCCCCACATTATAAATATGACAATCTAAACCATTCATGCTGTCAGCTATAAAATAGGAAGATATATCACTTCATTCCATACACAAAAGTTAAATTTCTGAATCCAGCACTAAGGCTGGTCATTCTTCCATACTATTTTTCCCTCTCAAATTGGTAAAGAGCCCGAACATCAAGTTAAAGCAAACATATGTCCTAGATAAATATGGTCTAGCTAAAACACTTTTCCCCTTGTAATATCAACATTTACAACTAGTAAAAGCCCAGAGAAGCAAGGATTGGGTTTCTTTCAAATGCAAAGAGAAGAAATACTTGTACAATTTGATTGACATAAGAAAACAATTTAAAGATACTGTATTTTTTCCAGATTCTACAGCTACATTTGCCAAACTATAAATGGTCTGATAAAGTCTGCAAGTTATAAAAATATATTGTCTGCTCTATTTATATGGCACTTCCTTTCAGTGCTACAGTTCAAAGGCAAGTAGAACTGCATAGCTCCATGAATTAGCCCTACAGCTACTATAAGCTACAACCAGTTACTCTGGAAGCAATGGAACAAACTCTGTTATCACCATAGAAATCCTAAGGAATGTAGTTTCCTGCTGGTTTGTAATGGCATTTAGAATAATTATAACGAAGATATAGTCTTTAATACTGCAAGTAACGTATCAAAACCATATATGTTCTAATACGCTTTCAAAATTGAGAATTTTTCCTTTCTTTGCATGATTAAAATTCCTACTGGCATATTACATTACACATTACATAGATATGCAATTATTTTTATCTGAATTACGTCATCATATTTGTGTTACGTTATATGTAACATTCTGTCCTATGACTGAAGAAATTAGCAGACTGCTCTCTACCCTCCCCCCAGGCCCAGCTTACATTGTAGTCTATCTTTCAATGGCACTTCAATTAGCGACATCACAAAGCTCATGAAGGAAAACACACTCATGTTTGTATAAGAAATGAGTATCTATTCTGGCAGCCTACACTGTCCTTTCTTCACAGATTGAACACAATTTCCGTAATAACTTTAACTGTCATGATTTCCTAAGTCAAAAGGTTAGTAAGTCTCTGACTTGATTTATAAGATCTATCTGATAGAGAAACTAATTTTTCTTTCTATTTAGTTCTTACTCTTCATGAGTCAACTTTCCCTTTAGACAAACTAGAAGAAAAATTCTTATGTCAAGTCTGTTTTGTAATGTCAGAAAGAACTAGGCAATATTTATTTACGTTCATGTTCACAGAAATTCTATGCTACAGATTAGAGGCCTTTTTAAAGTTTCTTTTTTTATCACATGATTTTGGAGCCTACGAAAACAGAAAATGCTCTTGGTCACTGGTGCTATCACCAAAGAGATGCACAGATCCTTAGTGAAACATATGATAAAGACTCAAATTCCAGCAGGTAAAAATCTCAGTGGGATGATACAATAAAAAAAAAAATTGTTCCATCAGATGTGAACTTAAAAAAAAACTCCCAGTGCCACCACAAGGCATAATTAATAACTTAAAATGAACATGATTATTGGGTATTAATGAAAATTCAATTTCAATTATTAAAAAACCCCACCATTCAGACAACCACTCTGATTTGTATGTGGTCTTGTTCAATTGAAATCAAGTATTAAAAGAAATATTCAGGTGTGAGAGGAATTAGTTAATATTGCAGTTAAGATGATTCACATAAGAAACTATATATTTGATAACTCTGCAACACTATAAGCCACTGTGTACATCTTTATAAGCACTCTCCAGGTGTCTTAGAAAACTTGATTTTCAAATACAACACTGCTGTTGATTTGGGGAGGTTGGGCTGGGGTTTTAGTTGGGTTTTTGTTGGTGGTGGTTTTTGTTTGTTTTTGAAATTGAAAAGCAAAGGTAGTACAGACAGGTGGGATTCACTACTGAATCACCTATGTTGGTTTATGGTGAATCACCCAATGAATATTGAAAGAGGACAGTAGAGAGTAAGAAAATTGCAGGATCAGTTTACACAGGGAATTAGCTTGAAAGTCATAAAACTGGATAATACACAGACTTCTTCAGTGCTAGATTAAAACCTTTAGCATCAAATCTTGTCGTTTTGAAATATTTGACTGTGCAAAGCCAGAGGACCTCCTTCTAAAAGAATCCCATCATTTCTTCCCTCCTCCGAAGCACTGCCAGTTCCCCAATGCTCTTTTGACAGTATAATCAGTCAATTCAGTCAGAGAGATTCTGTAGTACAATGGTAATTTTCTCTCACTTTTTTTTTTTTCTCCCTTTACTCTGTCAATTCAAACCACCTGCCGTAAGCACTGATGTGGAACAGTTTAGTATTAGCTCTGAAATTAATACCAGTCCCCAGTTAAATACCTGGCACATTCATTGTGGGACAGACACTGTTAATGGCACATAAACCCATCAGATGCAATCGGTGCATTACTTGAGCAAGTCTCTTTCCAAGCCATTTAGAGAGAACCTTGATGGTATCATTGCACTAGACTTCAAAAATCAGTCTAAGAGGAATGATTTGAGGATAGAGAGGAAGAACAAACAGAAACACAGAACCTCTGTTTCAATAAGGGAATTTCTATGAATACTCTCTTAAATAAATTAGGTGACTTCCTATGGCAACATTTTATTTATTCAAATACACAAGTGACTGCTTTAAAAATACATTTTAAGGTGCCAAACATAAAAAATTAATTGTGCACTCTTTTCAATTAGCAGAACCAAATACAATCCATGACAGTATATAAAAACTCATTTCATTTTAAATCCTAACACCAGGCTTCAGCTGTGTGTACTAACTTCCCTCACTAAACCATATAAAAAAACCCTCCTATTAAATTCAGTATCTTACAAATCCATCCGTTCTCCCAGCCTATTTGGCTCAGCAGGTTGGACCATGTGCATGAGTCAGTCAGCAACGATGAAAGGCATTTACTTTAGACTCCTCACAGGGTCGTCAATGGACAACCTGTACAAGATTTAAGCTTTAAATAATAAATGAACTAAACACCTTGAAGTAATTGGCTGCATGAAGCCTCACACTAGGCCAGACAGATTGTCTGTACAAAGTAAAAGAAGATTAAAAATAAATGAATGGTGCAGAGGTTTTCTAACCCAACTAATTCTACATGATTTTTTTAGATACAAGTTGTTCATGAGCTGAGATGCTTTCATGATTTCATGGTGGTGTCATAGGGCCAGTCTCTTTCTTTGTCAACAGTAACTGTCTCTGAGGTCTATGTTCTTTTTGGTTGTGATGTTAGGAACTTCATGCTCTCCTTTACTGTGCCAATAATACAAGCAGCCCATGCAATAATGAATCCATGTCAGGACTTCATCAAATGCTCATTCTCTATTTCAATTTTGTAAAGAATGAACACATCAAGATTTTTACCACACAGGTAGCAAGCCTCTAGAAAACTGGCAACAGTTCAGTAGTTCATTCACAAATATAACATGCAAACTCTTCACTGATGGGATTATACTGGTAACACGGTCACAGGATTTACCCAGAGTAGTTATAATTTAGGGATTCAACATTTTTTCTTTTTAAACTGACAAAGGTTTTCAAAACATCTTCCAGTTGCAGACTAACATTCTATCTGACAGCCTTGTGCAGAAATTCTCCCTCTTAAATATGATGCTGCAGGCCATTTCACTCCCAGTTCACAATGACATAAATCTCTGTTAAAACTATAGCTTTATTATCCATATAAGTACCAGTGTAAAATACTTAAATTAGTTTGCAGAGCTTCTTTTAATTCAATCGAGCAGTCTAAAACTAGTTAGATACACATTTGAGACCAGTGGGTCACAGGCAGCCCACAGCAGATTTTTTTTCTAAAACAAAGCAAAATAATTTCATTTTATGACTAGATTCAATGCTTGCTACAAAAACTGCACATACTAGGCATTCCAGAGAGAAGAAAAAACGTGAAAGGAGGAAAGTGGGAATATATTTAAAGGGTTTATACGCCAGTTCTCAGATGATGTAAAGTACCTTGCTCTAGTAATCTAAAGAGTTTCCTAGATTTACAAGAAAACAAAGGTCTTGCCCTTTATCTATAAGGAAGCTAACTCCACTAAAAGAGGTGCAGTGTACAAGCTGCCAAAACACTTCATATTTCTGGTTGAAACTTTAGTCATGTTTCTGAAATGCCTGAATCTTAAGACTTACTTATGTCTCCTTTACCTTAAAAAAGTGGCTTAATTTAAGAATGCTGAATTAGAGTGGTCCTGTGGTTCTGGTAGGCTCACATCCTCCCTAACTTCTCATGTTTTTTGTACAAGGTTGTTTGATAGGTATCTTGTGGTTCCCCTAAATATAAAGCAGCAGGTCCAAGGGTTTCATTCATAACCCACCTCTGAGCTCAGCACCCTACATTTTGAGTGGAACAGAAGCACTCCAGAAGTAATTCCACTATAATTATATGAATAACAATAAGGTGAGGAGAATTTTTTTAAAAATATGTTTAAATAGGAAACACAAAACTTAGAAATATATAAATAAAAGGAATTATTTTAAAGAACTGTAATGAAATTTTAAGCCTGCCTCTTTAAAACACACAAGCAGCATTTATGCAGCTGATAATCTGAAGTCCCTGTGACCTTGGCAGCTTTACAGGGGTAATCTTCACGTAAGATGAATTATTCTTGAACAATTGCTCTAATGTATTTGGCACAAGCATACTGTCCTTCAATATTAGGCATGCTTGTCGTTCCACATCCTTATTTCTAAACAAACGTATTTATTAAGGACAAAGCAGGGGCGATGGAGGGATGGGGGGGCGCATGAGGAAGAAGAAAGAGACCAAAAGGAGAGACATAAAACATTACACTCTGTGCAAATATGCACTACAAAACAAGAACAAACACATTTATTATAGCCCATAGAGCTGAAATTATTTGTCAGAATAGAGTGTTTTAAAAATTTCAGAGCACAACTCCCAATGATCCCTGCTCATGTAAGACTTAATGCATCCAAGTTTCTAAAAAACAACTTTCAGGGATATCAGTAGGTAAAGAATGAACAAGTCAAGCTTGTTTGTGACTCAGATGTATCCCACAACACACTAATTGACATACATCCAAATGACGACAAAGGAAATTCTCTCACATTTGTTAAGACCACCAGCACTTTGCTACCCTCCCGTGTTGGGTTCATTCATATGCTGATTTCTTACCTACCAAAAGAGTAAGAATTTGGGCAAGACATCAGTAGAGACAAAGTCAAGCATTCTGGAGGAGCCACGCCAGTTTGTAAGAAAGATTGCAATTGCATGTGACAGCAAAGATGTGTGCTCAGAAGTACATTCCTTTTGTTCTTTTTCAGTTGGTGTAGTTTTTTGTGGTGAGTTTTTTTGTTGGTTTTTTTTTTTTTTTTTGGTCAAGCTCAAGTCTCTTCCAGCCCTATTTCTCAGATACAATGAAGGTATAAAAGCACTTTGAAGAGGACCCATCGCTCTATCAAGGGGACCTAAACTAAGACATACCATCACTTGGATGAGTAGTACTGCCTATGTATCTGTTTAAACAAAAGAATCAGAGCATTTCCCACGTATACTCTTTGCAAGCAATAATTAACAACTATGTGCCACAGGACTGAGGCATAAAAAGGCAGAAACTTGGAAGGCGTCTAGGATCAGAGCTGCTTTACGTCAGCTCCATGTAAATCCTGAGAGCTTCTCAGCAGTCTGATCAGTTGCTACAGGTTCCCTCAGCCTCTACAAATCTGCTTCTGTTCATGCCTGAAACATCCTCACTCAAGCAAGATAAATGCATAATTGTTATGCAGCTATCAGACACCTATCTCCAGTATGATGCCCTGATTTCATGTGTCCTAAGATCCTGCTTAAATCATGTATCTGAGGCTAAATTTTGTGCAAAATACCACTTAAATGATGTCTTTATTCCAAATCAGAAGCTCAAAGAGAAGATGTTCTATTCACACAGCAGCTTATTGTTTAGAACAGTCTTGAAAAATAGATATGGCAGGTTCAATTTGCTCCCACCCTGATGGAACAAACCCTTATGGGCCACAAAAAAACATCTGTATCACCCTTTTCAAAGCAGGTGTGCACTCTTAGTCCCTGCTGCACTCTGTATGAAAGAGTCAGCATCAACTGAACCAGAAAGAACGTGCAGATACACACAGACTCCCTACCTACTGATTGAGGAATAGGGCTTGGAAAGCAGACAGAATGACTCTGGTTCCACCCTAGTTATGGAATCATAGAATCATTGCATGATTTGGGTTGGAAGGCACCTTGAAGATCACCTAGTGCCAACCCACCTTCCATGGGCAGTGACACCTCCCACTAGACCAGGCTGTTCAAAGTCCCATCCAACCTGGCCTTGAACAACTCCAGGGAGGAGGCATCCACAGCTTCTCTGAGAAAACTGTTCCAGTGCCTTACAACCCTCACATACAGCATTTTTTCCTGAACTTCTAATCTAAATCTACCCCCTTGCAGTTTGAAACCATTACACCTCATCCTATTACTACACATCCTTGTAAGAAGTCCCTCCCTCCCCTGCTCTCCTATAGGCTCTCTTCAGGTACTGGAATGCCATTTTTAAGGTCTGCCTGGAGCCTCCTCTTCTCCAGTCTGAACAACCCCAACTTTCTGAACCATCTCTTCAAAAAGAGGAGCTCCAGCTCCCTGATCATTTTTGTAGTCCTCCTCTGGACGCACTCCAACAGGACCGTGTCTTTCTTATGCTGAGGACTCCAAGGCTCAACACAGTAGTCCAGGTGGGCTTTCATGGGAGCAGAGGGGCAGAATCACCTCCCTCAACCAGCTGGCCATGCTTCTCCTCATGGAGGAGATGTCTGGATGCATAGACAGACATCTACATTCAGATGTATGTTTCAGACATCTCCTCCAGGAGATGTCTGGATGTATAAGCTGTAAGGGCACTTTTCTTGCTCATGGCCATCTTTTCAACCACCAGTACCCCCAGTCTGCTCTCAATCCTATAATCTTCCAGCCTGTATTGACACTGTTACTCCAGCCCAGCTCAAGGACCTTGCTGTTGGCCTTGTTGAATCTCCTGAGGTTCACATGGGCACAATTCTCAAGCTTGTCAAGGTCTCTCTGGATGGAATCCTGTCCCTCCAGTTTGTCAGCTGCTTGGTGCCATCAGCAAACTTACTAAGGATGCACTCAGTTCCACTGTCCATGTTGCTGACAAAGATGTTACACAGCACAATAGCAGCACCTGAGGAACACCACTTGTTGCTCATCACCACTTGGAAACTGAGCCATTTACTGTAACTCTCTGAGTGCAGCTTTTCAGCCAATTCCTATCCATCACGCTCATGTTTCTCCAATTCAGAGACACTGATATCACACAGGACAGTGTCAAATGCTTTGCAAAAGCTGAGGTAGACGACACCAGTTATTCGTCCCTTATCCAAAAATGCTGTAACCACGTTATAAAAGGTCAACAAACTTGTCAGGGATGATTTGCCCTTAGCGAAGCCATGTTGGCTGTCACCAGTCACCTCCTTATTTTTTATGTGCCTTGGCATAGTTTCCAGGACGATCTGCTCCATGATCTTGCCAGGCACATAAGTAAGACTGACTGGCTTGTCATTCCCTGGGTCTTTTTTTTATCCTGTTTAAAATCAGGGTTATGTTTCCCCTTTTCCAGTTGGTGGGAACTTCACCAGACTGCCACTGTTATCTATAATTAAATTAGTAAAACAAAAGCACTGAAAAAGCAGCTGACAGTATAAACCTGTAACCTTCAAAAGGTTACTATGGTGAGGTAACTTGTTTTCTGCATTTGGACTCTCTTGAACTTTTAAAACATGTATCTAGGAACATTAATTAATAGGCAAGGAAACCTAGTTTTCCCAGTGCTATGGGCTGGACACCAGTTTTGAGGTCCTTGCACAGATCCTTCTCCATCCCCCTATAAGGGGGCCTCTGTCATGCTTCTGTCATGTAGGTCAAGTAAAACCTCGCAGGTTTAATGCTTATTACTGAATCTGTGCACACAGTTGCTGAACTGTATATACTGCCATTACGTTATTTGGGTTTTTTTTTTATTTGTCCCTGACACCTAAAAAGAATCCAGAGTAAAAGGGGATCTTCAAGGCAGCCAAGCAGGTTTTGGACTGCTGTCTGGTCTGCTCTCTTGTTCAACATAAACACAGCATATAGATCATTCCAATCAATTTGTCAGCTCCTAAAAACCTAGGTCGGTGAAGGCTGCATACACATAGCTGAGGTCAAAATTTGCACCCCCATTAAAACATTGCTGAGTGTTTGCTATATCATATTAAGTTGGTCCACAACATCATAATGGCCACAAACAAAAAAACTATTATCTCTGTGGGAAACAATGATAATACATGAAAGGAAGGTACACTATTTAACACTTCTTTCCAATAACAACTTTTCCTTAGGATGGTACATTTGTCATGTTAAAATACATCACACCTATCAAACCAGTGACAGAGGTCTACACAAATGAATAGCCATACGCTCCTGTCGTTAAAACAAAAACAACAAAAACATAGGAATTCTAGGAGCTCTGGTATGTGTGCAAGACAGTATTTGCTGAAGTACTATTCATGTCATGTTAGCCCTTAGTGATGCATAGATCACCCAGAAAAAAGACAGGTTTTGCAAATCGTGCTATTGAAAAAGGGTAAGAGATGAATTCTATATTTATACTACTAAAGGGAAATTTGCAATCATGATACAGTAATGCTAGAAGAAAGAAGTATATGTGTGATATATTGGCCAGCCTTGACTATGACTGTTCCTGCAGTATAAGAATTCCTTTACCCAAGGACAACTACTTTCACCTTCCCATCTGTCCTGTGAATTTTTTAATGTCTGAGACAGGTGGCCTGTTGGAAACGTAAAACCCTGTGGGTACAAAATATGATTAAAATCTGATGTTAGGCTCTACGATAAAGAAGAGCTCTATGTTTAGTTGAGAATTTGTACCTAACCTGCAAAAATATGTCACAGGTAATTTGAACTCTACATAACCAAAATCTTTTTAATTCAAGTTCAGCATATGCTATATCAAAACTTTGCTTGCATTCATTTCCCCATAGATTAAATATGGCTCTTGATAAGTATACATACTGCTTTCTTTTAGAAAAATCTTTAAGGGAATATTTTAATTAATGTTTCCCAAACATACCATTTACAACAATAACATGAAAGATTAATATGTTGAAGTCATTATTTAATAACTTAGAGAGCACACAATTAATGCATCATAATAAATTCTTAACAATTATTAAAACAAATATCTGAAAATTTCTAAAGGCATTATCAAGAATTCAAAAGGCTGCCGGGTATGTAATCTTGCCCCCTTTTTGGAGAAGGGAATGGTGATTTAAACGGGTCTTTTATATTTTTAATTATTCCTCTGCAAAAAAGAGCAAGAAGACTAATTGAAACCTATTAAGAGGAAATTCAGAATCTATGCAGTTTAAAAGTTTGGCATAGAATACTAAGTGCTGATTTCTGCAGATAATTAAAATTTAAAATGTTAAATGATTTATCTTGTTGTAAATAATTAAGGAGATTTTTAAAAGGCAAGCAAGAAAATGTGGTATTTGACTGTATTGTGTATTGCCAATATGTATTTATTAGAAATGGTACATACTACATATGACTGGGGCTTTCTGTCTGTTTTCCATAATGATGTGGTATAAAGAGAAAAAAAAAAAGTCCAAAGAATTCCAGCAGATTTAAATATATTAAGTGAAACTCAAATAAATATGATTTATATTCTGGTGTAATAGGTTACAAAACACATGAACAAAGCCCTGCTAGGCAAACTTGATAGATGACTTCCCAGTGATATCAAAACTAAAGACATAGAAAATTAACTATGAAATATAATTCCTGTGTACCTTTACTTAAACCAACACACTTGCAAAAGAGTCCCTAATGTCCAGATTGTAAGCAATGGAAGGGCTGGCTAGAAGATCTAAGAGGATGATCCCATCTTTTCTGCGTGATGATCACTCAGGAACATATACTCCCTTGATCTGCACAGAAAACCTTCTACCTGTTTGTTCATGGTGATTACTTTCATCTATTTTAAACTTAGTATTTTTACCATGTCCCACTTCTCCTTACCATAGAATTTACCTGTAATTTCTTACGTGATACTTTTTGAACTCAAGTTCAATTCAAATGTCAGAATTCATTCCTTGTGCAACAAGGATCATGCAATTCATTTTTTAATGTTACACAGGTATCCTAAATTATGCACCAAACTCTAACATTCTCTGTTTCTGCTCTTATACATGGTAGCTTTGTATTTACAACACATGGTTGAAATAAATACTCCTTGGGCTCATCTATGTGCAAAGGTCCCAGTGAAAGGCCAGAATTTTTAAACGGCAAAACTAGTTAATTTTTTCCTTGAAGCTGAAAAGGTTAGAAAAGAATTTCTGGCTCAACTGAGTTTAACAGAAAACAGTTGTGAGAAAATGAGAAAGGAGGAACCAGATCTAAGATGCAACTCATTCAGAGAATGGCAACCGGCATGTATTTTACTCTCTGATGCTTATTATAATGAATTTAATATAATAGGATGGTTGGTATCACTATTGTTCAAGAATCAAAATCAAATGCAAAATCAATTCTTTGCACGAATGTGCAATGAATAAAACACTATTTCTTCACACAGGAAAAGATGCCAATTATTCATGTAGAAATATAGAATCACAGACAAGAGCAGTAAAGAAGTCATCTGATAAAAAGGTGATACGGATATGTAGATGATGGCTAGCAATCATCCTGAGTGACAAAAGGGTGGTGAAATAAATTAAAAAACATCCCTATATGAGATCTTATAGAAATAATTTTAAACCATCCCAATAACTTCAAATATTAGAGAAATAAACCTGGGAAAAATAACCCAGAATAGGCATAAATTGTCATATGTTCAAAGCGTTAAGTACATCAGCAACGAAAATCTTGGTCCTTCCAGATAGGCAGTGGCATGTGGGCTAAGTTCTGGGAAACAGAACACCTGCAGTTCCCTTCATCTTCAATACAACAACTAGAAGTGAGAGCTGCAAGTGTTCAGTTCCATTTGGTCTTGGTCTCCCAGCACTAAGAAAGGCAAGAAGAAACAAAGGAATCAAAACGTTCAGGACTTTATATTGCTATTCACATTTTGCTTTGTTACAGGAAATGTAAGACTGGGAATGTGTTTAGTCAGGGGGTAAAAGTAAACAAGCTTATTTATGTCACAGAAACAGTATTACATAACTTTTTTTTTTTTTTTTTTTTTTTTTTTTAAACCACTACACAACTGCAGCTTCAAGGAATTAAAGAATACCTTCTAAAGTTTCAAAGGCCACTATACCTTCCTGCCAAGCTCTTCCCAAGAGAGCTCTATTATGTGCCCGCTTGTTTCTCACAAGTTTGATTCACTCAGGATATAAAGAGGACAGAATGAAAGCCTTAGTGTCTTGCAGCACCACACAAACTACTTCTGAAAAGTACTCCCTCTACCTTAGCTGAAAAATTATGCTACGCTATTATGTACACATCTACATAAGCAGCATTATTTTATTTTACTACAAAATTATGAACCAAATCTCTTTATCCACATTATTTTGACCTTATTATTATTATTATTCAACCTTTTTTTATTCATTAAAAAGAAAAAGTATTTTAAAAATATTCTGGATATTACATATTTAACGATGACCATGGGTTGTAATTTGTTACTATCAGGTAGCATACCAATGGACTGAGATCAGATGCATGCAGTTGTGAAACTTCAAGATACACAAAATCACCACTTGTTTCCTACTTTCTGTAAGAAGGCAGTATTTTTCAGGCCATTTATAAAATCAGGAACATTCATCAGCTATCGTTGACATGCAGTGACAATAAATGATGACATGAAGGCAAAGGCCTAGGTGTTATGCAGCATCAGCCAGTGAAAACAGGGTTTAGTATTAGATGAAGCATTTTATGATCTGTTTCCAAAAACATCTGAATTGTTTTAACCATTTAATTCACACCCTTACTCCTACGAATAGCAAGTTGTGACCAGTGCCAGAGTTATCAAACTGCAGTTTGAGCAGCACTGTAGAGCCACGTCCTTTACCACTATGACTGCACTCCAGTGACATGCAAAACACTGCAAAAAACCACATGAAAACTTGCTTGTTTTCTTAGCATACAGCCATCACATTGCTTGGCTGCTCTCCATATACCCCAGAGCATGTCAGCATTAAACACTCAGAGATGGTTTGCTTGCTGAGCGGGTTTACAGCAGGTCACTTCTGGAATTTCAGGCTGCATTTGGCCGTAGTCAATAGCTTTTTTTATTTCCTTCCTCAACATCAAAATGCAGCTGCTTCTAGCAGCTTTTAAGATGTTTTGCTCTCCCTTCTCACTTCTGTCCTGTGTTCTGCTCAGTTTCCCTGGACCTCCTAATTTCTTTGCTCTTGGAAACCAGGAAACAAAAAACCCAACACTATCAGGAAAGTGAACTGTTTGAATTCCTGCTGAGTGCTCGGTGCCTGTAAGACTGTTCAGAAGGTTTCCTGGCTTTGCGAACTACATTCTGACTTATTTTTGCAAGCCAAGTAAAAATAAGACTGAAGTCTGAAGTGGAAGTTTCAACCTGAAGGATTCAGGAGTTCAGCGAGCACCTACAGTGCAAATTACATTTGTGGGAGAAGAAGAGATTAACACCTTGAAAAGAAACACACTGATTAAGGACAAGGCAGCCAAAATGCAGCAGCAGAGGAAGAGACTCTTCCCCTGAAACAAATGTCCCGGCAACCATCCACCCATAGGGTGGTCCAAGAGTTCAGAGGATGGTCAGAGACGCTTTAGACAATGTCCGCTACTGTTCTTGTTCTGGCAGCACTTTGTGGAGCAAAGTGTTGCCAAAAACACAAAACTACACTTTCCAAGCTTCCTTTCTTTTTTTGTGCTGCCCAGATCACGTATTACCAAAAGCATGTACTGTTCTTGCTCCTGCCTACATGTGTGCAAATCATTTGCTAACATCTGAAAAAAGTATTAGCATCTAAAAAAGCTTAACTGCTTTCCTTGAACTTAAATAGGCACTTGTGCTCTGATAGGCCTTATTTATTTGATTGCTGTCCAGCAATACTACAATGAATGAAACCCATGAAATATGTGCTCAAAGAAAGTTAAAAAGTGTGGTGAAGATATATTCTTCGACGCAGTATACTGGCTTTGTGTTCATGTGGGCATTTTAGGGATGCTCTGTTTGTTTGTTTTTTGAAGTCTATTGCAAATATATTCATGAGGTAGGGAAATTTCTGGCTGGAAGTTTTCTGTATGCAAAACCAAAACAATGTACAAACACCTATTTGGGCAAGGACACAAAAGCTAAAGAAATCTACTGGGAAACAGTCATAGTTTCAGATGGGAAGATGAAGCCTTGTAAATGAACTGCAAAAGGTCAGTTTTCCAACATGTCACATATGATAGGACTGACAGTGAGATCAAGTACTTTCTCCATAAACATTCCTTTAAAATACCAGAACACTTGTTTTCATTACAGCTGCTCTTTGATCAGTTAAAGAATAGAAGAAACAGTGCCACTTTTTTTTTTTTTTTTTTTTTTTTGCTAAAAAGTGATATGACTTGGATTCTCCAAATGGTCACTTATTACAAAAATAAACCAAGAACAACATTTTATAGAACTAGAAAGTTAAACTTATTTTGTACAGGCAATACACACAAAGCTTTCTGAACTAATTTAGTATTTCAAGTCTGTCTTAAATATCTGCAGCTCGAAGTGGATGAGTTTAAATGAATCATACATGTTTTAATTGGCAGAAACACTGCATTCTGTTGGCTTACAAAAGACTTCTAATATGTCCTATGTTACAATATTTTATTTGCAATCCACATGGGAAAAAGCAAGATATTAGCCTGTTATAAGCTCAGGTGAAAGGAAAACACTATGTTGATAATTTTTTTTTAAATAAGACATACTTTTCTAGACTAATGATGGTTATGCATACTGTAGTACAGCTGGCATTCAGTTAAATTGTTTGAGGGTGATACTTTCAGTTATTTTTAAGAAGCACATGTATTTCCATCTAACGATATCTCATTTTCCCCTTCTCACTCTCACCTTTTCTAACTAAAGGATAATAACTGCTATTTATTTTACAAATATTTACTGATTTGTAGCACGGAACTTAATTATGCATTAGCATATAAAATAAAATAACTGTGGAAGTTACACATAAGTCAAGTGAGTTTTACAGAAGCAGATTCATCATTGAAAATGACTCATTTTTTCTTCTCTATTATCTACACACTTTTCTTTAAAAATAAGCAAACACCATATAAGTTTGTAATATTTATGATTTAGCCCTTTTTTTAGCCTTCCCGTGAGAACTGCACAAGCTTTTTTAACACTGTAGAAGCCTCTCTGTAGGTCTAGCTTCAGCTAACACAGAGCTATGCCTTAGCCTCTATCTTTGCATAAAAGACCTCATCACTCACCTGGGCACAAAACAAATTTTTAAACAATTTGTTTTGGTAGCAACTGCAGTTGCATAGAATTTTTTGCTGCTATACATTATATCTGGGACTATTAATAGCTTGTTGACATGAAACCATTGTTGATAAAAAAAAACACGCACAAAACTGGCATAAATTGAGCATTGTGCTGCCAAATAGATATACTCTGACAAGGCCTAATACATAGGCACTAGCTGCAGCTGCTGTTGTAGGTACCACAGCACAGATCCCACTAAGATGGACAGCACCCCCGTGGAGAAGGAAAAAGAACCATCTGTCACCTTCCATCTCTCCCACCAAACCTTCCTGGTGACCAGCTCGCTTCTGCTGAACTTGCAGATTGTTTGCTATGTGATGCTTCAAACCATTCAGGACTTTTTATGGTATGTAAGACAATGTATGCACACAGCAAAAATGTGTACTGCTCTTACATCTGCCCCTTGCAATCACCTGGATATCATAAGAGAACTTTCAAAGTTACCCCCTTTGCCTTAACCATCCCATCTCTCATGAAAAAGTCCCATCCAGGTTGCCATCATTTTGTGTCTCTATTACTACAGCCCCCTTTTCTGTCTCCAAGGAAAATGTCTTTGACAATAACATTCCTTTGCTTTGGCAGAGGTAAAACATTTTAACGTTAATAATTAAGTTTCTAATTTTACATTAAAAAAATATATTTTTCCTGCAAAGGACCACTGGTTAATAAAAGTAAATCAATTATTTTATATGAAAATGAAGTATCTGTAACTTTCAACAAGCAATTAAATATTTCTTCTTCTATGCTGAGATAAAAATTAGGTCTTTCCCAATTTTTTTTCAAGAGTGTAACAAAGGCTGGAAGTAAAATACAGATATTTACTTGAGAACACCATATGGTCTATGGCAAGATGTATCAGATCTAATGTCAGGTCCAAGCATCAATTAACCTTAGTAATATGAACAACACATTCATCATAGAAGTGACTAAAAAAGCCACAGTCCAAAGCAGCTAGCAGCTTGATAAGTAAAACATTTCAGTAAAGGAAAGACATCTGAGTTTGGCTCTGAGCTTTCCAAATCCAAAAAAGTGACCAATACCTGACTACTGAAAGGTGCTATAATCTCTTTGCTCCCTTCTCCTGAATTTAAGAATCTTTTCCTATATAGGCATTATGGTTTTGGACAAAAACTAATTTAAGGGTTTTTTTAAAGCAACAAATAAAAAAACCCTAACACAACTCTACTTAAAGCTAGAATTACACCTTCGTTCTGTGTATCAGAATAGAAATATTGCAGTGCCCAATTGAGGAAGTTAGGCATATAAAATGTTTCTCACTAAAAAATGAAAGACAGACAAGTAAATCTTTAGAAGAGATTTAAGCAAAGAGCATGAGCTTCCTCAACTGAGAAAGGCATCTTATTCTTTAGCTGTTGGGCATAATGGTAAAATCCTCCATCACGCAAGGTTCTCAGTATCGTAATTGGAACTTGCATTAAGAGGGCACTGAAGAGCACAGAGGCCTGGAAGCAATATATCTCAAAATTAAATCAGGAGATATATTCAGGACCTTGACCATAAAGGGGCTGACAGGTCAACCTCACAATCAATCCTTTGTTTCTGAGTAGCCAATGCAGTGATGCTAGGATTAGCAAGATATGCTGTCTTTTTCTGCTATATACTTCTTTGGCAAAAGAGTTTTGCTCAAGCTTGGTAATGAGAGCACTTGGCAGGCCAGTTGCAAAGCATTATAGTTGTCTAGCTTGGAGGTTATAAAACCCTGAGCCAGCTTCTCAAAAACAGACAAGGATAAATATGTACGAAGTATGGTTTAATTTTTCAAATGACAGTAGGAAGTCTTAATAATCTGCCCAATATGATGTTTAAAGGACACTTCAGATTCCAAAAGGAATATGGATGCTGAAATGGTAATCCTGTACTGCAAATAATATATATAAAGCTATATCAAAATGTGAGGTGGCATTAAGCTTACAGCTAGACACAAAATGAAAAACCTTCATTTTACTTGAATTTAACTACAGAAAACCAACACAACTTGTATTTTAATGTTTTCCAGGAAATTTACCCAGGTAATAAAAGGACAGTTTGGATTTGCTGCTTTAACTGACAAATGAATTAGAATGTCTTCAGAAGAGAAATGAAACAAAGTATCAATCCAATGATTAATCTGGCCCAAAGGCAGCATACAACTGTTAACTGTAATGAGCCAGAAATGGATGTGGCACTCAGTGTGGCACTAGTAACTGCAGCGGTAGTGGTCAAGGGTTGGACTTGATGATCTCTGAGATCCCTTCCAACCCAGCCAATTCTATGATTGTATGAAAACATCAGAACCAACTGTCTCAGAATCATAGAATTGCTGAAGTTGGAAGAAACCTCTAAAGGTCATCTGGTTCAAACCCCTCTGCAATGCACGGGGACATCTTCAACTAGAGCAAATGGCTTAGAGCACCATCCAACCCAACCCTAAGGCACGGGGTCTACCACCTCTCTGGGCAACCTGTTGCAACGTCTCACTACCCTCATTGTAAGATATTTTCTTTTTATGTTTAGTTTCTATCAACCCTCTTTTAACTAAAAACCATTACTCCTTGTCCTATTGCAACAGACCCTGCTAAACAGTCTGACCCCATCTTTCCTATAACCCCTTTAGATATTGGAAAGCTACAGTAAGGTCTTCTCCAGGCTGAACAATCCCAACTCACGCCGCCTTTCTCTATAGGAGAGGTGTTCCATCCTTTTGATCATCTTCATAGCCCTTTTCTGGACCTGCTCCAACAAGTCTATGTCCTCCTTATTTTATGAACCCCAGAACTAAAAAAAGTACCCCAGATGGGAGTCTCACAAGAGCTGAGTAAACGGGTAGAACCACTGAACTGCTGGTCACACTTCTTTGGATGCACCCCAGGATATGGTTGGCTTTCTGGGCTGCAAGTGTACGTTGCACTACAGTATTGGAAAATGAGAAATCCTCCCCCACCACCACCAAACACAACACTGCCTGACGAACCCACCAGCTTCAGACCAGTTTGTGATGGTGCATGTCAAAGCCCAGTGTATTTCTTGCATTCTGAAAAAAAAGCAAGAAACAAAATTCTGCAGAGAAACATTTCAGCTACATGGAACGTCCTCTTTAATTCTCAAAAGATAAGCATTTAGCCAAAACATTTGTTGATAGATCATAGAATCACAGAATGTTAGGGGTTGGAAGGGACCTCAAGAGGTCATTGAGTCCAAACCTCCTGCCAGGGCAGGTCTCTAAGTTTTATTCACATTTACAAGATGTTTAGTTTTTACAAGATGAAAATTTATTTAGCAGCCTCAGAAGGACAACACAGTTGACAATATTGGAAGCCCAACTAAAAAAAAAAAAAATTAGATTGAAACAAGGGATTAATTTCAACACTACCTCTTGCCCCCAGAATTTTAGTTTGCCTGTGGGTTGGTAAGTCTTGAAGGCATAAATTCATCTCATTACTTAAGTATACAACATAACATTGGACCTAAGTCCATCTGCAGCCACTGAAACTGTGCACATATACAGCCAAAAGATTGTACCTGCATATCAGAAGGTCAGGGCTTATAACATGGCAAGAAAATTACCATAAGTACAATAATTACCGGGACATCAGGGTCCAAGAAAACCTGCTTTGGTCATGCAATTTCCTAATGAGAATATAACAGTCCTTAGATGGAAATTTGGTTTATAGGATTATGTTTTAACAGATACAAAACAGAAACTAAGAAACATATTGTGCTTTGGTTATTTGCAACAGAGTAACACAATGTGCAAACATTCCCATTAGGTCTCCCTCAGAGCAAGAAAAGCTCTTCAACGCTTTTAAACAGTGAAAGAAATTCCATCCATATGAAATGGTAACATCTCAGATTTACATTTTATGCTAACACACAAATTGAGATGATGGAATTTATATTTGAAAATATTTGTAGGTTTCTTGTGTTTTGTGTCCCTTGGAGGTTCACTAAAGACTTGCCACATTCTGACTGGTTTCAAGAAGTTTTGTTAGACTTAAATTAACGCACATAAACTTAAGCCTTGCACTTCAGAAGACGACAGGAAGTAGTAATGAGGAAACCAGAAGGATTTAGCCTGATTAATACTCTCAATTTCTATTTCATATTGTAGTGAAATAGAACCAGCAAAAGAGGAAACAGCTGAAGATTTATTAATCCACTGTAAAACCAGGACAATCATAACCATCTGTTCTGACCTCCAGAACATACAGGTTTTCAGGTTCTGCTAAGTAGTCTGTATCCCATACCTCAAACTTCAACTTGAGCTAAACAATTTGGTTTTAAACTCTAAGAAATCTTGAAACACTGACACATGGGGGTTTGATTCTATAAAAGCAGCTTCAACTTTTTTTTTTTTAATCGCATACATGTCCAAAACTATTTTTTTTCCTGTCCCACCTGCATGCTGCAGACCTTTTATAGAAGGTACCTATTCTCAGACCAGCACCTTAGTAAAAGCTATACTTGGCCTTTAACTTCCACAGCCTAGTATTTATAGTATTTAGTCCATGCTGAAATATTTTTAACACAATTCATGTTCAACAGATTGAAAACAAAGAAGAATTTTGCAATCCACAAGTGTCCTGTTCATACAGCTTATGAAGCTTGCCAAAATTTCCTGTGCATTTTGCGGTATTTACACACTGTTATAGGATACTGTTACTGATTTTATAAGGCATTTCATGAGAAGTAACCAGATGACAAGATTACAAACTTGAGAATTGTCTACTGAAGTTGGAACAGTCAGTTTTGAATAGCAAAGGAACTTGTTAAAAAGATCACATTAACCTCTTAAATATACTTTGGCAACATTCTTACATTTGACAGCAGTAGTGGTGGATCAGGTTGTTACCCAAGGAAGGTGTTCCCTTCAAAAGATACTAGTGTAAAAAAAAAAAAATAAAATATATATATATATATACATATATATATATATAACTAAATGGGTACAAAACCTGTCTGGAAAATTTGCCTCAGATGTTAATCCTTGAGGACTTGTACTGTACTGTGAAGGTTGGTAAAAATGGGAGTACCACAGAGATCTGCAATAGAACTTGGCAGTTTAAAACCTCTATCAGTGACCTGGGGAAGTGTTACAGTGCTCTCATGTCAACTGTGGAGATGACAGCAAACTGAGGGGCAGGCAGCTGATGCTGCCATGGGTGGTGGACATGAGTGCCACCAAAAGGGACAGAGACAAGGCAGAGAACTGGGCCAACAGTAACCTTGTGAAATTGCACATAACAAAGCGTAGAGCCATGGGGTCTTGTTAGGCAGTGAGCTGAAGACAAGATCACAGGTGCCTTTGCACAACAGCATTCACAGCCAGTAGATCTAGGGGAGAAATTACCCACCCATGCTCAGCTCTGGGAGACAACATCTATATGCTGTGCCCAGATATGGGTTCACCAATTCAGGAAAGATATTGGTCAGCTTGGAGTGTTCAGCAAAGCATCATCCTTAACAGTAGTACCAGTGTACCAGTGTGAACAGAGTACCAGTGTGAACAGAGGCTGCAGGACTGGGGCTAGAGTTCACCCTGGAAAAGGGTGAAAGGGTGGAAAAGGGTATGTAAGAGCAACCTGCTCTTACATTTACCTATGGAAAGGGCATAGGATGGAAGTCAGGAAATTTGCAGTGGTACATGGTGGGTGGGAAGTGCAACAGGCACAAATGTAAATCAAAGTGTTTCAGACTGCATATAGGAGAAAACTTTCACTGCAGACAGTCAAGCAGGGCCAAAGGTTCTACAGGGTGCTTGTAGCATCTCCATCCTTAAGAGGTTTTCAAGAGCTTCCTGGAAAAACCCCTAAGAAGCCTGGCAAATGATTCTGCTTGAGCAGGAGATTGGACTTGAGTCCTTCTAATGTCCCTTCCAGCCCAAGCTGTCCTATAATACCAGAATCCAATACTTCTTACAAACAAAAGCATGCTGAACAGAACTTTCCCATTACACTGAATTAGAGTTAACAACTTAAGCTAGAAATAAGCTGTGTAGATTCCAAAACAAGAAGGTTCCTGTACAACACACATAATGGGATTCTCAAACCAGTTATCTGATTATTGTTTAAACTATTGCACACACCTTAGAAAAAACATAAAAACTGGTTGTTTTTTTTTTTTATGCTGTAGAAAAATTCCCCAATGCCCGAAGTCGTTTCAATGATTACTATTGAAAATCTGAGTTCTTAGTTCAAATTTGTGTAGCAAACTCCCATGCATTAAGTCAATACCATTTGTATTAGTCTGTTATTAAGATACTAAGCCTAATCTTTTTACTCTAAGCAGACAGGGATATATTCTCCCAGCAACTTATAGCAACCGCTCCAGTTACAAAATGCATAGATGTATTTCTGTTCCATACCACTATTAATCATGTATGAACTTACTCTTTATAATAGTTCTAATCAAATAAACTATACTTTGATTAGCCCCTTCTTTTTCTGCCTCAATTCTCATGCTGCTCAATAAAAACTGTACAGCAATGAGTATTTTTTTAAAAGGCCAATAAAGTGAATTTTGATTTTATAGGTTGGAGGGGTTTTTAAACACATGATTTTCATATATATATTATATATATACATATATATACACAGATACATATATATATACACACACACATATATATCACTTGTTATTTTGTATCTTCTGGAGCTTTGCTCAGTAAAAACACAAACCAAAACTCCTCCTCCTCCTCCTGAAGTTGATTAACTCTGTATTAAACAAATTCTGAGATAATTAAAGCCAAACTCAATTCAGCCCACAGCAGAAGGTTGTTACCTCATAAACAGGATGTACTTTAAAGTTATTAATAATACACTAACATTGCCTTTTCAAAATCTTTGATTAAAAAACAAATGAAAATTAGCATCTGAAATTCTGTTTGTACAGACTGTAGATCAGATTATGTAAATTTCTAAATCTCCATTTTTCCAAATGAAAAGGAAGCAGCTAGCAACATCTGTACAACTGAGAAAACAGTACAGATACAGCGCCCAATCCTGAGCAACTTCAAACTCCACTGAGACTGAGCAAGTGGTAACAAGGCAACATATTCTGTCCATGTTTTTCCCTGTTCACTATCAACCATGCAAAACTGAAAATTGAAAGATTTAGGTTAGCTATCAGGAAGAAACTCTTTACTGTGAGCATGGCGAGACACTGGAACAGGTTCTGTAGAGAGGTAGTAGATGCCTCATTGCTGGAGAGATTCAAGGCCAGGTCGGATGGGTCTCTGAGCAACTTGATCTAGCTGAAGATATCCCTACACACCGCACAGGGGTTGGACTGCATAGCCTTTAAAGGTCCCTGTCCAATCCAAAATATTCTACAATTTTTAAAAAAGAAGCAATGAGATGTCTTACAACTCTGTGTTATTATTATATGTTCAAATATTTCTGGACTGGAACAGCACTGTCTTCTAATTTCTGAATGTCCATTTATTCAAGGGGATTCAAAGAGATCTGAACAAACAGATAAAAACGTACATGTGGAAAAAAAAAAAAATAGTCCTTTTGATGTAGAGAAAGCAATACATATGGTTGTTGCTTTGGTATGGGAATTTCAGTTGCTAAGAACTCATTTATCTCCCATAGATATACTATTGGGAATTCAGTATGCTCCCTCTGCAAAGGAAGACATTTCAGATCACATTCGCGGAGCCTACAGGTGTGCAAGAGCAAACAATATGGTTATTTCTGTAAAAGCTCACCGATTATAGTATTCAAGATCAGAAAGAGGTTACCTACTTTTGGCCTCTCATATAACCAGCCACTGAATTTTAGCTGATAGCTTCTGAACTTCTCAACTGAAGCCAGTGACTTTTGCTGGCTAAGGTATATCCTACAGAGAATCAGGCAGAATTAGCTAATCTAAATTAGAAGACATCTACAGATCATGAGCCCACGAATTTGTCAGAGTAATGCCCCAAGAGTGCCATGCTTCTCTGTTGAACTCATCAGGTTTCAGCTCCCAACCAGTAGCTCCTATTACCATTGTCTTTTTAAAAGAGATTGCAGCACCCTTGATTTGAGTCCCATGAAAGTAGCTGTGCAATATAAATCGTCTATTTTCTTTGAATATGATATACCAGATAAACAGATATTCCCCCTAAAGTCAGAAAATTTCATCTAGACCCACCATCTGAAAAAAAGGTCCTTTTTAGAAAGTCTTAATGCCATGAAAAGACAGGACCCATGAACATGCTCACTTTTTTGTACACAAAACTTTTAAATGTAGATGGTCAAGATTCTTCATTATCCTGTTCACTATAAATGTTATTCCTGAGTAACCTCCAGGATTTGTCTTGCATGGACAGTTCTGAATAACACCTCCAACATGAGCAAGATAGCAGAGGACTTATCTCTCAGTATGAAAACAAGAAGCAGCTATCCCTGTACGATCTCGTGTCACAGTAGAAAGTAAGATTTGGATCTGCTCCTGTAGGTGTGGCTATATGTGTTTGTATATCATCCTAGTGAGCTCTTAAACATGCAAAATTGTCTTGAACCCATTAAGTCAACCTAAACATAGCATGATACCAAAGCTGCAGCTCCAGCCCTCTGGAACTGACAACCCATTCCCACCCCTGCAGCACACTTCTAGCAATCAATAGTACTGCAGGAAAATTAAAACTGAGTGTGTCTCAAAAATCCTGGCCAGAACTCTTTTCTGACCAGGCTTTGTCCACATGGCATCAGACAGTTAGCCAAAGAGTTAACTCCTGTTCTGATAGGCAAAGAGTAAAGCTGCTAGCAAATGCTATGCATCTTTTCTCTCTCATCTCTTTTAAATGCCCACCAGTGAAAATAGAAGTGCTCTGTGAACTACAGTAAGTTTCCAAAGGAATTCTTTGCAGGTAGAGGTAGCTTATTTGTTTTCTAGCATCAAGATTAGAAACAGGCAAGCTGAAGAGATCCAAAACACCACCTGAACAGCAAAACTCAATCTCCAAGCCACTCCCATTTAAAACATTTAATTTATTCTATTAATCTTGCTGGAATTTGTTTTCTGAATATTCATATCCAGACAGTTTATACTGAAAAGAGGAAATACCTGGAAGTTGTATGCTCATACCAGGACTCATGTTTAATAACTGTTACTGCAGGAACATAGTCTGACATTAAACCGGTATGATTTGAGCCAAAAAAATGGCATCAAAACCTATTATAATTGTGTCTTGAAGTCTCAGTTTTGTATTTTGTCACATCTATATTTATGTAAAGCAATACTATAGAATAAATGGTACACAGTTCGCTAGAGAGAGCAGATATTTAATTTATATACATGGAAAACTTTCTAATCAACAGCAAGACACTGCTCAATTCCCAGCACTATAAATTTACTTTAAACTCCTTAATTTGGTACACTCTGCAATCTAGAGATTACAGAGAATGAGTTGGGATACAGACAGCGTTGGACAATCTGCTCACTCCTAAAAAACCTCAAATTCTACTTTTCATTTGTAAAGTGATGCTACTTTGCACAAGGAAAGCTTTGGTGATTTGTTGTTGCAGATATCAGAATTAAAATGATTTTTTTTTAAATAATCACATCAAAGCCAATAAACTTAAAACTCTACACATGCCCCTGGTGAGCAAAGCAGTACTACAAATATAGTAAAATAATCCAAGATCTACGTTAATATTTCATTATGTATTGCAAATAAGGACAGCCAATAGCCTAAAAGCAAGCAGAGAGCTATGTACACACTTCGAACTCCCATAAAATTCTCTCCTTTAAGTACCAAATTTCAGTTACTGTAATATACACTTCAGATAAAATGCTGGATGCATGTTTCTAAACAAATAAAGAATTATTAGGAAGAGATGTACAGAAGGCACACACTTTAGATCAACTTATGAAGCTTCGGGGGAAATAGTATCCTAGTGTAATCAAAACAGTATTTTGATAACAAAATCAATAATAGAAAAGACATTCTTTTTGTTCAAAGGTGTTGTGTTTTGAAAATATTGCCATGTAGTATTTACAGTAACAGCTGTACAGTTAAACTTTAGGCACAAACTGAACTGCAGAGGATCTGCTGCATAAATAAAATTCCCATGGCAACTAAATGTGCTACTAGATAACAGAGAAAAAAGGATTTATGTGTTTGCTGAGCTGTCTTGCCCTAGAGGAATTCTCTGGGCAAATGCAGGCCACCTGCCACATGTTACATTAAACTCAGCCTTCTGGACTTATTTCCAAATCTCCAGCAAAAATGTCCACCAAGTTTTATTTGAAAGTTCCCCTGTCATGTCCTAGTCTCTTCAAAATCCATAGTTCACTCTTCAATATGCTTCTCATACTGTAAGAGAGATGTTTAAGAACGAACAGTTGTATTTCTGCTTGTAACTTGTTTATCTTTTACCCCACGCAAAGCAGGCAAACAATCTGAATAAAATTCTTGTCAAGTTTTGTGTATGCCCAGTTGTACTGAGGCACACTATTAAAGTGTGTGTACTTCTTAACTCCATTAAAAAGCATTTATTTTGTAATACTGTAAAGAAAAATATTTGAGTCAGATGATTCATGTAGATGATAATTTCTATGTTCTCAATAGATATACACGAACGGTCAAAAAGATTCACCTTCATATCCAGAAAAAAGCCTGATTTTTACTATATTACACTGCTAATAGAGAAGCACTGTTCAGGTATGCTTTGTTAGAATTTAGTACTTAGAAGACTGAAGGACACTAAAATAGCTAGAAAAAAAAAATAATCACCTAGAAAGCAATAGGTAAACACTGCAAATAATGCCACTGAGATATCAAAGGATCAGGGTATATGTGAAAGTGCAGAATGATTATGGTATTTTTCTTGTTATTTTTGCCTCTGAAGTAAAAAAAAAAAATTAAGGGGCTACATTTTACAATCAAGTTTATCCTTTGGCATGAGCCTTAGGAAGGAGGCTCGGCTCCCCTCCTTTCCTGGGAATGCTCTGTGATGTTTTAAATAGGCAGCAGAGCTTGCTTCAAAATGACAGGTGCTATAGTGTAAACTACAGGTAGTTCCTAAATCTAATCTAATCACTAAGTCCATGTTTAGCATCAGGCATCTGTAGCATCATGAGTTGGGCACCTACATGTATGAAACAACATTGTGCTGTTTTTCTAAAGCCTCGGTGCATGAAGTATGTAGACAAGCCATTAACATAGGCTTTGTGCTTGTCTTACTATCAGAGTTGTTCACTGAAGTAACCTTCTTGCTTCAGCTCCATGTGAATCACAAGCCTGACCCAAAGTCTATAGAACTTAAATCAAAAATATTAATTTTTTGAACTTACGTTGCAGCAATCATGACAATTTAATCTTTCTTCAGGATATTTATAGCTTTTTTGCAAGATGAAGAATTGCTTGTGCAAGGACTGAGAAGAGGACACAGAAGTTTTAAAAATTATCATTTCTAGACCACTTGTACATCACCACAACATATCATCTGCATTATATAAAACCACTAAACCAAATAAGATAAAACAGAAAACAGTCGATGGTCAATATGACATTGCCAGGTTGCCAGGTAAGACCTTCTATTTTTATTACTAACAATAGTTTCTATTGCTAATGACTTTTTTTTTTTTAAAGGAGGTAAAAAGAACATTAAGTTTTACTCTGACTTGAGTTTTGTTAGATGTGATCACATAAAATACTCCACCAATAGATATGACAAATGCACTTTAAATTTCAATGTGTCAAACCATTTCAGTACTCAGGAACTACGTTGAAGCTGGCAGGCAAGCAGACTATATTAAATTTTTCTGCGGAATCGACTTCAATTCTGTACTGAATTATTGGAATTTTAGTGACCCTAAAAAAAAGGCTGTCAGAAATAATATTCAACACAGTTTTCAAATCTAATGCTCTATTACACATACTTCACATAACATAATATATTTTCAATATAAGCAAACCAGTCAAGAACAACATTCTATTTGTACTTGTATTATTAGATACATTTTTATATTGATTTGTCACCACATTTTTTTAAATTTGCCTTCTCCTTAAAAAAAAAATACTCAGAGGCTACATTTGGTGATTCAATGGCTTTGTTGCAGATTTGATACAGATGGAAATAGTTTTAAATTTAAAAAAAAATAATAATAAAAAAAAAATTACCATCACAGGTCAGTAAACATGCTAATAGCTATTTTAAAGCTCTGATTTTGAAGACTCCTATAACTCCTGCACATCATGAAATTATCCTCAGAATTTTTCAGTGCCAGAAACCAGTTGCATTTGCAAACCACTTAATGGTTTTTCCTTCCATTTAACCAAATGCTCTTTCTACATAAAGAAAACCAAGAGCACTCATTTCTTTTATTGTCTTTTTTGTTCCTTCTCAAATAATCAACATTTAAATATCTTGCTTCTAAGAGAGCTTTAGCTCTAGTGTTTCACTATTCTTACAAATAATGCAAAAAAATTTAAGAATTAAGCTTTCCATTTATCTGCTCACTATTTCCAACCACTTCTTTCTGTTAAGTCTCTATTGTTAAAAAATGCTGGATGTAAACTCAATTGCACTAAACCTAGCAGTATCTTTGCCCTTGTATCCACTGATTTTGTAGAAGTACAGAAGTCACAAGATTTTGGTGTGTTTCACTTAAATAAGACAAATCACTCATACATCACAGCTCAGGCATGGTTGAATCCATGTTAGCTTGGTAAGCAACACAGAAAGCCCATCAGCAGCTTTACTATATGACAGACCCAGAGGCAACTCCAGAACTGTCAGCATAACTGCCTGTGAAGCTCACAAGGGAAGCAATAGCCAATTATGCTCCATGACCTGCTACTGGAAAAGAGAGTAAGAAAGATAACAAATCAAGGGCTTGGAAAAACTCAAGACATTTCACAGAAACGATGTAGTTTAGTTCCTATCAAATATGCATCTCACTGGATGCTTCCAAGAAGATTGTGGCAGCCTGTGACCACGCTCCTCCTCACCCCTTTTAGTTCAGATTAATGAGTCTGAGGAAGGGGACTGCACCTCCAGCACTCCCTTACCTGGATAAAGACACACATGCCATTCACCTGGAAGCTAAGCTTTAGATATCACCGCAGAGGATTAACACAGATCTTTTTGTTGCTCTCCGCTGTGGCTAGTTGCTATACTCTCCTATCAGCATGAATGATTAGCCTGGAAGCCAAACTAGACTCAATTTAAAAAGAAGCAAGCCTACTTGCAGATTCTCTTTCCACCCAGCCACTTCTGATGGGTTCTGATGTAGCTGAATAGCTACAAGAATTAATTGTAAGAAATATTTATTTTGCTCAGAGTGGCATACAAAATAAAATAGAAGCTGCTTGTCTTGATCCTCATTGATTTACCTGCTTTCTCTGGACAGCACTGAATTTCCTGGATGTCAGTGTAACATGGGTACCTCTGATGTATCACTTTTGAATCCTAGCTTAGATGCAAGCTCAGTGACTGGCACTGAAGCCATGCATGTGACACCAGCATCAACAGTGCCTTGCAATTTGATTACAGAAACATTTCTGATTATTGTGTCTGGAACAAGTCATTTAGGGATTGCATCTGAACTACAGAAGCTAATAAAAATTTCAGCCTCTGGCTTCAGTGAGGATAGCATCAAGCAAATCACCATGTTCAGAGGCCTAGTAAACCAGGTACAACACTCCTGCCTGTACCTTAGAAAAAACATATATATGGTTTATTTGAGACTTAAGTAGGACTTGAAAAATATGTAGGCCTTTGGAAAGCCATCAGTATGCAGGATAAATTTCACTTTCACAGAGGTAAGAATACTCGATTTACAAATATAAATAAAAAGCTACTTAGATGGTAAGACATGAAGCAAGCGCTAAGTATCTGAAGCACACTGACTGTGGGTTATTTAAATAATCATTAATAAAAGGAAATCTAAATTTTAAGTGATTAAAGATATAGATTAAATAGCTGTCTCACATAGACAAAAAGATACAACCCCACATCAACCGCCACAAAAAAACCTGAAATAACTGACATGCTGGTTTTAACGTTCATAGTTTCAAAACATGAGTGAACAAAACATGGGAGAAGTTATTGAATGCAGACAGCATTTGAAAATGATGATTAGGGCCAGCTTTGCAACCACACTGGAGTCTAGTGTGGCAGGAGCCCCATCTGGGATTAGTGGCCCAAAACACTTGGTCTACAGGAAGGGTTTGCCAACTAAGAAGCAAAATGGTGGCCTCCTAAAATGACTGGACCTCTAAAGGTCATGGTATCAAACAAAGAAAATGCAATTGAATCCCCAATTTATTTTTTTTCCTACTTAACCATAATTACACAGCTGCTCTTATCTAGTCAATGCATTATTAAGCCAATTAGGAAATTAGTTAAGATTTACTAAATTAAGAGACCTGACTGTTTTTGTAGCCAAAGTCCACTGAAAGAGATGGGGGGGGGGGGGGGAGGAAGGGGGAGGAAAGAAAAAGAAAAAAAAAAGGCAGCACATCATTGTGGAACAGGGAAAATTCTAGATATATTTCCTTTCTAATATTTGTATTTGCCTGAAGTTAAAGTGACTAAACTGTGAAGACAAATTGCCAGCACTATATTTTCTAGAAACCAATTAAGCCTATCTCAGTTAATGGTCACATCCTTGGGCATTTCCTGCGGATCTATTCAGTACACACAGATCTTCCTCTTTACTTAAATAGCTTAGTGAAATAAGAAATGCTGATTGAACCGGTAATACTCTATAGCCAGAATCAAGCTGCCAGCCTGGCCTTCTACAGGTTTTGCTGCCAGGGAATTTGAGAACATATCAGTCATCTAAGAAAGAATGAATACTACAAATCTTTGTCAACAAGAAGTGAGGTTTGGGTGGATAAGATGGGAAAAAAAAAAAAAAAAAAAAAAAAAAAAAGAGGGAGAAGGAGGTTTAGAATTATTTGAATTCTCTTGGTTGCAAACAAACTGCAAAAAAACCAAAAAGTCTTCAGGATGCTTTAGGAAGGTTCTTGCCCCCAGTCAAGGATTTCTACACAAAAGAACAATATGACCCTTTAATAAAATACTTTTTAAAGGTTTTAATGAATACAAATTAGATTAAGTAATCAATACTTATTACTATGTTATATTCTTATCAAATTATATCCAAAAGCAACCTCTCTCATCCACTTTGTAATTTCCAGAGTGGGTTCTGATCGACATTTCTCTAAACAAAGGATGTCTGATATATGACTACATTATTGGCATTTTGTCAATGATACTAACTTACAACTTGTATAATAACTGAAAGCTAATGAAAATTAGCTCTCACCAAGTCTGGTGATGTACCTATTATCTAGCATCCCCCAAACTGTAAAAACCAAGTCTTGTTTTGGTACACTGTAGTATACTTATGGAAAAGAACAAAAAAATTGCCTTTGCACTTGTACAAATTAAAATGCAATTTCAAATGTCTCACTCTCTCCAGAACTCCTTCATAACTTGGACTTGAAATCAGTACAAATATAACGTAGCTGGGAGATAATATGGTCAACTCTGATTTTTATGGCTTACCCTAAACAACCTTTCAACTTCACAAAAGTCTTATTAAGAGTTACTCAGGAAAAGAGTTTTGTTTTGTTTCAGAATAAAAAGAGGTTACAGTCAGATCTTTGATTTAGCAACTCATGCACACTTTAACTACAGAAATTCTTTCATGAGTTCACTCTGATTTCCTTGATAGAAATACAAAATCTAAGATTGTTTACAGTTCTGAATTTAGTGATGAAAGTTGCCTCACTACATGTATCAGAAAGCACTTTGTTTATAAATAGAGTCATGGAATAAAGGTTGCAGTAAGTCAAATTTAGCCTCAACATCTCAGCAAAATGTCTTAACTATAACTTGCAAAAATAATCTCCAATTAGCATACCCATTCAGTTTTCAATACAAGGAAAAGAATAGCAGCAAGAGTATTTTATCCTGGATAGATCTGCTTGAAACGTTTACAGAAGTGTTTCTGTTGTTTGCTTGTTTCTTTCCTCCCGAGTAAAAAGAATTTTGACTAAGAATCTATACAAATACCTCCACTGTTTTACATAGTTGAATATAGACACTGCGATTATAAATTCACTTTCAATTAAAAGGAAAAGGTTTCACACAATATATTCCATTATTAGTGTTTCATATTATTCACACACAATGATTTGCAAGCTTAAAAAGTGGAACATTAACTGATTTTAAATCTACATTTCCAAGCTTCCAGTTTACTGAAACATGAGCAGGCTCCTTTTTAAAAAAAACAAATAAAATAACCACACAAAGAAACAATGTAGCACATTGCTTCCCTTTATTACAGAATGTATTTTTAGCTGCTAAGGGTCTCTGTTACAAAGATAGAGACAAGAAAAAGTGGATGAAAAATACCCCATATTTTTGCAGTGTGGCACATTCTTTTCTCCACCCATTTGCTGAACTTATATCCCAACATAAGTAACAAGAGAAAAATCAAACACATTTGTTTGACAGACTAAATGTGGTCTATAAAAGGTGAAACAAACATTTTTGAACAGCAGCTGGAAAATATTTCATTGTGGTAGAACTGGAAGTAGGCACACTAATACACGTCTGGGCAGATGAGAAACTTCCAAGTCTTGTGAGAGCACTCAAACCACTCTCTGCACTCAGCATTAAGCCTTGTTTGGATGCCACCTGGAAGCACTTTGCTTTGATGGCATTCTAGAACAGAAATGAAGTCGCCTTTCAAAGAACAGATACAAAATTAAATGCATCCTTCAGAGGAATTCCTTGCAGAACAGCACAGGAGTCACTGTAAGAGGACCAAAAGATGGGCTGCTTAGCAAGGAATCAAAGTATTGTGATGTTTAAGATCTGACAGCCTTCCAGGCAACAAGATAGCTCAAGAACAGGGAGGTGTCTGGTCTGCAGGTCTAAATCACATCCACTGCTCTGACCATCTCAGAGAGGGAATGTGCCTCTACAGGCTTCCAAGACTTCTGCTTCTGATGAAAGTCCAGTCCTGAAACTTTTGTATTTACATCATATATATATATATAAAAATGTATATATATATAATGTATATATATTAAATATATTATATATATATATGAACAAAAATTTGAGTCGTTGGTAACACAAAACACAAAACATTTGCTAAATGTAAGCAAATGGGACAAAGAGGTATTTCTCTAAACTGAGATGATCTTTTTCTGATGAGCATAGAACAACCACTTTTTACTAATCATTCCAGATATTCTTTGTTGGAGCTATCTAGTTTGAGTTCAGAAATCATTGTCTTAACTGGTGTTACAACAGCTGACAAAAAATTGTCTTGTTGTAAACAAACACTGTGTGCTAAGGAAAAAATACTTCCAGGTCATGTTTCTTATCCTTGAAGCATTTCATAGCCTTAAAACAATTCAGAGTGGATCTCAATCAACACTGCTCCCTGCTCAAATACAATTTCTCTTTCACATTTTCAGTATCCCTTTACTTTGCTACCAGTTCCTTCTTTAGGATTTTCACTCCTTGCTGCCTTCAGCATCTTGTGTGCCTTCATCTACACTCCTCTCGTTTTCAGTGTTCCGTGAAACGTGCAGATATGCTTAGTTTCTCATAAAAATGAAAATACATTCTCTCATAGTCTGCTTTGATGACATCACTGTTGTTTTGCATGCTAAACTTGTGCTGCTGCAACACAAACATGCCATTGTCAAGATTCTGCCAACTCCTGAATCCTGTACTCTCTACTTCTTTGCCCTTCCAACCAGGTCTGCCCCATTCACCCTGCCACGAGACTATGACAGATAAGCCATCAATACCCTTGATTTACAAAAAAGAAAACCCAAACCTCTCTCATCCCCACTTTCTCCACACTTTTGTTAATACTGCTGCAGAAAAAACCTTTCCTGGGCTCAGTCACATTTTGTCCCTGGCTGTCTTTGAAGTTTTTTGTTTTGTTTTTTTTTTTTAAGGCAAAGAGCTTCTGTATAAAATACCAACCAAATAACATCCTCTACACTCACCCCTCCCCAATACAGTTAAACATTTATTTGGTGAAAAATTTCGTATTTGTGAGCATTCAGAATTTTAATCATAATTTCTTTGACATGCAGAAATAAAGAGCATGTGAAGTGGCATACCTTAGGAAGCAGAATCCCAAATCAAAAAGATACAAGTCAAGGGATGGCTCAGTTCCCTGCTAAATTCATTACAATGGGAACCATCAGAATTTAGCAGCACTGATAGGTTTATTTTCATGCCTCCCTTCTCTCTGTACTTTCCAAATTCTCCTCAGAAGAACTAGCGGCTGCAGGTAGTTTCAACTCCTCCCCCCTCCTCTCCTCCACTGACAAAAAAACAAACTCCAAGAACAGAATTCCCCCCTGCAGAAAGCCCTGGTTGATTCACGTCAACTTACATTCAACTAAATGACATTAGTGCTACCTCAACAGAGCCTGTCTCACTTCTGACACTCTCTCCTGCCCCAAAGCATGGAACCTTATCATGACACTGTTCTTGCTGAAGCACAAGCTCCAGGCATTATTGTTTCTATCATCATGCACACAAAACTCTGGGATAACAGTATGGAATCCTGAGTGCCTACGCTTCAGCTGTACCCAACTATGGGTCCAAAGGGCAAGGAACAGAAGAGAAACACAGCAAAAGCACTGGTACCCAGAAGTTTTGCATGTTAACTCATGCAGTTCTTAGAAGGCCTAAATAGATGTAATGTGTTACAGATAATTATATTTAATACCTATTGGTACCAATTTACCTGAGGGTAAATTTCAAGAGGGGAGTTTTTCAGATTGCTTCAAGAAGACTGCTGTCTATGGTGGTCACCTCTAGCACGAGCCAGCTCTGAGACAGAAGACTTTGCTCACTGCAGTGTAATTTCTCTGGTAAGGTTAATCATGCTTTTTCCAGTTATTATGGAAACCCTATAAGGCATGTTTGACTGCTATAAACAACACCAGTCTATTACCCACGACAGCAACAATTTTCCAAGATGTCAGTAAATCACTGTATCCCAGCTGTGTGCCAGCTCCTTTTGGCACTTACTCCTCAAACTGAATTCTTCATGCAAGAGGTGTTTCTGTGAGGAAACAAGGAAGCATTCTCAGCTTGTGCTAATAGCAAGAGGGAAGGCAGCATGGCAATGAGAGTAGATAGACACAGAGACAAAGAACTGAGATGATCCTGAAAGACAGATAAAAAGTTTAAACTTGATTCAAATGAAAAAATAATTAGAGATAAAGGGAAAGAATGAGGCCAGTGCAAGATACAAGGAACACAAGATGTTTAACATCTTCATTCTGGATGAAGGGGCAGACTGTACCCTCAGCAACTGTACCAATGAAACAGACTGATGACACTCCCCACAACTAGAATGAGTGTCTGAGGGTCATGCAGCCGTCCGAAAGGACCTTGACAGGCTGAAGAAATGCACTGACAGGAACTTCATTAAGTTTAACAAGGAGAAGTGCAAAGTTCTGCACCTGTGGAAGTATAACACCAATATTATACTGGGAGTCACCCAGCTTTAAAGCAGCTTGGCAGAAAAGCACCTAGGGGTCCTGGTGGACACTAAGCTGAACATGAGCCAGCAATGTGCCCTTGCAGCAAAGAAGGTTACTGGTATCCTGGGCTGTGTTAGAGAATCCCTACAGCCACATCAGATATTGACTGACTTTATCTGTGTGTAGGCTGGACACCAAAAAAATACAAGTAAGGAAGGAGATAACAAGCAGATTAATAGTAGAGAAATGAAGGCTTCCTTTTGGTAGAAGATGCAATCAAAACTGGACAAATTAGCGGCATGCATGTGAATATGACAAAAGATTTAGAAAAAGCAAAGGTCTTTTTATGGACAGAAATCTATGACAAGAGAATTATGGCCAGCTAAATACTGAAATGTTACATATCAGTAATGAGGATTTTTAGGGGAAAAAAAAAATAAATTTGCTGATTCCCTGCCCAAGTTTATTTCAAAAGAATGAGAGATACTTGTAAGCACTGCAACCATCATATGAAGCAAAGTCAAGCCCTGTCAATCTTTGAGGGTTTTTCCCTTATCCTGAATGTACTAACATAGGAAGGTCACTCTGACTGATACAGGACAACTTCCTGAGTGGGACCAATCCTGCTCTTGCCAGTTACTGTGAAAGAACTCACACACATTTGTCTGTCATAGCCAACACAAGCCTTCTAGTTGTAAGACCAGATCTCAGAGATAATAGGGAATCACAGCTATTAACCTTCTGTCTGCCATCCATGCATTAACCTGAGGAGAAGAAATCTTCAGAATGAGAAAGAGATAGACAATGAAAGAAGAGTTTTAATTGTCTTCATATGTCACGTGTGGAGAAGACTCACACAAAGCCAGTTATACCTAGATCATCAATGAGACTGGGCACTGTGTGAAAAGACAAGCTAAATTTACTCCACAGCCATTGGATGACATTCTGGTCGAAAGTCAATGTATGGCATAAGATTTCCCCAAAACAGGCCCCCAGGAAAGGAACTGGGGGGTGGGTTTGTTAGTTGTTCAGACACTATTTATCCCCGTTATCTTTTCAAACAATGCTAACAGTCATCTTGGTCAAGAACATCTTCAAGGTAATATCATACAAAAAGCTACCATTATTGTGTTAATTTAGCACTATGCAGCCCTGTCTGTGAGAATCAAGAAATTCTATTGTTCCGTATTTGTTTGGACTTTCCATTTGTATAGAATTCTGATCAAAAAGATTAGCTTAAAAGAGATAAATAGATTTTCTTATTCCCCAGAACCACCTATCACAGCAAAACTATTGCTAACATAATCCCAAGAGGAATGTTAAAGGAATGTTAAAGAATGCTTGTGATCAAAGTCAGCAAAAGAAAAAGGGTCCCAGCTACTTTTGTGACCCCATCACAAAATCTAAAAATTATCTGAAGATGATAAATTATATTCTTCTTTAGGTAAGTCTCTTTCACATACTTATTTGGAAGCCATAAGCAGAGTCTTGCTCTGCTCACCACCAGTGACTGGTGGTGACTTGCTCACCACAAGTTACTGGTACTCTACATCCTTCCAGTATTGAAACACTTCCCCTGACATACCTGAAGACATTTCATGCAATCAGCATGTGTTTACCTCATTTCTTCTAACACATACAAAGACTTAACTTTTGCTTACACTTTCTGAATTATTTCAGTGCATCACATGATTTTTATTCCTTTCTGTGGAGTTTGAATTTACCATTCAAGTAATTTCAGCATCTGACTGCAATAGTTCAAAATTGGTCCAATTAAGTACCTGATTTCAGAGCTTATTTTCCTTGCTTCAAATGGATTTTAATCTTGACCCCTTCCACAGCTCCCATGAGGAAGCTCATGAAGTGTGTAGCCTGACAGGGACCACTGTTGGCAAGAAGTTTTTAAAAAATGAGTGGAGGCTGTTGGTATTATAATTCAGTCTTGAAGTCTGCTTGCATACCTAGTTGTTTGTAGGGCTCTCATAAGAGGAGCAAGATGGTTGTATTGCTGCTTACCTAAGCTGGAAAGGTGGTAACCAGAGCGGAAAAACACTCTCTATAGAGTAAAGGTCTCTCTCCATAAACTGCTAATTCTCTAGCAGAACAAACATGTTTAACTTCAGATATGACAGAGGCTGGAGTTAACATGAGAATTTCTGGCTTTATAAACTTTTAGTGAAGGTTTGGCACAAATAAAATTAGAAAATGGCTAAAAAGCTCTTTATCTTCTGATATCATGCCAGGATTTTTTTCTAATGACTCCTTAAGCTGACACAAAAGCTGGGAGTGATGACCCAGCGGCATTAGGATTCTGCAGTGCTAACTGGAAAACAAAGTCATGATAACCAACAGCAGCAGTTTGTGACAACAGATGGGTATTTCCACCCTTACTTATGTGCAACAAAAAGACTTTCAATTGGTCTCTTTCTTTTGGCCTCTTTCAACCAGTTTGAGGAGAGATTTAAGCCTGTTGTCATAGAGGCAACGATACCTTAAACGTGGTTTTACAGTTAAACACAAACTTAGACAAGCAAACGTGTGGTCAGGTTTGTTTGAGTTTTGGTTTTAGGGTTGGGTGGGGATTATTTTTGCCTTATTTTTTTTTCCCCTGGTGATTTGGCTGTTCTCTAGCTTTGGTTTAGTCTGCTAGTCTTCCTGTGCCAAGGACTCAGGAGTCCCTTCACGTCCAAGCTACATTTATGGTCCATTCTTCTCAGATATGATCTTTCACATTGCCCTCTGATGAGAGAAGCAGGGAAACACAATGCACTGAAGATTATCAGCACAGCAGCATTTCAGGAAGTTGAGAGGGAAATATGTGTTCAAATTGCACATCTATCAATGTATTTCCTTCTGGAATAGCCATCCCCCACATCTTGCCTCACTTCTAAAACAAACTCTGTAGATACCAGTTTAATTGTCAAGCTTTGGCTAGGAGGGAAAAAAAAAAAAAAAAAAAAAAAAAGAGACACACAGCAAATTAGCCTCCAAAAACAAATGCAATTTAGGATGACATCAGGAACTGGATAATACACTGTCCTGTGGAGCTGGTCTAAAAATCAGTTTAAGATGCTAGGATACTCCTGATAAAAACGCTGCCAAAAATTTAATTTGAAAAGAAGCTGTTGAGTACAAAAAAGAACAAAGGAGGGAAAGACAGGGCATGGGGCATCCTACAGTCATGGCATCTGACCCTGGTGGCAATACACACGTAGCATGAAGTTAAGAGTAGTGCATCTACTGGGGAAAGAAATGCTTCCTATGGGTAAAATGCCTGCTTCTCTGGAAATGGTACATTGCATATGTTGTTTAGAAGCTGTGCAAACTCTGTTCTGAAAACTCACAGATAAGAATAGTTTCCTCAGAGAAGCCAAGATAAACCTTTGCTTCTCTTGCACATCTCAGATCCTGTCCTCAATGACTGAGAGGAGAAGACTGATTAGAAGAAGATAAAAAAGCTTCAATTAGCATACAAATATCTCAGTAATCAAGTAATAATAGCAAAGGAAATGCAGAAAAAGTACATGACAGTTTAATGGGGCATTCTTAAAATATTAGAGTTTGTAAAGTTTATTGAAGTGTGTATATGACAGATTAATGAGGTTTTGCTTGCATACAACATTTTCAAGGTTTGCTTGAGTATAGCATGGTTTCTTTATATTAATCAACTGTGACCAGGGTTTTGCTTTTTTATTGAAAGAAAATGTCAGTTTCTACAGAGTCACTAAAATGCACATTGATTATTTTTCTTACGATTTCTTCTATTTATTTCTAATTTTAAGAACTACAATGTTGTTTGCAAATATACATGAAAAAGATAATGACAGAAAGAGGAAGGGCCATCGTATGGAATATTAGTTTAACCATAGGGACTAAACTGTCTAAAATAACTTTTTATTGTCATGAATAGCTCAGTACATGCTATTATGCATCAAGTACCTTATGAAATTACTCAGTAGACATCAATTACTTACACAGTACGTAATGCATTTTTCTGCTAGGTAAAATTAAGTCTCAGCAACGAAATCACCATGCCCAACAATTTGAACAAGAAAAGGGGAAAAAGGATACGTAAATTAGTGGAACAAACGAAAGCCTTATCCCTATATGCTCTGATTTCAGCCAAACTTTAAATCTTAGCAGAAGCGAGTTTGGTGGTCTCAGAACTGAAATGACCATGCCCAACAATTTGTGCAAGAGAAAAAGAAAAAAAGCATAGATAAACTGGTGGAACAAACGAAAGCCCTTTGCTGCTACACTCTAATTCCCACCAGCTCTTAAAAGCTTGTGGAAATGAGTTTTGTTATTTCAGTTGAATTTCACAGTTAGTATCAGAAAACTAGTTTCAATTATTAGCTACAATTTCATTTGATTAAAAGCCCCTAAATCTGGAGAGGCCCAGGATTCTGCTGGCTTGTAAATTAAGTTAACATTTTCCTTCACCTCAAGACAGGAGGATTGCTCAGAGCTAGGATTCAATGCACCACATGTTTTGTACAGATAAACAAGTGCATTACATTACTGTAATTCTTTAACCTTCATGAGACACAAAAGTATTCCTCTCACAACATTTAAATGTTCTCTGATTGCTATTAGGTATCCCCCCACACTCCAATAAAGTCTGGAAAGCAGAAACAACTGGTTTTATCCAAGGCCTCTGTCAGGGTACCAGAATCAGAACCTACAGTACCCCATTTGCTCCCCTCTCTTCTCTCTCACCACCACACACACAGAGAAGGGGGAGGACTCTGGGCATAGTTAAAGCATTGCCACCACAACATAAATCTAGTGACTCTTCTCTCCCAGCTTCATATTAATTTGAGCTAGAGGATATGTTTAAATGCAGTTGAAAAGACAAACAGGAATAAGTTCTACAGAAGCATAAAATATGCTTAATCAACATCCACCTACCCAAAATTTAAACATCTTAGTGATACAGTAGAAAGTTTGTTTCATGTGTCAAAGTTACAGTATTTCAAACTGAATTTCTTGTATCTACAGTTTACAGAAAAATTCCCGTTCAAAAAGCTCATCTTTTATTCTTTCAGTTAGCTGCAAGAAAAGCCTGTCATATGGAAGAGAGCTGTGAACAGACAAAAGATGCACCTTTGGTCAGTATGCCCCAGAATAACTTAAGAAATGTCACTCAGGATTGGTACTGGGTGCTCTGCACTGCAGTGGGGGAGTTAAATCTCTTATCATTCTTCCCACTGTCAAAAATACAGAAAGAGTAAAAGAAACCATGAGAAATCAACTGAGAATAAAAGCACTTGGCAAAATCCAGGACCCACTTGCACTGGCAGCCTCTTAGTTTTTCATGCTTCCACTGCCCATGGGTAACCTTGGTCCTCGTGGCTGTCTAGTACAATTGATAGAATACTCATAGCATATCACTTTACTACTAAAAAACAGAAGAAAAACAATTTTTACACCAAATGCAATCTTTTCAACTGGTAACTCGCAAACTTTGGTGAAATCATATACCCATAAGGATTTTACCACCTGTAGGTCAGAGCCAAATAATTTGAAAGGCATTAAACTGCATAAACTTGGCCTACTGATCAAGTGGAACTGCAGCTTCTTTAACAGTGGAGGCATTTACAATACAATTTTCCTTTCATTTCAGTACTCTGTGTTGTATACTACTATTCTGACTTTTTTCTATGTCTGTGTGTTATTCATCTGGACAAGATCTCTTTTCACCAGGAATAGCCGAAAGTATGGGATTTATTGCTATAATGAAGTTCTTTCAAATCTCTGTTTTCTCTCTCTAAAGGACAGGAGGATAGGCGTTCATCTCATCAGGCAGCTTATTAGGATTAGCACTGAATAAGACACCACAGAATGTCAAGCCTATCAGTTACTAAACATGCATCATACAAACTTTGTCTTTGCAAGAACCTCTGCTCTGCATTTGTCATCCACCTGAATAATTAACAAGTACATGCTGCCTGCCAGCAGCTTAGGGAATTAATTTTCCCAGATTAAATGCAGATCACGTCTGCAAAAAACTCAGACCACACACATACTGCACTACTACCTTTCAAACATTAAACAGCAAGGAAACAAGTTTTATTATAGTTGCAGCTGAGTCTGACCTAAAACTTATTTATTATAGATATCCCTTCACAACCATTATCAAGTGGTCAGATAGGTTTTTAATACTCAACTAGCACAATCAACCAGGATGGAACTCTTTTCAGCTACCATAAAGGAGAAGATATTTAAATAAACCTTCCTTTCAACACTAGAGTTGCTTCACTCTTTAATACTATTTCCAAAATACTGAGAAAATCAAAGGGAAGTCTCAGCAAATACTGAGGGGGTTTTAACTTGAACTATTTACTACAGACTCCTTAAAATATATGAGATGGTAACTACAACATGCAATACCATGTATATTGATGCCAAGAACTTAGAAACAAATGCAGTATCTAATTACTTTTTATTTTCCATGACCTAAGACAACACTTGCCAAAAAATCAGAGGTTTCTAAAGACTGGGTTATATTTACAAAGAAAAATATGACCAATAGTTGAAAAATGACAAAAAACACCCTTTTGTACAGTTTAAGGAAAATCATAAGTGCGCAGTGATTTTAGATGCTTTATCTTATAAATTCACAGGAAGCTATAATCTCTAAAAAAGATGAGTGAATAAAGGACTGAGATTTACAGCTTCCAGGACACCCTTTCTGAGTTATCCCTTCTCAGTGTACTGAAGACTAAGCAACAAGACTAAGCAGTTTGGAGCCATGATAGTATTCACCATTTCCTACTAGTTCAGTACCTAATAAGGACAATAATGCCAAAGAAGTCAGAGAAGTATCACTTATTAAGGCTGATAGAATGCTCTTCCTCTGAATCTTCTGTGCTGGGACACAGCATTTCAAGAGTATTCAAGACTTCCAGGACCCAATAATCTGATCCCCAATTTGCTCTTCCTATTAGTTAGGTTTCTGGGCTTCACACAAGACTCCCACCCCAAGTCATCTGTTTGGATGTAGGTACTACTAAAACAGCACCTTCCTTTTCATTAAGCTCATTGTGGTATTTTTGCTTCCTTCTTATAAATTGGCATTGGTGGCAATTTAACGGGAGGAAAATTAACTGCACAATTACATTCATAACAGAGAGCAGTAATAGAACACTATGTAATGTGTGTTATTGTAATAAATACTAAAGGCAATGATTACAGATGGCTTTTCTGTTTCTAGTCTAAGCTATGTACTGCTTCTAGCTCATAGAAATGAACTTGTGTGGAGTTCCTTCTGAAAGTTCTGAATTCAGAAAAATCTGTGTATATTCCTAATTAAAAAAAAGAAATGGGAGGGGATTTAAAAAAACACCTGAATGTGCACCACGTTTCCTTCAGTTTCAGAAGAGTTTATGATGTATCATAATAAAGCAGCATCTATTTATTACTCGCAATATTGCTACATTTTGAAACTACATCTCCCAAGATCTTTTCACTCTCCTCAAGCTACCATCAAATACAATGATTACCATTCTTATGACCTACATTAAAAACAGCTAACTTAATGTGAAGGAATTACCAGTTAATCATCAGAGTAAACAAAAATCTCTTAAAAAATTGCATTGAAGTGCAGTACTTACTAATGCAATCATCTACACAAAAATCATTATCTTTTTTGTTCTTTGCTCATTAATAATCACACCCTCAGAAATAAATATTTTGCATAAAATTAACATACTATATTCTTTTATGTTTCTTCCAATTTTTTAAAAAAAATTATTTTTGGTCTCCAATATTGGAGCACATGCTTTATCCAGAGAATGCCAGTGCAAAGCCAGAGTGGGTTTGTTTTCTTTTTAGGTTTTTTTTTTCTAATTCATGTTCTCCATGTTTAATATTTTGCTACTGTTATTGAAATTTAAATTGAAAAGCCTTGGCATTGTCCACAGCAGAGACCTAGTTCTAACCACAGTACGCCTATCACTAGCAAACTAAAATTGAGGCCCTGCCCTTGGCTCTGGGGCTTAATCTCTGGGTAAGGCTGGAAATGTTGTTCCATGCATGGATTAGCAAATTAAAAGAAGTTACAAACCTCTACTGTGATTCTTGTAACTCCTGCAGTCCCTAGATCATCATCCGTAGCTACAGCACTAGGTTTAGATATTTTGAAAAAACATGGTAGGAAAAATGACATGGATAAGAAGATTTCTGTTAACAACAAATTTGAACTACCTATGCCAAAAACCAAAGCCACAGCAGTAAATAGGCATAAACATTTAACTTAGAATTAATAGATAATATTTAAAAACTATCAGAGAGTTTCTTTTGTCAGATAAAACTGCTTTTATCTCAAAAAACCTAACAAAAATCATCCTATGACTATCAAGCTAGATCTAGTTAAATACACCATTATTTAGAAATTAAACTAATAGAGATTTCTGCATAACAAACTAATCTGAGGGGGTTTTTACCCATTAGTGCTGAGAAGATAATACTTAGTTCAAGCCTGCTGCAATTTTGTTTACAGCATAGGGTTTTAATAGAACATTCAAACTGGTTAGCATCTTATGCTGTGAAATACATGAGCTTTGTGGATGCTTTTCTTAAAACTTCTCTACTCCTTGATCTCAAAATAGATGCAGGTATAATAAAAATTACTTGCCTATTTTAGGCAAATTATCTTTTAAAACAGTAACATATGCTCAGCTCAGAACTTTTATTTTGTTAACTGTTCTTAAGGAAATAATAAAAAAAAAAACCCTAGCAACTCTGTAAACAATGTTCATTGCAAGGCAGCATGCATTAATATCTTAACAGAAAGAAGTCAAATAGTTGCATATACAGAAATTCTCACTGAATATTTGAGGAAGTGAGGGTATTCAGGCAGCCTAATGTTATGCATGTGATTTGTTTGTGAGGGAGGGGGCATCCAAAACATGCCAAGTTACATAGGCTCTTGGGATACGGAAGATAAATGCTTTATATTTGTATATTTAGGAAGACAAAATTGAACACATCCAGCAGAAAGATGTTCAGCATCTTAATACTAATTATTCACTGTTCAGCTTAGCCGAGAAGGGGCTACCTTATTTTAAGTAGAAATAAATATTTGGTTGAAATTGAGGAGAAACATGTCAAAAGCTTCTGTCTTTGTTCTAAAGTAATTCCACCCCAGTGCCAGCATGTACTAGTACCCAGCACAAACTGGAGGCACATTAATGAAGCCAAAACACCAACATCATCTTGCCACAGTTGTGAGTCAAAAATTGTTGGATGTTAAATGGATTTCAGTGTAACTCTTGAAATACCTCAGCCACTCCATTCCCATGACTTTTCTAGGTGAAATATCATCTCTGATAAGGTTAAACCCAGAGGATGCCAGGGTGACTGGAGGTATCCATAACCTGGTGGGAACATGGTCTTTCTCATTCGTGGTGGCCCTTCCTCATTAAATATGGTAACCCATATTTAAAAAAATCATGAATTAGGTTTTGGTTGGGGGGAATGCAGTAATCCCACAGAGTAGGCCTCCACAAGACTAAGAACAAAGAGATCTTCAATTTCCTGAGCAAAGAAGCTGAGAGTGTTTGATCAACACAATCAAGACAGACACATGAAGCATGACGTATACAAGGTGGAAGAAGACAGCAGTTCTTGGCGAGCTGGAAAACAGTATATGGTTTGCCATTCCCACAACAATTATATTGAGCATTGACTTTATATAGTGATTAAAATTAAGTCTTTAACTGCCTCTGACAATAATATGTATTACTTTCCTCTTCTAGTACCAGGATCACTGAAATACCTTGAGACTGGTGGCAAAACTACAGGTAGAAAAGTCTAGGGATTGAGCCAGCTACTTTCAGAGTTGAAGACTCCAGACTTATGTTAACTAACCAAGTTCTCCAGGGTGGTTTTGGTTGGGTTTTTTAAGTTGATTGTTTTTTCCCCAGACTTTCCACTTTCTCACAAGAAGCATGCAGCACTCTCTGAAGTACCTTGTAAGCAATGACAGTGGGAGCCAAACTTTACTGAACAGTTCTGGAAGCGTATGTACAAAGCCAAATGTTGCCTATCAAGTGCTAAGAGCTTCTCCAATCGCTTACACAATTGTGCTTCTTGCCTGTGCTTGAGGTTCAAAGGACAATGCAGTGCCCAGACTCACTCTGGCCACTGATTTTTCTGCAGACTTTCCAGCAAGGATCCCAATCTGTCAGAACCATGATACTGATTCTGCAATATTGACGTATTTCAACTAGGAAGTTGACTGGGACCACCAACTCATTTCACACAGGCCATCCAGGAGCTATCAGATGATAATAGGCTTTATTTTCCACCCACCTGGGCTGCATTCAAACTAGTGACCTAAGGTGAAGGTCTCCAATCCCATTACCAAACCCTCAAGCCATTTAGTATCCTCTTGTGGTAAGCTTTTCCCAGCAACATAAAGTCAAGAGATAGTAAAGATTTGTCTGTATCTGAAATCTTGTTCAAGTTCATGGTCAGTCAAAGCTTTTTGATGCAAGCAGAGAGGCATGATTTTTCAGGTATTAATTTGGCTGAACATTTTTCATTCAATATTAAAAAAAAACAAACTACTGAAAGAATAAATAGAAAATAAAATACAGTAGTTTGCCATAAAATCTGAAACTGATTGTATAAAGGAAATGCACATTATTGGTATTATCAGATATTAAGTCTCTGCATGGTAATAAAAAGAATAAATTATCATCAGGAATTCTCAAAAGTGTTTATAGCAATTCAATCAACATTAGCAGCATTATCAAGACATTAAAGTATATATATTTTTTAATAAATTAAAGACTGAGCTACATGTAAATTATATGTTTAAAATTCAATGCTATTTCACATAACAGTGTATTTTCTGTTAGCTAATGCTAGTCTTTTTAATACAGTTTTACATGTTTGGAACTGTAAATTATCTTGTGTGTTAAATGTGCCAAGTACTATAGAAGTGTTAATTAATGTATTAAATTATTTTTAGGAGGACTGAGAAAGTATTTTAAGCAGTATGGGTTTCAATTAGAGTAAATGCACATACTTATTTGCATTGAGTCTAACAATTTAAGAATGATTTTGTACTAAAGAACATACAAGGTTTGCTGTTGTGGGAGATTTTTTTGGTTTGGGGGATTTTTGTTTGTTTGTTTGGGTTTTTTTGCAGGGGGGAGGGGAGTGTCTTTGGTTTTTTGGCTTTTTTTTTTTTAATATACCACATACTATGCTAGGTTACAAACACTTTCTCTGTAACATTCAGCTTTGAATTAATCAGATAAAGATGAAAGTGAAGAATTTTGCCAACAGTGTTTCTTAGTAAACTCACTCAGTTATGCCTTTCAGCCTTGTATATTTTATATGAAGGATATCTTGTTAAAACAACTATTGAAGGCAAGTCCTGTCATATCAACCACACACCATCCCTACGGGATCTCAAATATTCCAAAATCTATGTTAATATAATCCTTCTCCACAATTCAACTAAGAAAATATAGCAGGTTTTCAGTGACATGCAAGACTCCATATAAGTACTATATTATCTATGTGTCTTCCAGAAAAGAGGTAAAGCCATAGAAAGGATTATACTGAATCAATTTAGGAAGGTAGATATTGTTAACAAGCACCATAAAATAGCCTAGTAGATGATTCTAATCTCTATTTATCAACTAACAAGTAGGATGCACTTCTGAATGCAGCTTCCAACAATATATCTGCAGGACAGCAATATTCTTTGGCTCGAGAGACCAATGCAACTTCTCAACAAGGGGTTTGCAGATTTCTAATACAAGATTTATTATGCATTATGCCATGTGCTTCCACCATGCTTTATCCAAGTGTTTTTTTTTTAAAAAAAGCATGCAGCTTCTTGCCTACCTAAATCTTCCGGGTGCATTTTGCCCTGGTCATAAAGGCAAAATACAACTGTTCAGGACATCCAGAATCTCTTTGGGAATACTTCATGCAAAGACAGAGATCATTGCTTGTTGCAGGATTTTGAACCTCAGAAACACACTTTTACGGTAATTTATCTTTTGCTGAATAAGAAAACAAAATAGGGGATAACAGCACTATCCGTATGTCCTCCGTATGACACCCAAAACAAAACGAGAACTTCCACATTACAGGGACCAGAAAGGTAGAGACTGAAATGGCCACGGAGATCCTTAAGAATCTGTGAGCTAGTCAGTTTTGAGTCCTTGCCAAGAAATCTTATTTTATTATTAGGGCTAGACCCCCCAGTTCACTTTAAAATTAAAAACCCCAAAACAACTAAACAAAAACTTGGCAGAGTCAATTCTCCTGTTTAACCAGACCACTCAGCAGGCTGACATTCAGCTTTTAGACTGTATTTTTCAAAATATTTTCTTTTTACTGACAGCAGCTGCTATAAAAAATTTGTCTCAGCATCCAGCTGGTGATTGACAGCAGGGCCAGAGAGACTGCAGTCGGCTTAAGCACAGGAAAAGAGCATTAGCTGTGCCACCATGCTGAAGTACTGCAAGGTTTACAAGCAATAAAAAGAGTAAAAGCACTGTCAGGACACATTTCTGAGACAAAAGAGGAAAAAACACTAATGATGCAGCAATAAACATGACATGAAAATGAAAGGCTAGAAAGACAAAACAGATAAAACCAGAAAGAATGCTTGAAATTCCATCCTGATTTCTTAAAATGTTTGCATGGAAAAGAAGTCCACCTTCTAGAACTGAAAACTCAATACATCTTTCTAGTGCACTTAAACATCTGAGATGGAAAATTTGAACACACAAAAAGCTTTTTTTCTTTTCTCCAAGATTCCAGTTTTTAATTCAATAAAATACTCTGGTTTTAAAGATCATCATTTGTTTGTAGTCTCTAACCAATGGTGTTTTACCAAAATGCTTATACATTTAAGCAAAAAATAACCACAAGCACTCAGCACTAAGCACAGGCAAGCTTAGTGTTTAAATCTAACAAACCACATGTGGTGTCAAATTTGAACATTTTTGTCATTCAAAGGCCTACATTTTTGCTATCCAGGAAAGGAAAATCATTGCACAAAAATGTTCACCCCAAAGAATGCAAATAAGAGAAACCACAGCAAAAATACCAAGAGAAACAGAAGTCACAAAGCAGAATGTTTCACTTGTGATTACAAAAGTGGTACCGAAGTGTTTCAGCTAAATGTTCCTTTGCTGTGTCCTGCTTGACTCTGCAACTGATAATGCAATTAGCTACTTGCACAGGAGCAGCCAAACCTCTCCAGATGCATTTTCTAGATGGATATGGAACTCAAAGGCCCCGTTTTCTCTTACAGAAATGTTACAGCTGCATTCAGCACATGTTCAGCCTCTCTGACTGATCTGTAAAATCAAAACAGTAAGCTGGCACACAATAGATCTTCCCTCTGACACATCACACTGTAGCAGCCAAGCAAGACTCCTTTGCACACATCTAGCTGTTTGGGTTTCACTACATCCATGAGCTTTTTTGCCTCCTTCAGTCTGAGAGAAGTGAATCACTACCTTTGGTGATTTCCCTGGGACAATGACAAGGCGTGGGCTTTCCTACTTTCCCCTCCACAACAGCCTACTTTATTCCTGCAGGACAATGCTGGCCTTGTTCTCTAGTGATCAGGAGAAGCAGCAAAGTGCCTTGGCCCCAGTGACTTTGACTTCACCCCTTCCAGTATACGTGAAAGTTGAAGTAAAAGACAGACAAGATTTTCCCACAGGTTCCAAAAACAAGTACCCTTTACTTTTGCTAGCACACAAAGCAATAGACATCATGGCTCTCCAGTTTCCCCATCATTCATGAGAACTGCTGGGGCTTCAAGCAGTGCCCTCCCAAGATCACAGGGCTCTCCCCTGTGCCTGGTCCTCTGTCCCCTTACCACCACAGCAGTCAGCCTCTGTCTATGCTAATCTCTTCAACCACATTTATTCTGCCTCAGCTGACTTTCAGCTAACCAGGGACCCTGCTCCTGCACCTTGTACAAGTTTCATTTGTCTCAATAAGCATGTTATCCATTCATCCTTCACAAATCCAAGTCCAGTGATTGAGTCTCCTTGGCTCCAGAGTTTTAAAGACTCAGAGTTAAAGTGCTCTTTTTCCTACGCTCAGCACTCTCCCTATAATCATGCTCTGACTCAAAAAGGAATGATTTAACTTCCCTCTTGCATGTGTTTGCACATCCCTGAGAGTGTGTATATACACACCAGTGTGGCAACCAAACTCATACCTGTCTGCAGATGCAATTAGCTTCTTAGGCCAAACTAGGGAATCATATGGTGATCTACCCCCTAGACACCACCTTTCCACAGGGTAATCATCCTAGCTAACTAGATATTTACACTAAATTTCTAAATTCCAACCAGTGAACTTCCGTTCATCACAAATAATCTTTGACTTACTTGTGATAATGCTATAAATATCTTATATAGACTTATCTTACACTGTTTCATGACATACAGCTAAGAAGAGAGTCTGATATAAAAATGCTATTGTTCCACAATTAGGTTTTTATGCACCCAGGAGTTAGTGACTAGGCAAGACACAAAGCAAATGAGAGACCAGCCTTACAATAATTGAAATAATTCAAATAAGTTCAAGCAGCTACTATCTATTAAAGACCTATGCATCTAAAGGAAGGTAGATCTTAGAGTGAGTTTACATTAAATCCATCCTTCCTCTTACAATCTGGAAAAACAATTTCTGCAAAATGCCACCCAATTATTCTGGTAGGAACTGAACACCAGAAGTACAGACAATGCTTTGGAAAAACAGAACTTTGGTCAAACCATTTTTGTTTTCAATAAAGACTAGTGAGCCAGAAAGCAGTTGTTGAGTTTTAAGGACATAAAAGACTTTGTAAGAAAAAAAAAAATGTTATCCAGCATATGCAGACTTTTTTTCTTGACATCTTTGAAGAAGGTGGAGATATGGCCAAAGGGGTTAAAAAAAGGAAAGGTTCAGAGAAAAAAACATGCATATATTGCACATTTTTTAAAAACTGCTATCACACAGGACATGTTTTTAGAAAATTATCTTGTACATATACAAATGAAGCGTTTTTCATCTGACTTAAATGGGGATAAAAAAACAGTATGATTTTCATATTTAAAATCTGCTTTCAAATACATCATCAAAAAAGAAAGCCACATGTCAAAAAAATCTTAAGTAATAGCATGATAGTTAATTTTACCACATTTTTCTTTACCAGGGTGCCAAACTACAGCTTATCAATTTTTTGTATGTTTATTGAGTAGACTGTTTACTACCATATAATAACATAACACCACCAGTATTTAATGTTTAACTAGTATTTTTTCTAGTGCCTAACCAAATCAGGCAGTCCAGTTCTCCAGTTACCTCCCTGCTTCATTATATTTACCTGTTTTCCCTGGCAGAGTCCATTTGCTGAGCCACCTGGAATGCATTCTGTGATGTCCCAAACACAAGCCTCAAGCCAGAGAAAACATTGTTGGAAGTGATGGGCATATTTAAACCAGTATCAGGAACCAATCTACCTACCCAAGATTTGACGACAGCTCTACAGAGTGATGGTGTGAGTGCCATAACAAACAACCCAGCTGCCTTTCTAGGGCTGGAGGTTAAGGAATAGTGAGCACAAGCAGTGACAGGGGAAGCTATGGGGATAGCAATGAATCAATAGCAACACAGGCTCGTTGTGGGGAGAATTTCAGTCTAAAAAAATGTCAGCATGAAAGGGGAGAAAAACAGTCATTTCCTGTTTAAAGTTACAACTGCAGTTGGTGTAAAATACAATAATTTTCTGTTCTTGATGTCAACTTGCTATCTTTATGCAATATGCAACACTCATATCAACCCAAGCCTTGTTTTTCATTCTAATGCAGACGTAAAAATTTTGCTTAAACACAACAATAGAGGACTGATATTTGCATATATTGGATTTGGTTGTCCAAGTTGAATTTAGTTACCTGTCAATTAAAAATATCTACACATAAAAGGCAAAGCAAGCCAGTCTGCAAAACCACAAATATGGTATTGTGGGTACAAATAAGAGGCCTATGACAGCCATGAGTTAAAGCACTTACTAGTTTACTTTACGATTTACAAAGTAGTCAGTCATATATAAGCACATGTAAAAAGTTCAAGCAATTTACAAACGTTCATCTAGAATAACATAAATATCAAAAATCATTTTAATGTATTTTACCAAGTCACCTCTTATCAAATATTTATCTGTAAGCCGACAAGTCTGACATCACATCTTTAGAGTAAACACACTAAGAACATGCAGGCCAGTAATTCCAAGAGCAAAGGAGTCCTAGTAAAAACCCTGATCCCCTTTGCAGAGCCTTACACTGAACAGCGTGTTCTGCTACACTCCAATTAATTGTAAACATCCTAACAACACACAGACCAAGAGTGTTCATATGCAGCCAAGAGTGAGACTACATGCATCAGGACTGTGGTGTTCTCCAGAAGCCACTGAAAGAAAACAAGAAACCTTCCATTTGCAACCATGATCATAATCCTGCCATACCACCAACTTCTTGGAATTAGGTGCTTCCAAGAGCTGTATGGCCAGTGCTAACTATACTTTTAATAGAACCCAGGTGAGGAGGCTCTACAACTCTGGAAGTTCAGAGAAGGACTCCACCTCCTTAAAGTAGTGCTGAGGAAAAAGGCACTTAACCTAATACAAGACAGAGCATTGTAGGGTCAGACAATTCCCATACAGGAAAGATCTGAACATTTGTGAAACATTAAATTTATTCAAGTTAACATTCAAGTTTCTTATGAATTCTTTAAAAATTCTAAAAACAGAGTCTTCTTCAAATTAAGGGAGAAAATCCCCTAGTTTTCTATCTAAAATAGATGGTGTCTGGTGTAATCTAGGGGGAAGAACAAATAATCCATTGCTTGGACTATTCTTGCTGTAGTGAAGTAGGCATTGGTGCAGGAAATATGCAAAGTATCTAAGCAATATAAATTTAAAAATCTAGAGTTTACAGTAGTCAGAAAAGTTAATGTAAATTTTTTACATTCTGGAATGTATTTCACTCCATTTGGTGACAGTGTCAATAATTAGATTGCAGTTTAATCTCCAAGAGACATGTCAGACCTGGAACAGTTGATTTGTTGTTCCTTTGACATCTCACAAAAGTTATGAACAGAAGTTGCAAGTACACTTAGGGAGGAGGCAAGGTAAAAATAACCCAACATCAGCAATTGGAAGAACCCTATCTAATGAAGTTGTCTTAACCTGTTTAATAAATTTAACTAATTTTCCCTGTTAAACAGTACCATGCTCCCATAAGACAAATCTACCAGCTGTGAACTCCACAGCCATTCAGTAGTACTCTTTTATGGATGATTATCTGATTCTATGCCTTTTCCAGCAATTTCAATGCCACAGTTACCACTGATGCTGATACATGGTCTGGATACGTGCCTGGTGGTCCTCAGGGTGATATGAATCAGAACTGCTTGTCTGTCATGCTGAGTCCAGCATATACCATAACCATCACCAGTAATCAAACAGCAATGCAGTGATTCTAAAAGCATGCTGCTACCCCTGGAAGCAAGCAGGCCTCCTGCTATGATTACCATAAAATGCTCTCCAAAGGTATAAGATCCAGATGTTGCCCAAAGCACGCAGAAAAGTATTGTGCCTGCCTAAGTTGTGATCACCAAGCCCTTCACCTTTTTGGTTGAGAGATTTTTAAGGAGGTGAAAAGGCTCAGAGTACTTCTGAAAAGTTTTTGTTTACATCATTTGATTTCAAGGCAAAGGAGCTAAACCATGTGGGATTTAGTATGAATAGCACTGTCACAATTCATCAGGCAAATCACACCATCAGCCAGATTCTGTGAAGACCCAAAGTGAAATATGTGAAGCAACAAAGAAGATTAGGTTTCTCACTCTCAAGTTAAGTCTACAACAAGAAAACCTCAAATGACAAAAAACTTAATTATATTATGAAAAATAGGATTGATTTTTAAATGCAGTATGGCACTTGGGCCTCTTTATGCCGATGACTTTTCATTACAGAGTTGTGGAACGACAATGTCGCTCCAAATTCTGCACTACAATCTTATTTTGTTGAGCTCTGAAATCAAAAGTGAATCACTAAAATCAGATGAGGTCTGCATTGGGAGCATTTTGCCAATAGAGCAATCTGGGTACACTACTGTGGCAAAGCACTAAGCATGTAATCAGCTACATCAGCAAAGGTCAGCTTTGGACTCATACAGGATAATCACTACTTATTAGCAAAACAAGCATTATCAGTAAAAAAAAACAGTTTTGCAAGTAAAATACTATCTGCTACAGAGGTTTCTGCTGATGCAGCTCTGCCCAAGTGGGATACTACACCACTTAAATACCTCCAATTGACCAGGCTATACCAAAACACAATATAGACTTGGCTTATATTCTGCTCTTAGTCTTAGGTCAGTCTTTCACTCAAGATATTTTTATGATTTTCTATCCCCAGTGAACAACAAAAACTGTTTAATTCGACTTACTAAGTTAGCAAAATATTAATATTCTTTTTACTATAGCATAGAGCTCAAAAAGTAAAATATGGCAGCATTCTTGAGGCAGAGAAAATCCTGCTAAGCAAAGCAACAGCATGTGCTATAGTGAAGAACAGTTATGATCAATACATTGATCACTATTGGTCACTGATTACACAGGTGACAGACTGCCTCATCTACAGTCTGGTGCAGGGAGAATCTGTGACCATGGGATGCTTCCAGACAACCCCAGGACTGACAGGCTGCCAAACCTACTGCACCCTGCAGTGTGACTGGTTACATGAGCCCTTCTACAGCTTGAAAATCTTTGCGTTGCCTCCTTTCCCCAGTCTGTCTATGTACACATCACTGAGACTTCTCAGTGGAGAGTACTCTCAGAAATGACAGATTTTCCACTGGGGAAAAGGGGAATACACAACACACCCTCTCCTCCAGCCTTTGAAGCAGCATACATCACAGCTTACATGAGAAGACATGCAGAAGAATGGCACAGTGCTTGTGTTCCCTCTCCAAATGCTGTGATTTCCTCCAACATTAGAGGCAGCAAAGGTAATAATAGGTAGTAAAGTTCACTGCAGCTGCAATGCTTGCAGACCTACACCCCTAAGCATGTAAATTAATATCTGGAATTTAAGAAGGGTGTGGAAAACTATACAGGACACTTCCATGCCAGGAGAAGAGCAATCAGTGAATAGAAATTCAGCAGCCTAAGAACTCCACAAAGATGTGTAAGGGCCCTGGCTGTGAGTCAGCTGTGGAGGAAGCACACTGCAGTGTCACAGCCAGCCACAGACAGCTACATGAAATTAATTCATTCAACTACTGCTCCATTCCCCACAGCCCATTTAACTGACTTTTGTGCAGAGGTAGGGGAATTTCACCTTTTGTACAGATGCAGCTGGAAAGACTTTACACACAAATTATTCCCAGTACACAACACATACTCTAACTAGTGCAACCTGATTAAATGGTACATGATACAGCATCTTAAACTACTCTGCATCACAGTCTGCGACCTCAAAGATGGCACAGACCCAACATCACCTACAAAACTGGAAGAGAAAGTTCAATGTAACTATAACAGGCAGAAGTATCTACTTTCATGAATTCACTGTTTCTCAATAAGCAGAGAACTTCCAAGTGTGTCAGTGTCTTTCCTTATTGTTCATTAAGTTGGGGGTTTTTTGGTATTTCTGAAAGCTTTACTCCCTGTTTAACAGAAATTAAGGGCTAATCCTAACTAGTCTTTGCTTCATATGGTATTAGTTTCCTTTGTTGCTGTTCTTTATTTTTTCTGGCTTTTTAAGAGAACAATACAGGATTGGTTTGTATCTAAAAAGGACAAATTAAAAATCATAACCTTCCTCCTGCGCTCAAGTATGCCTTACACTTAATTTTATTTTTCCCTAAAGTTACTTTTCTTTTCCAAAGTGTGTATTTACGTGCCTATATGCGCATCTGTATATAAGAACGTGAAATTTTCAAGACCACAGACATCTGAAAAAATGTTGAAAAAAAAGATATACATCTTTGCTTGTTTTTACTGGAGCAGTTGTCTTAAAGGGAAAGTAAAACAATATATCCTTTAAATTACTTCATATATTGTTATCATACAGGAATTTTAGCAGACAGTCAACCAGCAGCAGTTTTGTCATAGATAAATCAAGTCTAATATTTCTGCATCTGGATGGGACACATCCAGATGAAATGTGTCACTTGAATCATGAAGCCCTATGCTTAGATGGGAAAATTAATAGTTTAAGGCTTAAATTAAGCTGTTGAGTTATCGAAAACATTGTACAGTACTGCACAGGTCTGCTAAGTGGCCAATGTAAGAAAAAAAAAAAGTCTTCTGAGCATGATTTTGAGGCTTGCTCAAAGAAATCCTTCTGAAGGGTAGAGAAAAAAATGGGAGATTAAAGGTTACCTGAAGCTTCATTCCTTTCTAACTCTGAACTTATTTTTCAATAAAGCACTATGCTAGATGACTTATTTAATCTTCCAGTAACTTGAAAAGCAGAGTTCATTGTAAATAAACTCATTTGGAAATGAAATTACTCTTAATTGATTTAAGAAAACTAATATGACAGATTTTAGGGTTATGAAAACCACCTCTTTTGCCCTCACACAAATTTTCATGAGAGAACTTTCTTCATTTCCACAGCATCGCTATGCAAAACAAGCCCCACATAACTACAAAGAAAGGCTGTAGCCATCCCATACTGCTGCAAGTAAAGAGAGCAGGCTCACGACTCATTGCCCCTCTTTGGCTGCAACTTCTCCATGCTGGCAGCCCTCATTTACTCCCACCCATTTTGACCAGCAGCTCTGAAATATGGATCAGGTTTAAGTACTCTCTGTAGGGAAAGAACTCCTTGAGCCCTTTATTTTCTATGGAGTACCCATGCAGCAGAATAAATCTGTGGTATGAAAGAAGAAATCCTTCCCAGTAAAATTTGCAGATGACACAGAAGATAATAAAATGGTAAATAGCAGGAACTTGTCAGTTCCACAGATTGCATTGCAGTCTGGGCTCACCTGAATAAGATGTGTTTTAACACAGCGGAGCACAAAACTGTCTATCCAGTAACTAAGAGCACAGATTCCAAACAAAGACAATATAACAACATAGGAAGAGACATACAGATGATGGATAACCAAATTAATATTAGGCTACAGTACAATACCCTGACTACAGCAGCAAAAAAGAACTTTTGATGTAAAAGGAAGTAAGCACAGAGTAGCAACAATAAAGGATTTTAAAAATCACTTCTGAGGCTGAGACAGAGAATCTTTCTTTTTCAAACATCATGTAACAATGTGGTTCAAGCTTGCATCTGTGATCCCCAAGCACTACCACAGGAAAAAAAAATGGACTATACCAGCATTCAGCCTAGAAAAACTGCATCAAGCAGCCACAAGAAACAATCATATTCTGGTTAACTTCCTATGCTAATAATGCAAAACCTGTGTCAAGGAGAAGGAAAAATTATGACAGTGTTATTTGGCCTACAAATATTAAATGTGGGTGAGGTCAAGAACTAAGGAGTATCAAAGAATAGTACAGGAGGACTTTTCAGGTTCCTAATGCTGGACTTGGAATATTTCTGCTATGTAGAAGTTAGAAAACTTCAGACTGAAAATAAGGTAAAAGTACTTTAACTAGCATTAAATAAAGTTGATCTAAAGAAAGGCAGGATTTTTTTTCACCTGAAGTTCTTATAATCAGCATTTTCCTTCTAAAAAGAATCAGAATTTGCAAGGCTGTGCTGCTTTTATTGCTCTTTTAAATCAAAAGAAGGAAAAGTGCTGGATCTCCACCTTTCAAAAACATACCTAAGTGTTACTTCCCCAAGTGATATTTAGGATATCCTTGGCATTGGTGTTTCTGCATATGTGCAACACAGCACGTTCTGAAGAAAACCTTGCTGAATACAAAGAATAGTTCAGTCACAAATAATTTGATTAACCTCTCTCTCTTCAGTATGTCCTCTCTTAGGTAAACCTCTAACATGGGACACTAAAATCATTGTTGGGACAGAACCTTATCTACTTTAGAGCACTAAGCTGAATGACAGCCCTGTTGACCTTTATGTTACCAGTTTCTCTTGCAAGTAAAATAATTGCTGCAGACTGCTAAATCTTTTCCTCAGCTACAGTGTATCAGAGGAGTCAGGATACACAAACAAAAAATCTGAGAAGTCTTACATGTTTCTATGTCTACTTATGTGCAGCAGCACCACCAAGAAACAAAAAGATGGAAAAACATAGTGACATCTTGACCATTATCAACTTCTCTGTGCTGTTTAAATGGCTATAATGACCTGAACCAGCACAGCCTGCTGCAGAGCCATCAGCAGGAGGTTTTAACACACTTTCACCAAGTTCTGAATCTTCATTTGGAACTATGTCCTTGTCCTCTTCAAGTCTTTTACTGCTTTTTCCACATTAAGGTGGTAATGAGCACTGCAGACTATTTCAAAAAGCCTGAGAAATCCTTTCTCTTCCTATGTTCTATATCTGGTTGAATTCCTTCATTAGAAACCCTGGAAGAACTATATCAATCATTAACAAGGTTTATATTCTCCTTTATGCTGTCTACCAGGGCCATGAAATTTCTTGTGCATGCGAAGCATTTCTGGCTTTGTTTTATCCATTTTATAAATAATCATAACTTAATTTAAACCTTGTAGGCTGATAGGAATGGTTTAGCCTTGTGCCTCCTATTCTCTGTTATAAATAGTCAAGGGTTTGAGTCAACTTACAGACTGCAGGGAGCTTATTTTGGTCTGCTAACGTGTGGATCTTTTGAGCACTTACAGGCTCAGAAGAAGCCTCTGCTGGACCTGTTCTTTGTGAGCAGAGAAGGAATTCTTAGTGATGTGATAAGTTGGAGGCCATCTTAGGCACAGTGATCAAGAAACTAGACTAGAGTTTATGATTCATAGAGAAAGAAGAAGGGGGGACAGCAGAAGTGTCACCTTGGACTTCCAGAAGGCAGATTTTGGCCTGTTTAAGGGCCTGGTTGACAGAATCCCTAGGAAGACACCTCTGAAAATCAAAGAAATTCAGGAATATTCAAGCTGAACATTCTTCAAGCAGGAGGTCTCAAAGGTTCAGAAGGAGGCTATCCTCATGTCTCAAAAGACAAGCTGTTGGGGAGCAAGACAAGCCTGGCTGAACACAGAGCTTCAGCTGGAACTCAGGAAAGAAAAAAGGAAAGTTTGACCTTTGGAAGAAGGGGCAAGCCACTACAGAGATAGATGTCTTAGAATCACAGAATGGCTAGGGTTGGAAAGTACCTTAAAGATTATCTCGTTCCAAACCCTGCACCATGGGCAGGGACACCTCCCACTAGAGATCAGTCGGCTCATGAGGTTATGCAGGGAGAAAACTAGAAAAGCCCAATCTCAGCTAAGAATTAATCTGGCTTCTTCCACAAAAGACAATAAAAATATTTCTATAAATACATTAGCAACAAAAGAAGGGTTAAGAGAACAACCATCCTTTATTGGGTGCAGGGGGGAGAACATATTGAAAAGGGTTGAGTATATTACCTGCCTTCTTTGCCTCAGTTTTTAATAGTAGGACCAGTTGTTCTCTGGTTACTGAGCTGTGAGACTGGAACAAAAACCAGGATGAAGCCCCTATAATAGGGGAAAGAGTTTGCAGCCTGCTACACCACTTAGACACACACGTCTATGGGACCAGATGGGATCCACCTGAGGGTACTGAGGGATCTGGCAGAAGAACTTCTAACACCACCTGGCAAGTTTACAGATGACATCAAGCTGAGCAGAGAGTTGAGGTGATGAGGGCAGGAAGGCTCTACAGAGGAACCTGGACAAGCTGGATTGGTGGGCTGAAGCCAACAATATGAGGCCAAGGCTGAATGTTGAGTCCTGCACTTGGAGGCACTTGGTACAGGACCTCCAACACTACAGGCTTCAGGGAGAGTGTCCAGAAAGCTGGACAGAGGAAAAGGAGCTGGAGGTGCTGGTTGGTAGCCAGCTGAGTATGAGCCACTTCAGGTGGCCAAGGAGCACCCTGGCTTGTATCAGAAATAGTGTGGTCAGCAGGACTAGAAAAGTGATTACCCCCCTGTACTTGACACAGGTGAGGCCACACCTCAAATATTGTGTTCAGTTTTTTTCACTACAAGGATAATGAGGTGCTGGAGCATGCCCAAAGAAGGGCAACAAAGCCAGTGAAGCATCTGGAGCACAAGTCTGATGATGAAAATCTGAGCAAACCAGGGTTGTTTAGCCTGGAGAAAAGGATGCTGCGGGGAGATCTTATTGCTCCCTATAGCTGCCTGAGAGGAGATTGTAGTGAGGTGGGTGCTGGTTTCTCCTCCCAAGCAACATGTGATAGAACAAGAATGGCTGCAGTTTGTGCTAGCAAAAGTTTACATTGGATATCAGAAAAAAATTTTATACTGAAAGAGTTGTCAAACACTGGGACAGGCTGCCCAAGGAAGTGGTTGAGTCACCACCCCTGGAGGTATTTAAAAGGCACATTGGTGTGGTGCTTAGAGACAATTTAGTGATGGACTTGACAGGCTAAGTTAGAAGTTCATCTTCAAGGTCCTTTCCACCCTAAATGATTCTACAGTAATGGGTATATGACCAAGGTACACCTGCCAAGTTAAACTGCTTCACTTCATACCTGTAAATCAGTGAGCCTTCTGGTCTGTGCTCATTTCACTAACTTGCAGAAAAATAAAGCAAAAAGAGCTAATCAGACCATAGCTGTATTTCTGGGATTTAAGTGAGGTGTTTTCCTTACAGACTGATAACATCCTCTTCATTTCAGGAGAAATACCATGCTGTACAAACTCTTCCCTATTCTCTATGCTATACTCCTAAAGAACAATATTTAATTCTCCTTAATATGGACAAGAAGAAATGAGGAAGAGATGATTCTTCTACTTTTGCTTTGGAGAGAGCACATAACAGCCAAACAGAGCATTTTCCCCCATGGCCTCAGAGATACTATGAAGGGCCACTTAATGAATGGAGCAGCTTCCTCCAAAACACCTGAGATATCCTCCACTTGTACACAAGCTCCCTGCAGAAAAGCCATAGTAATAAAAGAAAAAAAACCCAGCAACAACAAAAAGAACAACCCACAAGAAAAAACAAACAAACAAACCAGAAAAAAAAAACAAAAACCAAAACCAAACCACACACAAGAAAAAAACAACTCACACATCACACCAAACAAACCTATTCTTTATGGATAATCACTCCTTGTAGTTTAGAAACAAATAAAATGAGCAGGGGCAGGGAACTGTTCTCCTCTTGGCTACCTCTGGAGACCACCTACCCAGGCAAGTAGAAGAAAGGATTTTAAGCCTGGGCAAGAGGGAAAAATGTTGGCAGTTTGGTTACAGTGAAGTAGCTAGAACTGAACAAGAAATATTTCTTTATGTTGTCATTTTTGTTTGACATCACAAAAGAAGAGCCTGGACATTCCTAGATATGGATGTGGGGACTGAAAAAGGGGGAATATTCAGGAGTTGCAGGACAGCTGTATTCCAGACCAGTAACTGATAGGCCTCTGGTTTTACCTCCACAGCTTGAGACATGTCATCTATTTCAAAAACCACAACAGTAAAATCTTTAAAGACTGCTTTGTGTGTTAATCTCTACTAGTAGTGAACACAATTTGGGATTATTTTTAAGCTTACTTTACAGCTTCTTAGAAAGCATACCTTAATGCTCAGCCACCCAAAATAGCACAGATCCATGGTAACCAAGTTGGTGGACAACAGGAATGGGGGGAAAGTATGGAATCACACTTCTATTTTTTGTCAGTAGCTTTTAAAACTTTGTGTTCCACTCTTTCGTAAGCAAGATATCTAATGACAGTCATGAGATCAATCATAAGAGGATCTTAAATAATCTAGAGGACTCTGCATTAAAATATTTACTATTTTGTCTATTTTTAATATATTAGCTAATGTAATCATTAGTCCAGTTCCTCATGGACTTGTGTTGTAAAAAGTTCTTTACATTGTTTTCATGTTTCTATATTGTATTTACTAATCTACACCTTTCAGAACTACTACAAACTGTTATTTCTATTAGTACTACCTCTAAGATTTAACTAAAAAGGCTACTTCCCCAAATGTTCTCTAAAAAGTATGTTTGGATTAGAAACACATGGTATGATCCTTTCAGATTTTTACAGAAAGGCTCAGACTATCTTGATTTCAACTGCTAAGTAGCTTTACACAAAATACCTTTAGTAGGTGCATGGTCAAGCATAAATCCACAGTAGGCTCTCTCCATAATATTACTTTCAAATTTAAAATGGGATGGAGAAAAAACACTCAAGCCCCCCAAATCCATGACTCTGCATCCTATCCTACTCTGTATGACCAGTCCTTAAAATTCCTTTAAATTTTAGAATAAGTAGTTTACTGGTTTGTGTCCATAAATTATCCTACAAGAAGAAGGAAGCTTGCACAGCTCTGTTAACCACCAGATGCCTTTTTACATCCCTTCTCTCTTCCCCATCTAATCAGGGGGGAGATTGAGCCTGCATAAGAGATGCACGTGAACATCTAATATCACATGTTCACGTCTTGGACCACTAAAGAATAAGATTTAAAAGCACAATAAAAAAGGCTTGATATTTTTTGTTTTGTTTTTGTTATAGAGAAGTTTTCAGTAACTTGCTACATCACTGGAAATGAATTGCTGTGTGGAAAAGTACCAAAACCATCTGCTGGGAAAACCAGAGAAATAATGCCTCAGAGAACTTAAATAGCATAGAATAATTATCAAGAAAAAATTTCACTAATCAAAAAAATTGCTCTATATTTTCTGTAGAAAGACCTAGATGCTGCTTTTCAAAAAGAATACATAATTTTTACAAGTGAACTGGCTTACAACACTTCAAAATTCATATTTCAGGTATGACAAGACATCTGTCAAATCCAACACTTTCCTCACCAGTCAGATTTCTGAATTCCGTCTTATTTTGAAAATCTATTTAGCCAATGTCTATTCCCAATTGTATACTTACTTGAAGTATATATCCACTATTCTATTTTGTGGTCAACAGAGCTGACTGTTTTCAACTGTGTTGACTATAAATTTAGCTAACTTAAAGAATTAAGAAATAAAAGAATTAAGAGTAAAGAATTAAGAAAAAAACCAAAAAACCTTTCAGAGCAAAGCCACAGTGGCATTTAACACTCATGACAAACTGTGCCAAGCTCTTATTTCCTCAGATCTTCAAATTTTACAATATACAAATTTCAATATCTTTAAGTTGTTCTAAAAACGGATATAAACAGTGCACAAAAAATCTGCTTCTCAAGTCACAAGTAAAAACATTGAAATTAAGTTCTGTGGTGACACTTAAATCCTTACTAGATCTAGACTCCCTCTGTTACCCTGGACACTCCCATTATTTGGGGAGAGAGAGTGAAAATCATGAAAAATTTAAAAATTCAGTGTAAAGTCATGGTTATAATATTGCTCACCACCTCACACGAATGTTGTAATATTGATAAATCTACATTTCTCCTTCCAATTCTGTAATGAAAATAACTCTTCATTTAAGCTCAAGTAACAGCTTTTATTAATGTTACTAAGACGATTCAGGAAACAAGAAGCAAGTGATAGAGTAAAAAAGAGGGGATGAGAGAATATGACCTAAAAAATCATGACCATATGACTACATTGCCAAAGAAACATGACATTGCAATACTGAGTACAACTGATCTTTAGAAGTTTTTTTTGAAAATGGAATTCACTATACAGACGATGATAATAACACTGAAATGGGAAACAAGAAAACAGCTGGAGTGTGGAAAGTAAACACTAAGTAACAGAAAGCAGTTTCAAAATCCAGTGAGATAACAGAAATTTCATAATGCATTTCCAATATATTAATTTCCAACATATTAATACAAAATCATCTACAATACACCTATAGAGCAAATACTTTTCAATTCCACGTAGAAATATTGCATTAAATCCTTATTGTGGTAGGAGCTTCAGTGATTGCAAAAGTAACAGAAGTCAAACACCTTGCATTTGCCTGCCCACAGCAATAGCACTTTTGTCAGAAGCGCCAGGAACACTGTTACATTACACACAAAAGCTGTCTCTGTTAGGACAATGGACAAAGGCAAATGACTGCAAAGCAAGAGGACTCAACTTCAATTTAACTGTCCTGTAAGGTACATACTAATTAGCTGCAAAGCTATGAAATCCTAGCTAGCATGTTAAGTCTGCTACATGACAGTATAATTTGACTTCTTAAAGGATTATGCAAATTACAACTCATCATTCCATTACACGACTGAAAAAAGTGACAGCTAATTTATACATAACACACCTTTCAAATCCCTAAGATGTGAAGCACCTGTGCAATACATTTTGCCTAGATTTTCTAGTGTATACATTCTTGCTTATTGCACCGTACAGCAGCACATCTAAGCGATTTAGTAAAGTCATAGGGTTTCTTGCTTTTTAGCTTTTAAAGCACAAACCCAAAGAATTAAACAACATAACTCTGTCCCTGCTGTAGAGGTTTTGCACACAAGTAGGTTTCAAGGTAAGGTTTCAAAACACGGGTAATTTCTGAATAGCGGGACAGCACGAGCACTAAATGCACGAGCTAGAGGCAAGACTCACACAGATTTCAACATACTTCTGGTAGGCAGATTCACAGTAGATTCCGTCATATCGGTAGATTTTCCTACATTCTGATTGGTTGGGCAGAGGATGCTGGACAGTTATTCTGTAGAGGCATCAAAAACAGATAGACATGACCAGAGGTTCTCTACAGGTAACTGTAATGCAGGACAAATCAGTATGTTGAAATTGATTTTTTAATTTATTTTATTTTTAAATTAAAAACTTGTCTGATCTCTTCAAATCAACTGCCTTGTGCACATAACATCCAGAGTTTCCACTTTTCAAAATTTGCACTGAGAGTAAACTAAGCTTCCATTCTCCACAAGAACGGTGTATTTTCTTCCCATCAAATAAAAGGGGAAGAGGTAAGGAATTTTATGAACCGAATTGATATTTTACAGAGTGAGCGTATACACAATAGCGCTTATAAAATTGATTATGTATTGTTTACTGTTGCAATCCTTCCTTAGGCTGAACATCCATTTATATCAGCTGGGAGTTTGTCCAGACAAAGACCAAATAACCCTCCAATTTAAATTGTCAACAGCAATTCTCACATTTGCACAGAATGGGGATGTTGTGGCATTATGAGGACTGTGATTGAAGGTGCTCAGCACCATCTGAATAATGCCATATGTTCTCAGATTGACTGAAAGAAAATGAAAGTGATTGGCAGCAATCAGGAGGTGCGCAGCATCTTGTAAAATCAAGCCCTAAAAGATTTGTCAATCATTCTATTATTCATCCCTCCCCAACTCCCTGTTAGCAGAAAATATAATTTGGCTATAAAAATTCAATGTTGTTTTTAAAATATACTTGGGAATTGCACACAAAACAGTACCCACCAATTTTCTGGGGGTTTTTTAACCCTCCTTCTCTGGAATAAAAACACATTTTAGATGCTTTTGTATCTTCCACAAAATTAACAGCTTTTTCAATTTTAATATAATGGTAGTTCACTAGAGTGAATAGAAATTGAGAAAATTTATGGATTTTTTAAAATGTAGAATTTCACGCTGTAAATTTTTAAAAAACAAATATTCTTGTCAATATACTTTTTTTTTTCAGTATAGAGCTCTAAGTTAGTCTTTTTTTTTTAAATTATATTTCTTTCAATAGTAATTTGAAACTAGAGGTATGAGAAAAATTTAGTATCATTATCCAGCAAAAGGCTTTACAATGAAATTTCAAGTTATGTACTGTGGAAACTGAGGGCTTTCCTCAATAAGACTGCATCCTATGCAGAGTGGCAGACACACAACATTTTAGTTCTTAACAGGCCTGGCTCTTTGGAAACCTGCTCCGAGGATGCCTCAGCACTGGTTTTGGCCCATGGGAACCCACATGGAAGAGGGAGGAGACAGCTATGTGATAAAGGCAGGACCAAACACCTCCAAATCCTGATACGCCTGCATTCACCAATTAAAGCATCACTGGAGACTTATTTGATACCCAGGGCCTTTAAGTTAGAAACCTAAGCGCCACACACAGCATGTAAGCAAAGCTAAGTACCTTAAAATGGGATTTGCAAAACAAGCGCAAGTGGCAGGGAACCACTGAAAAAAAAAAAAAATCCAGAAGGGAGTTTCTTCTGTGTTGCTTGTGTCTTAAGAAACACAAGCACTTCACTCTGTGTCACTCTAAAGAGAGGTCCATTAACTCCTCCTGCTAAAACAATAGTATTACTGAAGGAAAGAAAAAAAAAAAAAGGATTCATTGGTTGCAAGACACGGAGCCAGTAAGAGCATCCTATATTAAAAGTCATTCAGGAATATATAAGCAGTCCTTACAAAAACTATCAGAATCCTTCCCAGATGAGTGCTCTCATCACAGGACTTCAGAATTATGCTCGTTCTTCCACCAGTTCTCTGGACAAATGAACCTTGAATAGTAATACTGATTACTGCTATTACTTGAATAGTTAAACACGTGGAGTAGAATATGGCTCACTCAAGAAAACCTTTGTTTTGAAGTAGTTATATGTCACTCTTCTGGGAAGAGAAAGATGTGGGCTTGGACACCATTGTGATGAAATAAGTCCTAAAAACTTATTTTCCCTGCACCACCCTAGTATAGGTGGTGGTGCAGCTAGCTTTTGCTTGGTTTAGGTTTCCTGATGCAGGCAGTCACTGCTCTTTTATCCAATGGATGACACAACAAACTGAAGCACAGGAGGTTCCATCAGAGCACGAGGAAACACTTTTTTACTGTAAAGGCGATGGAGTACTGGAACAAGTTGCCCAGAGAGATTGTAGAGTCTCCACCCATAGTGAGAGTCAACATCCACCTGGACATGTTCCAGGGAAACAAAGTCCAGGTACCCCTGCTTTTCCAAGCCAGAAGGACCAGACCAAACACCCTTCCAACCTCAACCATTCTGTGATTCCAGCCCAGATCAGTTTTGGACTGTGAATCAGCTACCATCCAAGTTTACATCTAGCCAGAATTAGGTGACATAACCAAAGAGGAGGAAGAGATCAGAATATGGAAATTATTTTTTTTTTTTTTTCAGAATGGAGGGAACACGCACGCTTATGGGTTTTGTTTATTTTAAACTATACAATATGAGGCTCATACAAAACAGCAGCTGCTGTGGATCCTAGTCTGAGGGAAGTCTGTCTTCTTACTATATGGGACTGGAAGCCACTTCACTTCACATGGGAGCCAAGATCCCATTATCTTTTTTGGACCCGATGTTCTCTTACCAATTTTGTTTAAAGGGTTATTTTATTATCCATTCTCCCTCTGCTGCAACAGAAATAATAATTTTTAAAATAAATCATAATCCAAAACACTAAGCCAAGTAAGACATCAATGTTAATCTCCTAAAATCCCACTGACTTCACTGAGTTTGCATGGCAACTAAATTAGCACAGAATGGGGCCTATTGTGTTTAACCTGAAAAAGCAAACAGTCCTGAGACACTATGGAATACAATTCTAAGTGCACACCATGTTTTTAACCAAACAGCAAACATCTAGAGCAAGGCTTTGGGGAAAAAAAGTAAACCCCCTGCATTTTCTTGTACGATGTTTGTCCCTTATTGTTAAGGTTTATTTTAGCATGGTAAGTGTATTTCCACAAATGGATTTCTTTGCCCAATACAGACTATGCTTGTATTTTATGCATTTAGAAGCTGCCAAACACCATCACACTCATTTGCCCTCTGTCCTATCTACTTTAGCTGTCATTTAATAGATTTACATTTACAATTAATTATCATCTGATAACTATGAGGCTGTGGGTCAGAAATAGGTCAGAAATGTAGACTACCTCACAGAACAGCTTATTCAGCATTCCTTACTGAGGGGGTTGGGGGCGAAACACAACAGAAAAAAAAAACCCAAAAAACCAACAAACCAGACAAAACCCAAATGCACAAAACATACAGAAAGTTAGCAAGAATTACTGGTTAAGATACAAAAGAAAAAGTTTTCCAAGACTTGGCTGAGGTTTTTTTCACCCCTCTAAAAAGAAAATTTTAGACAATCTTCACTAAACTAATTTTGCTAACGTGTTTTTAGCACATTACGTCAGCAGATAGAGTATATCTCTCAAGTTCCACACACAAAATTGATTTAGCTCAAGATAAAACTGTATATTGGCTTTTTACTCTGGGTACTGTATATTCTTGTTCTATTTTATGCTTTGAAATTGATTTCTTGTAGTTTTCTCTGTATTAAAAATTAGAGCACTGAAGAGTATTTGAGTCTGATCAATTTGCAGTGGTTAGCTCACCCCAAATTTAGCTGAATTTTGACAGGCTTGAGAAAGAAACGCTTATTCTCCTATCAGCTTTTAGACACAATAAAAGTTGCCACTTCATGATAATAAAGGCAAAAATGAGTTTTAGGTTATAACCACCTAAATCTGAAGTACAGAATGTTATTTTCCAAAGAAGCTAGAAACCTTGCAGAGGCATTTTGTCTGCTAACGCTGCATGGAACACAATATTTCACTCCTCAGTGTCTGTGCTGTAAGATTATGATGCCAAGTGTTCTCTCACACCTGACCTTGGTTTTTAGAGGTTGCCTACTCTCCCTAAAAGTTCAAAAGTATCACCTCTGACGTGAAAGGATTATAAGCTGCTGTGTTTGCACATCAGTCAGCCAATCTTCCTATCTTTACGTGTCACTAAATTCTAGATGGATTCATCATACAACTTGTGGTGGAACTTAAGTGCATTTACATACATGTGAAATGTGTAAGCTATGACTAATTTTAACTCACAGGGCAGAATTTAAATAATTAGTTACAAGAAGTCAAACTAAGGGGAAAAAGGAGGAAAGAGATGGTTAGAGGCAGAGTAGTAAATTGTTCCATTTTTGCAGGTAATCTAAATGCAAACTAGAAGCAACTTATCATGAGAATGGATTTTCCACCATCTGGTCAAATAACAGGGGATTTGTCTAGTGGCAAGCAAAGAATGGAATGATGTGAGAAAGATTAGCGGGCAAGTCCTACAGTTGGCTAAAATGTATTTTGTGCAAACAAGAACAGATGACGCCTTAACAATTACACCTGTCAAAAACTCCAGAAAGCAATCCATCTCTGAACAGCCCAGTTGAAAACAGGCTAGTTCATAACAAAATGAATTTTTTTAAACAATTGCCAGCCATAACAGTTTGATGCATGACAAGCTTAGGAAGTCACATTCCACATACGACTGAAACCTTAAGTAACTGGACCCTGCTTTCCTCTGATAAGTAAGATATTAAACTGTAAGGTTTTTTAAGTGAAGCAATGCAAATAGGTAGCAATCTGGAAAGCAAGAAATTTAAATTCAGAGTCAAGGCTGATATGTAGGTAGAGACTCAATTAAGTCCAGTATGCCCTATGTAAATCGGTACAATAAGGGTCTTAGAAAAAACACCTCTTTTCTGTGGGAGTCAAAAATACCAGACAGTGCCTTGACATGCCATAGATTAAGAACAGTTCCTAGAATTAACAGTTCTTCCTAAATATAAATATGAAGCCTTAAAATTACTTCCCTGCGTACTTCCTGCCAGGAGGGAGAACCCTAAGTAATAACGTTTTCCATAACGACTTCTGTCTTCAGAAAAAAATAGAATAATTAAAGTGCAAGACTATTTTACACCAATTCCAAAGTGACTTAAAAAAATAACAACCAAAAAACAAAACAAAAAAAACCTCAAACCTGTTTGTATATATGCCTAATATTTCAGCATCCAAACTTAACATTTACTATGACTTTAAAAACTGAAATGCAAGTATCTTACAGAAGATGAAGATCAGAGCTCATGTATCTACTTGGAATGGATGGTAACATAAGACTGCTTCAGTATTCAAGGTTTTGTATGGTTTGGTCTCTGGCTTTCAAATATTCTAGCAGAACTTGTTACTTCATCAAGCAATTTAACAAAGGGATTTCATAAAAGAGTTTATAGAAGTCAACCCAATGTATTGCTGTCAGCAGACTCTAGTGAGGCAAGTCAGAGGAGCTTGAGGGGCTGCTTTCTTCTTCCTCTTAAAAGAGGATGGAGATAATTTGCAGTAGTTTTTCATCTATTTTGAATTTTCTCCCTTGTGAGAGACAAAGAATAGTGTTTTGCCACATTTTGTATTCAAATGAGCCAGAAGAACATCTATGGAACAAATGACACTCAGCATTACATGCATGCTGTTGGTCAAAGACAAAGTGAAGTGTCAGGACCCACGTTGCCCTGGTATGGATAAGAGATCACTGACTGCAACATGGACAACAGGGAAAAGCACCAAGTATTGTAACTGCAGACTTCACAGACAGGAGTTAGCTAAAACTTCTTGCTCAACATGGCAATTTGAAAATTCTGCTAGGCTCTTGAACATTTTGGGGGACATCTGGTAGGCTGAAGTAGCTACGTTTTTTTTTCCTCCTGCCTCATTTTGGCTAGAGGAATGTTCACATGTGGTGCTTAACACAATATCTGGTCTTTTAATTTCTATACACTGAAATACTTTTCCCACAAAATCAACGTGGTTTCCAGAAAACAAGTTTGGAGGGTTTTTTGTTGAAAGCTTAGGGATAAAGAGTATGAGGGCCCTAATTCAGACAGTCTCAGACCTCAGTTTCAGAGACAAGTGGTCACTGGAAAATGCAAGACTTACCATTTCTAACTACTATTACTTTTTAATGAACATTAAATAATTTCATTAGTAATTTTTACTTTGTGAGTATATAAGCTTCAGAATTTTTATATCATGAAAGTAAACTGAATTTCCACCTTGTAGCCAAAACCTAAATTACAACAGCCACAGAAATAGAAGACACTACTGAAACTCATACACTTAATCACTTGAAATTAAAATTTGCCTGTGTCTGCTTTGCTTTGACCTTTGGACATTTTTCCCCCCTAGTTATATTCATGAGTCTGATGTTTTGCTGCATTTTATAAGCACAGACTATCAAATTTTGAAAAAACACCTGCCCTGAGGTTAAAATTATTACAGAAGTTCATCCAGATAGTAGCTAGGTCATATCTACATTAACATACATAGTTTTAACAACCTTTTTAAACTTTTCCAAAATTTACTATTGTTTGCATAGAGATCATCAGGGACCTCAGTCTGAGACAACATAAATAAAACACTTGGACAGTTAATTCTTTCATAGGAATCTAACTTCAAATGAGTTAAATAGAAATCTTAGCACCTGCTTACAATTTAAGTGGTTGAATAGTTTTGCAAGTCTTGTTCTAGGTTCTTTACAAATAAAATCTCTCTAGCTGAGACAGACTGGGAGGTGAAGCCCAAGGTCACAGAGCAGGTCAGTATCAGACAGAAGTGAAGTGAGGTCTTGAGTTCTCAACCCTTGGTCCATTCCCTGATGAAATGGTGAATGTCCTCAATACTTCAAATGTCAAATCCAATCTGAAACTCTCTTTTTGATATCAAAGATGTAGAGGGCAATGAAATTCAATAATTAATCACAGTGGAGGGAAGGAGGTTGAATACATTTTTCTATTCTTAAATTAGCAATTTTTAATTTTAATTTATATTCACTTGCATCTCCAATTATGAGTACAATAAATAGGAGCATTCAGTGTGTATCTTAATTTGTATGTAGTTGATATTCTTATTTCTCTTGATACTTACCCAATCCCTTCAGCCTCTTCATGTTAAACGCAAATAATTTCATTGTTTCAAACTGTCTTCATATTTCCTATATCTTTCAGAGTGATCAGAGCTGAGCATCTTACTGATGTCATATCATCAACATATATACCACAATATGTTACTGTAGTGTGAGCATTACAATTAAATATTAGATATTTTTCAAAACAATTTTCTACCCAGTCCCTAAATATTGCTTAACATTTTGTTTGCTATCATGTTTAGGGCTGCACACTGCAGCAAAGATATTCACTGAGCTGTCCACTGTGACATCCAAGAAGATTTCCTCTAGGTTATAGTTAATTTAGAATCCAGCAATGTGTATGAGTAGTTCAAATTGTTTTTTCCAACATGCACTACGTTTCATCTGTCAGCAATGAATCATTTGCCATTATGTTCCCTGTTAGCTCAGTGAGGTGCCTCAGAAGTACCTCACAGCTTCTTCTAATCTCTACAAAACTAAGCAGAAATGAGCTCCTTCCATAGTTTATTCCCTTCTAAATAGGCTCATAAATATATTATATTTACCTATAAAAACTCTAGTGGGGGACATTTTCAGAAACTTTTTACAGTGAGAAATATCACACCATGCTGATTAATATTGGATAAATTTCTAATATATTAGAAAGGCACATTTTTCAAGCATATGAGTAATCCCATATTTCTTCCAAGCATTTAAGTTCTTAGCAATTTTTTCTTTTCAAATAAAGATCAAACGCTTTTTTGTGAAGTGGTTTTAGGTTAATTTTAATAATTTGGTTGCTGGGATAAAGAATTTTTTTTAATGCTGGGACCCTCATTTTACCATTATTTTTACAGAGGACAGAATCAGTAGCACAACCAGACCCAGCAGACTTAATGCAATCTTAAGACCGTAATTTTTGTAGTCTGTATAGGACCACACATTTCATTCCCTGACATCAGAACGAGGTGAAAAAAAACCCAACTTCTAATGCACTAAGATATCTCTGTAAAGGTTTAAAGCCCCTGTCCTCAGCGCCCCAGTACACACAGTATTTTTTGCTAGTGGATTCACATAGTTACTACTTATCCATTTCTGCCAAAAGGATCTCCTAGGACAGCATGATGCAGGGAGGTCTTCTGCAGAGCTCTCCAGAACACAGAAGCAAATATTTCTCCTACTGAATATCACTACTAAATATTTTCAAACCCCTCAGATGAGGGGATAGGTTTTGTCCAATTTAGCAGGTTTATCTCGCAAAGGACTTTTCCTTTTTAAAAACATTATTGGCCTCCAAAACCTTTATGTGAGCTTCATGATGTCATTTTGATGTTACTTTTCAGGAACAAATCAGGTTAAAATCATATGTAATATTTTGAAACATGTATTCTATTCATTATAACAATTAATTTTACATTGGTAAGGAATATGCTCCTGAGAACAAGCTTCCTGAAGTCTGAGTTGGGCTGAAGCCAAAATATTTCATGTTTAGTACTCATGAGTATTATTTAGAAGATGAATTGCTTGATATTAGATTTTGGAAAAGCTAGAATTAGCAGCAAGTCTTGTTGCACAGCAATTCATTGGAGATAACATGCAATGTATTACTCGTATGCACAATAACAATAAAAAAATCCTCTGGCTAAGGGAATTTAACTTCAATAGAATGTTTGGGAAATGCTGTTTGGGAGTATTCCATGAAAGGCGAAGTGAGAAATAATCTCCACTTTGATTTTAAGACAGCACATTACTGTGCTGCTTCAAGAAGTTTTTGAGTATTATAAAGACTTTAAAAAATCTCTCACCATTAAAACTGTGAGTGAGAAGAACAGTTCTTGAACCACCATGTGGCAATCCCTCACAAAATACTCACTGTACAGAAATATTACATTTAACTACGACAGTGTTTATGAAGAAAAAATCATCATCAGCATGGAAATATGAGCTACTTATTTTTCCTTTGCTTACTTGGAGTCTAAATTTTTGTAGATGCTGAACTTATGTCTGTAGCACTACAGGTGCAGGAACACACATGCACACCATTCACACATGCACATCTGAACAGGAACCAACTCCAAAGTAACAAAAATTCTCGTGTTCTGCAAGCAAAATTTCTGTCATGAGTATGTAAATAGAATCTTTACACAACCCTGTACGGAACTGTACCAACTTGTGTTTGGTTGCAGGTAAGTAGATGGAGTTATTATGGCACACATTTCTTTAATTGGCACACAATTCTTTAATATTGGGTTGAGCTGAATATGTTACTTTGTTCACTTTTGGAGTACATGTTTTAAATTACTTTTAATATCACACAACTAAGAGATGAGTCTAAAGTTAACAAAAGTAAGCCCAAATTGCACAGGAAACCATTTAACATAGATGACAGGTGTCATTTAGCAGTCAAAAAGGATGATGTTGACATTAAGGAATAAATGGTCTTGATAACTAACGCTCAAATATACAAACTCCTTGTGGCCTATTGCTGACTGGCTTTTTTTTTTTTTTTTTTTTTTGAGATACACCTTTTTGTGAGCAATAAATGAATAAGGCAATCTAAATGTATTAATGGTGAGAAAACAGGTGGTGGCACTGAAAGCCTCTGAGAAAAATGCAGTAGAACTTTTTTATTCTCCCCTTCTAAGAAAGTTGAAATGCTGCTTAAAAAAATAAAAAAAGCTTCCCAGCAGCAGCACCTGTTTATTTTATTTTTTATCCCTAGTTATCTGGTTCTTCTGATTCTTACAAGCCCATCTAGGCATGCTTTAAGAGCATCCTTGAGAATTTTTTTCGTTCTTTTTGTTTTGCTTTTTTTTTTTTTGTTGTTGATAAATTTCTGCAACTGTAAAGATCACTGGAAGATGTTCCAAACAGTTATCACTTAACAAATGGATATTATTGCAGTAACATACTACTTAGCCTGACACCAGTGATTCACCACCACTCCTATGAGTCTTGGTATTATACAGACACCAGTATTATACATCTCTCCCATGATAAGAAATCTAAGCTGTTAGCAACCATAACCAACACATGAAGGGGCACCTAAAAATATTAGATTATTTATATAGCTAAGTTATTTTAAAATGCATATATGGAGAGCTATATTCTATTTCATTGTAATCAGTTTCATAAACGAAAACAATACAATACATTTATCAGAGTTCAGCATCTCTTCATAAACTAGATTATATTAAAAGGTGATTTCTAGTTTAATTGCCAAAATTGCTACAGTCATATTTTAATTTTGGGGAGAAGAATGGCAGAGGAATAGTCCATTGAGGGACATTCATTTTATAACAGAAATCCATAGAGATCCTATTTCCTACCACAAAATTTTGGAAAATTAATGCTTATCCAGCAGCTCATGCAGCTTCTTGATTTCAAAGCCAGTAAAGGCTATTAAAGTAATCTAGCTAATAGCACAATAGACTTCTCGATGCAAGCATAAATGCCCATTATATCTTCAATTCGTCTTTGCCTTCAGTAATCCTTTAGTAAATCACACTCAGAAAATAAATAAATCTTCAAAATGCTGATATTTCCTGAATCTATTAGTTAGTTATCAGGAATGCAAACTGCACTTTTCTCTCTTGATTTTTTTTTTCTCTTTTTGAGTAAAAGATTGGGTTTTTTCTTAGTTTTTCAGTGGCTTTAAAACATCTTAGTTCAAGAAGCACTCCCCTTCCTTTGAATGTACACATTATCCAATGTTTTTTTTCCCTTTGAAATTTAAAAAGTCAGGGGGAAAAAAAAAATAATCATTGTACCATATTAGCCAGTGATAGAGTCAAAGAAAAATGTGTTTCCACTTAAAAATAGCATGAATAGTCTTCTAAAGTATGTTACATTTATCCTCTTCCATAACAAAAACTTTATCGGATACATTTAGGACTAGAACTCCAGCATGTTCTCAGTGAGGAGTTATTCTGGCTGCATACAGACTGTACATGCTATTTAAAGTGTTTAATAATAGAGGACCATGCACTTTCATGTAATTCATAATTAGAAGATGACTACAACTGCATTATTTAAAATCAAGCCTTTGTTATCAGCACCAGTTTTAGAAGCCGAGAATCATTTGTGAGCTGTGGCAGACCCAGACTGTTCAAAGCAATTGCTGTTCAGCATGAAAGCTGCAATGGAGGTCACAGAACAGGTCAGGAGGAAAGATAGTGTATCGATTTCACACCAGGAATAGAGGCAAAGCCAGGGCCCACTGTTGCTGCATGTGATGTATTTCACTTCAGTTTAAGGCACATTTCATTCCAATTCAAGAGGGGGTGGGGAGCAAAGGGCGAGTGGATTTCACACTGAATCATGATGAATTCTGGACTCACGTATTCCAGTAAATATCTCCTTCCTGACATTAAGTATTTCTATAGCAGAGTGAATACAATGGAAATGAGACTGCAACCAGAGAGCAGAAGAGGACTCCAGAGGAAGCGGGAGGAACGATGACAAACACGAAACAAAACACCAAAATCAAAACTTGCATAAGATCTTGCCTTTTGCTTCCCAGAATATATAAATCCTACCTCTTCCCAGAAAACTGTTACAGATGAAGTCTACTAACGAAACCACACTTATTCCAGTATTCACACTACTGAAGACAACTGTTGAAGACAATCTGCTGTATACCATATTCTAGTAATTTATGAAAATCTTAAGCCACATAACTAAGTCTACAAAAACAAAACGACAAAATCTCTTGACACAAACCTCCCAGCTACACACAGGCCTCCTCAGTGTAAAGAAAATGTAACTCCCAACAAAGTATTTTAAATGCATCAGTACAGTAAACATACAATAAGGTGGTGAAAAAATTGCACTTTGTTTCATCTTATTTTCAGAATTATACTCCAAAATAACCCTGACTACTCCAGCAAATGATATGAGCAACAATCCCTCCGCTATTTTGTAAAACAATATTGATGATTATTCTTATTTTGTCACCTAGCAGTAGTGGCCAATTTCTTTCCTCCCTTTTCTTAATCAAAAAAAAAAAAAAATAGTTCTGATGAGTAAAGTATTATAAAACTAGAGATATATTTGTCACATTACTTAGACAATAAGCTAGCCTTGTTCAATTTATTTTCCAGCACTTCTTCCCAGTGTGTTGTAAAAGTGCTGACTTTTAAACTGTTCAGATCACATACAGGGTAATGGTAAAATGGTAAAGTGCTCTTTCCCTCCCCCCAGTGTTACTTTGCATAATTTGCCCTCTGAAAAACTGCTGTTCTTTTGAAATCCTCCTACTCTGCTGTCCCAACAATATTTTACAACTTTTCCATATCTTTATATTTGCTCCATAACACTAGCAACACGGCCAAACACTGACATATTTCAGAACAAAAGAGGACTGTATTTGAGACCAAACAGAGATTTCCTATTAAATTATTTATATTAGTTCACTTCCACGTCATTATTTCTTTTCAACTGTTCTAAGGCATCAATGTCAACTTCTTGAATCCTCTCATGAAAGCTTTGCTGTCATCAGGGTCTATTTCAGCATCCTTAATTCTGCATAAGGAATCAGTTACCCAGCAAGCTTCCAATCACAAAGGGCCAGATGCTCCTCTCTGCTAGGTGCTGGAGCTGGGCAGACGGGCCCCTCACTAAGACAGAAGAGGGCAAAAGGTGGCTGGGCAGCACACGTGTGCATGTGTGTGTACACACACTACTGGCCTGCCACAGAACAGCTGAGACTGCTGTCCATGAAGAGAAAAAAATATTTCAAACAGTGACTAGGATTGACAAACTGAAGTGATGGCAGAGGTCAGCTGCTTCATGCAAAATGAGCCACAACGTCATCTACTTCTGTTGCAAAATTCCATCATGGTTACTGCTTTTCAGTAATTCTTCAAAATCCATAATGCTATGCTGTAAATGCATAGAAATATCACAGAGCCTCGAGTGAGACTTCAATGATTAGCATCTGCTGGCTATGGACAAAATCAAAATCCACTATTGCTATTCAACCTACAGATGTCTGCTGACACTTGCATCATATGATTCTTATCTCCTCTGATATGCAGAGTATAGTTAAACTGCCCGTCATGGCTCCTCTCAGGAACATCCAAAAGCATGATGATTCTTATGACTTTTTCTTAAAAACTGATTTTTAGAGCAGCTGCAGATTCAGCTCCAAGAGGACATTTCTCTAGCCTCACGGTATTAGTACCCAGAACTACCTCTTCCTATTAAGAAGGAAGAACGTGAACATCAAGGCTTTCTCCTCTCACATCTGTTACTGGATTCCCAAGTAGCCAAAATAAAGCCATTTCCCCATTTATACTTGGTCAGAAGATTGTGATGAGATTTATTTAAATGGATAAAGACCTTAGCAAGAGAACAAATCATAAAGACAGCTGCACCCTAAGCTTTTTTAACATGAAGTTCTGAAAGCACAGCCTGCAAGTCACCCATATGGATTTGTAAATCTCAAATGGTTAAAACCAAATCAGTAATTCAACACAGTCCAAAATAACTGCCTATCATACACCAGGGCTAATTTCTAATCGGAAGTTCAGTGACCTCAGTGGCATGGATCCCTGATGTTTTAGACACTCCCAACCACTCTCCAAACACCAGCATTGCCGCTATGCTTATCCAAGACACACCAGCTGGCACACAGGGAAAGCGTCGAGCTGCAGGACTTGATTTCATTAGTTTGAGTTGAGCCCAAGGCTTGCACACCCTATGGAAAGGCTCCCGCTATCCACCAGTGGGGATATTTTTCAGGCAGGAAAGAGAACATCAGGTGACACAGCACCGCAGCCAGGATTCCTCAGAAACACAACAGCAACAGCTGTACTGCTGCTACCACATGCTACACAGCTGGGGAAATGTGTGGTAGGAACATCAATCGTACCAGAAGCTGGAATAGGCCAGAAGTAGGTATAGGCTAAAGGGGCAGGAAGAGCTTTTATTCTCCTAAATTTCTAGTATTTCTCAGTACTGAGACAAAGTTCTATCATTCCCTCAAAGTTCTCCATCACGCCATTAACTGGTATCACGTGTGATGTACAAAAAAATAGTTGATTAAAGACTTAAAAAAATGTGAAATCTGAGTATAGCCTTCCCTTCAAGAGTGTGAGGGCCAGGAATCAGATGAGGAAAAAAGAAAACAAAACTAACAAAAAACATAGCAAACCGCAACAATCCAAGCACCTTTGCTTATCTTTTTCAGTTTAATCAGCAGATAAGCATGCTCTGGAAAGGTGTATGCATAAAAATACAGGCCCGAGGGAATAATGGTAGTAAACAGACAAATTAAACTTCAAGAGTCTTTCTAACCTCTCATATATATAATTCTTTTTAGTATTTACTGAGTGTAAAGGGATCAGCCTTAGACCTTTGCAATGAAAATGACAAATGGTCACGTTGCCTGTGTGTTAATTAATACTAAACCCTCTCTGGATAGCAATTAAAAAAAAATAAAAATAAAAAAAAAAAGGAAAAAACCCAAAGCAAACAACAAGAAAAACCTCAGGCCTTTAGAGACACAATACACATGCTTTTAAGCAAAGCAAGCCTGGCAGGTGGGTGTGTTCCAAGTGAACTGCATTGCATTTACTTTCTATACGGAAACACTAACCTGAAAAAATGAAACTCAATCAAGTGCAAAGCATTAAATTGCATCTTCTACTTGTAAGATGCTTTTACCAAAACATTCAGCCACTTCAGCAACAATCTCATCCAAACTACAATATTTGGAGTAAATGGTGTGAATAGAAACTTTCAGTTCTACACTACACATTTTCACAGTCTGGCCTAAAACACAGTGAGCTTCTGCACAGTCGACTTAATCCCTAGAGGAGTAAACTTGCTAGAAGCATACCTTTACACACTGCCTCTTAATCCACACCTCTTGCACTTCGCTTGGTTTCTTTTTTTTTGTTTGTTGCTTTTTAAAACAGGGATACCAAAACCCAACAGAACTCAGTTACACAGAAATATAACAGTCACACAGTTCTTCTGAAAATGAAAGAATTGTCCTGCTGCTATGACTGATACAAAAGGAGAAAATATACCCCCCTGAAAGCCTACACAAGAAACATATTTAGGAATGTCCACAGATGTTTCTTTCATAGGAATCATTTCCTCAAGTGAGGAAATCTCCAGGGATAACACATTTAAACTGCACAGATGCTATACTTTTAGAAGCAAAGGTCAATCAGTTCTGGCTACTTTTAATTACCTTTTTCAGCTTTATTGCAGTCTATTTTTTTCTACTACCTTCCTTACCAGTGTTTCATGTTAAAATCATATCAAGAATGTTGAAAAGTCAGCACTGAACAAAAAAAAAAAACAAAAAACAAAAAACAAACAAAAAAAAAAACCAAACCAAAAGCAACATTATTTTTCTCATTTTAAAAAATTAGGGTAACCAATATGGATTCTTTCTGGTTTCTAATAACATTTTGTCCTCTGAATCTTAACAATATTTTCTAATTTTGCACTAAGAAAAACAACTATGAAAAAGTCCCTTGAATTTCCACGGAAATGGCAAGACTCAGTTCAGAATTGATACCAGAACAACCAATCAAAAAGACAATGCTGCAATTGCCATCTGCTTGTTTAATGATGACTTCAAATTAACTGGTGTTCTGTTACAGCATAACACTTGTGGATTTCATGTTTCAGAAAAAGGACTGTAAAATAATTAATATTTCTAGGATTGCCAGTTATTGAAAGCATAGAGGGTACTATTAATCACTCCAGTTCTGAGGGAACAAACACTTTGGTATTGTGTAATTCATGGATGAGAAAACTGAGAACAATGGGTTTGAAAAGATATTTTAGATATTCTAGTTTCAGAAGAGCATGTAAAAAAAGTCTTTTTGACTGCCTTGGTACAAGGAAAAAAAACCCACAAAGAAAAATCTGAAATGCAAGCAATATACTTTTTATGTGATATTAAAGAAAACAACACTTGTTTAAAGAAAAAAGCAGCATATCTTTCACATTTTATGTCCTAAGTAGGTTTAAGTACTGCCTATTACTTGTCAAGAATTCAATAGCAAATAGAAACTTTCCAGGTTGACGTGCTGGGGCAGGGGAAGGTCATTCTTTAAAGCATTTGCTCCCTTGAGAGGTAAAACCTGGAAGGATGCTGTTTGAGCAATTTATACCAGACACAGCAAGTCATTAGATGCCTGTGCTACAAGTCTGCCATGATCCTGATTCCACAGCCACGTGGTTACCACGGTGGGAACCAGTTCTAAAAGCCTTAAAACCAAATAAGCATAGAGGAGTGTGTTTTCTTAATGTGCTGAGTGGTTATAGGCACTGTAAATTTTTCATGCATTAGCAGAAGAGCAGAAACAAAAAGGAGCACTTGATAGCTGAGCATCACACGTTTAAAGAGGTAAATTTTCAATTTTGGAGGGGGAGACCATTGTGGAGGAAAAACCGTAAAAATTGATTTGCATGTAGCAAACCAGCAATTTCTGGTTACCGATTTAAAAAAATTTTCTTCTGATTCAGTTCAAAACAAAACCCAAATCATAAGTAATCCAGCAGCACCTCTGCGTAAATACTAAACTGCTCATTTGCTCTTTAAAAATTCTACTAGAGCAAAGAATTCCCCATTTTAAATAGACAATTCCTGAACTGTATTTTGTAAAGACTTAAAAACTCAGCATTTTCTGGAAATGCAGACAGGAATATGCAAGCTTGCAAATAATATTTTTTTTCTATGAGAAGGTTACAGAAGGATGCAACAGCTGTCCAGCTTTTAGATATATAGTGAGGAATACACGATACAGATTTGTTTAAATAGAATATGACCTTATTCCATTTATACAGGCACAATTTCAAGTCTAATACGTCTAAAGAACAGAAATGAGTCTATTAAGTACATACTCCTGATATGTAGCACTATCAGTGTAGTGCTTACTTTATTTTCACTGTAAATTAGAAATGACAAAACCCAGAAGTTTTGTTACTTCTAGCCAACAAGAACTCCACTCAGAGTACTCCCAGCCCTGCTTCTCTCAGTGCTTCAATCATCCAAGGTGATACACACTCCTCCAGTTGCTGTCCCCAAGGAAAGCCCTGTCTCAGGTGGCTCAGCCCAAGCAGAAGACTTCTCATTTTAGCAGGGACTGCTTCACTAGCCTGTTCAGAGTCCATCCTAAGCCTCTGAGCCATGTCAAAGAAGAGAGCTAATCCTCAAGATTTTTGCCAGATTTATCCTCCTCACACTTGCTGAATGCAGTTTTGTGTGTACGTTTAGTGCATGTCTGAAAATGAGAAAGCTCTGTAATAGAAGCCTGTGTATGTATGTATATATAAATTTTAAACTCTCAAAGTTCTGTAATCAACTTTTACACCTATATATCGGCACAATATAAGCGACTTATTATTTTATGGCCTTCTCAGAATAATCTCCTGTAAAATCTGAACTTGGCCCTTTAGCTTAGGGTGCTATGTGAACATAGTAAGTATACCCAGAAGACATCCTGCATTTTTTGTAAATTTGCATATTCCAATTCTCATACACCTTTAACATTAGGAATCCCATCAGGCTAAAACTCTATGGGGAAAAAAACCCTAAAAAGACAAAAGCAAGCCACCAGACTCAGTAATGCAGTCAAGAGTACAGAAAACAAGCACAGACATCACCATCACCTGTAGACTACACAATTGCTTTGGCTATAAAACAAATTAGTCAAGAGATGTGTTACTTGATCACACTGCTTCTTCACTTTCTCAAACATTATTTAGCCAAACAGCAAAGCATTTCTGTACCCTACACTTACTTCTCTCCATCCTAAAATTCCAAGCAGGAAAGAAAACATACCATCCCTAGAAATCTTAGCTTTCATTCATACCGAGCATCTGCTGTAACTACATATGCTTTTCAGGATAGGAAAAGCAGTGTTCATGTCCATATGACTATTATCCAATTACCTCTCTGACACCAAAAGGTCTTAAAATAAACTGTATAGATGACCAATTTAAACCATAAGACATACACAAAAGACAGCCAAGTACCCCGAGGAAAAATGAGATTCTCACATATAGGTATATATGAGCACTAAGATACTGTTATTAAAGTTTGACAAAGTTGCCTTTTAAAGAGCCGCTGCATTTCTATAGCCATATTCTTGATCTATATGCATGGCCAAAGTTCCCCTGAAACCAACAGCATAACATGTGCATTAAACAAGGACCCACAGTAAGTCATCATTTTGTTAAGATAGAATTTACACTGCAGTGCTAACTATACATCATTCAGAGCTTCCTACTTCACAACAGCCCTGGGAACCCACCAGCACATAATGAACTTATCACAAGTTCCTCACATGTCAGAGTACACATCTCACTTTCCTGTTTTTCCTAAGCACTCTCATGGCCAGAAAATAATGCCTCTAGCGTGTTAGTTATGAGGCATCTACACATGAAGGTGTATGCACGCACACATCTTTAAAACATTATTATAAGGCTTCCTTTCCAGTATTATTAGCAGCTGCTTGCATATGTGTAACTTCTTGTCCAGAGTGACAGCTGTATTTTTGCCTGTTTTGACATTGAGTCTGATCTGGGTGAATAGCTCATATCCATTAAAGTGCTATTACAACACTGAATGACTGCCAGAATACTTCCTGATCAATTTTAAAAGCCAGCTATCTGTCATCATCTAATAGCAACAGCAAAAAACAAATCTTTGGGGAATAAAACAAGATTTTAAAACATTTTTTAAAAGCAGGGTATTAAGTCTAAACCCTCCAAACTATTTAAATAAAAATCACAAGCTGCAGCGGTATCTAGGTAAAAATCTCCACACTTTGAAAATCCATGTATTTGTTACTGACAAGTATTCTAACAGTCTCTAGATCTACCATTTCAACAATCTCTGGAGTTTGATCTGTTGCCATTACCTAACTTAATAAAGCAGCACTGAAAACAATCACCAGACTGTGATTGCACTCACCATTAAATATCATTTGATAAAATTCAGGAATTAATTCAGTCACCTTCCTTCGGTTGAATGGCTGAAACCCAATGCACTGGTTCAACTTCCTACTTCTGAATAGCCTTACAATATGCATATTTTTAACCTGAAGTACAAATGCCATTTCCAACTTTCATTTACCAAGCATACTTGAAAGGCTGTGTAACTCTAGAAAACCACTTGAAGAGAAGGCACAATTGGCCCAAGGTTGGCACAGCTTTAGAAGGGCCTACACCAATCCTGTATCTGCAACACAGCACATAAAAAAAAAAAAAAAAAAAAAAAACCACCAAAAAATGAGTTGTAAGATTTTTAAGATATGACATTTTCTATATCAAAGATGTCTAGTAAGTCAACCACGCGATACCTATATACGCACAGTGACCGGGCAAGATATAGATGACTTTTTTGTCTCTCTCCACTGCACTGTTTTCTCACCAAAACTATGCAGCTCGTGGCTTTGCTGTGTGGTCAGTCTGTTCTGCTCGGTGAAACTGAAAACACCAAACACTTGAATGAAATATTGCTGCACCAAAATATATTCATAAAACCAGCTCAGAGAAGCGAACCCACCATCTACTCCACAAATGCCAATGAATTTGGCTCCAAAAATGACAATGTGTACTTGTCACTAGGAATATACCATGAATTCAAAGTTCTTTAAAGAGCTGCTCCTGTATCTCCAACCTGGAGCTGAAACAGTTTCAAACAAACAAACAAAAAAAGCAACAAAACCCAAAACTAGCCCACTGGAAAAAAAAAAAAAAAACACAAAAGAAAAATAAAACAAAAACCACAAAGAAAAACCTACTGAACTCCCTGCCTCCCCCCAAAAAACCAAAACCACAAGAGGAAAAAAACCCAACCAAAATACAAACACACCACAAAACCGATGAACCAAAACCACAAAGCATCATCACAAGAACCAAAACCCAACGAAGCTGGACTCAGCATATCATGACATCAGGTGAGATTTTAAACATGCAGGCTCGCATCAAAATATTTGAGTAGCAATGAAGCCCACTCTGACTGTTCTAGTGCTCACAGAAATTAACTCTATGCTTATGAAGTTCCAAAACTTAATGGGAAAGACAGCTGCATTACTGCCTGCCAAAACCAGTGCCTTTTGACAGTTTACAAAGTGATAATCGTAAAGAAATCTTGAAAGTGTTATCCTAACCAGAGTGTTCAGGAAAGATCTCTGTTTGTAAAATGAGAAACCAAGGGTTTATAGAAGGTTCTGCAATAACAGCTACAATGTATTTTTTATAAAAGAGTGATAATTCAGATCTGAAAATAAATGAAGAAGTTTGTGTAGAATTCATGTCATCAGACCTCACTGGATATGCAGTATGTCAAAAAATGCCAACTGAAAAGGAAGGAACTTTAACAGTGCCTGCTGGGTATAGGGGACAATAAATGGATTTTCAGAGAAGCTGGAGTGACAACATACTTACAACTTAAAAAGAATGCCCCCACCTCAGGCTTTGGTTCAACCCAGACCAAGTGGACAGAATCTAAGTAAAGAATTTTCCAATTCATTAAAATAAAAATATAAATACAATAAATTGTTCAGATGTGTGCTTTAAAGAAAACCAAGCATAACTTTGTTTTATACACTGTAAACACTTAGTTGTAAAACTAATTTGTGTCTGTGCCTTAAGTCCTCCTAGACCTCGGATGAGGTATTCTAACAGGAAGTACTAGCATCATTCAGCTCCATTAGAATATACATCCTTATCTCAGTGTTGTGGTTTACACATTTCCAGAGAGGATCCTCATTTCCAAGTAGGTCTTCTGACTCCTGTGAGAACAGTAATAATCTGAAAGCTAAAGAATAACATTTTTCTATGACAATTGGCTAGAAATTTTCTGTTAAGTGTTAAGAAAATAAATTATGTATTAAATGTATATTATTAGCAGCTCCATAGCTTCCTTATATATTTTACACCATTTATAGATCTATTTTTTATTATAAAATGTACATTGCTAAAGTTTATCTTGGGAGGATGACATGTTTATTGACAGATGATAATTCTGGATAATAGCACCAAGTGATAAGTAGTGGCTGCAATGATAACTACATTGGGAAAAGACTAGTGGGAATCCGCATGCTTGCAAAAGGATTCCTAACAGCTAGTATGTACAGATTGCTACAAAATCCTGTGGATGGAAATACTACCTTGTAACTTGATATCAGCAATGCTGCCTATTATAAAAAAAAAAAAACAAAAAACATTATAATACTGCCATAAAGTAAGGGTTCTTAACTTACTCTGTTAACTGCAAACATTTCCACAGCTACCTCCTTACAAAGCCAACATTTTTTTTCCCTCAGTGTGATTGTACACTGTAAAAAAGAGAAATCATAAAAAGGGACTAGGAAGCTGAAAAAAACTTATCCTTTTGCCTCAAAGCAAGGCAAGCCACTACCATGCCGGATGGTACAACTATACAACAGATACAAGATGTGGAACTCAGCATGAACTGGCTAAGTCAGCTAGGTAGGAGTTATTTATTTACTATTTAGGAAGGAAGAGTACGGACCAAAGCACAACGAACACCCAGCTCCCAAATTGGCAGGTTCTCTAAAATGGATTGGCATGTTGCCACTACATTTAATCTCAGCAGGAACACAAAACAGGAGGAACTACATTACGAAAGACCAGAACAGGAAGGAGGGACAACAGGAGTCTACAAGTCTGCTCTTCTCTGATATTTGCAGTGGATTTGGGTTGCTAATTAAGAGACACCTAAGTCACATGTGAATGACTTTAAAAAAAAAAACCCCAGATGAACCTCCCCTCCACACACACGTCATCCAGCAGATAGGAATGGAGGGCTGCATTTGACTCATGATACTTAAGCCTATCATGACAACAACTTGATGGAAGTATCAAGTTACTATTAAACTGATTTTAGAGGCATAAGAGTCATATACATACTACTATGTGCCAGAAGTGATTACAGTATTGAAGGTACAAAACTGTTACAGGAAAAACCCATTTAAACAACTGGTTTAGCTATTACATTAGGAAAGCTTCATCAGGTAATGCTCATCCCGCTCTCATAGGTATTGATTATGCACATATACATATCATTTAATAAAGATAGTATACTATTAATGATGGCATTAGAGAAGACCTTGCTGTATTTGCAGTGTTACAGGAGAAGCTGCTTATTACATCAAAATCTCAAGCCTTAAGAAAGGAGCAAATAAAGGCAAATCTGTAATAATTTGTCTAAGTCATTGCAAATATCAAGCCAAGCTTCATACCAATTTTATTTTCCTCTTGAAAAAAAATGAACTTGTCATGCTGTTCATAAAGGAGATTACTGAGCCTTGGACTACAAGGAAATCCACCAAAACTAAAACCTCTCCCATATGTGCCGTTGCTTTCTACCCACAGAGGTATTTCTTAGCCTGTAAGCAATAAGATAGTAAACTACCAACTGAAAATAATATTTGTCATATGATAATTTACTGGGCGGGAGAAGAAAGTCGGTGGAGATTCAGGGAACTACACATCCTAGCAGAGATCTTTCATCCTTCAACTTCACACCTTGCATTCTGATTGTTCTGGAACTATGACCCCAGCAGCACCTACACATTATCTGTGCCTGGGGGACTTCATCACAGAGGTGTGTAGCACAAAGACACAGCCTCCCACTTCTTACCTCAACCTCTCTGTCTCACTCTTAATATTGAATCTCTGTGTTACCTACTTCCAGGACAGCTAGGTCCTCCGACTCTGGAATAAAGTCTCACCCTCTCCCTACAATGTTCTTATTTTAGTCAATTCCCTCCTGACCCACTCCAAATGTAGGCATTGCCTCAGCTAAAGGTAAGACTGGGAAGACAGACACAGAACAGCTGATGGAGTGAGACACAAGAGAACATTCTACTGACACAAGAGAACATTTACTGCTATCACAAATATTACAGGAATCACTGTAACACTACATAGTTTAATGTCGTTTGGTATCAGGTATATTAGAATTAAATTTTCACAAAGGCAGTAGTGACTTCAGTAACTCACCCCTGTCACTACATAAGGAAGCTCTCCCCCATTACTGTTTCACTAACAAGGACAATGTAAAGGCCCAGCATACAACTGTACTTCACATTTATGAGTGCCATTCACAGACTCAACTTTTGGGGGGATTTTTTTCTATAATGTATAAGAGGAACAGAGATAAGTCTGCAACACAGTATAACATTTATTCAAATTATCTTTCAAGTCCGGTTTTCTCCTTCTGTACAGAAACTTGAATTTTATCTACTTTTCCAGTTCTTTTTCCAATTAAAAACTGAGATTTGACATTGTGCCAAAATAGGAAAACATCATTCATCCTGTGAACCTTCACATTAAAAAAATGCCTTAACTCACCTGTCACTCCAAATGGATATAAATCGATTAAGTCTCACAGAGCATTGTTCATATATGTTAAGAAAGAGAATACAATCGTACTAACAGCCTCAGAAGCAGAAGGCAGAAAACCATTTCCACTGCAATCTGTATAAGTACAGCTAACTTAAAAGCCAGGCTAAAACACAATACATAATTGAAGGTGGGGCTGCGTGGGTGTGGAGATCAACCAACACTTTGTACTGAGAGTTCCAAAAGTGATGTCAGAGGCCATCCTTGAATTCAAGAGTAATGCTGGCATTGTGTCTCAGCTCCCTCAAAGTGGTATTGACCTCCTAACATTTTCAACTGAAATGACTATCACTGGCCCATCTTTTCCTGGAAAGATCTGGATTGCTTCTTGTCAATGATGGTCCACATCTTTGATACAGAGGAGATCACAGCAGGTCTGGTAGCCCCACTGGAGGCTGGCAGCAAAGAGCTCTCCAGCACTCTTGTGAGCTTCTGGACCAGCCTGACACAGAACAGGTAAGAAGATACATGGAAGCAGAAAAATACAAGTTTGGGTTAGGATGTCCATGCTACTGTACATGACATGATGCCTGTAGCTGTAAAGATGGCATCTTCTGGTTGATCTGGTTTTGAGAAAGAGGGATTGTCTCAACTTTTAGCACTAGTATTACATCTATTCCATGTATGTTTTTCCCATTCAACAATACATTAACCTTCTTCTATTTGAAATTTCGTAAAAAAAAAAAAAAAAAAAATCTCATATTTGTTATTTTCCCCTGGAAAAATCCTACTATGTAGAATAAAGCAAAAGTCAGTGTATTGTTTATTCATACATGAATTCAAGTAATCTGTTATCATGGAACAAAATAGGGATGCAATCTAAGATCTCTCCATATTAAAAGGAAGTTTTGAAAGATTTCCAATTACTAAGAGAAAGCGTATGTAAATGAAAGCCAACATTTCTAAATCCGTGCAGGTGGAGCTAACAACCTCTCTTTCTATCTGCAGTCTAATTAGAATTTGTGTACCTCTCCATTACCATTCATACCCCCCATGCTGGCCAGTCTTTAAGTCAAATATTTAATTTCCCCCTGCTCTGAGCATTTAAGGTATTTGCATAGGTGTTTCAAAAAGCCTATAAAGCAACATATGTGTTGAAAATACAGGCCTCACAGTGCCACTATCACTTCTGGGGAAAAAAAAAAAAAAAAAAAATTAGTTAGATCTCATTGCAGAATCAGAAAGTCTACATTTATCAGTCAACTTCACCTCTTAGAAGAAAAGTACAGACACAAAAAACACTGCATGAAAGCTGTGCCTTACATGGCTTCACATAATTTTTCTAATACCTTCAAGCATTTAACATGTAAAATGGTTTAACATAATTTCTAAAAAACCTAGTAGCAAATTACCACTGCATCTATTTCATAGTTCCTTTTATCAAGTCAAGTGTGGGTGAGCTTGTTGTTTCAACATGCCAAAGTTGCAAGCAGAGAGGATTACTAAGAGTATCAAGAGAGCATAGAGTGGGTGTTGAATCTTGAAAACAAGAACTGTAATGCTTCAAAAGCACATTGTGAAGCAATGGGACCATGAAAAGTCCCTGACCTCACAGCTCTCTGAGCCTTAATATTGCATAACAGCTTAGCAATGCAAGAACTGATGATGATGAGACCTGTACTTCAAACTCCTTGTTCTAGGTAATCAAAACTGGGAGTACAAATCCTTTGCAATGTACCTAAAATAATCCATTTGACAATGTCCTTTTAGCTACCATGTCCCAATTCCTCAGTTAGAAATGTCTGAGATCATTACAAGTTAGAATGGTTTTAATCAAAAGTAAAAATTAAGAAAAACAATATATTCACACCAAGTCTTCCCAAGCATCAAAGACACATCCTTGCTGTAAATAAACATAACTTTTATTTACAGCAGTATACTTACTGCAGTAAATAACTCACTTATTGGGAGAAAAATCTGTCTCTTGGGTGTATAGAAGGAAAGATGTTCTCAATTGTCTCCAAACCATTACATGTTTTAGTGACTGACATTCACTGTCAGTAGAGGAAAAAGCATAGTCAAGGTTCGTGACACACAATTCCCATACATGTGATATGAAGACGAAGAATATTTGTAGTACTAAATAAAATTATGAATAGTGCCAATCCTTTCATAGTAAAAAGAACATCAACTACATGCACTCATAGCTTTGAAACATTTTTCTGTATGTTGTTTGCATCCTCCTAATTCTTTAACCATGACAAAACAGGTATCAGTTGCTTCTGAATGATATACAAAACTGAACTAAAATTGGAGCTAGACCACTGCTTACACAAGAAATGCAGCTTATTACATTTGTTGCACTCCAAATAAATATTGATTTCAATCTCAGAATCCTCTGAAGGAGCTTGCATCAATTACAGTACATCAGTCATGATGCAAGTTACCTAATTCCAGTGATGCACACAGCAAATCAATCATTCACATCTGAACACCTTGGTGAGACAGAGCCACCACTACTTACCTTTTTCTGAACTTTCAAATACTGCATTCATTTTGGAGTGGCATTATAAACGAAAAGGTTTACAATGAAAAAATGTCAGCTAATCTGCCAAAAACCCTGTAGTAATTATAATTACCTCTATTCATGTCATGTGTATTTTAATACTCACACAAATGAGGAAAAGAGCCCTTAATGACAACAACATTACGAGGGGAGGTTTCCCTTTTGCATTATCTATTTATTCAACACAAAATTATTAGGCTATTGTGATAGAGCAGCTAGAGCACAATGACTTTCCTTTAATCACTAATTAAAATGCTGATTGCCTGTTGAGTGAGACGTGCAGTTATGGTCAAACACCAAGCCCTATTGTGTGATAACAGCTTGGGCTGGCCTTACAACTGGGTGGGGTTGAATCACCGCTAAGTAAACAAACCCTCTATGGCTGGAAAACACAATCACTGCAGCTCAATAAAATCCTTAAGTAACTTTTAATTTTACAGCCTTAGATGAGCTAATATTGCAGAGCACAAAAGTTCAGAGATAGAGAGACCTACCAGGTGCTGAAATAAACAAGCAATTACACAGATTACAGAAGAGCAGTACTGGGTCTGCATGAATTAATTTATTCTGTGTACAAGCTGAGGTGGAAATTAATTTCATGGGGCCAAATTTAAAGGACCACTGGGACATTATTGGCTTCATCTATCCAACTTCTTAAATATACTCAAATTACACCTCTGCAATCCCACTGATAACAACCCAGTGCTGTCAGCGGGGGGTTCACAGACTGTCAGGAGAACCCACATACTCATATTTCCTGTCCTTGATTTGTTGCAATAAAATGAGATGATCTATTTGCCTGCACTCCTGTATTCTGTACAATCATTTAAACTGATATTACGCAACACACAAGATACCATGTTGCTGTTTTTATATGTCCTTTACAAAAAGGATACAATTCTTTTATAAAAAGGGGTTTAAGTTATTTCTAATTAAAATAATCTAAGAACCGATTCCAGAATCATCTCAGTTACACAAACTATCATTAGTGATCTATCAGTAGCACAGTAGCATTTGGCACATTCCAAAGTAGGAGAAAAATGTTTCTTCTAACCATGGCTTGCTGCTATTCTAAGAAATCAATTTAACCCATAAAGTTAACATGGCATGGAGAAGACAATACAGTTTTTCATCAGTAAACTCATTCCTTTAAAAGGCAGAGTTTCATTGGTTACTAATTTAAAACAGCTCCATCACATAAAGAACAACAAATTTGCTTTCTTCCAGCTCAACAGGTTTATTGTTTTAACAGAATAACAATGTGTTGTTTAATGGACTAACTTTTATAACAGTCTAAATAATCACAAAGTTTAGTGTGTTTTGGCATATTATTGTTTAGTACTATGTCCACACTCACCTGTTGCTCATAATTTGCAGTTGCAATTACAGAAACTTCATACTATTTTTTTTTTTAATTACTCTTACATGCGCACGATGCCACGAGGGCAGAAAGAATGATTTTTCATCTACAGCTGAAAACACTATGCCTTCCACATCTTTTTCCAAGTTTTATTTCTGCCAGTTGCTTTATATATATATTTACACATGAAATCAAATCAACTCTGTCACAAGAATTACAAATTTAAACAAAAAATTTGACCTCTGCACAGCATCTCTTTCCCTGCTGCTCATTTCTCTACCTCACCTGTAAGAGCAGCCATTTCATCTCTCTAAGTTGTCATCTTCTACAAGTAAAAACAGAACCTCTCACCCTTTTGACATTTTAATAGCTTTTCTTCTGTTTGTCCCTAGATTTTGGGTTTTTTTCCTTCCCTGTGCTTAAGCACAATTGAAATCAGAATGGTTGTTTCATTTCTATGCAGCTGATATTATATATATATGATATATAGTCATTCATCTTGCAAAAAGAGGAACCAGAAGTCCATTTTCTGTCCTGTGTTTGGGAGTCTCATACAGGGAGGTACGGGTGCAGGGAGCTCTCCTTTAATGCTGCTGCACAGGGAAGCCACTGAACATGCTGCATCTTGCCTACTGTCAGCACTAAACACACAGAAACAAACATACCAGACCATGTCCCACACCCTATGACATTTAATACCAATGACAGCCATCACTGATGGAACTACACTTCATTCTTTCCTCTCCAAGTAAATACAGCTATGACTCTTGTGTTGGGAGACCAGCGTCAGGAAAGTACAACTGATGTAACAGCCAGAATCCATCCATCAGTTATACAAGTCAAGGGCTGCCCTGGTGCTCTGCTCTTACTGTCTCTACCCAACCACCCCTCTTGGATCAGGGGCATCCTATGTAATACGAGATACAAAAGAACAGCACCAGAATTGGCTGTAGGGCAGATCAGTGAAACACTGATTTCTCCGAAACATTAAAGTTTTGTTTCTTGATTTCTGTAGAATATTTGGTGATTAAACCACCAGGTTATTTTACAAAGGGCATGACTAAACAGAAGGAATCACAATAATTTTGAAAGACAAGGCTTTTCAATTCTGAATATAGCTATTGGATAAAACAGCTCAGGCCATAATCTTCCATGAAAACACAGATCAATCTCTGAACTATGTTTCCTATGTTTCTCAGGCTTTGTTGAAGTACAAGGTGATGTGGAATGTATCTGAGTGTCCTGGTTTGGGCCAGGATAAAGGTGATTTTCTGGTTTGTACTTTTGCTTTCAGCTAAGTTTCTTGTAAATAGTTGCACTTGCTGAAATTAACAGCAAGTTTCTCAGACAGTGTCTGCTTCTAGGACTGATAACACTTGATGTTTATAGTTACTGCCAGAGACTGGGATGCAGAGCCAAGGACACTGCTCAGCTCTCAGGAACATTTTACCTTCCAGAAGGAGTAAGGAGGTCCCACCTGAAACCCTCCTTTAGGGAGGACCAGACAAGATAGATGCCAGAATTGACCAAAGAGAGTATTCCATCCCATACACGTCATACTCAGTATAAATTTGAGGGGTCACAAGGGTCAAATTCTTCTTCCGGCTGTTCCTGCTTCCCCTCCTCGCCTGTTCCCGGTTTTTTGCTTCAGCATCCTGGGAGGATTCCATCCGTTCCTCTGCCTGTGGTCCTGATCCGTGCCAGCCTGAATCTGTGTGTTCCTGCCCCCAGCTCCTGACTGCTGCTGACCCCAGGATTCCAGCCTGGACTTTCCCAGGGCTGCCCTGCAGCCTCGGTGGTGACGTGAGAGTTATTGGGGTAAAGGTGGGAGGAACGTGGGATCAATTTTCCCGTATATTTGTATATATCAGTAATTTTTCCTTTTTATGATTACTGTTTCATTAAGGTTGTGTACTTTAGTTTCCAACCCTTAAGTCTCTCTCCCTTATTCTTTCTCCTTCCTTTATCAGGGAGGAGAGGGGGATTAGCAGAGAGCAATCTGTCATTCGGTTTAATTGCTGGGCCAGTGTTAAACCGTGACACTGAGTTTAGGACTAGAATCCAGAGACAGGGATTTAAGACTTTTTTCATTCATAAGCATTCAGAATTAAAAAAAAAAACTTAGTTTCATTCTATGAACCACTCTTAAGCTTATAGCTCAAGTTCTTTTAACTCTTCCACTTAACACATCCAATAACTTCCAGAGGTATCAGTTTCATAACCACTGAATAAGCACAGGTTGGATGCAGTGATCCATTTTTCTAGAAAGCACCGCTTCAGCTTTCTTTTGGTCACCATTATCCAGCTGTCATCCAAAAGCTTTCTCTTACTACCTGTAATACTCTGGTGACTTGGCAAATACAAGCATTTAATTTTTACAAGCATACTGATTACACTCCACTTGCCAAAACTCCACAATTTTCTTACATAAAGTAGGAACAGATTTCACTTTATAAACCAACAGCTATCTCCAGATCAGCCTTGTCAGTGGTTTAAAACCAAATAATCTGCCCACATTTTTATAAACTTGCTACATTTGCAGTCTATTACTTCCATCTAGCTTTGGCATATGCAGGCATTCAATTTTCTGACCATAAAGATTTTGGTATCTTATCTAATACTGTACCCAGATGTCCTAAAAAGAGACGGAAGCAGCAACAGGAAGAGAAAACTGCCTTTGAGGGTGTTGTTCATCTATCCAGTCTCTTCCAGCCACTCTCCAGTGATGCCGAGCTCAAGACTGATGAGCAATCTCAAGGTGGTCAAATTAAGAGATACAAAAAACACCAAAAGTCTAGGCAAAAGCATATCCCCTGATATACAGGAACACCATGGAATATATGCAAAGGATCACTTAGGATGGGCTAGTTATATAGCTGGAAAACCTGTATACACTAAATTAGAAAAGCAAAGGACAATGAGAAACACCTGAATAAGGTTAAATGAGTATTCACATAATTGTAAGTATCTTCCTAAAGGCTAAGTGTATTAGATCACAGAACAGTCTCTCTGGACAGATAGGAGAAGAAGCCCACAAGCTTTTGACTTTCATAACAGAACAAAGCAGAAGGCTAGAAAATAAACTGTAGAGATTCACTGTGTATGATCAGAAATACTGGAGGATCTAAATGGTCCTTTTCACATTTGAATTGAGTGATTCAGCAGTCCTGAGCTTTACTGAATCTCTTCCAAAGCCTTCACACAGTAGTAAACCAGCAAAACAATTTATATCTAACAGCAAATATTTGTAATTTGGTAAATATTCACTTTCTTCCAATTCAAAACAGTTGTCTGTATCTACTCTAAACAATATGAAAACAATATTTCATAAGACAAATGCATCCAAATCAAAAGCATATCATAAAACAAATACTTTACATCCAAATCAAAAGCATCAACAGATTCTTAAATGCAAGAGCAGGCTTTAGGACTTCCTCATGTAACACCACCACAGTGAAGGAAATGGAGATAAAAGCATCAACCAGTATCATCTCCTAAGTCATGCTGTGCCATAATTTGAAGTCTTACAGACTTCTGTTTTGTACAAAATAGATTTAACACCCAACATCCTGCCAAAAATGCTCTTCTAATATACATTCTGTTTAAACTTACATGCTACATTGATATCACTGTATATATGTATATATAAGAAGGTCAGTACTCTATGAGCATTATAACACTAATATGTCAACTGCCTACTTGAAGTATTAGTACACAGAATTAGTGTTCATGAGGAGGTTACATGTCAGTACATAGCTAACTTAAAGCTAACTATATTAGCTGTTTAAAAAAAGGGAAGATAGGCACATCAGTTTAATTTATTTTTAAGAAAGGCACGTTCTTTTTAATCAATAATAAATACAATCTCAAACTCAAATCATAAAGTTTCACGCTTCCCTATAGTGAGCTACATATATTTTATTTCCTCAAATAATCAATATAGTTTTGAATTCTATCCCTATAATTTGAAGTGCTCACAGACTTCCCTGCTGCAAGTAGCCCTAGGTAACAACTGCTAGCTGAACAAGTATTTCCTACTCCTTTGTCCAAGGCACCACTGAAGACAAATGTTACTGGACTGTGGCCAGGTCCTGATGATATCACACCAGTTCCCTCTACATTGAAACCATAACCATATTGCTTACATTAGGATTCTATACTTTCCATCTGATTATGATTTCTCTCTAAATCATGATCTTCACTCCCTTTACAGTCATTTCATCTTAATTTTTATCACAGAACATCTGAAGAAATATCACAACTAGGATATTAACTGAACTGTAATTTTACTATAATGTATGTTAAAATCCTGATGTGAGGCACACCTTATTTCTCTACTATCTATAAGGTGTGTTTTATTCTACTGAAAAAATCAGGTAGGTTTGACTCCAAGTTCTTGAAGAAATCATACTGACCATTACGTATGTCTTTGTTATCCTCCAGATACTCATAAGTAACATGCATTTTTCCAATAAATGAAGTTTACTGACCAGTCTACTGTTGCCTGAGTCAATAAGGTTTAAAGAGAAGCATGGCTGAGTGAGCAGACCATATTCAGAGACTTCCCTTAGGAAACCAACTAAATGCCTGAATGAGAATTTCTTCACTGCCAGAGAAGCCCCCTGTTTCCACTAGGAGCTTTGAACCATCTCTAGTTGCTATTTGAGGCCAAGGGTCCTAACGCAGGCATCTAGCTCGTGCTGGAGTAAGCAGCAGTAGCACAGCTCTACACCTGCTAGTATGCAAGGAAACTCACCAGTTCTACAAGAGTTCTCAAAGATGGTGCTGTCAGCTATGGGAACAGCCTGGCCAGTTCTCAATTACTCTTGAATAAATATTGTTAGTTAAAAACCCTACCACTAGTTATTAAAAGAAAAAAAACAAAAAACAAAAAACAAAAACAGAACAATCACACCACAACCCTACTTACCTAGGAATTCTTTATATAAAAATTAAGGAATAAATACCCAAGTTTCTCACACTTTGACATGGATGTTAACAGTAAGATATGATGTCCATTAATACTGAAGTAAAATTAAGCAGGAAGAAGTTAAATTATTCTGAGACTGCCAAGACATTTCTCAGTCTCTTGCCTACTCACTAAGCAACAAGCAAGCCTTTTTCTCAGCCTTCCTTTCTAAGTGCTTTGTTTCTTACTAGTTGAAGTTGTCTTTCAAATTATATCTCCACTTGCCCGTACCATTCTTTTGTACTCATCCATAACAATTTGACTCAGTTTCAGCTTTTGCCAAAATCCCTCAAGTTTTAGGTCAGCAAAACACTTGTGTCTAGTTAAACCTAACTTGTGTTCAACTTCCTTTCTTTGCACTACTATTCACCCCATGTCAATGTTTCTTTAAATAACTGGCAACTTCCTTCATGTCACTTCACCATCACCCTGTTCCCTACAGAACACTTCCTACCATTTCACCAAGTTCACTCCAGTGCACTTTATTGAAGCCTACTGTCTTCAATCATGGAATACCTTACATTTTCTGAAAGTAGGACAAACTCCTATCTGACAGCCAGAAAGGCAAAAAGAAAATTAACCAAAAATCTGAAAACTAGCCAAATGGTAACCATGGAAATGCTAGAGACAGGCAAATAAGGTCATGCAACAGAAGTGACTTGAAAGGCTGACCCCATATAAAGTCCGAACACTTGGGTCCTGGACTACAGTTCTGGATTTTTGGACCTCTCAATTACATATCTTTACACAAATGAAGTTAATTTGACCCTAAGAGATGTACTATTTCCTTGGCAGAAGGCATAACTAATTACCATTAGTGTCAGTAGAACTTATATACACATGTTGAGAGGGAATTAAGCAGTTTACAATGTTAGTTGGAAGGAAGCAGGACAGAAGAAGGACAAATATGCAGAAGTCCTCTTCAAGGTAACATGTTTGGGAAAGTGTTCAGAATAGATCATTCTTATCCATAATGTAGTTCTTTACACTCTACCATTGATTTTTCATATATTTCTGCTCCCATATATTTCTGCAGAAACTGAAGCATTTAGTTCTGGGGTTTACCAGCTACACTTCTACAACACACGTTTTGATGTTGTGGGTTTTTTAGTACCAGTGCTCCAAAGTGGTTTACTGACAGAACTGTGTAAGGAAGAAAGGAATTGCTTTACCTGCTGCAGAGTTTGTAACCACAAATTGGGATACTCAATTTTATCCATTCAACGGGGGAACAAAAATAACCATTAAACCAACTGAAAGAGCTTAAATTTCATATCCCAACTAGTCTCACAAATATACATCCCAAATCAGGAAGAAATAAACTTACTTGAACTATGATTGAAACTTTTAAATAGCTAATGCTTGGAAAATGTTTACAGATTATTCATGATGAATAAATCTGTTACAACTTCGTATTTGTTATTTGTTGCCCATTAGCAGCAAAAAAAATTAGTTGGTTCATAATAATTGTGTCATGTCAGTTGCATACTGATTAGATGGAAAACATTGCTGTGCAAATCTTTGAATCACCTAAAAGTTTGGAAAAGTTTTGACTTACTAATTCTCTAAACATTAACAAATTATAAGAGCAGTCAATTCTATCAGAACAATACTGATGATGAGACAAGCAGAGAGAATATAGCAAAGCCTTGTAGGATGCATTGCAAATAATAATTGAAACTAAATGCCTCCCACAGCTGCGCTTGTACCAGTAGTCCAGGATGCAGATTTTTGCAACATTTTTATCAGTGGGAACCTGGCCAGATCTGCTTATCAGCAGATAGAAGGCAGAGCCATGCCCTGCCAGTTTCCAGGCCCCTCCATCTCTGTTTTCATTTAGTTTCAACTTACAGAGAGCTCTGCATCTGGCACACTGCTTCTCTGTGCCAGAGGACTCCAGCAGAACCACACAATTAGGAAGGGGCTAAAAGTCAGTTTAAATCTCCATGTGCTGTTGCTGTTTGTACTGTATTTAAGTAATAATATAACTGTTAAGGTTTGAGTTTTAGAAAATAAATGTATATTTTATCTTGTCATAGGATTTCAGTTGCAAATAAATATTAATACTGTCATGTTAGAGAATTGCTTTTGTTACTAGAAATAAAATTCAAAGCTTAAAAGCTTTAATATATCCCAGTGTGCCAAAATATGAGCTTTTTCAAAAACCTCAGCTAGTTCATCTATGCAAAACCCACTGTGAAAAGAACGAACACTGTCAAGTCTCTTCAGTAGAAATGATTTGTTGGTTTTTTTGTTTTTTTTTTTAAGCCAGGACACTGTTAAGGTGAGTAACACTAGACCAGTTACTTTGTTCATATTAGAATCGAAGTGTTTCTTCCCTAAAAGTATGATTCTTCAAATATTTAAGTCAGAACAACATTCTTCTTGTGCCAGAAGAAAGTAAATCTTTAAACTGTTTGTTACATTGCAAATGCAACTCTGGACTACAGAGAGAGAAGAAAACGTAGCTCTCTGGCAATCAGATTAAGGGCCAAGGCCACAGCTTTATTGAAATACAGTAACTCACACTTGAGTAGTACCTGACAGCCCACAGTCCTTGACAGGCTAAATAATCAGACCCCAAAGGCAAAACACCATATACACTGGACCCCAAAGAAATGTAGTCCAGGCCTCATATCAGACTCTGAACTCTACCACTATTGATGGGGGGACTCTTGTTTTGATGTACTAACGATGGGGTAGTACTTGCTACTGCAAACCCTTCCTTTGCAGTAACCCTTCCTTTCCTGTCTTCCTAATGTACATAGACAAAAAACTGGTGAAAGGCTTCAGCAACAAGAAAATGGCAACCAGAAAAATCATATTTGGCTGCTCTCAACTAAAGCTAGACAGTATACTGCATTCCTTGCATCTTCCCAAAGACATGCAAGTTACTCTGTATCATCAGAAAAGGTGTAAAATACTACTTCATCCAATGAATGTATAATGATCATGCATAACTGTCATTGAAACCATCTAATTTTATACATATGTTAACATACCTTGCTAAATAATTTTGCTACTTGCTAGTTTCTGACCAAATGCACCCATATCTCAAGGCAGCTTCACAAAAGTACTTCAGTAACACTATACAACACATCAACATTACATTCCTGTACTGCACAGGTTATACACCCCTTTTATTGTCAATCAAAAAAAGGACTCAAGTTTTTCCTTCCCAGCTCAATACTTAAAATCAAGTCCACCAATGCTGTTGTCATCTCCCAAGAGTATCACCTTTGAAGGAAAGGTACCATTTTAAGCCCTTCTTCAAAAACATCTCTTATTCTAAAATTTTTGTTAGCTTTGTAACTGAATAAGCAGCAGAACAAAAGAATATCACAAAAATAAATTTTAAAATTTGAAGTGTTATGTCCTCAGGCAACAATACTAGGAAGAGCTGATCTTGCCTGTAATTCATATTAGCTTGAACAAGATATTAACAAAATTTTCTATACATCATGGATTTTATTTGTCCATAGGCAGATGAACTGAACAATGCTTCAGTGTAATAACACAAAAAGGGTTGGACAAATTTGAAATCCTCAAATAGGAGGAACATTTACTAGACCCTGCTCAAAACACTCAAGTACAGGGTTCACTGCAACTGGTACATCCTCCAGTTTAACTGAGACCTTTCCACAGCCTTAGGACTTGTGGGATCTTACTACATACCATTGACTACTAAAATGCATAAGCAAATTAAAGGCTGGCCATTCTCACTCACACATGGGTAGCAGACAAGTAACTTTTTCCTCTTCAAAGTAATGATTCATGATAATATACATGTGTTCCCAGTCCTACAGAAAAGTTGCATAGCTCCTGCTCTTCTTCAGGAAGATCTACAACTGCAGTATTATTAGCATTTGAGAAATTAATTGCCTTAAGTTCTTTGAAACTGGTCAGCCATAATCAGTTGATATAATAAAGGCTGATATAATCACCTTTCTCAGAAGGAAAGCACAGGAGAAAAAAAGTTTCACTGTTTCAAGTTAAGAAGTCTCCTTCCCATTAACCCTGGCACCAAGTCCTAAAGCCTACATGAAAGCAACAGGTTGCATTGGATTTCAATTGATTCTCCCTGCTGGGTAAGTACTACATGTAAATCCATTAAGTCTTTGGAGTCTGAAACCTGTAAGTGAAAGCTCAGCCAAAAAAGGTGATAGAACAAAGTGCCTACTAATCAACACAAATCATCCAGGAAGCAAGGCTTGCTAATGAATTATGGTAATTAACTCTAGGGATTGGTCACTGTGCTGACAGGCTACTGCTTGCTCAGAGCAATAAAAGACAGATTAAACACACTTGCTCACAGGACTAACTCCCTGTTCCTGCAAGTTTCAGGGCAGCATCTTTTCCCTCAAGAACCAGAAACTCCAAGTTTCTGGTCCAAGTATCAAAGGACAGACAGGTTCTTGGCCATCAAGTTCAACATCTGACCAAAACTCTGTCTAGGACAGCATGAGGAATGTACTCATCAATTCTTGTCATCTAACCAAAAAAGTAGTGATCCCAACAAGAACTGAGAGTGAACAGCACACAGTGAAATCTACGTTTCCAAGCCATTTTTCAAAGAGAGAAGAGGTGATTCTTAACTCTGAAGACCCTCTACACTTTTCCATCACTGTGGACTATGACTGAAGCAGCTGAAATCCCACTCCACTACTCAGGCCGCAGCTCTACTGGAAGTTCAGCTTCAAACCAAGAATTTGAGCTGCATGCCAGGTAGAGGGCAAGGCTACTCTTGCAGCTGTATCATTTACAGCTGAAGCTATATTGAAGACAGTTAATCAAAAACTCTTGACTTTCCAAGGATGCCAGCTCACATCTGCTCAAAAAAATATTCCAAAAACACTCAAGCTCATTGGTTTGAATCTGTGCACAGCACTTGATTACCTAGGCTTTTCTCTTCCCTTCTGGTGGTTTTAACACTCTTTGCATATCCCTAACACGTGGCTTCTTCCCCACTGTAAACTGAAGGCACTGCTCTTACTGGAAGACCTCATTTAAACTCTGTCTAAATGACTCTTTCGTAAGCTGCTGCCACGTTCTTGAAGCTAGCTGCAAGATAGAAATGAGGTGGTGAGAAACCCAGGGCAGGTGTGCAGTCCCTGCAGTCTTAGCATCAGCAGCACCCGCAGCATCACAGCACTCAGTTCCCATGCTGGTGGGGAATCCTTGGGTTTTGACTAAGATGCTATGCCTTTAAAAAAGACAGTAGAGTGTAATGGAAAATTTCTGTTCCAGTATTTTGCTGTTGCTGGTAAGAGGAATCTTCAATATTTTTGCAACTGCTGTAAGGCTTACACAGAGGCAATCCTACTTGGATTTCTTTTAAACCAGAATAACCTGCCAAAATATTCAAGGGAAAGCGCTCATGATAGTGTGTTATATTCTTTTCTGAAAGCTTAATTTAGACAACTACCAGCAGATCTCTTCATGGACATAGCAAAATCTTAAACTCTATTTGACTGTGCTTGCCTAAGGCATTTAGTTCAATCCACCATGTCGCACCTCAGTAACTCGACACAGACTAGGAAATTCTTACAGTCAGCTTCCCCAGGGGATTTGTTAAGTTTCACATACATTTAGTTGTGCAGTTGGCCTGTTCAAATTGATAAACTTGTTGCCCAGTGCCTTCTGCTGCAGATTTTGTCACTAGGAAAAATAAATATTGGAGCTGGGGAAGGCTCTTAAGTTTCAGTAATAACCTTTTCTTTTAAAAAAATAAAATGAAATTAATTACACATGCATTACCATTCCTATCTCTTCTTGAGAGGCATTTATTTTGCCAAAGAGACAGGCAGATACTCTGTTGATGGGCATATTAAAAATGCCACAGATAGAAAAGATGAATGTCATTAACATGTGAAAAATGAAGAGAGCAGACAGATACAAAAATGCTATGCAACCCTATCAAACATAAAGGAATAATTCACCATATATCCTGTCTATCCAAACAAGATATACATAGTACGCATGTTACTAATAAAGTGTTCATTCTGAAAAAGCACTTAAACATCTTTATTTTTTAGTAGGTGAGCACTGCATTGAAGTCAATGGCATTATTCATCGGATTAGAGATAAAGCGAATGTCCAAGTACTGTGGTGGTTGAAGGCTAATATGACCCATATGTAACTATTAGATTACTGCTATAATACTATACTAGAAACATCATTATGACACGCTGTTAAAAGCATCTTATCCCCCTCCCCCACCTCCCTCCCACTGATACTTCTGGCTATAAGAATTACCAACCTATGGTACACAGCACAGAGCTAGCCAGTTCCACCCAGCATCTGCAACAGCTTTTGGAAGCACTGACAGAAGATGAATGGAGCAGAAATGCATCAAGAAAGGGAGGCTGAAGAATTAAGCAGCAATAGCAGCTTCCTTCCCAGAAGGGTAACTTTATGGACCTATAGCAAGCAGAAAGCCTATGGTGCTGGCTAAGAAAACCAGACACGGTCACAGCATCAAAGAGAAGCAAGATACTATGTCTTTTCATCAGTCTTTAGCACGCAAAAACTTCCTCTGTATCCTGCAGAACTCAAATATTTGTCATTACTGTTGTAAGAGACAGAAAGCATCTACTCTTCAGTGTATGCACAGACAGCACATTAGCACACCAGACTCTTCTTTCAACTATAGAGTCATGTATTTTGGTGACAACCCAAAAAGATGCAATTGCTTTTACCACCTTTCCTCAGATGCCTTTGTTATACAACGTAAAAAGCCTTATTATCAATCCTTCTACCTAAACTGCACAAGGATTTCCAGTGATGAGATGAATTTACAGAGATGATGCATTGCAATGCCGAGGACAGAGCCACATAAACAAGTATCTTAGATTCATAGTTCTGCAGTGATCAGTAGTTTGCAGTTTGTTTTACACTCCAACAGTTACAAGCTTACAAGCACTATCTGGTTGGGCTTCTGGCCTGTCAGAAGGCTGGAGATTTACAACTTTGAAACTGGAATTCTCTGACTTCTCTAAAGAAATTCCAAATATCATCACAGATTTTTTTTTTTTTTTAATGTTAAGAACACCAAGTTCATTTTGCAGTATGCAAAGTGAATTTAACAGCAAAAATACTGACAACAGAAACATATACGTGCATTTTCAGAAAGAGGATAGAGATCAAAGACCAAATATAGCCAGGGGTTGAAGAAAAAAAAAGAAAAAAAAAAAAAAGGTAATTCAAGACCTACACCCCAAATGTCACATGTTTAAACAAATAAATAAATCTGTATTTTGAAAGCATGTACATACAGCTTCACAGCAAGTTCTGGAGAGATTACTCAAGAAGTAGGACATGCAAATTGATATGTAGGTGCAATAGCATATGACTTAATCCTATCTTCAGATGCTGCTAATACCTGTGTCAGACTAAAATAAGGCCTACCTCAAAACCAAAACATATCATACACAAAAAAACCCCAAAACAGCAAACAAAAAAAAAATCACAAAAAGTAAACAACAAAAAACATACAGCACACCACAACAAAAATGACACCCCAACCCCAAAACATTCTACTGCCAGCTTTGGGTTCCCTGCTTCCCCAACTCACGAGGAAAATATCTTAGCTAGCAGCCCAGGCTACAGCAGCTTTCATTCCAATTACCAGCACTGCACCTGAGCCCTGAAAAACCAGGGCTTCAGCCTCAGCTGAGTCAGGGGTTAGAACTTCACAGGCAAGGTACAGCTAAAGTCAGGGCACCTACACTTTCTTCACACTTCAACATTATGATTGTCAGCTTGTGAAAGACAATCCATACCAAAGGGAAAGGGAAACTTCCTCTTGCTGAAGTGCAAGAAGAGCCAAACAGCAGCTCATTTGTCTTTTGTAACTGCACTACTGTCTGTTCTGCAAAGTTTTATACCTACTTAATTATATATATTTTTCACTAGAGAAAAATAATTTAGAACACACCACATCCTTTCTTCACCCCAACTTGCTCCATTTCAAGAAACAAAGCTGGTTTACAGTTATAGATGATTGATAAAAGGAATAAATTACTAAGTGTCTTGCTGGAAGTACTCATCTGTCCTAACTCCACATTACAGAAGGGTTTCCCTTATTCTGTGTCAGTAATAGCTTTGCCACCCAATATGAAACATCTCTTCAAAAACACATAAAAACCAGTCTTTGCATGTAGGGTTTGTTTGTTTGTTTGTTTTTAACATTTCTATGGACAAAACATTCAGTTTCTCTTTCAAATATTTGGATTGGCTAATCAAGTAATCTAACTGACACTAATAGCTTAGTTAAACATACAGTACACTTGGGAGATAAAGGGATCTTCCTCAAAAAATTGTTATTTATGCAATCCATTTAATATAGGGTTATCTTCAGGTGGATATCAGCCACTTTTTTTGCAGGCAGACTGGTTTCTTCCATCAGTATGTCAGCAATGACTAAACAACCATGTAAAAAGTACTTCACATGCTTCAAAGACAACTGTGGGAGCTCTCATTTAAAGAATAATACAGCACCTAGTTAGACTACTCCATTGAGTTATATGTAATTCTCATTTCAAGACAGCTATAATTTATGAGTAAACTGAAGGTTTTTGTACTGCCTTAATAAGAAGCAGTTGATTTTCCTGTCTGAGAACCTGTTTGCTATCCTTAGTTATGGTCAGTTATTCAGCAATTCTTCACCTCTTTCAGAATTAGACAAGCATAAACCAAAAAAAAAAAAAAATAGCATCCATACTATTCTAAAGGGCTATGATTAAGGACAAGATTTGATAACCAAGATTTTGAGTAAATTTCTCTTTACCATAGTGAAATCCTGAACTACTGGTGGCCCATGAAAAAAATGCAAATTAGTCAATATAGGAATGAAAGAATTCCTACCATATACCACCGAGTCTTGCAGTTCCTATCAGTAGTCATAATACAGCAATTATAGATTAGCTCTTGGACCAATTATTTGCAGAACTGGACCCTTATGTTGCAGAATTCTTCTTGCTAAGCAACATAATTTCTATTGAGTGGCACAAACTGCTTAACTTTCAAATAGATGTTATTGGCATCTTGATTATTATCCTACTTCTGAAGGCAGAAATACATTTTTCTCAATAATCAGAATCACCAAGAGACAAGTAGACAGTGAATTCTCATCCCTTCCTAATTTATTCAATACTCTTCACACCATATATCTTAGCTCTCATATAAAATTAAAAATTCCTGCATGTATTGTATTTTGAAGCAGAGGAATTTTGAAGAAATTACGGTGTAATAAGATAAACAGTACCATTGTATTTTATGACAATTCATGCAGTCAAAGCAAAACACTACCCAAATAATGTTTGTAGCATCTGTGTTAGGCAATGGAGCAAAATTCCATCAACAAGGAAGATGAGGGAAAACAAAGAGACTTACCTAAAGTCATCTGGAATGACTTGCAGCAGACCAAATAGTGGAACCTGGGAACACCAAACACCTTAGTCCTGAATGTGTTTTTTGAGACCCACCACCTCTCTAGAAGCATTCCCTATTAACCCATAGTCAGCTCTAGGAGGCACCAATTTGGAGCCAAATCTACTAGAAAAATCCATCTGCTCTGCAACACCTGCTACATATAATATGCCCCTAATAACAACTTAATTGGGTAATCTTGCCTAGACTGGTTAACAGCTGATCCTACTACACCACATATCCAACCTACAGCTTGTATGTCCTTGTCTGCTTTACTGCCTGTTGCTCAAGAAGAACTGGGCCAGGCTTAGCCACTTCCTTTGCCCCTCTGATATTTGATGCACTTTCTGACCCCTGCAGCTGTTTCCAATCTGACTGGAATTAGACCAGACAGCAAATTCTTCAGTGAAGTACAGGGTTATTGAACCAGCAGAGAAGCAAGAGCAATAGGAAACTAAAGCCATTTTTATGCACTGGCTCCATCTTCCATGCAATTGAGCTATACCCCATAAATTCTGTTTACCGTTAAGCCATGAATTGATGCTGTCTTCTTTCTGTACTTGGTTTTTGTCCATCTGTAAAATGGGAATAATAGTGGACTACCTCCATCAGGAAAATAATAAAAAGGGTGTTTAATTTATTACTTTTATTAGCATCCTATTACAGTTCAGGTAGCATGGTGATATATGGAAAAATACATGTATTCACATAAATCCACACAGCATGAAGTGGTCTGAAATCTCCCTCCCACATATGTTAAGATGAACTAAGAAAATACAAAAATGAAATATCAGAATAAAAATAGACGTCATGCAGGAATTACCAAATTTTCTTCCCATTTTTTTTTCTTTTTTTTTTTTTTTTAAGTGCACAGAGCAGGTGCAGCAAGTATCATTTCCCTCCTGCTGCTTGGCCCACCTGCTGTCTGCCTGATGGTGCTATCCTCTCTACTTTAGTATTTATTTCCAAAATGCTAATTTAAAACTAACAATACAAATTTTTTTTTCTTCCTTTCTTCAAGTCAAGTGTATTGTAGGTAGCTCCTCACAAAACTCTATGACTATATCAAATGGAGCTTCATTATTCATACACATTATGGAAATAAGAATACTGATAGCAGAAATACTTGGTTGTGCAGAGGTGACTTGCTGCAAAAGGTCTATGCAGAGGACAGTATATCCCCCTCCTCTGTTTTGTTTCTCATGCATTGTGGTGCTTCTCATGCTGAAACATGTGTAAATGGGTGTTATCTATCTCACTTGGTATCAGATATTTTATGGATTCATGGAACAGGTACCCGGTGTACAAGGCCTGACAACTGCTCCAATAAAAATCTCATGAGATACATAATAAAAATATTAAAATAGGAATAATAGTAATAAATTTCAAGGTGTAAATCCTCTTGGTTCTGAGCTTATCTGGTTTTGAGAGTCTCAATAAAGACGGACTAAAAGAAATACACAAGCACCTGATGCTAGGGGATTTCAAGTAAAACATCAAGTCTCCAATTCGTAACAGTTGGCAATATTGTAGCAAGCCTTAGCATGGGCTTCTTTCTCTCCTTCTCCTCCCTTCTTCTTCCATGAGCTTTAGAAAGCCACACATACTCTTCCCACAACTTACTGACTCTATAGAACCAGACAAACCTACATGGGAACATTTATTTCTGAAAAACAAAAACTGTAATTGCCTAGTTCCCTTTGGTGCTGCAGCTGCTGTTACTCAGGTTGTTGGACACCTGGTTTCAGCTCTTCCCCAGCTCACCTGGGCTCCTACTCTGAGGGTGCTGAGTGAGAAAGGTCCAGAGCAGGCAGCTTGCTCCCAGGAGGGGATACAGGTGCCTTCCTGCAGCCTCCTGCTCTGGCAGCTAATGCTGCCACTCTGGGGATGTCTTCTCATTTTTAGAATGAGAACACAGACTCCAGACTGGGTTTAGTGTATTAAATAGAAATCTAAGTTTAAGGGGAGTCATATAACCAACACTAAAACCTAGGTGACACCTGCAGCACATGGCCAGTACCCATGTAACACAGCTGCACTACAAGGAAGTCTCAGTGATGATAGGGACCAGCTCAGCTTCCAGTCTTTCATGCCTCCAGTGAAGGGTACATCTGAAATGTGCACTCATGAAATTTCTGCCATCCCATGCTCCCAAGGCCAGAGTTTGGATCTCTAGTATACACATTCAAGTAGATTTTCACACCTATGTCCCTGGTTTCACTACACGATCATATTAACTTGTGTTCCTTCTCACTTATGAACTGAAGAGCACCTTAAGTCTTCTTTTCTCAACACTAACAAAAGACTTCCATTGATTTGTAATGACTTATTATTCATTAAAACTACGAGCAGTAATTAAATCAACATTTTCATTATTCTGGACAAAGAAGCTCCTACATTTATAACTGATATAATTCTTAATTCAAAACAATTACTAGTAATACTAATTTGTATTATGCATACTTTGTGTGTTTAGAAAATAACTGCTTAAGCTTTACCTTTTTCTTTTGCTATTTTTAACACTCTTCCAATTCCTTCTCTGATTATCCCAAGTGCCAACAAAAATTATAGTATGCCAAAGTAAAATCTTAAGGTTAGTGCTATGTATTAGCACTAAAGTATTTGTTATTGCTCAAGAAAAATAATCATTTTTATAGGCACAAGAGTTGGGAGAATAATTAGCATTTGTTATTAATGCTATATGAAAAATAAATTGAAGTCAGACGAAATGAAAACTAACAGCTGACAATTAAAAAAAACTTAGGAATTTTTACAAAATGCAAATACATTTCCCACAGCTTTTTTTCCTTCTTTAGTAATGACTTAACTTGTCTCTATCCATGTATTTTTATGTTCTGTCACCAAATGTTTTTCTTTACCTGTGGCTGCATACATTCTATCACACAAAACAGCACTTCTTTTTATTTAACCATGCTGTTATACACAGCACAATTTTATTATTTTAAAGGAAATATTTCCACAAAGTCCTATCCATCAATGTTTCTTAAAGATAAAAGTTTGCAAAAACATGATCTGCTCTGTTTTCTCCCTTAACTGGTCTTCTGTTCAGCATTCATTTAAAATGTAATGTTATTTCAGCGAGCCAATACTTTTAAACATGCTGAATAGTGTGGAACATTCCTTTATTCTGATGTCATGCAGAAAGCATTTTTCTCAGAAGACATCTTTTGTAGTTGTAACCAAAAGGCAAAAGAAACTAGAGATCTCAAAGGGCAGGGGGGGCTAGGAGTGGGGGGAATGGCTTAAACTCCTCAATCCCGTCCTTCTAAAACTGTCAAAAGCGTACATATTTTTGGCAGTGACTACTTAAAGTAGTTCCTTATAAGCAAGTACTTCTTTGCCATTTCCAAGGTATTATACTTATTTTTTACACGTTTTGACTAAAAATTCCTTGCATTATTGTACTGTATCACAGAGAAGTTCGCTGTAGTTTCATGAAAGACGTTTTCATTTCTGACTGGCATCTTCTCAATAGCAGGGGGCCCAGGCACACCGCTCTCTTCCAGGCAAACCTTTCTGCTCTTAAACAGTACAGCATTCATAACTTACTTTCAGCACTGCAGGGCAGCTACACAGAAAAGCTTCTCCAAATTAACAGGTTACATCACAGAGAAGTCCACTATTTGGCCAAGGTGTAAAACACAAATGCACCCCTCAGTCACTTCTGCTTCTTACAAAAATGAAATTTTATCTACCCCAAAGACCTGTATTGCCTCACTGCAGCCTGGCCAGGGCTAGAATACTTCACTGTTACCACATGTTGCATAATTTAGTTTGGTTATTCTGTATCATCACTCCCAATTAAACACAGGAAAGGGAAAAATCAACTCAACTACAGAAGAAAAGGAACAGGAAAAGGTCTCAACAGAATAAATACATTTATTGGCAATAACTTTCATTTCTGCAAATATGCTGAATTCTCACCGTATGAAACCATACTTTACACAGAATGTGAACCTATACTACCTAGATGTCACAAGTGTGAATATAGAGGGAAGCCATAATAAGGTAACATTGCTTAAAAGTATCATCAGCATGATTCAGGAACAAGAACTCCACTTACGAGAAGCAAAATTGGAAGTTACCCTAAGACAACTGATGAAATTATAATTAATAAAGCTTTTACGTCCTGATAGGCTAGACTACTAGACTATTCCACTAAGCTCTCATATTTTTCTACATGAAATTACATTATGTTGTACAAAAATAATTTTGAAAATATAGGAAAATTTAAAAAGAAATTGTAAATATAATTTATCTTTTTTGACCCATAGGAAAAAAAAAAAAATTTAAAAAGTGCACCTCTAAATTTAACTACTTCTTTTCCAGTGGTATTAAGTATTTTGAGTCCAGCCCTGAAGAACTTCAAGACACTGACCTTCAGAACTGTGCCAGCTTTGTGTATGGAAGAGCTATAATTAGCCAAAGGTTTGCTCTTGCCATTTTGGGTGCCAGAAAAGTTTAATTGTGTGAGACACACAAAAAAAAAAAAACAAAAAAAAACAAAAACAAAAAACAAACAAACAAACAAACAAAAAAAAAAAACAAAAAAACCCCCACACAACAACAACAAACCACAAACAAACAAACCAAAAAACCAAAAAACCAAAAAACAAAAAAACAAAAAAAAATGGAGAAGGAAAAGAAAGCTCTCTGCGAGTACTTTGAAAAATACTACTTAAGTATGGTTATGTATTCAGGATGCTATACCTAACCTTAAAGACATCATTAGACCAGAGAAAATGTCAAATCTTATCAGTATAGAAATAAATACTAAATTTGCACAGATACATGTATATAGCCTCTTTGAACCGTGAAGTTCCAACTGTTTTCACAAGGGCAAGTAACAATACATAAAGCTTATAAACTTCTGTGCCCTGTAAATATAGAGAGGCTTTTAGGTCGGGAATGTTATTGGATGCTATGGGATTGTGAAGTTGCTCATTTGTATATATATGTGTGTGTAATAAAATAATACACAGGACACAAGGTGTCACCTTACCACCCACAATAAACACATGTACATTTTTCTCCTGCATACCTACTAATTAGTGTACTGGCTCCAACATATTCTGCCAAAAACATACCAATTTTTAAGTAGAAAAATGACAAAAAAGTTGATGACAAAACACTGTGTTTGCCTGGGAGGGGGTTTTGGTGGGGGTGATTTGATTTGTTTTTTCCTTTGTTTTGACACCTAGATTCAACTATGGTCAATATTAAAAATCCAGGAGGTTAAACAGAAATGCTTACTCCAAAGAAACCACAAGCAACACCAATGGACAGAAACACTTAAGAGTCATAAGAACTGGGAAACTTAACAGGCACTATGAACCTTTATTCTTTCCACAGAAATTACAACAGGAGAAGCATGGTTTCTATTATCTTCATTGTGGAAATACCTCTGGAGCATTTTCAGCCAAAAGGTAGGACTTGGGACACTCCTGGTTTTCAACTGTAATTTGGAACTGGTATCCACATCTTGCGCTGTGGAAAGAAGGGAAACCTGCTCCCAACAGATCTTTAATAGCATATCAAGGTGTATCTGTCACTTTAATCCACATCTCCAAATGCAGTAATGAAAGGAAGAGATGCAACTGGTACCATCACTTAGCAGAAAAATATTAAGGGATTTCTTTAAACATGGTACCATCTTACTACATTCTCTGAGAGTAATCATAATTCCTTTAATGGGAAAAAATGTTTTTCTACTTCTGTTTTTCTTTTACATAGTGAGCACAGCTATGGGAGAGCACAATGGATACTCTTCTGGCTTATGTACCAGCAGCACCGGTAGCTAAGTTTCTAGCTATGTGGAGTTCTCATTGTGGGTGATCCATGAACCAGAGAAAACACAGGCTAGACTTCCAAATTCCAGGTTGAGACTGTGGCACTGATAGTCAAGAAAAGCACTTTTTCATTTATTCCATCTCCTTTTTGACCCTACAAAATTAATTAAATTATCCCAGAAAAGACAGTCAGTTTTATGATAATGGATTTACTTTAAGAAAGAACAAGAGCATGCAGTGAATGCACAATGTTAGCCCGTTGTCCAACACAAGTACTGTGCTTATTAATGTGCTTATTTAATGCTTATTACAGAGCATTAAAATAGTAAAGGGAAAAATTGGGACTGCTTTTGAAGGAAATAATGTTAAAAGACTTCAGAAAAGCAGTCCAAAACAAAGGGGTTTAAATGTGAAAATACTGTAAGATTATCAGCTGCAGGAAATATTGCTGGACAGGGCTGAAGGCTGAACAGGGCAGTTTCTGCATGCTTCTTAGCCATTGCTTTTGAGACTCTGTGGAGGAAAAAAGCCCAGAGAAAAGCAAACCCCACAATGTTCTGTCTTCTAGTGATTCAGACTTCTTAAAATTATTATGTCCCCTTAAAATTTAAATACACTGTACAATACAGACATCTGATACTAGAAGGGATTACACAGTACCATGAAAACGAAGCAATAATATTGCTTACTTATATGTTTTGATAAGATATACTATATTTAATTTTAAGTGTTACAACTCACTAAAATGCACTAGTACTATACACAAGACAGCAAACATGTAAAGGAAAAAAAAGACTGCTATATAAACATAGTCACGTAACTATGAAAAATACTTCAGAACAGCTTTCATGCTCAGTGGAAAGACAATGTTAAACCTTGTTGAAAGACACCCTTTAAAAAAAAGAATGCACAAATCATGAACTATGTATTTTTGCTACATGAAGTCCCTGGCTTAAGCTCAATAACAGCATTTGTCCTCAGCCTTAATGCAACATAGCCACTTAAATGACAGCACTAATACTTGACAGTGCAAGCTTTCCTTTATCTTCTTCTACAACTAGTCACCCCTACAGTTTATCATTCTTCATATTTATAACATATCCACCAAAAGCAAAATTCAATGTTGCTCATAACATTTTGAAAGAGATGCAGCTTCACAAATGATAGGAACCTCGGGGCATTTCAAATTGAATGCATTTTTTTAAATCACTTTAAATTTCAACTATGGACTGTAGCTGGGCCTGCTAGCCTAAAGGTAATGCTATGTATTACCATGTCACAGATCTGGGTTAAATTTCCAGTCTCTCTATAGCTTCCCAAGCTGGCACAACCTGGGGTGAGACTAGTACTTCTTGTTATCACACCGACAGCACTTCAGCCGATTAAGAAGTAGCACAGATAGGCTCTGAAGAGAATCCCATCCTCCTCACCAAGGAGGCTGCGTCTTTGAGCATAGCAAGAGGTTAAAAACATGGTTGAAATGGAGTATATCCTCAGGGCTCCATCAGGGACATGAAAGACAACCCAAGAAAGTATGTTATGTGACAACAAAGACATCAAATAATTTTAGCAAAACAGCTGCCTTCTACCTCAACAAGATTCCTGGGCACTTACAGATGCATACTGTATCTTTTTCCCTTTCCATCACAAGATTTCTATGTATTGCTCTTACGCGCTATGAAACAGCTGCTACATTTCAACCTAGATGGCTGAATTACAATGGTGGATTAAGTTATTCCCATGTACAGGATGAATTATCTGCACCCAGTGAAACCCAGAAACTACTCTTAAAAGGCCATGCGCAGAAAGAAAGCAGCTGGGTTCAAGTGTTGCTACTTAGTCCTCACACCTCCACTCCTGAAACTTCACACAATCTTGTGCACTCAGCCATGGAAGAACATTCGAAATTTAATTTGCACTTAGGAATGAAGGGTTCTGTTTCACTGTTCCCAAATACTGTGCAAATACTCAAATCATTCTTGCTACAGTGATAAATAATCTCTGTGGGTAAATGTGTGGTATTTATATGGAGACTGAAAGCCAATCAAGATGCAGGAGAAAACTTCATATAATTCTTGCCAAAGAAATCCTAAATTTGATCTGCTTGTTGTAAAGCACTTGGCAATCCTTTTGAAAGAAAGAAATATATCATCATTCTACATTGTAAAGGCAATACTGTTACTACTGTTGCACAAGGGCTCATGGTACAGGCTTAGTATCTGATGACTTTAAAGCTTCACAGTGTGACCACTTGGCTTGAAATCTGATTTCCTCCATTAATGCCATTACATATAAAAGAAAAATAACTTTTAGATTGAAGCAAGTGGCTGCATAGTGATGGTGGGAGTAAACCCAGCATCTGTGGTCTTGTGCAAATGAGTATTAGTTCAAGACTGGATGCTGATAAATAAATGGTGGAAAGGTTGCATACTTGTTGGAACAGAGGGAAAAAAACAGAAAGGCCAGTGCTAAAATGCCTAAAAACTTGAAAGAGATACACTGCTAAAAATTAAATGGAAACACTTTTTTTAAATGCCTTCCGCAACATAAGTGGGCTGTATCTTCCTTCAAGACAGAGTATCAGTTTATTTCAAATTTAGAGATATTGGCCTTGATTCAAATTCATGGCAGTTATAGAAACCAATGTTCCATGGCTTGATTCAGGTGGCAAGCATTAAATCTTTTTCCTGCTGTCATGCAACAACAACTTTAATACAAATTAGCACTGCCAAACTCAGTTTCCTGAGCTCAGAAGTCCTTGATGCTACTCCCTGAATTTTATTCATACTTTCACATGGATTGTGCTCTGCTGAAATTGTTGTAGCTGACAAGAAACAAAAAACTACAATTTAATGACACCGGATTCAGTATTATAATTCATTACATTGTAGAAAATTTAACATGCAGCTCTTCATTATTTTTTTTAACTGAGGTAAAGCTCAATCAAATTCACACAATATTTGTTGGGCTTTTTTTAACCTGGAAATTTGATTTCTGTGAGACAGATCTTCCCTTCAGACCAATTGTTTATGCTGAACCCAATCCTGCCAGTCAATAATAACTCACATTTTTCAAGCTATCAATTCAACTTTTACAACAACCTTCTTGGAGTTCAAGACAAAACCATCCAAGCCTCAGAAAATACAAAGCAACAAACCAAAAAAGTTTTTTCCAGTTCTCCTACTCACCAGGAATATACCATTAACTAAATTTGACACTCCAGACAACTCAGAATGAAATCCAGAAGGTAGATCTGAGTCAGAGAAAGCAATTTCCACTTAAGAAAGAATCCTCTGTTTCTCCAATCAGCCACTCCAGACTGATGGGCCCTTAATTACAGAGTTCCACAAAAAAGGGTGGGAAATGCCAGTGAGTACCTAAGCCTCCTGGGTTTCCATGGTCATGCTCAAAAACCCCTGGCAAAAAATCTGCATTTCAAGAAACACCCAGTTCCAGATCCTAGCGACTCCCATAGCAGTAAACCATACTCCAAAACCACTTCCTAGCAAAATTTCTGCCAAACCAGTCAACTTGCTGCAACTCTAAAATTAAAAACTCATTCTATCTGAATTTTTAGAGCCAGTCATTCCTAAGTTGTTTGGGGTTTATTTCCTTGTTTATTATTATTTGACCAATCATTATAACTCAGGAGTACCCAAAGGCCAATTATGCTCTTGTCTTTAGTGTGCTGGCAATAAAGAGACATATAATGGTCAGTCCTGGTGAGAGGCTTACAATGTTTGAAGACACTGTAAGGAAGCTAACCAAATTAACATCCCTTTTCCTCTCCAAAATACCACAGTTTTGGTAGAAGTAAACCCTGTTAGTGCTATGACTACCAGGATTTCACTTATCTAAATTTAATATTTGCTATTTTTCAAATAACTACAGCTTTGCTATTTTCTAAATGATTCTCTTTTAGAATTATTTTTAAGTCCTTCATAAAAAATGAAAGAATTAACTATTGTTAACTAATTAATTAATCTCAGTTACTGCTTCTTCTGCCTACCTGCTTTGCTCATGTGCATAATGAAAGAAATCCCAGAGACAGCATTTGGTGCCATCACTGGGCTCTTAAGGCACGACATAGGTGTCCCCATGGTGTTCTGCCTCGCCCTTCCTAATCCTCATCTTCCAAGTGAATACTGGTGCTTTTGCCCAGACCTACACAGACAGTACTACAGTCTTTCTGAAAGTTTCAACAAACCTGTCTTACTCTTCAAAAGCAGAGATGAAAAATAGAGATTAACATACTCTAGCTAACAAGAATGAAGCTTGCCTTATAAAAACACTTGAATGAAATGATCATTTTCTTTATGGTTCAAGTATATGTGTGTGTGTGTGTGTGTGTGTGTGTGTGTGTAATAAACTGCTTATATATCACAAGGAGGGATTTAATAGATTTTCTCCAACACAATTTTGTTAAATAGCAATCCAAAGAGCTCCAAGAAAAACCTCAACATCCCAGAATCTTCTGAAGATACCAAAACTTACACCATTATCGAATTATAAAATTTTCAATAACTAATGTTAACAATGAAATATGTTTTTCAGCATTTGTAATTACTTGGCCAGCAGGGTTAAAGAGATTTTTGTGAAAACTCTGCTCCTAACTAAAGGCCACACAGGTAGAAAATAGGCTTTCCAAAGAGCACCATAGGTGTTTACAAAAATTAACAAAGGAAAGCAATGGGTAAAAGTGAAGATCATATTGTGCATTGATACAATTCTTTCTGTATCTTACTACGTACCAAACATTCATCAGATGTCAGGAACAGAAATCCCATGTTTTTAAAGCTCACATACTTATATGTGAATGCACGTAAAAGACTTCTGGTAGCTACCTACAATTTGGAATTGCAGAAATGGAAGCAATATCTACTTTTCATTAAAATCAAAGAATGGTCTTTTACTGATTTCATCTGTGAGAGGTCTGAAGTGATGAAAAAAAATCTGATGTCCTTAATGTAAGTGACCAACTTCTAAGAGGACCTGAACATCTTACTGGGACCAACATTGTGGTGACTGATATCAAGACATTATATAACATATTGGCTTTAGTCCCTACACTAAGTGAAAGGGTTTGCATCTAAGGTACAAAACCATTTGTACAAATGGATAAAGAATAATAGAAAAAGCAGAAGAGGAAAGTTGGAATGATTTTTGATGGGATTTTCTAGCAGTAACTCAGCTGGATCCTCAGCTTGTGTAAACTGGCAAAACAGCACTGGAACCAATAGAGCCATGGTACTAAACACTAACTAATAATCTGGCTGTATTTACTCGTGTCATGACAAAAAAACAAAAACAAAAACAAAAACAAAAAGAGCACAGGCTTCACCAAAGAAATTAATATCTAAAAGTGCCCCTCATGAATACGATGGTGTTTGGGGAATTCCTGCATCTTTTGAGCAAATCAAAAGAAATGCTGAAGAGACACAGAGGGTAATGGCAGAGCAATAATGCCTCATGTAACCTCACTTTTAAGAAATTCATAATGAAAATCTTCTCTAGCTTTGTGTATACTGCCCCCGGCAATGTGTGCCTTTGCACTGTACAGAAACAGAGAAAACTTACTGACAGGGAACTGTGAGCCCCAGATACAGCAATGAAAGATGTACTTAAAACTATGAAATATGCTGGACACCCTTTCAGAAACTCACCTAAATTAATGGTGGTGGTATCATGGGGAAGGCCAAACATAAATAACTAGCAATCAGCTGGATCATTAAAGATAAGAACAATTTAACTTCCTTTCTTCAGGAAAAAAATAAAACCTTTTTTTTGAAACAAACAAAAAAAAAACAACAACAACAAAAAAACCTAAACTTTTTAATCAGTGTGCGTTAACAATTTTTCAAAATTTATCCATAGTCATGTGACACCTGAGGATGATGTACAACATGCAACCTGGACAGACGATGTTTTGGAAATTCCTACAAAAGTACATGCTAGGCTATCTGATAGTGCAATTTTTTACAGTTTTTCTTACGCCTATTATGCTGCCCTAACCTTCAGAAATAACTCTACATGAAATAATGTGACCCATTTCACAGGCACCATCTAGTAAGTGTGGTGACTACCCTGATACCTTATCAGAAAAAAAATTAAGTAAAATGTATTGATTTTTATTCCTCTTACAGGTTAATCGATAACATTAAACACATCACAGGTACCACTGAATGACTTTTTCAGAAAGTTAGACTAAGAATGTGACCCAAAATCACTTAAAATCACTGAAAATCTTTCCATTGATGGACTTCTGTGAGCCTTGAAGAGAGTCTGGATTGGTCAGCAATGATACTCCAAGATACACTGCAAAGTAAAATTCAATTACGAGCATACAAGTATGGAATTACTGTACCCCTAACAGAAGAAAAACCACTTCCAGCAATCTTTAGTATAGCTTCATAAAGCCCTATTTAAAATACATTGTTTGTCATTAATTCTTTCTATTGTTTGGTGCACATTAATCTTAAGTATTTAAAGTGATCGTGGTGTGGCTTTGAACACAATATGGGAATGTCCTCCACAGTAAATGCCAGGTGCTCCTGCCAGCAGAGCCATTCCCTGACCCTAGGAGCTGGCAGAATATCTCAATTGGTCTGCAGTATGGCCAGTAAATTTCAACCAATTCCCTAGTCATAACCAAAAATAAACTTGTGCCATGCACATTAAGTGATAAAAAGGCAAGGCTAGATGGTGATGTAAAAATTATAAAATACAGCTTTTTGCCTGCTTGCTAGCTTCTGAATGGTGAGGATAAACCATACCACCACTACAAGACAAACAGAGGTAAAAAAATTTCTTAAATTAGGGAAAATACTTAATGCAATACTATGACACAGGCCCGTTTTATCTACATTTTGTAGAAATGCATTGATTTTATATTTTGTCTATTTTTGCTTATTTAAATTATAAATAAATATTGCATGGATCCTCTCTTTTCTGGATAACTTTAGTTCCGGCATATCATGTTGCCACTGAGCACTTATTCATTAAAAATATGAGGAACCCTGAAAATCTCTAATTGGGTAGGATCCTTGTTCTTAAGATATTAAGTCAGAAGTACTAATATAAGGATTCTAAAGGCTGGGACATGCATTCTACAGCAGGAACAGAATGTGCACGATTATAATTTTTGCAGCATTGGCACATACTTAGAAGAGCATCAGTGTGTGTTGAATGTTTTTTGTCTAAAAACACATGGTAATACAGAACTGATTTTAAAATTCAACCTGCAGTATCTGTATATTGTGTTTATTGTTATTAGTCTTCAAATGTTCGCATGTGAAATCTTGACACCCTTCACTAGCTACTGGGACTTGTTTTTTTCACATCTTCAAAGAAAGTACCTGTCTTTTTCAAAAGCATCCCTTTATGGCAAAAAATAAAAGAACCCAGTCCTACTGAAAACTGGAGGAGGTTCTGTATTATCATCATTGTCCTCTATGAAAACCACAACCCACATGAAATGTTATTGCTAGTGGCCAACAATTAAAAAAATCAGTGGTGAAGGGGAAAACGAAGTCTTTTTTTTTCAGAACAGGCCCTTAAGCAGATACACATCTTTGTCCATATCAATGAGATTAAAATTTGCATATATGAGTTATATCTGAAAATGAAACTTTCTGAACCACTTTGGCTGCTTTGAAAATATTACCCTGCAACAGCAAATACTAGAGAGTTATAATAATAATCGTTCAATAGAAAGAGTTGTTAACTCGTTTGCTTTACAATAGCATTTCTCTTAACTTAGCAATTTTAATATCACTTACTAGGACTTAATGAAGATTTTCACTTGAACATATCTGCAAACCCAAGTTTCCATTTCTTGGGCAACTTTAACATTCTTTGTTTATACTAGCAAGAGAAATAGAAAGCAATACATTACCCAGCCTTAAGGGCTTGCCTCTCTTTTTCCTTTCAATTAATCTTGTCTACTGGGAGTGCAGCATTAAAATAAAATAAAATATCAATACTATTCTTTTTAAATTCCGATGTATTTAATTATAAGAAGCAATTAATCAATTTTTTTTTTTTTTTTCTATTTCAGTTCTTCTTGGGGGCATCTCACTGATAAACTGAAAATCAGCGCCGGCATATTAATCAAATAATCACAAAACTTTGAGGTAAAAAAGTGTTCACCACATCAAGACTGTAACGTAAAGCTAAGCAAATCTCATCTTTTTTTCTTGAATTATTGGTAGAACTAATTTATTTTTCCTAGAAAACATTTTCAGAATACATATTAAAAGTTCACTAGCGAAGGGCTGATTTCTGTTTTCAATTACACTCTCCAACTTCATTAACACCAATGGAACTGTTTGGATATCAAAAAACGACTCACAGTTTACTCTATTTTCTCCCTCAGTATTCTCTATTGGAGAAAAAGAGAGCTAACACCTAATCCACACTGATACTCCCAGTATGATCCTGGAAAGCCTGGAAAATGCATATTTCAATCATTTTGATTTTGTTATTGCTATTAAATCCACTTTAAATGGAAGAACACTACACACTGCTCCTCTCAACATTTTAATATCAGTGGATCAAATCATCCTGGATAAGTTTGGATTTTGATCTATGCATAAGTTAAGAGTTTGCATTAGTTAAGAGTCACACAGATTCTCCCTCAAACCTCTTAGTTGGTAGGAATTTTCAGGATGTCTGACAAGCTGGCCTTCTCTAGCACTAATCCAATTATTTCTGTGAATATATATAAACTCCTTCTCTGACACTATGAGTATTTGACCTCATTTACATTAGAGCTGCCATTAGATTTTTTTTTAGGCACCCTTACAGATGAGAAACGAAAATACTCCAGGAGTTAATTTCAATTTCCAGGATAATTGCTATAATATTAACCTTTTTGTTGTTGTTGTTGTTTAATCGATTTAATTATTTCCACCCTTTTAATCAGTTCAGATAAATTAACTGATTTAACTGCAGCAATCTATTTAGTTCTGCACAAGCAAAATGCTGTCCATCAGCAGACATCCTGAAGTTTCTTCTAACCTTTAAACCGGTATTTCTCAAAGTTTTAAAAAGTTTTAGTATATTTCTACTGCACAAGTAAGTTCTCAAAAAAATCCCAAAACATTTGTGAGATTCATATTAATTTACCTATCTAAAACACATCTGCAAAATTATTTTACATTGTACAGTACTAAATTCATCACTAAAGAACACCATTCCAATTTTAAAAAGTGTAAATACTGACAACTCCATTACAACACATTCTGCCACACACCTCTTCCCCACTTGTGGAGTAACATCCTCTAAGAACAGCTTTGTGCTTTCTGGAAAAGGAAGTATTTGCAATGGACTTAATATTACTTTTCTTTGCTGTTGTTAATAGCTGGATCTCTTATACAAATACTGCCTTTATTGATACATTTAACTTTAGTTAATGTATAATAGATACATCTATTTATCCATCTCAACTTATTTAGCCTTAACCAGAAAACCTGGATATGTGAAAACACATCTCTGAGTTGCAAGCTTTTTGAGAAATTAAGATCTTCACACTAAACAAAAAGCACCTTACAGTATTTGTTTATGTATGTTATGGCTGTATTTTCCTAATGCATGACTTCAGTCAGTTTCATAAATTCTATCATATTTACTTGGCGAAATGGCAGCCAGTGAACCATTTTTTCTAGATTCTCTTTGTGGTAATTTTAACTTTTTATTGTTAATTCTCTAGTTCAGTTCCAAGTAAGTGGTATTACTTTACACAAAGTTAATTCTATGTTAACTCGGAATTAGATTTTCTTGATTTAATTGTTTTGCTACTCCTATGGACAAATAATGACCCATAGTTCAGTAAGAACTAAAATAAGTAAAATCAATTAATACCTCGTATTTGTCAGCAAATCTTAAATATTTTGATGTGGTAAAATATGGAGTGAAAATTACTTTTTTTTTACTGACTCACATCCTAGAGGTAAAAAAATAATTTCTAAGAATTCAGAATTCTGTGGTTTTAAAGCTGCTGGCCCTATGCAAAAATGAGATTTTTCTCCTGATTAAATACTCAAATTTCATCTCTCAGAATCCATTACTTTATGCTAACAAAGAGTTTGCCAGAAAAAAAGTTTTTAAGAGCTCTCCAGGGGCAATAAATTTCAAGTTTGACATAATTTCAAACACTGTTAAAAACTTATCTGTCAATATTTGATCTTAAAACAATCTCATTAAGAGAAGTGTATCTCAGGTATTATTACAAGGCATACTTTTTAAAATCTTATTACCACTTCATTAAGTGGTTTGTGCAGTCTCATTTTAATGATGAATCTATTGTTTCTTACAGAAAGTTTCCTGCAGCTTGATAGTTTCCACACACTTTAAATACTATAAAGCAGTTTCAGTATAAAAGCTGTACCAAGATTTTTTAAAACAAAACACCTATTCTTTTGTTAAAGGCCTCAGTTTAATAAGCTCTGTGTCACTTCCAACAGCTACCATCCTATAGTTTCCAAGAGGAAGTGCAAAGCTTAACAATTCCTAGTACGCCCAATGATGATGATGATTACTGGTGCTGGTGGGAGTAGTAGTAATAAATCAAGCCCACCTTCTCTGTCCAATGTTTTCAAGAAGGATCAAATCTGATCCTGTTGAGATCAATAGCAATATTGCCATTGACTTCACCACCATTAGTATTTGACCAAGGGAACAAATTAAAAATACCTGTTAAGACAAGTTGTCTGCACAGGTAGAAGCGCATTTTCCATTTTGTTCACTCTGTTGTGAAGTAATTTTTACAAATGAATCAAAACTAGTACTCTATAGTGTGCTGTCCTGCATGATACACTTTTATTTACAATCAGGGAGCTGGGTCTGTAATGTTTACCTCTAAGAGAGTTCAGGTTCCTCCCTCCAATTTAAAAGCCAGAAAAAGCATGAAGGCCCACCAATTTTATTTTATTTTTAAAGGTGCTTATTACAGCTTTTGATTGTAGTATATTTTACCTTCCAAAATGAAAAGCATCATCTATAAACCACCAACTGCTGAACATGAATGAGGGCTGAACTCCTGTTCTCCTGTTTGCACACTGTCCTGCTTCTGCTTCCTGGAGTAAATCCTGGTCAGCCATCCCCACCTTCTTCTGCCCAACTGCTTTGATGAAGAAATAGGCAACACTTAAAAAAATCCTGATTTCTGTTTTCATACAAATTAATTCTTCTGTGAGAAAATGTAGTAAGTCCAATCTTGCCTCCTGCCTTCACCTCCATTAATACAAGAGTTTACAGTATCCAATATATGGACAGCAATTGATTGATTCATTCAGCTGACCTACGACCTTGCCCTTGTCTATTTCTGAGTTTCCTTATGAACAGGGGGAGCAATAAGCAGACCTCCACACTGGCCACTTGATGTACCTCATCTTATCACATAAAAAGAAATACACACAACCTCTGAGCTTTGACCTGAAGCACACAAGCACTCTCACTGCATGGCCGGATAAGCCTTCCTCATAATATATTGGATATATTTTGCTCATAGAACCAAGAAGTGCCCACATCACAAAGTTCTGAATAGTCTCCACCCAGAGACTAAAATGCTCTACAGCCAAAATGCCACCTCCACTGACTAACATCCCTTTCTTCCCTTCTGCACATCAACATACCTTCCCTTCCTACCCTCAGTCCAGCCACCAGGTTACAGGAAGAAATTTTCAGCACCTCTGACCTGGTCCTTCTAGAAAAAGCTGTGCAGCTCTGGAAAACTCTGTAATACTCCACAATCTTACTCCACTCTTAGAAGAAGGTAACTCTACACCTCAGGGATTTCATATGGGATCTTCTGCTTCTTTAGTAAACACTGTCTTCCCTTCATTAAGACATTTCATTATTCACTAAGGTCAGCTTGCCTTAGAATTTCTTCTTTCCAGCCCTCTGCCCTCCCACACATAAGCACAGTACTTATTATGTACTGTAAGGACAGCAACAAGCACCAGATCTGCAAGTGTTACAACACATTTAATGCTGAAAAATGAAACAATATGACCAAAGAGTAAACCACCACCTAATTATGAGTAGTGGCCTTTCAAGTTCTACAGACAGTGTAATCCTCTATGATACACTTCAAGAACAAAATTCTCCCCCTATAAATAATATTTGAGACTCTGTGCTGCCCATCTGAGCAGTAAGCATTTCTTCAGCAGACTGCTGATTCCACAGAACAAGAATATTTTCCCTGTAATAATACTGTTAATCAGTTAATTAAAGGAATTAACATGAGCTGCAATACTGGTTAAAAAATCAGGCTTTGAAGAGATGGATGTTTATGGGAGCTCTTTTTTAATATTGAGCAGCAGTTGTTAAAATTATTCATCCACTCCACTTTATTTTGGTCATTTCTATACTGCCAACGTCCTGTAAAACAGTCCTGCACCACAAAGGGAAATTTTCATATTTAATCCTATTTTTTTCATTCTAAAGCATGTCCTATCTCTTATAGACACATCAGACATAGCTAAGCCAAATGCTACTAGCTGCAACTTTCACGAGTTTTTAAGAGTTATTTGCAATTGTCTCATATACTAACCTCTGTAGAAGCAGAACTTTTCTTCCTGCAGTTAATTGTCCATTTCTGGCTTCCCCTTTACCAAGATCCAGGGCCAGTGGACCTCTGAGACACTCTCTCTCATTACAAGAAGGATAATGTGGTGCCAGAGCATGTTCAGAGAAGAGCAGCAAAGCTGCTGAAGGGTCAAGAGCAAAAGCCTTATGAGGAATGGTTGAGGGAAATGGAGTTGTTTAGCCTGGGGAAAAGGAGGCTGAGGCAAGACTTTATTGCTCTCCACAACTACCAGAAAGGAGATTGTAATGAGGTGGGTGTCGGTCTCTTCTCTCAAGGAACAAGGGATATGAGAAGAGGAAATGGCCTCAAGCTGTGCCAGGAGAGGTTTGGTTTGGATATTTTGAATTTCTTCACTGAAAGGGTTGACAGGCACTGGAACTGGCTGCCCAGGCAAGTGGTGAATTTGGCAGGCTAACAGTTGCACTTAGATCCTACAGGTCTTTTCCAACCAAAACTACTCTATGACAATACAGAACTTACTTTCTTGGTTTTTTTCCAGAATATCTAGGGACATACATATAGTAAATACAAAAAAAATTTCAAGTGCCAGGAGACCTATTGAGGCATAACTTATAAGCAATATATTTATTAAAAAAAAAAAAAAAAAAAAACAAAAAACAAAAAACAAAACAAAAGGCAGATATTTACTTCTTTATTTCTGCCTGAACCACTGATGCTAATGAATGTCGGTAACATAGTTCAATTTCTGATTACTCTTGCCCACAATGATAAGAGGAACAAAAATAATTCCACAGTTCCCAGAATAGTTTTGCATCACTTTGGATACAAAACAAGACTTCTGGTTAATAACTTCCTGGAATTTTCCCATTTATGAAGTAACTGATGCTCATTACTATGAACTGTGCTACCGACATAATCTTAGTATCTACTGTGACCTCCAGCATCTAAAAGAATCTAATTCAATATTTCTGTCCTGGGTGTAGTCTCCCAATGTTTCACTGCTGGCGAATTTCTACCCCTTAAAATACAATTCCCGAATCATAATATTCAGGAACATAACAAAGTTCATATAACAAAGTTCATCACCATCTTGACCATCTGCTGTGGTGTACCCTTTAATTTGTTCACCCACCCATCCACCAATTTGTAATTGTCCATCCACCCACAACAACCCTTAATTTTTTTTCTTGCAAAGTTCACATTTAAATTGACTAAATTCCACCAACATCCATAATATTAGTATTTCCCATTGGAAGGCTCTACAATTTTAGAGTTCTCTATTGAATAAATAATATCAGATCTCCAGATTGTGGTGGACCTGGTAAATGCAACCTTGCAGCAAAGGAGGCCAACTGCATACCAAGCTCTATTAGGTAGATCATGCCCAGCAGGTGCCCCTCTCTTTCCAACACCTGTGAGATAGCACTAGGAAAACCAAGTTTGGGGCTCTCCAGTACAAAATTACAGGGACATACTGGAGCAAGCCACTGCAGAAAGCCACCAAGATACAGAAAGGACTGCACTACATAATGCACCAGGACAGGCTGAAAGAACTGGGTTTGTTTAGCTGTAAGAATTGCAGGTGAGAGTCCTCATTTCTATCTACAGCTACCAAGTGAAATGTTACGAAGAAGAGAGAGCCAGATCCTTTGTAGAGGTGAACAGCTGCAGGATTAGAGGCAGAGACACAAGCTGGAATGCAGGAAACTTCAATTAAATATTAAGAAAATCCTTTTTTGTCATGAGGTGGTCAAAAACCACAAGCTGGTCAGAGACACTGTAGAATCTCCATGCATGGAGATACTACAATCTAACTGGACACAGTCCTAGACAACCTGCTCTACCTGACCTCTGGACTCTCCAGAGGTCCCTGCAAACTCAGCTATTCTGTGACAAAGAAAGTCATAGCCTAAGCCTCTCATGGCATCACATGATAAATGCCAGCCTTGTTTAAGAGTGTGATACATATTAAACCTCAAAAAAAAAAATCACTGTTTCTTCCTCTTCCAAATATGCTGTGGAACAGATTAAGTTTCCTTTCACTCTCCTTCCAAAATTTTACTTTAGGCTTATGAATTATATTCAACTCATTTGGAAGTCTACAGCGGTATTAGTACAATGTTTTCCTGGAATACCAGCACCATTTTTCCTCTCAAGGTCCTAGGAAATGTGGCCATGTGAGTTCCAATTTCTGCTCCTGGAACTGTTCAAATCTCTCCTCCTTATTCAAGATCTTATCAGATTTTCATTGTACAATCAAGCATGAATATGAACCTTCTGATGAACAGTACTCTACAATCAATTTCCTTTTTCCCTCCTTTTCCTTAAACAAATCAACATGAGAGGAATTATTTCAATCCAGAGGAATTTATGAAGTACACACTGAATATTTGCTGTTACCTTAAAAAATTTTAAGTCTTTCTAATAGTGCCAAGTCTACACTGATGTAACAGAAAAAAATGTGACTTCAAATACTTTGCTTGTATGCAAATTTACATATTTCCAACAGTTATTATGAATCAGTTCTTTCTCAAAAAAATTACATAAATACAGGAATTATATGAGAACTGATATTACATACCTTTGACAAAAGTTATATATACTTTGACTATATGCCCTTTCAACAAAAGCCCATCTCACTACTTGTTGACTTTATTTACTCTTAGCATGCATAAAATAGATTGCATCCCAGTTTAAAAGTATAACACACATTGACATATACATGTGTTCACTGGAATGCTCAAATTATCACCACAATTAATTTTATGCCATTGGGGTTTCACCAAGTGACATAGTATCCAAGTATTTAATTTTTCTGAATTCATGTGCTTTAACATGTGCTTTGCTCGATGGTAGAAAAATAAAACTTCAAATGTGAGTGTAAAATTAACTACTATGTTACAGAAAACCGTTTCCAACAAATTAAAAAAAAATAAACCACCAACTGAAATGATGAACTCTTCAAAGCAGGAATTCTTTTTCTTTTTTTTTCTTTTTTTTCAGGGCATCATATGGTATGACACTTTGTCTATACAGTCCCAATAAGGTCCTTCATAGTCATATCAACATTAGACAAAAATACATTACAGAGCAGTGTAATTAAGCTGTGACACGCCTCACATCCATTCATTAAATGTGCTGAAAATAATAGTAGCTAAAACTATGTAGCTAAGACCATTTTCTCCAGCAGTTTTTTAAGAGATAGAATCACCTGTCTTGCTACAGCTTCTATAAATGTCCTACAGCACCATGTAAGAACAAGCGTTCTGAGTCAGACAAGTTTTTGCTGTATCAAATCTCCAACAACCCCCAAAAGAAGCTGCAAGGAACAACATAAAAACAATGACAGCATCTATGATACCACAGCACATATGAAATGCACCCACAGCCTTAAATCATTTTCAGTGCACGCACTTCCTCGGGCTGATATATGTTTAGTAATATTCAGTGAATTTCTCAGCCATCAGTTTGTCTTGTATCCTCTGAAATTCATAGAAAATTTTCACATCTCCAACCCACTAAGAAGACATCACTTCCTCTTGAAGGCACTCAGTATCCCAGATCAACCGAACACAAGAAAAATAAAGACTGGTATTAGATGAAATAATTTTTAATGGGAAAACTATTCAGAGTTACTTCACTTCCTGAAGCTGAGTTGCAGCATCACCATCACGTTTAATAGCTTCACAGAAACTTAACAGAGTAACATCTGATCTGTCCTTAAACTTGTTCCTCTTTCAGACTATAAAACCCTCTTTGGCAAGGAATTCCACTATTCAATTGCATATTATGTTGGGAGGGGAGCATATAAAAAAAGCCCCTACAACAACAAAAAGAAAAAATCAACTTCTGTTAAATGTTTCTAAACTGTTTCCTGAGAATTACACAGGAAGTTTCCTTGTGCTCATAATAATAGTTAATTAATAATTGTTCTCTGATTGCCTTCTAGAGGCCTTGCATTATCTTATAGCCAAGTTCTCTCTGTCACCTCTTTTCCACAATGAAGTATTTTATTTGACTTTTTCTCTGACAAAACTCCTCCTGTACTTTTGATCAGCCTTCATGACCCTCTCCCAAACGACAGCATCTTTTTGAAATTATAAGAAAAATACACACAATATATAGATTGCATGCACTGTGGATTTATGGTTTGGCATAATTATATCAATGTTCGTGTTTTCTGTTTGTTTTTCTACTTATTTTCTACTAATAACAAATACCCTACTTGCTTTTTTAATTGCTAAGCTATGAGGGAGAGGTCTTTATCAATGAGATTGCCAAATTACAGACCTATCCTAACAGGCAATATGGCAGTTCTATCACAAAAAGTAGATGGAGGGCTTGGAAAGAACTCCAGATCTGCTTTGATTAAGGGAGTCTAAGCTAGGCAATAAAGAAGGAGATGACAGAGAAGTAAGACTGTATTTTCATTGAGACAGAAATACCGTGAGCCTATGAATCATCTGCAATGAGATGATACTTGAAATGTGTTTCTATATAAGATTATGCAAAGATAAAGAACAGAATGAGGAAAAAAAGGGGGGCAGCTGAGACACAACACGTTGCAGGACTCCCACACAAAGTTGGATAGTGAATGGGAAGGATTCTCCAGAGGATGTACTCAAGAAGTGATCAAAGTATCCAAAGACAGCAGAAAGATGACATTTGCTGAAAAGTCATAGGGCAAAACAACAGGGACACGGTCATCTCTTTTCACAGCTGATTGACAGGCTGAGAGGATCAAAACTTAAGATTTAAAGTGCAATTTGCATAATGATTTAGAAGTCTGTACCTTCCATGGATTGACGGTCTCAGAAGAAACCCAATGGGATCAACCCCACTTAGCTGCACATGCCTCTGCTCTGCCTTTTAATATGTCCCTGGCACTACTGTCCCTCTCTGCCCAGCTCTGCATTTGTGTTTGCTTCTGCTTCACAGCTTAGATCTCTAATATAATGCTATGAAGCTGGGTTTTTTCATGCAATTGAAAAGCTCAGGGCTTTTTGTATGGCAACTGAATTTGCCTTACACATCCTTCCAAGCAGAAGTTAATACTGGCTGAGGTACTATGAATTCCATCTGGAACTGAGTATTACTCAACCTTATGAGACAAACTCCTGACTCTACCAGTAACTGGGCTACAAGTGGTAGCCCCACTGCTACTATGAACCTTCATCTCCTTTTCCTCCCCCATTCCCAGATCAGTTAACCAGCATAGCCACCTTCTGCCAAGCTTTTTCTCACTGCAGGAAGAAATTACTGAAAAATTTGATTAATACAGTTTCCCATCCTGAATTCTCTTCAAAGAATCTGTCCATGAAGTGGGACTGTCTAGATCAAAATTACCTTTTAAAAGTTATTTTGAATACACCAATTCCTCTCTATTTTGCATTCACATCTCTTATGAAAACTCTTTTGTGGATGTGCTACAGATAGCACAACAGCCAAAATGAGTAAGAAACTCTAGAAACTGATCTGCTTTCCAGTGATTACACACACACACACGTACTCACATGTGCTTCTATATATCAATGACTTCTGAAAATACAAATGGAAATGACATAGTAAACTTCCAAGCATTCTGCTTTTTCCTTGCACACAGAAAAAACAAAAAAGAAAGCACAATATCACATTTGTAAGTAATATATTTTAGTTATTAAAAAATTCTATCCCATATCGGTAAATTAATTATTATTAGCACTCACTTTGATAATTTTGTATATAGCATTCATATCTGTGATGGCTTAAAAAAAAAAAAAAAAAAAAAGTCAAAGGAAACATCTACATTTTCTTAAATAAAGGACTTGCATAAAACAAAGTCAGGCACTCAGTTCCTCTTTCATTCCATATGACACACAGCTGCATCAATCCCATCAGGAAACAGGCAACAGGAAATTCTTAACATTCTGAAGAGAAATCTAAAGATGTGTCTCATCACCCTTCCTCCTAAAAGTGCTTTTTGATTGTCTAAAAGACGTTTACACTGGTTCTAAAACAATTAATTACTTCACTTAGCTTCTAAGCAGTTACAGACCTCATCAAGTAACTAACAAAGAGTAAAAGATATTTTTTCTTATAAGTTGCCTTCACTTTTTCATTTCCTTCATCCCAAAATATAAATTGATAAGGGAAGCTTGACACCTATGGGCAAAACAAAAGGCAAGTAACCCTAGCTATTGGAAAATGTTCCTTCATAATGTGATTCTCCTGTGTTATTTGTGTTTCTAACTATAGCTCTTGCATATATAATTCCATTATATTTTTATAAATTGCTGTTTTGAAAAATGCTTTTGAACCATTAATATATTTTCCTGGTTAAAATTCTTTGAGATGTTCCTAACAAGAGTCTTAGATAATGAATTTGAGCAAACTCTGGAACAGTCTTTACAGTATTATCATTCTCATTAATTTTCAGAACTACCCACTGTGTTGAGATGATTGTCATGGGCCTAAGACTTCAATTTGGCTAAATATTTTTGCATATATTTCAACATATAAGTAACTAACAGATGTTTAAAATGTTAAGTTCCTATTTTAGAAATAGTTAAATGCTTACTGTGACATCATAATTTGTTTTTGCACTCATATTTATTTTTCTGCTTCTATCTTTAAACACTCGATACTGTCCTGGCTAGCTGTAGACAAAATGCTTTAAAATTACTTCACAAAAAACCAAAACATACTGGATTTAGTAAACACATCTGTGCTTTTAACTAAAGAAAAAAACCCACCACTTAATGCTACCACAAATGAAAAACAAAGAGAAGAAAACACTTAACACTAGAAATGCTACTTTTACCTAAGGTCAAGAAATAATTTTAAATGCTCTGCATAATAAAAGTCTTTAAATTCATATTTTATATTCACTTTAGAAACCAAATGCACTTCCCTTTTTTACATCTTCACTAAAAGGTTACATTATATGAAAAAAAAAAAAAAAACAGCTTCAAAATTATTAACACACAGCATATACAGTATCTTACTTTAGTCCAGATCATTCTTTTTTCTTTCCTTTTTTTTGTTATCTTTGAAGACTGCTTCTGTTTCCATTGTTTCATCCTTAACCATTCACATATCAGAGCAATAAGTATTTCATTACTGGTTTATCTGTCCAGAGGCTTGAGAAGCAGTAACAATTAACCCTCCCTTCACAGTGATTGATACAGGCTTTGCTTTCAATTTGTTCCACTACACAGATCATGAAATTCTGAATGCGATCATCCTTATTGACCTACACTTTCAAACACACGGATACAATGAGATGAAAGTAATTATTAAAAGGAACACAGGACTACTCAATGCTGAAACAAAGTCTTGAAAAATCTTTTAGATGACCTTCTCTTAAAACTAGTGTTACTTGATGTGAAATAAAATGATGGATTTGCTTCATAATCTGGAAATACTAAATTCAAGTCTGATCAAGGTGCGATATTGTATCATATATGCCAGCTCTAAAGTCATATCAGCTCATATCTGACCCAATAAAATTGTGATTTCAGAGTCACCACAGTAGAATCAGGCACTATATATTTCAAAAGTTCCTTTATCAGCTTTATTTTACACCAGTTCTGTTTGAAATGTTAAAAATGGCAAGACTGTAATTACTATTTTACTACAGTCTGTTTCAAAAAGAAATAGTATTTCTTTTTCAGATCCTGGACTTCTTGAGGCACCTAATGTAAATAAGTACACAGGAAATTCAGACTGCTAAGGAAAAATGAAAACCTCAAGTCAGATTTCCATCATCGACTGAGGTGAACCAAGACCTATATACACCATTGCTGGAGACTTACTGCAGTGGAAAACAAATATTTTTCATAAACCTTTGAAAAATAACCCAAAGAAAATACTGATTTCTTGAAATTGATACACTTCTGAAAAATGCAAAAAGATTGGTAGGTGAACAGTAATGACAGAACTATTTAAGATATGTGTTGCAGTTAAAGAAAATCAGGATAAAAAACTGAGCAGAAGGATTTTCTTACAGGCCTGAGGCTCTAATCACAAAACAGAGTGATGGAGATGAACCAATACTGCATGGATTAGCAATGAATTATTTTGAACTATAATCATGTGCCAGCACAAAGGGGAGGTAAAAACTAGCCATTACTCACAAGCTGATCTGCAGATAAGACGGGGAAAAAAAAGTAAAAAGGGAAAAAAAATTATATGCTAAACTGAGTCAAGAGAATAATGAAAATCTAAAATGTTACACTTCAAGTAACATTCTATTTAATGTCTTGTGTACTGAATAATATCGAGTATTTACACAATATAATCTGTAAGATGCTGGGGCTAAAGTAGGGTTAATCAGACAACTCTTCTGTAAATTAGAACTGGATAATAATATGAGCTGAAAAATATCCTAATAGAAGAGTTAGTTTAAAATAGCATGCATGTGCACTAGTTTCTCCCATTGCAAAACTGCAGGAAATACATATATGTACATGCACAGGTAGAGATAAGTAAAGATATATGCAAATATGTATATGCACATGCACACTTATCTATGCATATGCATATATAATGAGGGATTTATTTTCATTAGTCCATCTGAAAGCAAAGCACCGCCGTCTTCAGACTTAGTTTTCCCACTCAGGAAAAAAAAAAATGTTAAAACTGATTTTGTGAGAAAAGAAAAATCAAAACTGCTATCCACAAAGATTCCTGAGATTCTTATGAACAGACTGTTTAAATGAAGAGCACTTTAATCAGTAGAGGAATCCTCACGTTTCTAATGTCTTGCTGTGCATTCTGCAGGTTATAGTAGCAGCTGGTAGAGGTCATATATCTTTTGTGAGCATCCCAAAAAGGCTCACTGCCAGACTGTTAAATTATGAATAAGCAATGAACAAAAGAATGCAGATACGGTGGTGACAAGATAATCCAAGCAAATTTATCTATGACAAATTTCACAGGATTAACAAATTACATTTACACAGAACAATAAAAATGTGCAAGAAAAGGATGAGCCTACTTCTCCCTCAAAGCATTAGAGGGAAAAAAAATCACCATTCCAATGCATGTATTTACATTTAACTTTATCTAAAGTGAGACATTTATAGCTTGCTGAAGACAATCAACTAGCATTATTTCCTTTCAAGCAAATATATGTACTGTGTCTATTTAACATACAATATATGCCTACACTTTGCAGTATACATGTACACAAGTCAGAGGAAAATCTTTCAAAGTTTTCCTCACAATTAGTGACAGGCAGAACAAAGAATATGAATTTTGATTTTCAGGTGGAATATTCTACTAGTCTCTGTCAATAAAAATACATTTTTTCCCCTAATCATTTTGGGGTTTGTTCCTATTTGATCTGAAGAAATATTGTAATATATGATAAATGCCACAAGAAAAAAAAATGTCATTAATAGGACTTAAATACTTTTTTCAGTATTCAGTTCACAAGCCCATTAAGAAACAATAAAAAAACTCCAACCACTGCTCTGAAAGGTTTCTTAAATCTAGAATCTAAATACTGGATATTCCTAAAGATGCACACTCAGTACAAATAATCTGGGGGGGAAGAAGAGGGGATCTGCAGTGTTTTCTGCATCTTGTGGTCTCCTATTCTTGACTTGAAAAGTGATTCAAAAAGAGAATTTGAAAAAGTGCTCTTGGATAGCATGGAATAACAGCTTCCAAATCACAGGTCTGATGAGAAGCATTTTTCTTCCTGTTAACAAAAGAATAAAAGGAAAAGATAGAATATCTTAATTTTGAAATTTGAGTGTAAGTAGAGTGACTGATAAAAGGAACAGCATTTATGTTTGAAAGATCTGGGATCTGCTGTATCTTTCCTATCATGCTTCTCATCTGAAGTCTGTATTTTCTGTCACCTCTATTTATTTCTTGCTGTTTGTTAACATGAAACAGTTGTTTAGAAAAACCAGATCTGGAATAAAAACGTGCCTTCTGAAATCATATATTTGCTTTACATATGGAATGCATGTTCTTCCTACAGAGCACTGACTACAACAAACAAGAAACCTCACTATTAAAGTGAACATCCAATTAATTAAGATACTTTAATAAACTACTTGGATCCTCCAAACACTGCTACTTGAGTACCATTTATCTATCTCATTCAGCCATTGATAAAAATTATTGCACTTTTGATTTTCCACAAGAAATGCAAGTTTTGTTGCAAAACTGAACAACAACTCAGAAAGAATGAATAAATAAAACAGCCCAAAGCCTTTGTTTCTCTTTTAATGTTCATCTCCGACTTGTTTTTTACCAAGAGAAAACAATCTTGTTTTTTTACAGCGTACTGGTTTTTTCAGTACCTCCTGTCCATACTGTTAGTAATTTATGCAAAGGTGAAGAAAACATGCCAATCCTACATCTAACTATAGTCAAACAAACAAAATCAGCAACTTTCTTCGCAGCTGTAAGGGTTGGAGGAGGAAGTACCACTGGCACTTGGTATCATTTTTTTAAAACTTCTTTCCTTTTTTAATCCCACTGCCAGCACTGAACAGATTCAGTCACTCAGTTCTTTCTACTGACCTCAACCTTGACCTGTGAAGACTGCCCACTTACATTTTTTCCCACAAAGTAACTAATTCTGCCTCCCATCATCTCTAAGAAAAAACAGCTTTCTAACAAGCATTCTTTTAAAATCTGGTATGTTATGCTTTTGCTAAATGAATTGCAGCTTTGGCAGGACAATGCTGACCCACCTAACTCACACAAGCCTGGGCTGTGAGTAAGCTGATCATAAATGGGAATTTTGCACATGACTTTCAAACATGACACATAAACAAGAGAAAACACACTCCCACTCCCCCCTTGTCATAATTTAAACATATCTGTTCTGCTCCTAAATTCAAGCAAAACTATAGCCCTTTAGGATTTAATCCAAAATTACTGTTCAAAGACTATTCATTACTCAATAAAATTGAGTTTAAAAGAATCTAATGAGTAATGAAGCCTGTTCTAAATTCCTGTTGGAGACAAAATTCCCAGGCAAGTATTTTAAAAGGGGCTTATAGGATTTAGGTGCACACATTTCACTGAAATGCAGTATGCTTTGGATGCCTAAATCCAATAGGCTCTTCAGAAAATCCAAGCCCCAGGGACATTATTGTAGATTGCATACATACGTATTATTCAGAAGATATCCTGTAAGTTCACTATATACATATGTAAACCTAATATGCCTGCAGGTAACAGAACAGTACTTTTCCACTTAAATTATTTAACTTAAACATTGAACTTCTATTATATATCCAACTAGCACCTTATTTTAAATGGCAATCAAGCCATTGTCTGAAAGCAGTTTACTTCAGTGGAGGTTTTGCCTGTAAAAAAACATCAATACAACGAATGAAGGCAGTGCAATCTTTTAATACAGAGTCGAATTGGGGGCTGGAATTTTATTCCTAGTGCTAACACTGGCATCCTCCATTCCATCTAGCCACTTCTGCTAGTGCTCAAAAATGCTTTGTGCATTTTTGCCTCATCAGTAAAACGTGTAGAACAGTGTCTACAAACCTTTGAAAGGACACTAAGCTATATAAATAAGCTTATCTACAGAAAAACTGCAATAATATTGAAGTCTTCTTCAGATGTTGTATGACATCAATTGAGAGTTCCCCAGAACAGACAAACTACAAGATATGGCCAAAGAGCGAAAGCCCAAAATGCAACATAAAACAAAGGCTGGGAAAATAGCGTATAAAAAAATCTTCAAAACTCTGCTTTCAGTAATTCGTTTCAAATTCTTGCTTACATCTCACTTGTTATTCATGTGCCTGACTCTTGCCTGTGTGCAGAGTGCCAGCTAAGGGCTGACATAACTATCAGGATCTAGCTGCAGCAGGCTGAGATCTGAATCTCCTTGAGGACTGCTCTATTTTTTCTTGACAATCTCAATACTTTTGTGTTTTATAATGATACACAGATATCCTGTTCATTCCTCCTCCCACTAAGTACATTGAAGTTTGTCATCATCATCTCACCGAGATCAAATTCACATCTATTGCATTATATGGTGAATAGATTTTTATCCTTGCTTTTCATTCTCTGTAGCGTACTTTAATTATACGCATAATTCCATTTGGGACTTTTTTCAAGATTAAGGTACAAGTTGAACTCAATATTCTCGCCAAGACAGGCTGTAGCTCTGCCAAGGTAGGGACACAAATGCCATCCCATTGTTACTGCACTTTTGTCCTGTACAATATACTACTATAGCATACAAAACTAAGGAATATTTTTACTTCTCGAAGTCCTGTTCACATCAATAGCACAACAGTCCTATTCATTTCACTAGGACTTTGTGTATTGCAAAACTACTGCTCGAGCTAGTCACAGAACAATGCTCCAGTCAGAAAGGACATGGCAGCAACCATTATATTCTTACTATGGCACATCTTCTAATGCAGTGAAATGCAATATTACTACAAATTATCCTTATTATGCAAAGTCCTATTAAACAATTAAAAAGTCCTATTAAAAAAAAGTCAGACACCCCATTCGCACTAATGGGACTTTGTATGTTAAAGATAACATGCAACAGCCTTATAAATATTACATAGAAAGAAACTGACTCTTGTGAAAAAATGCAATGATTATGAAATTAATTTTCAAAACATTTCCTCTCATGTACATAAATCCTTCACAGCTTCTTAAAAAAGAAAGAAAAAAAAAAGAAAAAAGAAAAAAAAAGAAAAGAAAGAGAAAAAAAGAAAGAAGAAAAGCAAAAAAGAAAGATGAAAAACAAAAAAAGAAGAAAAGCAAAAAAAGAAAAGCAAAAAAAGAAAAGCAAAAAAAGAAAAGCAAAAAAAGAAAAGCAAAAAAAGAAAAGCAAAAAAAGAAAAGCAAAAAAAGAAAAGCAAAAAAAGAAAAGCAAAAAAAGAAAAGCAAAAAAAGCAAAGCAAAAAAAGCAAAAAGCAAAGAGAAAAGAGAAAAGAGAAAAGAGAAAAGAGAAAAGAGAAAAGAGAAAAGAGAAAAAAGAGAAAAGAGAAAAGAGAAAAGAGAAAAAGCAAAAAGAAAAAAGCAAAAAGCAAAAAGAAAAAAGAAAAAAGAAAAAAGCAAAAAGAAAAAAGCAAAAAGAAAAAAGCAAAAAGAAAAAAGCAAAAAGAAAAAAGCAAAAAGAAAAAAGCAAAAAGAAAAAAGCAAGAAGAAAAAAGCAAAAAGAAAAAAGAAAAAGGAAAAAAGCAAGCATAAACAAGCTAACCAACCAAAGAAACAAATTACTGAGGTGCAAATGCAAAGTTTGGCTATGTACCTTAACAATACCTCATGTTTTAAATACAAAATTTCTACACTGATGTCCTGCAGAACAAGTTCCATTGATTAATTTTTAATCAATATGACCAATGCTGAAATCTCATCTCACAGGAGGTGCTTTTTACACCTGCAAGAACTACTAGTGACAATAATATAAAATTAATTGGATGGATTGGATGAATTTCAGGTTTATTCACATGAGATGAGATTTCAGGAAATGGCCTCATAATATTAAATTCTAACAAAACAATTACTTAATTGATATGAAATGAAACTCCGCTTGTAAAACAGCTTCATCTTACTGACCTCAATGAGAGCAGAATCAATCCCAAAATGCTAATAAAATGGTAATAGTAAAGTTTTCATGGCCAATATCAGTCAAAATTCTTATCTTCAAACACATTTTGCAATAAACAGGGTATTGTTATAAAAATCACTTTAGGAAACAAACATTTATTTCAACATTGTACTCTTTAGGAGGGACGCTGATGACACTAATGTCTATAATGTCAGTTCTCAGCAACTGTTTTAGATCACTCTTGCAGTAAAATTCCCATCTGGGCTGGCAACTTGTGTGCCAAGTTTCAAACAAATGTGATTTGAAACTGCCAGTATATTAGAGTCTGAAATTCAAGTGGGACACTAATAAAAGGAGACGGATGTTGACAACACATCCTGACATGTCCTACAAATATCTGTGGTTCTGCATTAATCTGATAACAAAACACTCTAATTATAACTTTTTATAATATGGCACTAGAATAGAATGCTGTTAAATTGGAACAAAACAAGCTTACTGGACATAACTTCAGAAAAAAAACAGTTTTTCTGTAAAAAATGTAGAAACAGTGCTGCAGACAAAACCTTGTTATTCAGAATCCCATTAGTTACTGAAAAGATGTAATATAACTTCTGTTGATCAATACTCTCATGCAAGCTCTAAATAATGTATGATTCCAGTGAAGAAAAATACAGCAAATCAAATATGGTGGGAGAATGTTTCAAATTATGAAGAGTAGTATGACTGCTAATCCATAAATCAGAAATTGGAAAGATTGTTGTAATGTGGGAGGGCTCTATTTAATAAAGGTCATTATAACTCCTGGCTCTAGAGCTATAAGATCTAATATCCTCTCTGGTAGCTCTATGATATGCCCATGCATTACTGTTCTTGTTGACAGTCTGTTGCCTTGGAAATATTTCATTATTTCAGTTTTTCCATTTGTAGACCCTTGGCCTTGTGATATGAAGGCCACCCTATTTCATATTTTCGATTATCATTTAAGCAATCTTCTGAAGCTATTTATATAAAAGCAAGTGTTAGACAATGCATATCATCATTTATCACAGCTATGTTTAAGCTCATACTCTAGAAAGAAATGCCAAAATAAAGGTGTTTTTCTCTTTCACTTTAAACCAATAGGACACTGATATTATGATATGCTTTACAAATCAATGCTGGCATATCATATGCATGACACTTCTGTCTATTTAATTTTCTTGCCTATATATCCACACAATTGAAAAACCCTAAACTGCTACTACAGCTGTAAAATTTGCTATCATTCATAGTTTAAAAGAAAATCAAACTAAAGCGTTTAACTTTTCAAATATTCTTTTTAAAAAAATGAACAGGCAAAAAAAAAAATTCCAAAAAAAGTCAAGCGCTTGGTTGCATTAGAGACGACGACTTTTTACATTTTTTTTGTAATCACTAACCTCTTGTTTGAATAAATGTAACACTGTCAACCCAAATATTGTGGAAGCAAAGACCAAACAAAGAACGTACAAAAAGTTTACTTATAAGATTCTTAATCTTGAGAACCAGTTTACTGAAGCAGTAACTAAGCAGAGACTGCAAAACGCTTTCAGTAACTGTTATGTGCCTGTATTTCAAATAGCCTGGCACACACAGCTGAAAGGATGTGTACAAAGACAGCCTAAATAAACACGTACATGCAAGACTTCAGGAGCACCTTACATAACTTTTAATAAAATGTACATGAAAACCTGTTTGTTGAAGCATTGATCAATCTTCTCCAATTTTTTTTTTTTTTTAAGACCAAACACTGCAGCTATTTCTGCTACAAAAAAATGTCATCAACTTCTACATGTAATATTTAAACCTAAACTGTTCAGAGCACTATGAAAAGTGATAAAATGTGAACCCTAAGGGCAAAAAACAACGGCTTGGACACTAGGCCAAGTTTGTGGCTATTTGTGTTCTAGGAATTTAGACCACTTTTTCCCCCTGAAATGATTACTCCTCCCACTCCCTACAGGGAAAAACTACTCCGATCCAACCTTTAAAATGACAGCATCAGAGCTGAACAAGAAGATGCTATTAAAGGGCATTAAATTAAATACAGTATATCCTCCTACAACTTCAATCAGAATTTCAGACCAAGTGTTATTTAGTTCAGCTCTCAAGTGGAGCAGAATAACAAATCGCACACTTTGATTTACCTTCTCCGAATGCCAAATGGAGACAGGTGATAAAGAAAGCACTCATGCACAGGCTATGAAGTTTCCCCTAGAAATTAATTCTATCTTCAAGATGCCTATCTCAGAGAAATTCCCAAAATGGCACACAAATATGCTTCTGCTGGAGAGATTACTACAGCTATCCTGGCAAATACACTTAAGCACTAATATAGTACCATTCTCAGAAGGAAGAGAGCAGAATTGTGTGTTGGGGGGGAGAGGACTTACTGATACAAATTGTTTTCCCAACAAAGACCTCTGCAGGAGAAAAGCCTGATGCTCTAAGTGTTATTAACACAGCAGAAATGCCTCTGCAACCACTGAAATAGAGATTATAAAAAAATATTTATAGTTGGAGATGAAAATCTGTAAGTTAAGTCTTTGAGTTCTGAGGATGCACTGTTTTCTCATTATATGTATCTCCAAATTCTGCCACATATCATTATAGTCTTGTCAAAGTGCAACAGTTAATACTAATGCATCTAACACAGCCAATATGAAATGTATGCTTCCCTGATACCAGGCAGCCTGCTTCCTTACGAAAAATGTCATAGCTATTTAGATAAAAGCTGTGGAGTTTGGAAGCTGTACTAGAAATGCTGGTCATACTAAATGAATACAAGGTTGAAATTAAGATTAAAATGAGCCTGATTCCTCAGACTTTATTTTGTTTAAATATTTTTCAGACTTAACTTGCGCTGTCAAGTACAAACCAAATAACACATGATCCAGATACTTTTAAAAGCTGTCTAAATGTTAATTTCCATTTTTACAACTAACCAGGAAGCTTCCTCACCCCTTACCCTCAAGTTCACTTACAACGCTGAAGGGCAAAAGAGGAAAAGCCCACCCCAAACCCAGGGGCTGCTCTCCTTCTGGGCATACATCTCATCACAATGTAGCAATGGGGCTTTGAATACTGTTGTAAGAATAGCAAAGTAACATCACATGAACTTGTACTCTTGTTTCCTACCAGTGACTTCTAGAAAGATTCACTTTACTAGAACAAATCCGCTACGGGCAATTCGTGCCACCAGCAGAGCAGATTAATCAGCCACTCTCCCTCAACAAAAGTGTGTGGGGCAAGCAGCGCGCCGGGAACCAAATGGGGGGGGAGCGCTTCGTCCACCTTTCCCCCTTCGTCGTTGTGTCCCCCCCCTCCCCCCCCCCACCTCCCGGCTCCCGCCTCCCTTCCCGGGCCCGCCGCACCGCCTCCCCGCCCGCCCGCCCGCACACCGGCTCCGCTCTGCCCACCCCGAGGGGCGCCGGCACCCGCAGCCCGCCCGGCAGTGGGGCGGGGGAGCCGGGCCGGGTCGGGCCGGGCACCCCCGCGGGCGCAGCTGGCGGCTCGGCCCCCCCGCTCCGGCCTAGCCGCACTTGAACCGCACCGGCGGGGCCGGCCCCTCCGCCCGGCAAGCCGGGCCTGGCGCGGCGCCCCACCGCCCCCGGGGCCGCCGAGCGGCGGGGGCCGCCCGGGGGGCGGCGGGGCCCTCCCGCCTCCGCGCACAAACACACAGACACACACACACACACAGACACACGCACACACACGCCCGCTCGCCAACGCGCCCCGCCAAGCGCTGGCTCCGGCAAGCCGCGGCGGTGCGGGTGCCGGAGCGGGGCTGATGCTGCGCGGCTCGCCCTGTATGTGTGTGTGTGTGTGTGTGTGTGTGTGTGTGAGAGAGAGAGAGAGAGAGAGAGTGCGGCTGGCGGTACGCACTAGGAGGAACTCCCGGTGCCCGGCTGTGCGAGCAGCGGGTGCCGGCGGCAGGTCCCCCCACCCCGGCATGGCAGCCAGCCCCGGCGGCGGCGGTACGGCCCGGCCCGGCGCTGCTGCGGCTGCTGCTGCTGCAGGTTCAATAAAGAGAAAGTGTTACCGTTCTCGCCTGGAAGGATCCTGCTGAAAGCTTGGCTTGGTGGGCGCCATCTTCCTGGGTTTTTTTGTTTTTTTTTTTTCCTCCTCTCTCCCTTACTTTTCCCCCTCCTGATGTTGGTGTGTGTTGTGTGTCTAGCAGCAGCAGCGGCGGCAGCAATGGCCCTGGTTAGCCAGACAGGCTAAGGAAAAGTACTGAGGCCAAAGCATCGCGGGCTCCCTCTCCTCCGCGCAGTCCTGGTTGCTTGCTCGCTTGCTTGCTAGCGCTGCTGCTGCCACTGCCGCCGTCCATAAGCCGAGAAGCGGAGGAAGCCGGGGCCCCGCCGGCCCCAGAGACATGCCCAGCGCAGGCACCGGCGGCGGGAAGAGCGAACCGCGGCGCAGCCCCGGCGGGCAGCCCGGCCGCTGGCATCGCCCGGCAGGTGCGGCACACACAGACACACACTCACACACACACTCACACACACACTCACACACACACGCACGCACACACAGAGGCACACGCACACACAAGCACACACACGTACTCTCACACACGTTCACACCCCCCCGCGCCCGCGGGCCGAGCTACGCGGGGTGCCAGGCCATGGGGCTAGCGAGGCGGGGGCGGGAAGGAGAGGAGTCAGAGATCTCCGGGCTTGACCGCTGTGAAAGTATTTCTGGGCATTTTCCAGCTGCTTCCCCAGCTCCGCTCCCACTCTGCGTGCAGGGGACACAGTCTCCGCTGCCGGCGCAACAACGCCACTCAGTTGCAGTTTCGCACACTTTCCTGCTCTGGAGTCTGGGCTCCAAGCGGGGAAAAGAGGGGCTGAGGGAGGCAGCGACTTTCTTTGCAACTCGGCGGCCGCAGGCAGCGTGTCTCCCCGTGGGGTCCCACGGTGGCGTACGGGCCCGGAAAGGGGGAGCCGGACGGGCGATTCGAGCGGTCCACAGGGCCTTGGTGCCTGGGGGTGCCTGGCACCCGCCCGAGGGAACGACGTGGCCCCGGGGGGACCCGTGGGCCCTGTGCACCCCCTGTCCCCTTCCGAGAATGTGCTGCACCTCCTGAGAGTACACGCTAGGTACTGGCGGAATAAAGGGCGTCCTGCAGGACCCGCTCTGCTGGGAAAGGGTGTAGCACTTCACGCTGTTTTATTGGAGATTATGAAACTGATCATGAAATAAGGGAGCGAGGAAGAGAAACCGCTACCTTAATTGCTCCTTCCAGGACATGGGGAAAACCCGAGCGCTGGGAGCTTTTAAAGGAGAAATCACTCCTTTGCTAAAAGCTTTCCATCTCCAAGGTAACTTTGAGGCTGCGCCGCTGCTGCCTTGGAAGTACAGATTTCTGGGCCTGATCCTGCTCCTACGGAAAATCCAGCGGGCTTCCTTGAGTAAAAGGACCGAGCCCCGAAAGTCTGGGGGATTTATTGACGGGGAACGTCTCCGCGACAACTCCAAAAGTTTGGGGACGGAGGGGTGTAAAGGCGCCGGAGAGCCGCTGGGGAAGAAGTTACCAAAACACCTTAAGTTTGGCTCCAGGGCGTATTCCGCGCAAACGGGGTTTCCTCTCGCAGGAGTCAACCGGGACGGCGTAACTTTCCGCGGAGAGGTGTGGGCCGCCGGCGCAGCCCCGGGGAAGGACGAGGGGCGAAGGGGCCACGAACGCCACGCGAGGAGTCGCCGCCCTCCCCGCGCTGCTCGCGTGCGGCCTGCGCGCGTTGCCGCCGCGCACGTGCGCGGCCCCCGTCGGGATGGCGGCGGCCCGGCCTCGAACCCTCAGGCCCCGCCGCGACGGGACCCGGGAGCGGCCCCGGTGCCGGGATTGTGGGAGGAGGCCCCGGGTGCAGGTGGAGATGAAGAAGGGGAGAGAGGAGGGGGGGGGGGGGGAATCTATAAAGTTATCACATGCCGTTCCTGCCGGCAAAGCTGTCTCCTCGCCTCCACAAAGAAAACAAGGCACAAAAAAAAAAAAAAGAAAAAAAAGTTTAACAGGTGTCACTTCGGCTTTTGAAACAGCGTAAGAAGGTCTCGGTGCCGGATGGATTTTAAACGTTTCCAGAAATCGCAAAGGAAAATCGTCCCATGTAAAGCACGCTGTTTTATCGATAATACATAGCCAAGATTTGGAAGAACTGCAAAAAAATGTTTCCCCTTGTTACGTTTGTGTGCGAGGCATCCAGACTGCTCTGGATTCCTGTTGGATATCTGCTGAGCACTACTTGGATCAGAAGTGGGAGTAGTTTGTCAGGGAAGTATTGCTTTTATACTTCTTTCTGACTACAGGCTGACATAACCAAACTATTAAACGCGAAGTACTAAAAAATTGTCTGCTGCCTTGTCTATATATATTCCTGTTTAACTTGAAGTCTCCAGAGGTCTCTTTCATTTGTCTAAAAGCCAATCTGACATTTGTGACCCTTGACTTCCCCACTTCACAGACTAAACTATTGTGATTGCTGCCTGTACTTCCTCGTTAAAGTGTCCGTCAGTTTCCATTGTAATTTAAATATTTTATAAGTGACAAAAATCATACAGAAACCATGAAAAGCAATCAACTTTAATCCATTCTTTATATCTCTCACATCCAAGCTTTTTTTAAAAGATATATTTGAAAAATCCGTGTGTTTGCTGGAGCAAAACAAGACTCATGCTTAGTTTCAAATGTTTCTTAGCTAAGAAAGTGCTAAGACATCAGGGATTAATTCAGGAGTATCACCTCCTATTAATTTTTCATTTAAAACCTACAAAAGTTACCACAAAACGTTTTCTAGCATGGACATCAAATGGAAAATACATCATGTGTTTTACAGAACTATAGGAAGCAACTTAATGTTGCTGAACAACAACACAGAGAATGGTTGGTTATCTAAATCTGGCTCCTAAACCGATTAAGTTTGAAATATTATGCTGAAACTTCCTATGATTTTTTTTTCTTTTGCATCATAGAGATACTTCGGATAGTTGAGATTATGCCGCATTTTCCTCAGTATTTAACTTAATACACTAGTGGAAAGCAAGATACTTGGGACAGTGCCATTTTTATTGCGTTTAGAGAAAAAGTAAATGTTTTAGGGTTTTCCTATTTCAGCCTACTTATCTGTTGCCATCTACATTTTTTTTTTTTTTTCTTTCTGATTCGGTTGTAAGCTTAGGACAGAGAAAACTACCATACTCAAACTTCAGGTTTTGTCTCGTAGAAACACAAAGGAATGTAAGGTAATTAATCAAACTTCATGTTAGTATCAGCACATATCGATGAACTGTTAGGGGGAATGGGGAAGCTCTTTAAACTTCATTATGACTTACTGCCAACTTTCTACGCTTTGCTTCTAAAGGCGCTCTCTGTGAATTTCCTGCATTTGCATTAGAATGCATTTAAGATGAAAAAATAACAGTGCTGAGTATACTTAGGATTTCGTGCTATATTTTCCTGCAGTAACAGGTGACATGATAATACTGTTAAACAATGTGGAATTGCAAGTGTGCAACCCCAAGTGAAAATTGTTCTTTCTGGGTTGAAAGCAAATTATCAATCAGCATACCGTGATCAATTATCCCCCTGGCTGCCACACACTGGGATTTGCACAAGGCATTGACATTGAGAAATTCCTCTTTAGAAAGGATGAGCGAACGGGATCCCAAACTTTGCAGCAGCCAAGCTAAGCTGCCGGGGTCTCACTTTTTTTCTTTTTTCTTTTTTTTTTTTTCTTTCCTTTTTTTTTTTTTTTTTAAATTTTTTTCCTATTGTTGCTTTTTAGCTCATCCAAGACAAAACTGGGAGATTGTGTTTACTTCTCAGTGCATTTTAAAAGATGCTGTATTTAAAAAAAAAATAATTTCATTTAAAAAAAAAAAAGAAAACCCCTCCCCTCCGACCAAGCTCCCTCCCAACAAACAGCAAGATTTAAAAAAAAAAAAAAATCTAAAACAAACAAACAAAAAAAAAACCACCCACAAAAACAAAAAGGGGGAAAACAAAGAAACACAAAAGCACAAAGAAATAGCAAGTGAGGAAACCTCAGGAAGAGCCGCATACCCTCTCCCACTCTTTGCTCACCGTTGCTGGTAGGAAGTGATGCCCTGGACGTTTTGGGGGTTGCCGTTGGCCGCGGCTCCCGCTCGCCCCATGCCCGGTGCCGCGGGAACCCCCCCGGCCGCCCCGCCGGCCGCCGCCGCCGTCACCTGCACGCTGAAATCCGGGAAGATCCTGATCATCCCCGCGGCTCAGCACCCGGCGAGTCTCAGCGAAGAGGTGCAGCAGCAGCAGCAGCAGCAGCAGCAGCAGCGGCAGCAGCAGCAGCGATTCTCCCTCCGGCGGCTGCAGCAGCAGAGCCAGGCACACTGCAATCCCATTAGTGAGTGGCGGCCACTGTGAGTGAGGAAGGGCGCTTTGATGTGAGCTGCTGGGTTGAGATGGAGAGGAGTTTGGGGGGGCCGGGGGTAGGGGAGGGGGGGGTAGGGTGGAAATTTCACGGAATTGCAAACATGCAACGCGTGAAGATTGGGGGGGGAGCGGAGGGCGGAATATCAGAGTTAAAAAAAAAAAAAAAAAAGAAAAAAAAAAGAAAAGAAAAAAAGAAAAAAAAGGTATGTCTAATACCACTGGAGCTGTAGACACAAGAGAAAAATCCAAGCTGAGGAGGGACAGGGAGAAGAGAGGGGGGCGCAATTACTTTAGCGGTGCAGTGAAAATGATGAGCTGCAAATGTTGCCTTTTTTCCCTCCTCCTTCTCGTCCCTCCACCCCCCACCCTCCACCCAAAATGCAAGTCTTAGAGGATTTCTCTCTCTCAATGAAGTAATAATAAAGGCGGCTGACCACAGCCTGGGCTAGCGCCAACTGTGCGGAGGAGAAGGGGAGGAATATCCCTGCTCCCAGAGTCCTGAGGAAAAGAGAAAGAGTGGATGATTATTGGAGAAGTTCTTGCTCTTGGTAACTTGCTTTTGGTCGTGTCCCCTCTTTTTCTTTCTACGAAGGGACGGTTTTCACAAGCAAGGAAATGCGCCGCTTTTGTGCAATGGCAGAGTTTGTTCCCTATTATAGGGAGCTGACTCTCCTCCCCTCCTAGTGTGCAGCAATGTTATTGCCAGTCAAACTTGTAAGGTGTGTGGGCACGCACCGGTCCCTACTGCTGCTTCAACATATCAATTAAGCCGCCGACACCTGCGCAAAAAAAAAAAAACCCTTGCAAAGCTCCCCGCCGGCTGCGGCATACACCGCACCAGCAGCTCTGAGGCGGGCGGCTCGACCCCCTCGGGACGCGGGGCCGCAGCGCGGAGGCTCCTTTGTGCCACCCCGGGGCTGCGCGGAGCCCTCCCCTCCTTGCGCTCCGGCAGCTTTCCCCTCCTTCTCCAGCTCCGCGGAGCGCTCAGCCCCGGCCGCAGCGCTGAGCGGCTCCGCCAGCCCCCCGGGGCCTCCCCGCTGCCCTTGCCCCTGCCCCCAGCCCCGGCGAGTCCGCTCGGCCGCGGGGCTGCGTGGCGGCAGGCGCAAGGAAGGAAGCGCGGAAAGTTGGGCGGGGAGCGCGGGCCGGCGGCGGGACGACCCCTCCCTTTCCCCTCTTGCCCTGCCGTTCCCCCGCCTTGTTGCGGGAGGGGGGCACGGCCAGACGAGCCCTCCTGGCCCTGGTGCTCCCGGGGCCGCGTTCCGTGTCCCCTCCTCCCTGCGGCTGAGGCGGGAGGCGAGGGGCGAGGAGCCGGTCCCGGAGGGGATAAGAGCGGCGTGCCGAGTCAAGGGTTGCAGGACACCAGGAGAAAAAGGGAGCTTCCACAAGTAGCAGGATCCCAGCAGATGTCCCCGCTTCTGGGAATCACGGACCTGTAGCTACAAGCTGCTCCTTGTTGGAGCTGGAAGTGTCGTGCGTGTGGGGGGGAACTGGACTCTGCCAGCCGAGCGAGCGGACAGCTAGAGGAGAAAGTAGTGCACGATATACATTAGTGCACCTTACACAAACAGCAGCTGTAGTGTTGACTTGTTTCAGAGGAAACCGAGCCTCGCACCGAGGGGAGTTGCGTGGGGCAGACCACAGGTTGTAGCCCAGAACCCGCAGGGTGTTGGAAAGGCCACGGCAGCATCTCTGAAGGGGGCAGATACGTCCCAGGCTGCCTCACTGCTCCAAAGGCATTGTAACCTTTGCTTCCATAAATCAAGGCTGTCGCCTGGGCCCGTCTACCCTTTTCCTGTGCAACTGTGTGCCTCTTGAAATCATAGCTTGGCTCCTAATACAACAACATACCCTTATCTTGACTTTTCTTCCCATTGCTGTTCCAAACCGAATTAAGACACACCAACTTTGTGTAGGAAAAGAGACTGCATTCAAATCCTTTGTATTAAATAGCATCTGTGTTTGCATTCTGTTTTAATACAAAATGCTTTGGATTGCGGCTAATACCAGGAGATATGAAACTGGTTAGTCCCCACATGTTGCACATAAAAAGAATTCATAATGAGCATCTGTGGGATGTGGAATGGATCCCATGAGTTAGCTGAAGACCTCATAACGTAAAAGCTGAGAAGCCTAAGTGAATTATGACTCTCTTTCCTCGCAAGTAGGATTAATTTTCTATCCCACTTATATTCATTATCTATCCTGTTTATACTATAGGGACATCAATTGTTTGAGTGTTAAATATGAAGACTTTACAGAAACGTGTAGGTTAGATAGCTTACAGGAAAAGGGAGGATGTTATTGCTAGGAAAAATGTTATTCAAATTCTGTGTATAAAGACAAATATTAGATGAAGCTTTTTTAAAGAATTGCCATTTCTGTACCTTTCTCTTACCACATATTTAAAATGTAGGGTTTACAAAGTACCCTCCATCTGCCTGTGGCCCTTCCAGTGATGTCAATAGGAATTTTGCATGCAGATGAGGGCCCGTATATGGCCTTTAGAGAGCAGGTCAATAAATGGCTGGAGGAATAATTAAAGACTTCTGAGCTGCTTCTTTCCTCTTTCTTACAATATAGTACAAGACTGGCATGAATATAGGCTGGGCTACCACTCTAATTGGCTATGGAATAACTCTGAAAGGAATTTAAATGTGGGCAGTAGCCATTTTCCAAATGATCACTCCATTACAGTAGTTTTGTCTGTCAATGTATGGCCAGGCAGTAGAGTGGATGTAATCATGTCGAAGTCTCCATCCATTGACTGTCACTCTCTGCTCTGCGGTGGCAACTCTAAGCAGACTTTTATGTTTCAAAGGGACAGCCAGGACAGAGAGCTTGCCTTTAGACAAGCTTGCTTCAGATTAGTCCCTCAAGTAACTGTTTTTGATCTTCATAGGCAGAACCAGTATCTCTTGCTATTTCATCAGATCTTTTATGACTGTTGATTAATATCTTAAGTGTTAATACAACTGAGAAGTAAGTTGCAGTCCCCTTGCTTGTGCAAGTAGTCTCACTTGAGTCAGTAAAACTCAGTACTGGCAGTTTTTGTATAAGACAAGCAGGATTGAAAGGTACGTTTGTGAATGTAGAGTATAGGAGCATTTTGTTACTCATAACCCTTCAGAGATATCAAATTAAAAAAAAAAAAATCTTGTACCTGAAGGAAAGTGCATTTTGTTTGTATCTTTTTTTCTCAAGGTAATAATTATGGTAAATTTAAAAAAAGAATTTCTGAGACTTATTTTATACACTGCTGAAAATATCTTTCATCAGGCTTATACTCTGTGCCATATTAAGTAGTGTGGACCCAATTCACCCTACGTTTCACCAGTGCAACAACATATAATGATGGATTTATATTAGTTCCATGCAGTATGGTAGTGTAAATTAGATGAGAATCAAGCCCAATATTTTTAATTTAGTTTATTTCTCATTTGCTCAAATTATTGACATATTCTGGTGTCTAGGTGACATAGTTTTTGTCTCAATACCATATACTATTGTAAAATATTCTGCAAGTTGCTTTAGTATTGATCAAGCTAAGAAATATTCTAATAGAGTACTGCTGTTTCTAACAGTGTAGTGTAGACCTTCCTCTCTTAGGCAAAAATGTAGTAAAGATAAAAATTAAAAACACAAGACAGTGTGTTATATTTAATATTTATGCTTTACATGTACCTCTCTACCACAATTATATATTATATCTTTATTCGCATTGTCAGTGTACTGCTGTTCCTTTCTTTCATAGGTGTAAAAAATCTCTTCTCTGGAAATTCATTTCCATTTACTTAAAGTTAAATGGTTTGACTTTGAATTTTCATTATCTGCTGTTGGAAGGAGCCTGTGACAGGTATTAGAGAGAATGCTACAAAGCTTCATTGTATCATCTAATTTTTGCTTCACTTTAGTCAGATATCATTTAGGTAGAGAGTAAAATACTATACATAGAACAGGATAAGATAGAACAAAACAGAACAGAAATAAAATGAAAATAGGATACATAATGAATTACAGTAGAAAAATGCCTTTATCTTCAAGTGATTTTTTTTTCTTTCTTTTTTTTTCTTTTTTTTTTCTTTTTTTTTTTTTTAGTTCTACTGATTCCTTACTAGTGAGAAAATTGAACTAATTTTATATAAAAGGAATATGTCATAACAGGATATGGCATTTATCTTCCTGAGATAGGGGTGACCTCATCATTCACAAGTGGCGTAGCTATGAATGAGTAATCAGCCTCCCCACCCATTAAGTGTAGATAAAGTCCACATCTTCTGTCTAAGTATTAAATATTCAATTTATTATTTTACAACTCACCATCTCTACAAGTGTCCACTGAGTGTTGCTTCAGTTGCTGCTACCAATATGTATCATCAGTGTGAAGCAAAAGAAGCTCCTCAAAAGACACCCTGCATAACAGTTAATGGAAGATGAGAAAGAAAATGAAAATAACAAAGAAGAAAAAAAGAAAAGGTGGACCTGCAGGAAAAAAAAATATGGGCATGAGAGGCATAAGGAAACTCATTAACTGACCTGTACTTCTATTACCTGTAATATTCCAAGAGCTTTTTAACGTACATGCACAGAAAATATTTTTCATATTTACACCTCACATATATCATCTACCTTTTATCTCACATGATACTGCTGAAGTTATTCCCAAAATAATTTCTCTACGTATAATGTGGCAGAAACATATAATTAAGAAAGAGTTCCTTTTTACTATTTATCTGTCAGCAGTGCATGTTAGACAAGAGCTGCAGTTAAAAAAAATACAGTTTCTTTCTAGAACTATGTAAGATAACAATTTGCTTCTTCAAATGATGTCACATGCTGGTTTTTGTTTTCATTGATTTGTAAAAGCAATGAAGGCAGCTTAAAGAAAATATTTGGAGTTTAATTTTAAATTTAAAAAACCCTGGCCCTTAAGAGAAAGAACTCTTAACTAGTACATGAAGTCAGGAAAAAGACCATCAAAACTTAAATAGGAAGTACTTCAATATTTTCCATCTTAACAACTCCTTGACATGTACTCAGGCTGGAAGAGCAGAAATGTCTTTCCTGAAAGGATGTGCTGGGGAATGAAGGGCAAGATTAAGGCAGTCCTCTCTGCCCCCTCCCCATCCCCACCCCCCATCCCTTCGGTATTCAAAAGGAAAGCAAGCAGAGAGTGAAATAGAAGGAAAGTGCCTGGGGAAAGTAGCATCACTATCGAAATCATAAAAGATGTATAAGGACATCAGTGGAAGAACTAGCAAAACTATTAGAAGAATGCTCTGCAGGGCTATCCCAGTGGCTCAACGATTAGCACTGAGCTGCCACGGGGAAAATGCAGCTGAGGTTGGGGGGCAATCTCAGCATCTCTGTCATTGGCACTGGCAGCTGAGAGATGAACACAGATGAGGGCCCAGAGTGGAGAAAGACTGGTACATGGCTTGCAGACCCAAAGGTATGTATCTAAGCTCTGTTTTTGACCACTGAAGCTGTCTCGGGAAGGAATGTTGGGTTTTCTCTGTCTTAGCTAGCCTAATTCTCTCTCTGTGCGAAAGCAAAAGAGCACCTCTGCCCTCCTGCATAATGACAAAGGACAACTAATTCTCCAAGGCTGGAGACTTTTAAAGTGAATTTCTCTTGCACTGTACACTTTGCTATGGCCCCAAATTTTAGTGAATGAGTTACCTCTTAGCCCCGGAGGTTTCTTGCAGTGTTGGTCTCCCACAAATTTTCCAGCGGCTCCAATAGAAGATCAAGGGGCAGCCAGGTAGTTTTTCCAAACTCTTTGGAATCTGTGATCTTCCTGCAGGATGTTTTAGCACCTGTGGGTCCATTTCTGTTGCCTTCAAGATCAGTGTTATACCTACAAAGTGGAATAATCTGCTACTTCATTGACATGAACCTGTGGTCTTGGAGACCAGGACAAAATGGTCTGCTTCCACCTCCACAGAAACCTGATTCATATCACACAGCCCAGTAGTAAATTTAATTTTTAAAAAGTGGAAAAACAACTCATGTAGGTGTTTTTTATCTCCCGGGCTTCTAAGAGAGACCAGTGTATTATCCTGTGCTAACACCACTTTCAGATTTTTGGCCCAGTAATTCCTTTTGGTCCTGCTTGTGCATCAGATAAGTGAAACTTATAAAGGACAGTGGAGTAGTAAACACATTTTTTTCATTTTATTTATTTATTTGCATTAATTTTCAGCATCTGTCAGTGTACCTAAAACAAAATAATTCATGGAAGCTGCTGGTGGTGCATCCTGAAAAGACAGCATCAATATAAGGCAGTAAAGTTTTCATCTGTGCTTAGGGGAGGATTCTTACCTTTTCTGTCACCGAATAGTCATGCCCTTCTAATAAAGAAGAAAGAGAACGCAAGTGTGTTTTTTTAATGAACAAATCCAAGGTAATTATACATACAGCAAAAAAAATCCTCCAAGCTTTCTCTCAGAGCTCTTTCAGACAAGCCTAGTAAAGTCTAATGTGGCCTTTCTTCTTTGGTAGGTACCATCAGTGCTCTGCTGAGCCATGTAGTAGTGAACATGAGATATGAAAATCTAGAAGTCTACCCATACCAGTGTTCCCTCTCTTGCTATCCAAGCTGGAAATCCCAGTCAGCATCAAAACCAACAGCATATTAAGTTGGAGATAGGATCTGTCAGCAGCGGAGGTGGTAAACATGCACTGCAGTTTGAAGCTGTACTAGGTCCTTAAAGCTATGCTTCTTCACATTTGGGTTTTAGTTTTTTTTTCTTTTTCTATAACAACAGCATTTTTTTCCACTCATTGAAGAAGATGGTATGTTGTGTACTTAGTACCCTGGTCCCAGATGGGCAGCCTTGTGGATCTGGGACTCTACTAACAGGCTCTGTAACTTAGGCATACATAAGTCAGACATAAATACTTTGATCTTTGTTCCTAGTATTTATTCCAAAATAATCAAAACTTGTAAGGAAATACACATGTCAAAGACTTGAATGCAGGCTAGCCTGACTGAAAACGTATCTATGTCTGGGCTGAGAAATCTCTAAAAGAGTACTGTTCTTATTTACCACTATTGATTACAGTTAAGAAGTTCATTCTCCAAATTCCTTCCTTCCTTTTTCACAAGAGTCCTTCAAAACAAATCAAATCTTACTCATTCAATTTCAAACTTCTTTTGGGTTAAAACATAAACAGACCTTTCTAGTATTTATACAAGGTGTATCCAAAACCTTAAAGAGATAGCTTTACTCAGTCCAAAGGTAAGACCTCCATACACGACCTTCACTTCAGTCACTGCTATCCATTATATAGTAACCACTGAGAAGAACTGGAATGTGACATGCAGCACTCAAATAAGTGTCCTTTACTTTCCACTTTTCAGAGTTTCTTCTTTGGGGATTCTAATTTTGACAAAACCAGAAATAATCAGAGAACTTTTTAGTCCACTGCTAGACTTTCATTTTAATTTTTATGGTTAAGGTCGTCCACAGACTTGTCATTAATTGCCCTGAATTCAGAACATGCTGAACTCTCTTAAGAGTGAGTTTCTCTTTTGTTCTTCAGTTGTAAGTCTTCTCACCACTTCAAGGTGTATTTTTATTATCAGAAAGTGGTCTGGACTGTAGTTTCTGTCTAAAGGTTGAATACTTCATTCATTGGAAATTACCCAAAAAGGCTACCTAACATACCTTTCACTGCCAACAGTCATATTATCTCATTTCTTTACCCATGAATGGACAACATAGAAAATGTCTTCACGACTTCTGAGAGTTGCTCTTTTAGGTATTGGCAATATACTGGATTAAGAATTTATGGACACTTCGAAGGAAGTAAGCAATGTGATTGCCTGGTTCTCAGTGTATGTTTTTTTAAATGTTAACAGAATTTGCTGTTATTCACTTGATTACACATTTGAGGCAACATATAATTGACTATAGAGTATGCATCATTTGTGTATACATACATCATATACGTATGTATATAAACATACATTTAATGGATGTCCAGAGGAAGAAAATTATAATTTCTTTTAGTTCACAATTCATTAAAAAGGCTGTGTCATACCTTTTTTGGTTTTATCTCAAAATGGCTACTGATTTGCCTTTATTAATTTGACAGCCAGTAATGTCTGCATTTGCTTTATTTTTACATTGTACACAATTTTAAAAAATACAAATGTAAAAATAATTTTTTTAAAAGTTACCATTTTTACTGGTCCCTGGATATGATTGGTTATGAAATAAACTACTTCCTAAGGGTTTTAACTTTTTTTTATCCACAGTAATACAGGAAAAATAGTGAGTGAACTCCTCTAGCCAAATGTTCATTTGTTTTACATGGGGCCTTTATCCTGGAGAAAACCCCCTACAGATTTTCAACCATATTTTATTTAATATAGATTTGGCCTTTTCAATCCAGAACAAGAAGAACTGTCAGGGTGTTCATACAAGTAGCTACTATAAGAACAGCAACAACATCTGCACAATGACAGTTTATTTTCAGTTGCAACTTGTAATAATCACTATTCCTCTCCTCAGCTTCTCAATTTCTGTAGCCATTTTCTAGAAAAATGTTTTTGTTTCAAAGTCTGCAGCATCATGGAAAGTTTTGTCATTAAAAAAAATAAGAGGAAACAATTACTTCATTTAACTGGACTCAATCAATATTTCGTCATAAAGTAAACTATGTGTAGATAAAATCTATCATCCAGGTACAAGTAATTTTGTATCTGTTGGGGGATATCCAAACCATATAGCAGTAATTCTTCCAATATTTAAATGCAATCACTGAATTCATTAAAACGTTATAATTTTATCTTGAAGAATGTTATTAGCAACCTGTGATGTTTTCTATGCTATCAGTTCAGAAATGTTTTTTCTGTGTATTCATGCTTCACTATATACCAACCAAGTACAGTGACTAGATTTATCTAAAATATACTATAATCTGTTACTCTGTGAACTAAACTTTTGATTCTAATCAGTTTTACGCAACTGTTGTCAGTTTATGGAGAGGCACAAAGGTTGAAGATCTATATAATAAAGATATTATATGAGAAAAAAACTTGAATTAATAAAATTACTAAACCTGATATATCAAACACCTGAAGTAAAAAAAGCAAGGTTAAGATTTTTCTTGAACTCATTGTACATCTTACAGTTTTTATGGTATAAGTTAATGCTACTTCAAAGTTTGCACTTTTAAAGATAGGAAGAATAAATACTCTGTTTAAATAGCAATAGTATTCTTAGCTTGCAGAATATTCCTATGAGTCCTTGCTACTTCTACGAAGATTACTCTCTTACATTCAATTTTCAGGTGAAGAAGAGTCCATAGGTGGGAATAATGCAAACTAATTTGGTTTTTGAGAGACTGTGATCTGTTCAAACCTATTGTTATAACAGATGATGCTTGACACTGCAAATCATTGTGTCTTTCTTGTAAATCCTCCTATCTGAAATAGAATGTATACATACTTTTATATGGTGCTTTTTGGTTAGTAGAACACACACAGCTGGAGTTTAATTATTTAGTTTGTAGCATTTAAAATATCTGCTATCTTCACTGTTAGTTAGGAAGAAATAATATGGTTTTCAGCGAAAGCAGGCATTCAGGAAAAAAACAAAACCAAAAAGACCCATACCATATGCATGCAAAACCTGCTAACTTGTGTGTTCCTTTATAACTACCAAACAGTATTTCTTCAGGTAGAGACTGCATCTGATATTGTGCATTTTTTCACACACACAGAATTCTATCATCCAAAAAATAACATAGTTTTCAAGGAGATGCCTCGTAATTTACATCCAGTTATGATGCTGCAGTAAGATAAAATCACTACTAACCCTTCAAAAGGGGTCCAGAAGTAAATACCCACTATCATATGCAGAAACTCCCCATATACATTTTGCTCTCCCACTGACTTCACTTAGAGTCATGGGGAGAATCAGTATCTTTGAGTGTCAAACCACTGGTTTTCATACATGAATATTCAGAAATGTAGTCCAAAATGGAGACCACTGTCTGAGATGCAGTCCTTGCTTGGAAAGCAGAACTGAGGATTTCCCGAGGCATCATGCTGTGAGAAAAGGAGTCAATGCCTTTTTCCACCACTAAGTAGTGAAGTTAATGTGAGTGTGAATCTATATTTCTTTGTTCAGAATTACTGTAAGTATTCTCTCATGAAGAAATTGCTCAGCCTAAAGATAATTATAGTTACACAGTCATTCACATGAATTAGTGCAGGGAAACAGTGAAAGCTCACCTCATTATTAATGGACACAAGCAGGATGCAGTGACTGGTTCTAAACACTGCCTGTTCTGAAGTGCCCTAGCCTGGGTAGCAGCAATAGTATCTGCTGGGATAGCAGATGTGTATTCCCTGCTCACAGCTAATTATTTCTGCAGACTGACAGTGTGATGGTGATTAAAAATATATATTAATATATATGGTATATTAGACCTATAAATACATCTTGCCTGATTTATCTGGTCTGAGCTCATCTATAAATTGTCTGGCTTCTGAAGGAAAATGGCAAAATTGTCTTGCATGTGAAGGGATAGATTTCAAGTTAAATCAGTGGTTACAACAAAAAAATCTAAATGAATGACAAACTCTCAAGAGCTTGGACAAGGTGAATTGTAATATATAAATATTAGAGGGCATGTGTATATCTTGAACACATAGGAAACCTGAAATCTGGATGGATGGAAGGAAAAAAAGGTTCAGCTTATACTTTCTCTCTGAGAAACCAAGAACATGTGTTGTAGAACAGCAACACATCTCATCCAGCCATGAATTTGAGTAATAATTGAGTTGTTGTATACTTCAAGGAAGCAAGTAAAGCAAGCATGTTTGCCTTCCCCCTAATATATCCAGTGCCTGCTTAATTTTCTGGAAGAATTCAGTAGTTTCCAAAAACAACCACCCAAACCCAAGCCAACTGCTCCTGTGCCCCCCCCCCCCCAAGAAAACAAACCAAACCAACACCACCACCACCACCACCAACAACAAAACAAACAAAAAAAACACCCCACCAAAATAACAAACAAACAAGCAAAACCCCACAACCAACTCCCAAAACCCAGCATCATATATATATATATATATATATATATATATATATATATATGACTTTTCATATGACTTTCATGGTGGACAAGGAAGATTGCTAATGAGTTTGTTTTTAAAAATGTCATACTGGGTTTTTCACCTTCCCCCTCACCCCATCCTCCAAAAAAACCTTGTAAAAGAGTGCTAGCAGAAGGTCTGCAAAATGTGTCTTTTTTCCACATGAAATAATTGGTACTGCTCATCTGGGGTCAACAAACTACAACCACAAGAAACAAAGTTTCACTGCAGTATATTAAGGTTTGCTTTTGTCTTTACGAAACATTAGAATATTTGGTCTTGAAAGCACGATAGTGGAAACCATAGTCTGATGCCATTAAAAATGAGTATTAAAGTGAATTGAGAGTAATTTCTGATAGTGTTTCATTGAAGTCAATGGGCCAACATTATCAGAAGTGAGTCTCATTGAAGTTGTGGAGATTAATTTTTGATAGCAATCTATTGAAGCCAAAGGGAACAGACTACAGAAAGTTAACCCCACGCAGTGCAATTACATTGAATACAGCCTTGCCTTGTGAAGAAAGAAAAGACTTTATTAAGTATGAGATTTGTGTATCATCACTTTCACACAATATATCAAAAGAAAAGCCACAGAGTAGAATCACAGAGGCTGGTAGGGTGACTGTAAGTAGATGTTGCAGCTAGCTCTTAGGATAATTGTATAGTACCATTTAACAGCACAGCTCACATAATTCTACAGGTTTTTTTTCAGGAGAGAGGTGTTAGGCAAGATTTCACATTTTATACTCTGAACAGTGTCTGAAGCCTTGTGTTTGCTAGATGGCCATGAGAATCATGCTGAAGGAGTCCAATGTCTCATTGGAAGGGTAACAACTGTAAAAAAATACATTCACTGCCTTCCTGTAAATCTTCTCCCAGTATGAAAGAAACAAGTCTTCTGCCATGAGAGCAAGAATACCTTCACTTTAGTGAAAGCACGTGCAGAACATTTATAGGGTTTGCAACATTTAACTAATGGAGAATAAATTTAGCTACTTACCATCAGAAAAGGGAATCTTTAGCATATTTTTAAACATAAATGTAATCACTATTAACTTCTCAGATGTTTAGAGGAACTCACATAAAACCAGCAGATGCATGACTATATTCTGCTCTATTTTTACTAATTCAGAGTGAGAAACTTCCTTTGCTTTACCATTTCATAGATGCTGTCATTCCCCAAATACTTGCCACTGTATAATTACAACTGATAGAGTAAAAAAAAAAAGTGAATAGGCAAATGCTACACACAAACAAGATCTATAGATGTGGGGGTATATAAATAGCTCAAAGTGATTATATACTATAGATATGTTGATTAAAAATAATTCTGTAAACATTTTTAATTTTAAAGTATAAGTACAGTAATTCCAAGTTTTCATTGAATGTTTAGTTGTTTATCTTCATGAGTGTCTATGCAGCTCTGAATAATTCTGTAACTATGGAATACTTTCTGGAGTGAAAGTATTACTTGACATCCCATCCACACTGGGACAAAGAACTTAAGCCAGCTTAGAAGGTGTATACAGTAGTTAACAAAAGATAAAGTATGAGCAACCTAGTCAACATAGAAGTCTAAGTCAGCTGATGTAGATTACCTTAAGTGGTCTCAAACTTACCCTCCAAAACTCCAAGTGCTCAAAGATGAGATCACAGCATCAAAACACTGAATGTCCTGTCTCCTTCAAGTGTAACCAGTGATTTTCTTCATTCTGTTTTACCTGCAGGAAGCAAACCGGGTATCTCGGTACAGGAGATATTTATAAAACTTTAAAGATGCAGCAGCATACAACATGCTTTTCAGGTCAGCTTAGAAATGTTGGCTCCTGCCCAAATAGACTACCTACAACACTCTGTTACACTGCTCACACTGATATGCAGTCTTTTAATGCCAACTTGCAGCACAAGTTGTGAGGGTTTTGTATGGGTTTTTTTCTGCCTTTATATGGCCTTGTGATGCAGCTTCATTGAAACATAAAGTTGCAAGGAAATGTTGGTTTTTTTACTTATTTACTTACAACTCAGCTAGATTCCTGTCATCATAATATTTGTCATTAGAACCTTTCTCAAAGTCTTAAAAAAGTTAAAAATAAGAACAACTATATTGCATGTCTGGAGATATTGTCAAAAAATTCTCTTCGTAGAATGACATAGGGTTACTGAAAAACATGGTAACTTGAAAGGATTTTTAAGAGCATCACAGCCAGTCCTTGTGCAGGTCACTGAAAACTGTCATACTGGTTTAGGCTGGGACATCTTCTGTCTGTTTACAGCTATGATTACTTTCTTCCTGGGACCAGCACAAATGTAGAACAATTCATAGTCCCAGTAGTTTCCAAAGGACTAATATTACTGATTAAATAATGAAAATTATGTTTTGACAGTTTAGTACATTTAAAAAAAATAATTGAAATAAGATAGTCATGTCCTGGAATAAGTCAAAGCAATGGAACTTGAAGTGGCAGAGATGATAAAAGCCTGAAACAGCAAAAAATTTTATGGTATTTTTTACCACACCGTTCATTGTAAAGGGCATATATATAATTATGTATGCGTAGTAGAACCCCTGTAAAGTAATAACTTTTAATGAAATAGCCCTGTTAAAATAATACGTTTCTGGGCACCAAACCAAATATGTATAGGAATACAGTGCAAACTTTCTAAATGTTAAAGCAGGAAACCAAAAAGAAAAATAAAGAAAAATAACAAAAGGAACATTCAGTAGGAAATTGAACTGATAAGCCTGCTTATATTAATAGTTGCATATGTTTTCCTGAAATAAAAATAAATTTATAAAGAGAACCTTTTAGAATTACTATACACTGAAGAAATACTATTTTTTAAAACCAAAAGATTTTCCCTAAGAAGGTTGCTTGTAATTTAATCTCTTGTGCTGATTTCAGAAGAGTTGTATAGGGAATGCATTAGTTCCTTGTGGAGTATTTGTTTCATGGCAAATATATTTTTTGCTTTATTAGAGTAACACTGCACACTGTTTGATAGAGATCCAGTCTCTGATCAGAAAAGTGTATTCTACTTAAAAAGCCTGACCCTCTGCAGAGCTTAGATCTAGGTCCTCAAATAGTTTTAAGTACTTCTCTTTTTTCTTTTTCTTTTTCTTTTTCTTTTTTTAATAAAAAGTGATACTACCTAAGATCCAGATCTTCAGAGATGCTTGAATTTCTGAACTCCAGCGAGTGCCAAGGTCACCAAGTCTCAAGAGGCAGCCCTCATATTGATGCTTCAGACATACCCTGTTATTCTCACCTGGCATTCAACTTCTTTTTTCAAATTTGGGAGCAAAAGCTGGCAGTTATGTTCAGTATTAGAATGATGGGACCAGAGTATATGAACATTTGCTTAGTTTTACATAAGCAATTGACTCACCAGGGGAGGAACTGAACTTTGAAGGAACATGTCAAGCATTCATGTTTGCTTTCCTCAGCATCAGATTGCAAATACAGAAGATCCTCAAGAACACAATTAACTTATTAAGGCTTCTATTAAGATTACCTCTTTTAGCATCTTTTGTTCTAATACTGGATCTACTTGTTGCTGAAATAAAATCTAATTTTAAAAGGTGAGGAAGCTAGGGCTCTAGGAGCAGGGGAAGCAACCCACCTGGGGAGGAAGATTCCTGTAAGTGACAAAAAAGCCTCCAAACTGAAGATTGCTCAAAGAAGTCAGGAATTTAATTAAGTTTGGAGAATGGATATCAAGGCATAAGAAATAAAGAGGAGTCACAAATAGTAAAGAACAAAACAACATGACAGCAAGCTAATTTTCCAAACTATATTTTGGAGGGTATTTCTTTAGCAACACTCTGGTAACTGCTTCAGTGTCATTTTTGTGTCTCATGTATTTATCATTTCACTTTTCACATACTCTTTTACTTAAAAAAATGTGTTCTATCCAGGTGTCATTGAAAATGTGTTACTGGGAAATTCTAATAAATTATACAATAAGATTAAAAATCAGGCTTACAAGGATAATTGGGTTCCACATCAAGTTAGTTGATTTAGCATGTCTGTGGTTCAGTCCAAACCCATGAAACCTCTGTTTCCTGATGCAAACTGTGATGCAACCTTTTGCCATGGTCACTTGTTCTCGAGTCGCTTGAATTAAAGGGCAGGTGGCAGTCCTTTGGATCTACACTTCTGTGGATGAAATACAGCAGATTAAGTGATTCTGAGCTGCTAACCTCAGCCTCTATCCTAGGATTTTCAGAACTCCTGTGACTCATTGCCATTCTCCTGAAGTCACAGAGAAAGGACAGACGCTTTTAATTATGATCACAAAAAAAGTCCATCAGGCGTGTGGAGATAACAGCCCAGAATTTTTTACGAGACCTTGGAGAAGTTGGTTTGCCAGAATTTGAAACCCTGGAAGCTGACTGATTTTCGCTTGGGAGAAAATTGCCTGAGTCTGATTTTTCGCCAGGAGAATCTGAAAATAAGAATAGTAATATATAACCTTTTTTAGAAATGAATGAAAGAGGAAAATTACAGACAACAATAGCTGAAAAATAGAACATATTTGTTGGAAGTAATTACAAATTGTTTTGAACTTGATTTTAAAGTCCTTCCTCATGAGATTTACTTGGAGTCCTAACCATGTTAGTTTGAAGTCAGTGAAATTTTACTGTGCCAGAAGGATTAGGTCCTTTCTAACAACATTATAACGGCTGTAAAGGATTTGTATTTAATTTGAAAGTTGTTTTTTTGTTTAAATTAGCATTTGGAGGAGAATGGTAGAGTAAGGGGTGAGTGTTTCCTGTTGCATGACCAAGACTTCTTTTAAAAATAGATTTAATAAAACTCTTTTCATTACTTTTCTAACAGCAATGCTACCAATCAAAATATCACTATCCCCAAAAGAAGAATAGGTTTATTCCGATTCTGGTGCTGAATGCCCTAATTTTTGTTGGTTTTCACTTCTAAGAGAAGATTTTATAAATACATTTAATCTGCAAAACATTAAAATAACTCAGAGTCTAGCTACATTTAGCTTCATAAAAATAAACTTTATGAATACTAAATAGGCAAAAATGGTAAAACTTCAGTTTCCTGAATTTAGGTCTTCATAATATTGACTTTATTTTCTATTTTATCTATCGGAGATACTTTAATGTTATTTGCACAAAACAGTGTAAGAATTTAGAATTCTAAAAATACACTAGGAGACAGGATAAGCCTGTAATGCAGAAATTCCAGAAGCAGAGGGTATATAACTTTTTTCATTCATTAATTTTCATCTAGAGTAAACATCGGATGGAGGAGAAGGGGGAGTAGGGGACTTCACAGAAGAAAACCCATTGAATATGGTATATAAATGAAATATTTTAAAGAAGTCATTATTCTATCTGGTAACATGCATAGTCAGGTCCCTACTTATTGCTTTCCATGAGCGAACACTGCAGCCTGTGGGACTGTACTGGGGCTCATTTGACTTCAGGGTTAGAATCTCATGTAACCAGATTCCCTCTGGAATCATGGGTGCACTACCCTTTTAAGGATAAGAGATTTTTTTCTGTGCAGAGAGAAATAGCCTAGAAGCAGTGAATTATGAGCAATCATTGACCATTCAGAGTAATAACCAGTTTATTAAGGGAGCTATTTACAAAGATACTGCAATTACAGCTGCCTTCTAAGGAAGTATGAACAGACCACTTTCCTAATGCCTCCAAATTCTTTTAGTTTGCAAGCTGTATTTCTTTTTACAGACATACAAGATAAATTCTGAGCAAATGTAACAGCACGTGGCTTTTACCTGAGTCCGTTTTCTCTCCTTGCAAAGACATCCAAGAAGGAAAAGGGAGAGAAATAACTGAAGATTGACAGTAGCTACAAAAATACTGCCTCTTGGACAAAAATCTAGGAAACCCAGAATTAAGAGTTCAGCCAAATTCAGAAGTTATTATTCAGGGCCAAACTCTTGTACTTAGAAGAGCTTGTAACTTTGAATACTGCCTCAGCAAATGCTTTCTGGAAACAAGGAGTGCTGTCCACCTTCTCTCACACAGCCTAAGCAGCACTATAAAGACAGAGAGGCAAATTTCAGGTGTCTCAGGTGATTGTGTAGCTCTTTTAACTTTCATGAGTAATCAGAGTCAGCTGGATTTTCAATTTGACTTTGCCTCCCACATGGAAAGTTGCCACCATAAAGCTTGACATGGACTCTATTCAACATACAAAACTCTATATATTTGTAAATTCACAACTTGTCACCACATTTTTCCCCATGCAAGGAATTTTTTAAGTATTTTCTCACTATTTAAATCAATTTCTACTAAATGGTCAAATTCCACATGATGATAAACACCAGCAGTGATCACTGAAAGGAAACTGTAACAATAAGTAGTCCTGCAGAATACAACTTCTCCACCCTCTACAAAACTGCTACTGCTCTCAAATCCACATAAGTTCACTGTTTTCTCCTAAAGGCATAGAAGTGGTGGTGAAGTACCTCAGTGCAAATTCTTACATCCATTGTACATACTATCTCGCTAAGCAGGCAGGAGTATAGTGTCTTCTGAGGACAAGAGACCAGTGAGCAAATTGCTATTGAATCAGTTTAACTATAAGTACAATGAAGCCTGGAGCTATAACCATTTGGCAAAGGGCCTTATGATCTGTTGTACTGTGGCATGGATTTCCTGCAGAGATTTGGCTTAATCATGAATGCCATTGGCCATTGCCATCACTGTGGGATTGAGGAGGGGATGGAGTAACAATATGGGAGTAACATTGGGAAATTCAGATTTTCTCCCCCTTCTTTTTTCAACTTATTTTTCCAGTTCCATGTGTTTTTTATTCTGATTTTGGGGACAGAAATAATCATGCACTTACCCTGTAATAATGTAGTAATCTGTCATATAAATACCCTGCCATTATATGGTAATTATGGTTTCATTAAATGATCAACAGCTACCATGTTAGCCAAGAATAATTACACATTTGTGTCCTGTATCTTAAAGTGTTCTCAGCACTGTTTTTTTTTTATTGAAAAGGGGAAAAAATGTTCCCTTGTGAATAAGACCACAATTTGGCCCAATGTATGCATTTATTCAGTACTGTTTGGAATGCCCCAATCTCCTATTTTGACTTTATTCCACAGCATACCAAGGTTTCATTTAAAGGAACTTCACCACAGCTATTATGGCTACACATTTTCAAAGTTTCCTGAATAAGGGGCCATTCCACATTACTGCTTCTTTTCCTTTTCATTTCCAGTGCCAGTTCATTACTTTCCAGAAATCTAATAACACAGAACTGTGGATTACAGTTCTCCCTCTGTTCAACCCAGTTCAACATTCTGGTAACTTAAAAATTTCTCTGATTGTCTTCAGCTTTAAATATCTTCTTATGTAAAGAGAGAGGCATCTTCTGCTTGCAAAATCTTTTCTTTAACGTGAAATTGGAGGTACTGGAAACAAGAAGCATGTATAATATCCCTGGAAGCATCATAAAGTTATACTGAATAGACTAGTGTATGAAGATCTGATAAATTTTACTGTGTAGACAAACATGTAAATTGACATGTAAAAAATTTACCATGTTAGCTGTACATTTTCCTACTGGTGACCCTCTAGCACAAACGCATGATTAGTTGCAACATAAGGCTTTTGACCATTGGTGGAAACAGCTGAAATATTCTGGATAAATACATGATTGAATTTAGGGTGCAGTTTGCATACCTTATCATGGGGTTGTAGGAATCTGAGTCATGCCTTGAGTATGGAAGATCCTGCAGGAGACCAATGCACTCTTGGAGTGGCAACTGCAGTCCAGGTGGAATATTCTTGGCCAGCAAAGGTGACATTAGCCATCTACACTGGAGTGCTGAGTTGCTCTGTGTCTGATCATCATCAAGTCATACTCCTGACCAGGTGAGTAGTAGAGTTAAGAAGCATCTGTTCAAATTGGTTCCATAGCTCCATTTTGCTTTACTGGATGAAGATTATCTTTTCAGAGATTTATACATAAACACTGAATAGGGAAGAGGGTAGGGAGGAAGGAAAAGGAAGGGTAGGAGGAAGGAAGCTTCTCCTTTAAAACTCACTTCACAGCTTCTCCTTTAAAACTCTCCCATAGTATGCATAGCTTTGGCCTACTAATTCCTCCATTTCTCTTCTGCCACCAACCCATTTTTTTTCTGCCAAGTGCTTTATTTGTATGCACTTTACACTTTTTTTGGATATACCAACTTCCCTTTTCCTCACCAACTTTCCTTTTTCCTGTTCTTACTCAAGGGCCACTGGTGTAGTTTTTTCAACCCATTTATCAGCATTTTTCCTTGCTTTTCCCTGTGTAATTTAATTGTAATTTCCAGAATTTCAGAAAACTTCCTGTGTCAAACATATTCACAGTCTCTGATTCAGCATAATATGTTGAGCCCATGCATAACTTGACAAATCCATTCAAAATAGACCTAAACTGAAATTGCTGAACATGTGCTTCACAGAACATTTTCCAAAGCATTCCACTTCACTAAAAAGTAAAAAGGGCAAGGTTATTATAACACATACTTTGTAGTAGTTCCTTGTGTTTGGAGTAGCTCTGGAAGAATCTCTTTTTCCTTTTAGATAAACACATATGTCGTTTACATTGAGTTAAATGCAAGCAAAATTTTGAATGCAATACAAAAACAGTGGTTGAAGACTGTCTTTCTGAAATGTAGACTTTCACCCATTAGAATATTATGTGTCTCCACCATTTCCTCATGTTAAACCTTTTCATTTTTTCTCTTACAAAGAAAAAAAGACTTGCACTCTGTGTTATAAGTAATTTATCCGAAATTTGGGATCCCAAGCATGGATTTTAAATGTCAGAGGCTGGATGGGGTTGAGCAGCAAAGTCTAATCATAACATGCTTTCTCCAGTGATGGAACTTGTCCTTTGACTGTGTGCCTAAAATGATCACATCAAACTATTCTTAGAGTATAACACAAACTGTTGTGTACCATGGTTTATTGATTTGTATTTGTTTTGTGTCACCATTTCAAGAAAGATAAAATATACTCAGGAAAAAATGAGTATCCTAGTGGGATCTTCCTGACCATGTGGGTCTGACAATCTGTTGTTAGTACAAATGCCTGTGAGGCAGGTTCTTCTTGAAAAATAATAATTAGAAGTATAAAAAAGGAAAAAGGTGTGCAACGTAATGGAACAGAGAGTATGCAGATGTAATCCTTAACCTCTGTAAATCATTATGGATGCCATAGGTTATAACACACAATGAAGTCCTGCACATGTTGCTGAATAAATAAGAAAGATCAGAATACCCAGAGAATTTCTAAATCCTTTAGAGATATTTGTCTTGTGCTCTTATATTCCACTCAATCATAAGTATTATTTATAGACATTTTCAGGGCATCTAAAAAATATTTTCCAAGTGGAATTTATTCACAATCTCTGTTGCTACAGTGCATATATAAAGAAAAGAAAAAACTCTGCAAGAAGCATGAAAATACAATCAAGAAATTCAAAGCGAGATTTGTACTCTCCCTCCCCAATTACCACTCAAGAGAGAAAAACCTGACTGTTGAGAGGGGAAAAGCAGCTCTATCATGTTTTATTTATATATTTATTTATTTTTAAAAAGCTTTGCTAAGAAAGGGAATAATTTAATACCAGGAAACGTACAAAAGAAAGATGACCACTGATACTATATGCAAGTAGAGAATACTCAGGTAACTTGACCTATGTTTTAAAATATATACATTTATTCTGTCAGTGGTTGCCAGCACAAAGTCTCTGGTCTTGCAGCTGGAAACCTCGTCAAAGCCCCAGGCCTATGTGGATGCCCCTAGCAGTAGGGCCTCCAGATGTGCTCTGGGGTGGGAGACAAATTTTCTAAAAGAGCAATAATGTCTCTATGGTTGGCTTAATTGAACTTTCTGGATCCTTATACACTGACCGTTTAAAAATAGCTGAATGTAGCAGCTGCACAAAGCTGGCGTCTTTTATCTTTATGTATTGGTCTGTTGGTTTTTTTTCTGTTGTGGGTTTTTTTTTCATTTATGGCTCACACATTTTAAAAGTGAGCAAGTTATTAAGGATTTTATTGATGCAAGGGAAACATCTTCTAGTGGAATAACAGAAGTGAGAGTAAAACATAAGAATGAGGTGAATAATGGTACAAGCTTTGAACTTGAAAACATTTTGTGTTGTAGCTGAATACCTTGGCAAGAAGCCATACAATATGTGTACAACCCACATGGGCAGTTCAAAATGCAAATGATAAGGATGCAAGGACACTTCCAAACAAATTTGTTCTGTTACATAATTTGTTGTATATGTCTGCATTACAGGAAAAAAAATCACATTTAGACAATACTGAAGTGAAAAAATCATGTCAGATATATAAAGCTGTTCGATAAAGGTGAAAATCAAACTCTTCCTACATGACATTACCTATTAGAGCTATGCCAAACCACTGGGGTTTTTTAACTTTTTTTTGTTTTTTTTTTTTGTTTTTTTTTTAATTTTTGCTTTGTTTCTGAGAGTTTCTTGTCATCTTTTGAACGAGTCCTCCCTTTCAAAGTGGTAAAACCTGTTAGTGAAGAACATCTCAAAAAGAAAGAATTCCAAGTGTACATGAAAGGCATGTGAAGTGTGACTACTCTACAGCCTTATAGATCGTGTCAGGTGAAAGCAGGCAGTGTTTAACAAGGTTTGCATCCAAATCCTAAAGGGTGGCTCTACATTGCCCCTGCAAGCTCTGAGAACTGGAGTCATCTTCACAAGTCTCTGGCTTTCAGGTTATCTAATTGTTGTATTTTTTTCTTTTGAGCTTCCTTGGCTAATTTTTTATTAGAAACAATGGGTAGTGACGTTCTGCTTTCCACCTTGGACAAATACCTTGTTCTTTCTTTTTTTCTCTGGCTAGACACATTCAAAGGAAACTCCTGTTAGAATACCAATGACATTTTAGGTACCTGCTTTTATGTACAGCACAATTGCTTCCTTGGGAGATCGTCAGACTAATGAGTGTTGGATATTTTAACTTCTGCACTCTTCATGACAAGACAATAGAAAAGATACCACCTCATTAGCAGTCTGAGTAATGGCATCTCTTATACAAGACTTTTTGTGGTACGCTGTCTGAAAAGGAGTCAACAAGATAGTGTAGAAACTGATTTTAGTTTATGAAGGATCAACATGCATTTTTTTTCCTCCACAGTAAGAAATTTGGGGTATTACTGCTGCTCCTACTGCTCCTACTACTTCTTATCACTAAAGAGTTAGACTTGCTGTTCCAGGATATTATGCAAACCCATTTAGCTGGGAAATCAAAACTGGATGCAGGGAAACAGTGTCAGAGCTAGTATAAGGTAGAGTCATAGTTTTGTTGGTATACGCGCCTAGCAGTCAATGTTTTTCTCAAAGTTCTGCTGCCTTAATGAAGCTGATTAGCCTAACTCTCAGGATTTTTTTTCTGGAAGGTGCTGAAGGATCCCCTTCTACCTATAGGACAGATAGGATTTACTGCAGCATACGTAGCTTCTGGTCAGTAGCTATAACCAATAATTTCCATTATGAAGTTCTAGATGTCACTGTCATTAGACAATGAAAAGAATTTGTAAAATATCTGGAAAATCTCAAAACCTAGAGTTAAGCTCCAGTTTGAAAGCAGCCATGCCTTGCCCTCCATGGTAGCTCTTATGGAGCAGCCTTTATCCCTGAAAAAAATAGTGACAAAACCAATGGGGTTAAAACCCCAACAAACTCCAAACCAAGAAAGGTTAATTTTCCTTCCTAAAATGTCTCACATGCTTCCTGTAGCAAAGACACCAAGCTTAGATCTGGTGTTTGTGACCCTGCTACGATGTGCTGTAAAATATTTTGTATCCTATGGGACTTATTGGTGGATTCTTTCAGGTGTCACATTTGATTAGGTAAAATGGTGTAAGATGCCATGAATGGACTCAGTCATGGTGGAGACATTTCTGGATTAGATCACAAATTCTGCATGTTTATCTCGTTGAAGATGTCATCTAAGAGAAGTCATTATTTTTTCTTTAATGAGTTTAAAAAGTTCTTTTTGTTTCAAATCAGCCCTTCTTAATAGAGAGTGGGTCTTTTGGAAGGTTACTGGGGAGGTTAGGTTCATGAGTCTTGTTTCCCAAAGTGACCTCACCATTTAAAAGTCACTGAAGGAAAATCAGTGGGATTGAAACATTTTCAAACATGAGAACAACACCTGTACTACCTACATATTTATGAACATTGCAGTGGATTTAGTATTAAAGCCTTACTTCTTCATACATGAGTCCAGATAAAACTTCCAACTGCCTTCTTTTTTCTTCCATTTCTGTGAATGATCATGACCAGATTTGAGATGCAGTGGGCTGGTATTTAAAATTAAAAGGTCTCAGATCACCTTTGTTCCACAGAATTCCCAAGTAATCCTGGAGAAACTGGTTATGCCCTCTCCGCTGCATCTCTTTGCTTTTTTTGTAATGGCACTAGTGATGCTAAATTTCACCTTCTGATAGGGATAAGCCTGTACAGAGTGGTCATATAGTGTGGAGAGTCATACTATAAAAAACTCTATACATACCTTTTACTTTAATTATGTCCCTGAGTGCAAGCGTAGTCTTCCCTGTCTTGTGCACTCAGTATTGTCTTAGCCATAAATGGAAGCTGTGAAGAAAGAATTCTTTTCATGAAGGAATCAGAAGCAGGGAGTTGGATCCCTCACTGTCTTGAATAGTAAACAGCAAATGGCTGAACACAATGCAACAAAGGAAATGACTTTCTTTCACCTGCATTGTCTAGATCTAGCCTTTCCTTTCTCCTCTTAAAAGACAACAGGTCTAATACCCCCAATGTAAAACCAAACTGTGTGGCAGAATTAATTAATTGCTCTAAATTGCCATAACTAACAGATGCATGCCTAGGTATGTTCACATTGTGAATCTACAGAAAAGGACATAAGAAATTAAGGGGTTTCAAATGGAAGAGAAATCACTAGATGAATTACTTTACCCTAAATATTGTAATTGGTCTCTCTTACAAGAACAGATACTTTAAATTTTCAGAGATGATAAATGAAGAACTTCATTAATTTAGGTCTTTATCCTTGAAGGAAATGTCTCCTTATATACATACTTTTTTTTTTTACTCCCTTCTCTCCTTTTCACTCTCTTCTCTTTTGGCTGTAGACACACAAAGCAGTATCATTGTGATCTAGGATTTATTTGAAGAGATTTCATCTGGAATGGAGTCAAGCAGAGCAGTGGCAGGGGAGCTTTTACAGATTATGACCCGTAATCTGGTTAATACTCTGAAACACAAAGATCCAAATGTTGAGTAATTTTGGACAAGCTCATAGCCTATGTGGCTACACAGTCTTCTGACAAGACAACCTGGAGCCCAAGAAGAAGCCAGTGGACTTCCATACTAGAAGTCCACTATGAGATTAAATGCTGTTTATACAACTGCTGATTAATTTAAGTTTTTTTCAACAAGAACACCATAAACTTTTAATCACAAAACTATATCCTGTTTCTCCTGGCTTCACAAGACTGCAATATGGTTTTGTACAATGCTACTAAAGATGGTAGGGCAGCAGCCATTAAAATATGAAGCTTTAAATCACTCTCTTGGAGTTCATCAGACACCAAACCAGGGCACAGAACCTGGCTCAAGTCCTCAGCTCTTGAGTGAATTTCACACCCTTATGACAAGCTAATTATATAGATCCAAGATACAGTTAACATCCTGTGCCTGAGGAGCCAGGACAATGTCTGCAAAAAAAAAAAGCCCTGTGACTACATTATAAGTTTGCCTTTATTGTAAAATGAAGATTGTTACAACCAGCAAGATTGTTATGGTTTGTAAGTAGCTCCTGAATATGCAGACCATGCAGAAGAAAACGTTCCTGGGATGGGTGTATGTTTTCTATGCAGCAGAGGGTCCTTTGAAGGGACTTCTGGCATGACTGAGAACAGGTGGCAGGGCAGCAATAGCTGTAAGAGGTGATCTATCATTACATGGATTCTTTGGTCCTCTTCCTTACCACGGAGAGAAGTATACAGGCTATGCACACTTCAGCCAAAATACTTGAGTGGCTTGTTTTCATTTTGGTGGTTTTGGTTTTTACCCCAGATTATGCCCCTTTTGTGCAGCAAAATGATAAAGGATGCCAGTTTTTTTTCTTTCTGATTCATTATTTAAATGTTTTTCCTCAGTGTCTGCAATGTAGATTATTCCCTACTTTAGTTTTTATTTAGTCTATAGATAGGAACTAAATGACAAAATTTTATTCCAGTCAATGGTTTTCATAACAAAATTCTAAGATCAGAAAGAGCAGTTATGGCTAACTGGGATAATTCCGGGAAAACAGAAAGTATGAATGTTGATTGATCTAGGAAATATGTTTTAGAAAGACATCGCATCTAAAATCCAGACTCAGAAGCCCTTATTTTACAGGCTACTGGAAGCTAAAAATTTAAGTTCATAAGCCTCGTCAGTACTTACTTGAAAGATTCTCTGGAAACTTAGAAGCAAAAAGTAAGGAGGTCTAGGTCCTGGTATGATTTAATTCCCACACCTAGACACTGGCCAGCACAGTTGAAAACACAGATTATGATGAAATTGTGTCTTTTTCCCCTTACCTTTTTTAGTAGAAATTTCTACAGGCAGCTATGCAACACACTGCCTAACTTTGGAGCAGTTATAGATTGGTAACCATAGTACTCTTCCTTGCTCCCCTCTCACTCAAGTTATGTTAACAAGTTAGCAGCAATAAAGGAAGATAAAATAAAGCAATCAAGGGGATGAAAATAGGTTAAGACGGCAAAAAGTATACAAGATATTTTGTCCACAGGAACATGTGTATCAGATACCTGATCTAAGCTTCCTAAAACCTTAAATTATTCTACTTTTAAGGCAATTTGTCATTTTAAAAGAACAATACATATCTTCTGTGGAAGTTCAAAAAGAAAGACAAAAAGCCTTTTCAACCTTTGGAAAGTCAGTAGCTGTGTACCTAAAGCCAGAGTTTGTTGGAAAGCTAAATCAGCTCCTGATGGCAGACTTGCCCGTGGATCCAGAGAGTATTTACTTTTTTTCTCTGTATCTAATAGCTTCACTTCATTAGCTACACCTTTCAAAACTGAAAAACTGATAGCAAGTTTTAAAAAGCAGGAAAACTTCTTCTTCCAGTTTACAAATAACAGCTAGGGGGAAAAAATGAGATTAATTGTTTATAAAGTCATGGACACAGTAGCCAGAAAGAATCAGTTCTCCTTCTTTCTGTGTTCAGTAAAATACATTTTAAATTAAAACCATATTTTAAAACATGTACTTAATTGTTGTAAGTTTAGTAAGTTTAGTTAAAAAACTTTAAAATTTGAGTGATCTAAAAAAAAAGTTATTTATCAACATGTTTTACTGTTCATTTATTGGAAAGAATAAACTTCTCATTAAGGCAAATAAAGTACAAATGCACAAGAAGACGATATTTACTTGTACAAATCCAAGCTTCCTGTGTGCTGATTTAAATCAATCCACCCTGAATTCAGTCTTTCTAGTCTCTATGCTTGTGGTAGTAGAGTTTTCTGGCGTTCCTTCAGTTTCTCAGTGTCTTTGTGGTAATGGTTGTGCCTAAAAAGGGAATGCAATGTTCCAAGTGACTTCACACAGACATGCCTAGGGCCTGATCCAAGCCTATTGACAGGGGCTGGAGTCCTTCCATGTGCTTCAGTGGGCTTTGAATCAGTTATTTTATAAGGATGCTGCCTCCTGGCTTCCTGATGCAGTAGGCACGTACAAAGAGGCAACATTTGCAGTGCTTCTTTTTTTGTACTCTGCCAAATGGCGTCTTCATAGCTATCTTACTCTCACCATAACTTACTATGTTATTCAAAGAACTGTCTTAAGTCTCCTTCTTAGCTTTAGGGCATTTCAGATTAATCTACTTAATTGTGTTACCTTTTCTTTTTTGTAATTGAATCTGATTTGATTACTTTCCATTCACAAATCTAATTTTTCTAGGTTTACTCCGCTATTTCATCTCTGTTCCTCACAAGTAATGGCTGCTTGTCCCAATTTAACATCATTTATCAAAATTAGTAGTTCTGTTTACTGCCGTTCTGGGGTCATCAATGAAGCTGAACAAGGCCTAGCATATCAGATTCCTGTGGTAATCTAGGATTCCCTTTCCCATTGACGGTGATGCTGTTTATCAATACCCTTTATGTACAGTTATCCAGGTTGTTGAATCGAGAGATAAATATCTTCCCAATCAAATTGTTGGGATTTGTAAAAACTGGAAGCAAATATTTAACCAGAATCCAAAAGCAGCACAGTCAACACTATAAACCTCTCTTGATGTTCAACCAGAGAGATAATTATGGACTTTCTTAGCTTATCAAATAAGGGCATTAATTTTTCTGTCAAAAAAAGCAATCATGTTCAATAGGTAAGTTTCACCAGTTTTAAACTCATGGTACTTATTTCATAGGAATCTTTAGTCATCTTGATGTTTATTGTCCCTGTATTCTCACCATGGCATACAAACTAGTCGTTGTCAAAGGTCAGAACATTTTTGCAAGTTGAAATCCTCTTTCCCTTCCCTTCCTCAGGAATTAAAATAGATAAATATGCTGGTAGTGCAATAAGTTCAGAGTGTAAGTCCTTTGACACTGTTAGGGTATCTGTCATAAACAAGCAACTTGCACGTGCTCATATATTTAAAGTATTCCCTTTCTCAATGTTTCCCCATTTTACTGTCTGTCTGACTGCCTTAAATTTTTGTCTTCCTCCTCTACTTGCCTCAAAGGGCTTATTTTTAAATTGTTTGATAGTGTACTTTATAGAGTTTTAAGATATCATTTTAATTTCTCTTTTAATTGCAACCAAGCACTCAGTTCAGTTTTGCTTCTCCTAAAGCAAACAGGAGTGTGAAGGGTCTACCTGGAAGGCTCAGGAATTCTCACCATGTACCAAGTAAGTAGCTGACTCTGTGTCAAATCCAGGCAAGAATCACCCTGCTATACATCTGGGTTTCCATGTAAAGACAGTCTAGAGAAGAAGATGTAAGAAGATGTACCTGTTAGACTGAGTTCCCCCCTGGCATTACAGAGACAACTTTCTTTTGCTAATTTATTTTTTAGCATTACATTGCTCAGCTGAAACACCTTCTGCCTTTTTCACTAAGTTTTGGGTTGGAGTTCCCTCCCCCCCAATGCTCTTCCCTTTTTTAATTTCCACAGCAACATGTTCATTCTTGTTAAAGCCTTATTCCATCATTCACCATGAAGGCAAAAGGCTGCCTCCTGAACTTCATGCTCTGCTTTTTTATCAGTATAAATTGAATGAATATATTTGGATAAAAGTATCATTTTGTCATCATAGGCTTCTTCTCAGCTGGTGTGCTTAAAGTCTTCCTTTGTGTCTTTCTCTTTAGATCATTCCTCACCTGAATATTCATAGGCTTTTCAGAGCACTTTTTCTGAACTAAGACTGTAGTTTCAGGTCTCTTTGGGGGCTTTCCCTTAAAAAATTTTACCTAAGTGATGAAGAAGTTGGAATGTCTTTGCAAATTTGCTTTATGTGGGAAAAAGCTGCTTTCAGCTGTGTTTGCTTGGCTTGTTTTCAAAATAATAAAATAACTTAATCTTTTTTTTTACACACAGAGCTACCACTAATAAGTAAACCCATCTGCACTTGAGGAGAAGTAGACGCTTAAAAAAAAGACACCTGTTGTACTAGCTGGATGAATTACTGAAATAAACCTTGGTGAATAACTTTCAGTCAAAAAACCCTAAAGTTAAAAAGAGTGTGGATCTTCAAAACAAATTTTAAAACATCCCCATAATAGAAGGCAAAACCAGAGAGGATTGCAAGCAATCTGTTTCTACCACGTTCTTTGTATCATTAAAATCTGGCTTAAAAACATCAGTCACATCTACATGGGCAGCCTCAGGAGTCACTGAACTGGAATCATGGAGCACGAACCAGTGTCTAAACTTTAGCCATGATAGCAGGGGATCTTGCATTTACTGTTGTAAATGTTTAGCTAGTCCTCCTAGTCTGGGTGGTTTCTTTCTCTCCTTCTTTTAATGTAGGAGACATTAAAAAAAAATCTATTTAAAATCTATTAAAGATTTTAGATTAATCTAAATCTCTAGATTAAATCTATTAAATCTATTAAAGATTAAAGATTAAGATCTATTAAAATAACAAATCTTTAGGAAAGCAACATTAGTTGACAAACCATTGTAGAACATGGTTTCAATGGATGTGAGGAGAGAGGTCTTTTCAAGCAATTTAATTTTCAGCCTTTGATAAAAAATGGCTGATTTTCTGACAGTCATTTGAGTCTCCACCATCAGCAGATGCTCTCACATAGGACACAAGCCCTATCTGATTTCTTTATGTTTACACATTGCCATGTGGAACAATGGGATTCTGGTCTTGAGTTGTCGTCCCTCTGGGCAGGACTCAAATGCTAAACTTATCTCATGAGGTGTCTCGTGTGGTGCCCAGGCAAGTGAAAAGAAAGGAAAAACAGATTAAGCAGCCTGTGAATACCTTGCCACTCAGACTGCTACAGCCTCCTCATTTTTGGCACTGCTCTTTAAGGAAAAAAGGAATAATGAAATATGGGAGGGATAATTACCAAATTGAGAAGAGCAAGCTTTCAAATGAGCAACAGGCATGTTTTGGGGAAGGGAGAGGAGAGTGTTTGTTATTTTGAATTACAGCTATTTAGACACAGAATAGGCCCTCAAATAAGTGGGGAGATGGCATTATTTCAGTAAAAGTCAAATCAACTACCAAAATACCATATAAATCAGAAGTTTCTTCACTGTGTTTTGCATTGCTTTTTCCTCTACAAATCTGCTTCTCTTGACTGCACCACTTCACCCTGTACACACAGCCCAAGTCTAATCTATAGAGAAGAGCTGATGCTGAGGCTGAAGCATCCATACCACACATTTTCTAAGGTATATCCACCTGGGAATAGGTTGGGAAAAGGTTTATTTCAAACTAGCTTTAGTCTAGTCCTCTACATCCAAGCTGCATGTCAGAATTCCTATACATTAGAGTTCATTAATGTTGAAGCATAATTTAAAAAATGGTTTACCTGAGATTGTATGCTCTGACACCACCTGCAATGTGCATGAAAGCCTGTAAAGTGGAAATCATTGTGAGAGTCCATTCAAAAGCACACTTTGAATCAAAAAAAAAAAATGCTAGCATATGTATAAATTATCTTAAATATGAATGATCTGCAACAGTTAGACTATAGAAGTCATAGGGAAACTTATGCTCAACAATGAAGAGAGATGTAACAGATAATTTTTGACCAAGAAATGTGTAAGCAAGAGAATGGAAACCTGTGATACTAATCTTGCATTTGTCTCTGTAAACAACTCTTTTTAAAAAAACCTCTTTTTTAAATAGTGCAACCATAAAGTCATGTCTCTGAAATAGTCCTCTATGTAACTACTAAATGCAGATTTGGTGTCTTTTGCTGTCCATAAGAGCCTGTCATAAGGCGGTGAATATACAAAATTACTTTGCCTGTTGCAACCTCACATTTTGTGTTCCTTGTGTCAGCATTCTTTTCAGTCTCTCCTTTTTGTCTTTGCCATGTATTTCTCCCTTTATATGAATTGTGGAAGTTGATGGATTTGGTTTAAAATTGGTCCATTTAGAGTCTCTTCTATAGTATGATGAAACACCAACTAGTCTGGCCCTTTAATTAATTAGAAACCTGCTTCGGACACAGAAGTCTCAATTTCTAAATTACCTATTAATTGTATTGTGTGAAGTATTTGCTGATTTTTTTCATGAGGAAGCTATACTGGCTACTGTAGTGAAACTCTTGTGGAGTTCAGGGAGTACTCCTGAGACCTGAAGGAAATGAAATCCAAGGAATATGCAATATGTCCTAATATGTATATTAATTCTGACCAGTTGTAAACTTTGTGCCTGTTCTGCACAATTTTCCCAATGCCTCTTTCTTCCCCACATTCACAACTCACTTATGTGAGTCTGCTACATGTAGAGGAGACAAAAGTTTCACTTGAACTATGAGAAAAATAGACAAAGAACTCCGTTTATATGACTTTTCCAGAATTCCCCCATGACCCTGTGTAGACCAAGTTACTCCTTAGAATATGTTGCCTCAGATTTCAGAAAGATTGGAAGTACCAGAAAGGCTGACATATGTCTGTATGTTTACACAGAACACTGGTTCAGTAATTTTTTGGGACATAATTGCCATATTACCCACCCCTCAGAATTTATCACAGGAAGGAATATGCTGCACAGATCTTACTAGTCCCTTGCTGTCAAGAGTGCAAGTTTCTTGCCACAACGAAAGGGAATCAATAAACATATATATATTAAACTATATCTTTCCCTTTACCTGCTCTTTTTAAAGCATGACATGAACCAAATCCTCTTCTCATTCTAGAGTAGCTAAAAGTATATATAGTAACTATAGACTTCTATAGCTACTTCTATAGCTTTCCCATTCTAGAGTAGTACTTCTGAAAGGTAATTCGGAGGCTGAAATCCTGTCTTGATCTACATAGCAGAATTAGTAGCAGTTATCCAGTTTTACCTATTAATAGTTGTCCAGTTCAATGACTGAACTGATTGTTTTTAGAGCAAAACTGGCATTCAGATTGGAGACCAGGAAGGGTTGCTCTGTCCTTTTGAGACTTGATTAAAAGCCCTGATACTAACTCTAAATTTCTTGTGTATGTATGACGTGAAGACTATTGCTGAAATTCAAAATTCTTCTCTCCTGTGGTATAAGTTCAGTCCACCGAGTCTCTAGCCACACAAGACACTCAGGTACAGCAGCTTTTAACCTGCATTACCAGATATTTTCTATCACAACTTTAATTTTCTCAGCCTGGAAAAAGGCTCTGCTGATTGAGATTGCCAAGAAAGATGCTAGTGCTCTGCATTTGTTTCATTGCCTTTTGTAAGACATGAGCTAGGAAGTGGAGATACAGCACCCATCATTTATAAATACACCAATTCTACAGAATCTGCTAAGCTTCCTACGAAGTGAACTTCAATTATTGTCAGCATACAGTTCTCAGAAATAGCTGTGCCACAGATGTCCCGATATGGGTTATTCTCACTAATTATGTTAATAGCATGATAATAAAGGCTTGGGAAAAGTGTCAAGATAGCTCAGAAGCCAATGTCTGCTCTATATGCTGTAGGTTTAAAGGCAGGATTAAGATCCTTAAATCAATGGACTCGATATGGAAATGCCAAATAGGAGAAAACTATTTTGATCAAATAATGTTAAGTTCAGAAGAAATGCATCATGTTTCGTGCCACTAATATTTTCTCTGAGGAAATAACTATGTGAAGGGCTAATCCTGTTCTCTACACAGCCAAAACTCTCTTCGAGTCAGTGAGTTTTGCTGGTGTTAGAACTGCCTGATTGGTATCCAGAGGTATTCTGATTTACAGTTTGAAGTGTCTTATAATTATTTCCAGCAAAAATACAACACTTAGTGGTCCCAATCCATTGAAGATGTCCATGTAGACAGATTCTTATTTACAGCCAGAATGATTTATGAGACCAGAGACTAAATCTGCCATTAAGATCGTTGACATGGCCTTCCTCAAAAGCAGGCCAAGAAACATTAACGTAAAACTCTCTTCTTATTACTGAAACACTGTTTATAGCTGTTCTGCCAGTGCTCACCTCATATAGATTCAGTACAACTGCTCATGTATTCATTCCCCAGTGCCAATTTTTGTGCTTTATTTCCCCTTCTGTTAAAGAGGCCTAACTGCAGTGAAGTAAATATTATTCTTCTGGTACTGGGAATATAGAATTTATGTACAAATTCCAAGAGCAGATTTTAAATCTAGGCAGGCCACCAGATTAATCAGATTATTAACTTCTGCTTGTTTCATTAAGCTGCAAGATCATTCTATTTAAAGTGACTTTTTTTGACACTGTGATAGTGTACCACTGCATATGAGCTTCTGTTCTGAATAGGAATCTCAAAGCAATCTAAAAATCTTTTACATAGTGTTTCCTAAATAATAAATCTATATTTCATAAAGGTAGGTTCTATTCTGCTAGTATTGTCAGAAGAAGTAATTAATTAAACCCACCAACAACCCAAAAACCCCATAAAATTCCCACTACTTTATTGGAGATTGAACCATTGATTTTTTTTTACTTGTACACCAAAAATAGGTTATCTAATACGGATATGGTATCTAGGTATCAGTTTCGGTAAAGTGAAAGAATAATGACAATGACGGCAAATTAATTAATAATTTTGAAGAAAAAGTTAACCACATAACTGAAATAATACCTTTTAAATAAAGTCTTGCCAAAAAAGGGAGAGAGATTTATATATTATCCTGCTAAACTGAAGATGCTATATGCTATGTTGCATTTCTCCCCCTAAAGATTCAACAACAATTGAGATGACTGGTCCTCTTTCAAAAAAAATAACATCCTATATACAATATTATGTGATAAAAGCACTCCTCAAATATGAAACATAGTTTAAATTACTCCTCTTGTGGTGACTTCAGCCTTAATTTTTAACTATTTGGCTAGTGCTATAGCTACAAAGATTTTGGAAGGGAAATCCCTCCTAGTCCTCCCTGTAGGATCATTAAATATTAACAAAGACTGTGAACATAACCCTGCACCAGTTATGACACTTATTGAACTATATGGGCATGTAGTACAGAAGACCTGGCTTTAAATCCAGGTTTGAAGTTGAATTTTCATTCCCTACTGAATTTAAAACAAAAACATCTTGAACATTTAAGTTATCTCCAAGTGTGCTTTAACTATAGCATAACTCTATCATAAGTATCAAGTGATGACTTAGAAATTTCAATGGCACCTGTGCCTATGAAAACAATGCACATTCCTTCTGTTTTCTTGGCCTTTCCTGTAAATATAGGTCATATGCAAACAGTCATATGCAATTGATGAGGTTTTTTTATATGCATAAATATATGTGATATATGTGTCAAAGTCATATAGAATCATAGAGTGGCTGGGGTTGGAAGCCACCTTCAAGATCACCAAGTTCCAGCCCCTCTGCATGGGCAGGGACACCTCCCACTACACCAGGTTGCTCAAGGCCCCATCCAAGCTGGCCCTGAACACTTCCAGGGAGGGGGCAGCCACACACACACATATATATAAACACACAAAGACACACACACACATGCCATTATTAGCTTTCAGAACCAGCAGTCTTATTGATTTAATTTCTGATGTGATATTAGAATTTTACTTCTGCAGGAGTATGTCATCAAAATAGTTCCCAACCAGATCACTGATTTTTTGCATGAAATCTGTTACTTGGGCAACATATTTCAGTTCGAGCTTACTGCATGCCAGTCATTCCAGTGTGTGCAGAATGGCCCGTTCTATTGAATTCTGTGGAATGAAGGACTTTCTAGAAAGTAATGTATAATTAAAAGGTAATGTAAGTTGTAGCCTCTCTATTTGAAAAAGTGCTGGTGCACTTAAAACCCCAAACCAGTGTGGGTACTTTCTTTCTCCAAAGCAAATAATTTGAAGTTCAATCAGAGAAGCATGGTAAGTTATACAATTAATTATTGGAATAGCACCTGGATCTTGAAAGATTTAGCAAGCACAAGGAAATAATTGCCGTAGGATCTTCATTAGGTTTGATACATTTTGCATAACTTCTTTTTCTATTAAATTAATCATTGCTATTTGTCACTCAACTATTTCTGAGGTAATTAACCTAACACACATCCTGGCTCTGGTCCACAACATACATCCATGATGCTCATTTCAGTCTCTGTGGTATTCTTGTTTCTTTCTAGTATGCCAAGGCAGAAGCATGTTTTTGTACTTGTTCTCGAAAGCTCTGCTGAGTTTATAAAAGACGCTGAGCACAATAAGCCAGGTCATGCCTGCTTTTTGAAATGTGCTTTGCAGAAGATTTAACGGAAGAAGGACAAAAAAAAAAAAGTGTTAAGTATTTAGTACTCATTGCTGGAAGAACAGTCAGTTTGTATTATGGTAATGTTGAGCTACATGTTGAGTTTTGCTTAATGCTCCATTGCTAAAGTGAAGGATGATCTTTGAGTTTAAAAATATAGAAAGAGAGAGCGTGAGAGAACAGGAAAGACAGGGCCACAAGTAATTTTTTTCTGTTGAAAGCTATATTTAATATTGCCCTTGATACTTGAAAGTTTTTTAACAGCTCTAGAAAACATTCAGATCATCAGTTTTAATTACTTTGGGCACCTAAATTAGGTATTTCAGGTTTAGAAACCTAAATTCAATCTACATGGCCTAATTTGTAAACTGTCATTTAAATAGGGGCTAATGAGAATTTTTGAAAAACAACTTTTTTTGTTTCAAGCCTCAGATATGGGCTGAGATGTGTAGATGCTGAGACCTACATGCAGGTATTTTGCACTAGATGACCATGTTCTTTCTTACTTTTACAGCTGCAGTGGGTGGGGAGGGAACCAACAGTCTTTACAGCAGTATTGCAGAGGTATTTCTCTGTTCAGGTCTTGTTTTTGCAAAACTTTATTCTGTTATTTTTTCCCTCCTGCTCCCTTGAAATTAAATGAGAGAGGATATTTATAAGGGGGGTTTAAGAAAAAAAGACTCTTCTTTTGTCAGCAGTGATATCAAATGTCACAACTTAAGAGCTTTGAACATAAATTGTAAGCAGTGAGGCAAATAGTTCCCGTTGACAGAAAGAAGGAGGGTGCAATTGTTAGAGAGGGCAAGGGTTAATAGAACCAAGGAATTGTAGCACCTACAGGACTGAAGACATTTAACTTCAATTTAGTATCTTTGATTACACAAGACAGAAAGATGCTGTGTGCTAGGTATAAAATACTTCATGTATAATAACTGCCATCAGTATCTTTATGATATAGATTCTTGTTCACAAAAAAATAAAATCAATTAGGAGAAGGTTTCTATCAGGAAAGCAATGTCTTGGTAAAAGCCCAGAAATTGGAATACAGTAGTGACAGTTTTGTCATCAAAATGTCATAAAGATGATGCTTTATTCACTGCAGAGGAGCATTACCTGATGTGAAGATACTCAGGAACAATACGCAATACGTTAAAGATCTTCTCCAGTCCTACATTATCTTTTCAAATGGGGAGTTGACATACTTAAATATTAGTCATTTAAAGGTGGAACAACCAGCCCATTCCTCCGACATAAAGGGATCCCTAAGGGTTCCTCCCAAACTAAAAAGGCAACTTGAATCTGTTTACTTCATAAGGCAGGCAAAATTTACATTGTTTAAAATTTTGGCTCAAAACTCTTATTCCAACTGCAACATAGTGCATTAGCCATGGGAATAAGCATGAGGCACTAATCTGCTTAGATTTCAATAATTTTTCCTCTGAGGCACCCAATGGATAGCAAGTTTAGCCAACTAGCTTGAGGGAATGTTTAAATAGAACTTTTCTGTGTGTTAAACAAACAATGATGACTGACAGTAAAATATAAATTAAAGTCATAAGAAAAATAATCATAGAATTCATTGATATGATAGAGAGCTTTGCAAAGGTACATGAAATCCCATTTGACGCTAAACAATGTAGCCCATTACTGTCAGAATTTCTTCCTTTTCTTAGCCTTAAATCCTACTGATGTAATGCATTTTTATACATGTCTGCATCACTTTGATGTGTTTGACCATAATCTGAGTTTCCCACTATAGGGATGTCCATGTCAAGTGACATCTGACTTGTTAACTACTTTGACAAATAGAAGTATTCAAAAATGTAATCAATAGCTTTTTTGGGTTTTTTTTTTTGTTTGCTTTGTTTTTTGTTGTTTTTTTGTAACTTAGAGAGTTTTATCCCATATTTCCAGTCAATTGATTTGAAACATACTTCCAAGTTACCTCTGCATAGAATTTCTTTTTTCCCCCTCCTTGGTATTGAAAAATTAGGTCAAACTTGATTTTTAGGTCACAGTAGAGAAGTACAAAAATCAGTGTCTGCTTCACACTGTGCCTTATAATAACCCTTTGATTTATCCACCATCCTGACCTTTTATCAGAGAGTTGAGAAGTGATGAGTTTCATACTCCCTACTTATATAAAAAAGGCATGTTATTTTGAATGAAAAATAATTCATCTTATCAATATATGATAACTTGAAGACTTCAGTGATGGGTCAAAAATTTATTTTTATTTCAAGTTCAAAACCTCAACACTCTAGATCTAGAACAGCTTTTAGATGTGTTTCCCTGCTTCTAAGACAAATCAAATCAGTAGTTTAAAATCAGCTAAGATAATTCTACAAAATGATCTGGTATATGTTGTAGTATCTTCTGAACTCTTGAGTACCTGCTAAAAGAGTCTCTTTTCATGCAAGAGTTTGTATTGAACCCTGGTAGAGTGGCCCTGCCAATCAAGAGACAGAATGATGACATTGCAATCCACCTGTTATCTGTATTGTTCCAACACCCTGAATTAAATTGAGCTTTTGAGATCAAGAAATTAAATCAGATAAGTTCATATGAAGCTATAGTCAATAAAAAAATCCCCCAAAACTCAAACAAAACAACAACAACAACAACAACAAAAAAAAAAAGCCAAGAGGAAAACCAGAAATGCAAACCAGAAACAGCTTATTTCATTCCAGTACCTCACAGACCCATGGCCAGGGCTTCTAGGTGCTACCTCTATAGGGTACTAATGACAGAAACTGGGGGAAGAAGTACAAGAAACAAACATGGGCTCCAAACTATCACCCAAACTCAGGTGAGGATTCTAAGAAGGGCTTTAAAATGTAAAAATGTAAAATTACAGGTACTTTGAACTGTCCTTTTAATTTTTCTATTCAATTATTATGCTTTCACTACACTCTTAGGAAAGAAAGAAAGGCAGAACAGAGCTTAAGGGTGGCTGGAAGACTGGCAGAGAAGAGATGAGGAAAGCACAGACCCGTTTTCTTTGTAGCATCTCTTTGCTATAGAAAACTCATACTGCTTCTTTTGCAATCTTGAGAGAGGTCAGAAAAGAAGAACAAATGTGACCCCTAGAAAATAATCTCTTTCATCTCCCTTGCTCTGCTAAGGATACACTTCTTGTCTTGCAAATGGGGCCGTTTGACAATCATTGCTCTCAGTGTCTGGTTAAGCTTCATCTTTGGTGCTAACAACCACTGCACTTTTGACCTCCCAGTGCTGCAATAGACATACAGTGGCAAAAAGGTCAAGGAACAACTTTTCCACAAAGATTATAGTCTGACAAACCCTTTCCTCTGGGCAACCTCAGAACTTGGATATTGGACTTATTAGTCTTGATTTTAAGAAAATTCAAGGTTGCTCTAGTGAGAGCAAAGACTTCTGCTATTGCTGTGGATCCCCCATACCAGTCCCCTTTTTAGATGCACTTTTCTTTACACTTTCTCCAGTGTGTTTACTTTCAGCTTTCTGTGTCTTTCAAAAAAGGGAGGGGGGGGAAGGAGGAGGGTAGAAGTTTTCTATTCTCTGAGAACATATGACTTGTGTAGCTGTGGTGACAGGGTAGAGACCAGTACTCTCTGAGACTGGAAAAAAAGTGCAGAGTTCTTGGAACTACAAAATGATTCAGCTGCCCAGAGCTCACACACAACCGCTAGAAATACACATAGGATTAAATATATAAAAACATTAAAACTTTTGGCTTTAGACGAATAATACTATGCAATTTAGTGTTACCTTATGAAAATACTCTTACCTCATAGATTGTGAAACTCATTAAAAGTGGAATACTTATTCCATGTTTCTGTGTTAAAAAAAAAACAAAACAAACAAACAATCAAAACTTAGCCCTACATAAGTACCCAGGGATACAAATCCAGTCACTATTCTATCATCTAATCTAGGGGACTTACCTTAGTGATCCGTTTACTGTTTTTTTCTTGTAATTTTTTTTTCATGTTTATATTCCATGACAAAGGGTATGCTATGAAGAAGCTGGATTTCTGTCATTAGCCAGTTCTTGAGGGCAAATTGTCATTTGCAATAGCACTGTGCATTTAGCAACATTAATTGTGAAAAGGTCCTAAATTCTGCAAAATCTTGTATTGGCAGCAACACTCACAAATTACCATGTGATTTAAAACATATAGCTAGTCAATTTACTATATAGCTTGTTATAAAGAGTGACTAATATTGATAATAATCAATTACTTTATTGATAGATATATAAGAAAAGCAGCGTGCTGGGCAGCTGGGAAGTCACAGCTTCACCAACAACTCACACCTTGGTACAGAAAGCAAAGGGATTATAGACTTTCTCAGGTCCTGGATGGCAGAGAAATCACTGGTCTGTTTTGGATTAAGGCTTACTATTGTATATTTCCATTTCCCCCCCATAACAGGATACACATCCTTATCTTGAAGTCGAAGAATGTGCTGAAGAGGAGATTTCACTCAAAACAAGTCATTCTGTTCTGCTTGTTTTCAGGATGTGGTCCGGGATGTATTCGCCTAAAAGTCACGTATTCAACAAAACAATAACCCATTTATCACAGAGCTGGTAGAATTTCTTTAGGATACAGGCATTTTGTAGTTCCTTTGAAGTGTATAGTTTGTTCTAGAGCTCAATATTCAAACTCAAAGAAGAGTTATTTGCTGTTTCCAAGATATACACAACAATAATATGCAAAAATTTGGTTATAAAATAAAGTTCAACACTTTCTATTTCTATCTGGACATTGAAGCAGATTTCTATATCCAATATGAAATAATGAAACTCTCTCCATTTGGTATAAAAGGAGTAAGTAATATGCAGCACCACAGCAAGCCTATAGTCTTTAAAATTCCAGATTATTACTTTAACAATACTATCAGAATATCATGAAGTAAAGTCTGGATGAAACCTCTACACAATAAAAAAATCACTATGCCTTTTTTAAGCATACAGTATGTAAATGTGTTTAGGGATTTGGTCTGAGGAAAGATACTGCAATTTTTTTTCCAGTCATTTGCCACATTTCAGATAGGTGCTGGTGCTCTGATATTATAGGCAGATTCATTCCACTTTTATTATCACTTTCGTGAGTTCAGATTAGTTGCTTCTGCTTTCCATGTATGTAAGGGAATCATATCTTGCATAAATACTGGTTATTAATGGGGCTACTGTGGCTTTTATTTACATCATAACAATACTGTCTTTTAAAGGAACTATTTTCTAGTTTCATCCAGTTATTTGTTAATTTAAAACTTATTTGTTTATTTATACATTACTTTGCCCTAGTCAATACAAGACCTCACTATCCAGCTTCCACTTTCCAACACTGCAAATGAAGAAATACTTGGGAAGTTTCTTCCCCTCTCATTCTAATCATGTCCTCTGTGCTGAGAACAGAATTTTCTGATAGGCAAAACAGACAAGGAGAGTCTGTAGCCTGCTCTATGGCACCGGCACTGCTGGTAAATCATAGAATCATAGAATCAAAGAACTGGCTGGGTTGGAAGGGACCTCAGAGATCATCAAGTCCAACCCTTGATCTGCTACCGCTGTGGTTACCAGCCCATGGCACTGAGTGCCACATCCAGTCTCTTTTTAAATACCTCCAGGGATGGAGAATCCACTACTTCCCTGGGCAGCCCATTCCAAGAGCTCCCTTTTCAGAAGCAGTATTTACTGATCCCTGCCTAAGAACAGCTTGGCTTCTGTTCACTAATACTGTCACAACAAAACTACATTTAAGGACTTCAGATCTGCTTTAAAAGGTGGACAAACCCAAATGGAAGAAATGTATGCTGTGTAATTTTGCTTCTGTTAAAATCTGGCTGATGAGAAGTGCTCGCGTGTCTCTGCAAATAGGAGTAGCAAGGAGGTGTTGGTGGGTTGCTGTTTGTTTCCTCCTTTTAATAACAAACAGATACTTTTCCAAAATCTAGTCTGCTGTTGCCTTTTGTGCAACATTATAGCCATAAAAGCAGCAGCATTGGGTAAAATAACTTAAATGAGATGTTAATTTGAACATTTGAACATTACGAGGTCCCACTGGTACTGAAGCCTAAAGACATTTTTATCCAAACTGGTATTTCAGAAAATAGTACTACAAGAATGATATATTTACCAACTGAGAACACTTTAGATGAAATTATAGATACAATAGCAGGTACAATAATTCTGTTAGTAGCCCACACCTACCTTGAGAAATGTTTTTCTTGGTCATGTGTAAGCCTCACCAAATCCTCTCTTCTCCATGTGCTGGCTCATATACATCACTTATCAAATTCTACCTTCCAAGCTCCTATCAGTCATTCCATTCCTTCCTATTAAAGATTGTCAGCTGCTGTTCACCAAAGTGTTTGGGAAGTTTATCCCACATTCTTAAGCCTTTGTTTTCCAGCTCAACACACATACTTGGTATTGAAAGTCAAGATTTTCCCCAGAGGCCCATTTTTCTACAGCACCAGATCGATACATGTTTGTTGCAGATACTAAATAACTGCAGTTCTAATGCCTCTAAAAATGTCACGTCAAACCTTCTTTTTAAAAGAGCTGGATGAAATCTCTGCCCCTGATCAGAGGTGCCGGTTGCAGTAGGTGAGGCAGGGCAGGCCAAGAACACTGTGCTGGTAGTGGCAAGAGCTACTGGAATAATGGTCCTGAAATGGCTTTCTTTTTTATCCTTCCACAGATTTCATGACTATATTTGAAAATGTAATTATTAGAATGTAGATTTTGAAGATTAACATGGGCTTTCTTTATACAACTTTTTTTATTTGACTGAGCTTGAGAAATATATTCAGGTGTTTCATGACTGTGTTTACGGTCATGATAAGGATCAGGAAAAAGAAATACTATTGATCGCCATAGAAAAACCATATGAAAATATATATCCACATCTGAAGATTAAAGTGGTTCTTTTAAAATACAATATACATTTTATATAAGTTAGATTGCAATTGAAACTATATAGTTTCTTCCAAGAAAGTGTTAAAATGAAGAGTTCCCATTATATGCAAAATGTAGTTTCCCTCCTGGCTTGTTTTAGACCCAAAAGGTAAAAGTCCTGGCATAAAATTTTCCTGAGGGAAGAGAAAAAAAAAGAGCATATGATTGCATAAAATTTTCAAAGTACAATGGAAGTCTAAGAGAAATATAATTATTATTGTTGGTTTATCACCTCAAACATGTTGTTGTAAATGTCATTATATCAGATGAGTTTGAAAACAGGTTTTCCATTTTGCACTTTATTTGACAAGGTGATTCATTGTGTAGAGCAGTTTAAGATGTCAGTCCTCATGGAAAGAATTGAGTTGTGCTGATGTGCTTATGCTCATTCCTCCATCAAAGTATATGATTAAAGAAGGGTTATTCTTCTGAAATATTGTTACACAACTGGTCTGAAATATGAGTGTCTTCTTTATGGAAATATAATTTATCACAGTTAACTCCTTCTGGGTAACCATGTATATGTTACATTGGCATATGGAAAACTGGTTACAGTTACCCACAAAATCATATTTGAGATAATTTCTTATGCTGCAGCACAATAGCTGCAGTAATTGAAATAATCTGTTTCTGACATCACATCTTCGTTTTTGACAGAGGAATGAAGAGGAAAGAAAAGAAACACAGGCATTTTCGATGCTATTTGTCTGTGCCTTGTGTCTTTCAGTAGCCTGTTTTCGATTGCCTCAGAGAAAGGCAGAAATCTTCCATCACACTTTGGCCATTTTGCATTGGGTTTGGAAAATTCCCACGTTCTTTCAGCATACAACAGCTTTCATCATGGAGAATGAATTTTGCTCTCCACTGTCATTAGTTTGAATTAACCTGCTATCTTAGCACAGCTGCCTATTCTATATTTAGACTCCTTTATAATCCCACTTTGCTATTTGGTTTAGTAATTCCTTGTAGATATGAAAATCCACAGATTAATTATATGCAATGCAAAGGAGTACAGTATCTCCTTCCATCATGTCTACATTCACTACCCATCCATTTCCGTGAGTGACGTGGCATTATGTGGCTGGGAGAAGATGACAGACAGATTTGTCTAAACCGAACCATTCATTATTTTGAATGTCTCTTGTGTTACAAAATGCTCTCAAGTATAGATATATCCTGTAGATATAACTCAACTTTTCCTCTACCCCTTCCTCCATTCTTCCTCTCTCCTCTCCTCTCCTCTCCTCTCCTCTCCTCTCCTCTCCTCTCCTCTCCTCTCCTCTCCTCTCCTTTTCTCTCCTCTTCTCTCCTTTCTTCTTTCTCCTTTCCTTTCCTTCTCTCAAGTATCTTACTTCTATACTTATGTCACCTTTACATTTCTGGATGCTGTTCTACATACTGAAATCTAGCATGTAGTATATATGGCTAAAGACTAAGATGCTGATGTACTTACTGATTTTGTCTTCTTTTCTTAATGTGGCCATAACAGTGGCGAGTTGCACAGAAATATGTACACACAGATTTCCATTTGACTTTACCCACAACTGATGGTAATTACTAAGAACACATCCCTCCTCCTCCAAAGAACTCATACATAGATACTCCTCCCCCTTCAAGAAGAAATCTCCTCTTCAACACCCTATGTTTAATGCAATCAAATGTTAATTAACTGACAATGGTACATCTGATTGATATGCTTGGCATACTGAACAGCAGATTCACAAAAATGAGTATTCATGAATAGCATCACTTTGCAGTTTGAAATAACAGAGATAGAGATAAATCTGTTTCAATACAGTGTATGCATCTATCATCCTACAAATATTTTAACCAGAGCTAGTTCCCATCAACCATCCTTGAAGCTCCTACCTCATCCTAGCTTCTCCTACTTCAGGCATCAGCCAGGGTGATATTTGCACATCCAAGTCCTCCCTCCAGCCTTGCTGGAGGGCAGAGCTGCTGCAGTACCCATCTACCAGCCACCTTCTCCACACTCCAAGCCCCCATTGCTCTGCCTGCCACTAGCTCACATTTCAAAACATTGCCCATGCTTTCCCTGTTACCAACATATGTTGCAAACCCTTCCTTTAGTTGCTGAGGTGCTTAAGAAGAAAAGGCAGTCGTGGAGACCTGTTCAGCTCGGAAAGCCAGGGGACGAGAGATGTAGGAATATGTAACATGAACAGCAACAGATTTGAGAAACATTTATCTGCTCATTTAGGGCAAATTCCCCTTACAGAGGAAGCTTTCTTCAGTAGTCATATTAACAGTGAAAAACAGAGCTCTATGTTAATGAAAAGCTTTTTAAAGACTTTGCCTCCTCAAAATGAGGCCAAAAGCATCACTGATCAGCTGGGCTGGCACAGATGCTCAGCAACCCAACAGAGCTGTGGGGTTGTTTGGTTTGGTTCTTTTGATTCATGACTCAATTTTAACTATTGAAAAGACATTTCCCTAAGCTTTTCAGCACTTTGAAAAGCCCTACTTTGAGGTAAGTAAAGCAAAAAACTATAAAGAGATATAGATTTGTCTGGAATCAGTTTGTCAGGATAAATAATGATCAGTTAATAGAACTATCATAATCCTACAAAGCTTAGAGTATTCTTGATTAAACTACTGGCAGGGGACCACCAGGATTTACAGAAAGACTGGGGTTTTTGCTTTCTTCTCCTTTTATAATTTTTTTGTCTGTCATTGCATATAATTTAAAATCTGCTTGCTACAACTTTATTTTTGAGCTTGAAGGTAGATATTTCTCAGCCCAAATTTGTTAGTGAAGAAACAAAAACTCCATGGTCCCTAAATACAATGCTAGGATCAGACTTCTGAGTCAAAAGCTTCAGAGCAGAACTTCAGGTATATATATAGGTATATATATATGAAATAGCATGTATGAAAAATTGTCACCTCTCAAAAGAGGGCACATTATTTCCAGTAGCATTTATTTCTCCTTAAAAAAAAGGAGTAGATTTGGGGTAGATGGTTGATGCTTAGTATCAGTTCTTCCAGAGTCTGATTTTTTTCATTCTATAAATGAAGTGCAAGAATGATTTGTGTTTTTCCATTATTGCTTGAAATCTTGTCAAATATGTTTCCCTTCTCCTGTCACTTTCATGTTTCTTTGGAAAATGCTACAACTAGATCCTTGCTGCATTTAAAACATCCTCACAGTAATTACAAGATAAAAATCTTTAAAAAATTGCATGCATTTAAAAAAAATGAAATTCACTTCCTTTTGCAAATGCAGAATGTCAAAGAGACATGAGCTCAATATAAGACAGAGGTAAAACCATTTAATTGCCTTTTTCTTCTCCATACTACATAATTTCATTTTAATTATAATTCTGTACCTCATGTATTTTTAGTGATTACTTTGACACCAACCACAATATCCCAGTAATATTTGTACACCAAAATTATTGATTTATACAACTCTAACTTCACTTTTAACTTAGCTTATTTCCCCAGTCACCAGAAATAAAGTAATACTATGTGCTATCTCATTGGAAATTCCATTTTTAAAACATCGAAGCACTTAGAATCCCTGCACCACACAGACCTAAATGATGCCAAGTTCATTTATGCTTTAGTCCTTAAAAACATTTCTAAAATCAGGGATGAGCTTGTATTTACTAAGCAAACAATAGTCACATGAAAAATGTCACCTATTTGGGTTTGTAGAAAAGGTATAAAAGACAGGGTGAGTCTAATTTTTCACCCTGAGAGCACTGAAAGCAATAGATCAGGTGTCATTTGTTGGCTAAAATCCCTCTCAAAATGATGCTATTATTAGGAAAAAGTTTGTAGAAACTTGTCAGTGAAGGAGATTGACTTGGCTAAGGACCTGACATCTCCGTTAATCCTCTTGAGCCAAGTGAGAGTACGGGCTGGCCTAAACTTTAATAACCCCTTCTCCATGCACTGCAGCACAGGAACCTTTACAACATTGTTCCTGATGTCTTCAAGCTAAAAAGAAAACAAACAGCCCTTTTTCCAGATACATTTTAGTCAGAATATTTTGCTTTGACCAACACAGGAATTAAAATTCTATATGACTCAGGAGGCTCTATCACCCATGGGTCCTGTCAGCAAGAAGGAGAGTTGAGATTCCATCTAGCTGACAGTGACTTTTCTTGTGGGATTACTGTGAAACAAACAGGCACAATTTCAGTATCTGTGCAGAGGCCTTGTTCCTTAAAAACTCTTTGACTTACCTTGGTCAACAGGCAAACCATTAAGTGAGAAAGACTGGGGACATGTTTTACAAAGCTGCCCATATATAAACCACTGTGATTGCAAAACACCTTTTAAATCATAGTCCCAGTCTTGTGTTTTACCACCAATGTAGTGTGCATTCCCTTAGAGCTGAAGAGCTCTGGCTCTCTGTGGAAGGAATTTGAAGCAGGCAGGAAAGGGAGATCCACGTGTCAGGGACGTTGCTGTCAAATGGTCTCCTCACACACTGCAGATGTTCAAGCATGAGCCAGGGACTGTGTGGAATGCAAAGCAGCCTATGGAACTTTAGGTGGGGATAAATGCTGCAGAAAGCTTGCTGCATGCTTCTCCACCACAAGAGAATTTTATAAGCAGGGAACAGGACCTGTACAGGGTACAACAACATTAATTTTACATTATACTAATATATTTCTTCGCTCTTACAAGTTCTAGGCACAATTTGGCCATAAGGGTATGACTTACACTAAGATATGAACAAATGCTGTAGAGTGCATGTTCATATCAAAGATTCCTTTTCTTTTACAAATAAATTTTTATTGACAATAAAGTCCAATATATTCTGAGAAGAGAAATAAAAATGGATAAAACTTCTAACCATGCCAAAAAAAGGAATAGTTTATAGTGATGGTTCTTGCGTCACAGTCATAAAAATGATTACTTTATCTCATGAGACCAAATAAAATAGATCTGGAAATAACAGTTAAATTAAGATGTTCAGCATCCCTCAGAAAGGAACCACAGAAATCTGAGTGGTGGCCATATAATATTCAAGATATTGTATGATGAATATGTGGTTTATTGATTTGACAAGTACGACTGTTTTCCCCTAGGAAAGAAGTGAATTTGTGGCAAATGGCCTAATAGAAAAGTACAAGTAATTGATGGAGTAAGGCACAGTCTGTTGGGTGGGTTGACAGATCTGGAAAGCCTCTTGACTTACTAGTTTTCCTGTCATCATAGTGTAAGGTATGACTATAGTCAAAGTAAGCTTAGAAGAACACAATATAAATCAGAAAGAGCTAGAGGAAAAAAAGAATTATTCCAAACTCAATTCCCATGTCAAGATAATTTTTAAAATAATGTTTGAAATAATTCATACATTAACATTGTTGCCACTGTAACTATTATACAAAACTTAGGAGTTATATTCCAAATTCCATTACAGACAATTAAATATTTTAAATATATTAAAGTAAACTCTAGGTATATAGCTATAGATTAACTTAATAGATTTGTATGATACAAGATATACAAGAGCAGAAAGCTTTACAGATTCAAAAGGGCCTTAAAAACTGCCTCTTAATATTTACACTTTTCTTTAAGGTAAGAGTTGTTTCTGCTGCCCTAACCATATCACAGCCTACCCAAGACTACACAGGGGAAATTTAAGTTGAGAGATAAATAATTTGTTTCTTGCAAACAAAGGGATTTTTAAAAATACCTTTTCCTTAAGTGTTAGATGACTATATCAGCTGGTCAATACAGTTCATCTAAGCTACTAGCTAAGCTTGTAAAACTGATAGACTTTTTTTTTAAAGAAAAAGAATGTTGAAGCTTTTGTAAAAACATTTATATCTTTGGAAAAATAATTATAAAATGTGGTATGGGAGAGCATTCCTTGCCTTTTAACTTTCCTGACATTTCTTCCCAATACTATTTTTAGGAGATAAATGCCATGTTAGCAGAGACAGGTTATAAAACTGTCTGGCTTGTTTTGGCCACCCAACATAGTTTAAACACAAGGTAAAAACATTGAAAAGGTACAGTCCCAGTCACTGAAAAGTCACAATTGTAAAAGTGTATTTATAGAAATAAATATAAAACTTATTCAATATAATTATGTAAATGAATGAAATTTTAAGCATCAGACAACACACTATTAATGACAAAGAAATACCTGCCATAGAAGTGTGTTTGATCATTGTCACTTTTGCAGCTGGCAGTACAGTAATTTAAACTACTAAGTATTTGTGTCTCCCTAGTTAGCCCAAAAGACCTCCAGAATCTTTAATGAAAAGGTTCTTTACCTCAGAGCCAGGTAATCCAAATCTTCACCTGCTGTGGAATCACATATCTCCGGGGAAGAATTGCAAACGAAACCATAATCTTCTTTGCTTTGATACAGCATTCTGTTCTTGTAGTGCAGGTAAAACAGATCACCAGTTCTGATTTTTTTTTCCCCAATAAACTATGTTTATTATGCTGATTCTAATTACCATGCAATCTAATGGTTTTAAGGCTTATATTTTCCACACCACTGGACATCACAAACATGAAAGCATTTTATACTGTCATTATACATCAATGTTTGCACTTGGTTATACATATATACAGAAATTATTCACACAACTTAACCTTGCTATTTCCTCCTTTCAGACTAACATAATTTTACTGTGAAAGCAGCTTTTTAATAAATGGTATAAGAAATACAGCAAGGCACACATTTTTTAAAAACTTTTTTTTCTCATTACCACCTCAAGAAGCATAAAAACCAAAAATGTTGTACTTAATTCAGTAGAATGTCAACAGTTCCTAATATACAACACCATGTAGTTGTTTCTTGAAGTGTTGCATAGATTAAATTTTAAAATTAAATAAATAAAATGCCATTTATTTTAACTGCTTAATTTTTAGATGTATTGAATCAGGTGGGCTAATGATTTCTTTTTGCTGCAATCCAACAAAATCATCACTTTAAAAGTAAACCAGTTTCAATAAACGTATGGATAATACACATAAATATTAAATTTGATACATAAAATAGAAGAGTACTGATAGGTACAGTTCTGAAAAGATGAACCAGACTGATCATGACTCCTGTGAAACTTCAAAACTTTAAAGAACAGAACTATTGATAAGTGATACAGAAGCATCCAATTTAGGGAAGGGAAGTTATTAGAGGTAGCTTGGGAAAGGAATCCCTATGAAAGCAAATAGCCTTGCTACAGTACAAAATGATCACTGAAACAGGACTAGCATATGCAGCCTGATCACAAAGCCAACATGGACAAATCACATTTGGAAAGAAAATTTATCTTGGGAGTCAGTGTAATGAAAGGCAGTGATACAATGGAATTGGAGGTCATCCCAGGGTTTACAGGATGAACCTGCACCTGAATTGCAGCCAAGTTTCTAAAAGGAAACAAAAAAGTAATAGAAGGTTACAGAAAATGAAGTTTTATTTGCAAAACATAGCTCTTCCAGAACAACCACAGATAGTCATTAAACGATCACATGCCAGAAGCATACAGTAGGCAAACAATGACTTTTAACAGCCTGAGGTACAAGTTAGTGTAGAAAATTGTATTGATGTAGAAAACTCATTGATTTTTGCAGAGATTTAATTTCTAAAGAAACAAGGGAAGTTATCAAATCTGACCTTTTCCCTGGATCCTGTCCTCATCCTTACCTGAAAACTTACCTTCAGCACACTCAAAAGTGCACTGATCAATGAAAACTCAAAACATGAGCAACAAAAAGATCTACCCATCACCTATTTTAATATTTATGTAAACACACAGTGCAAGATTTCAATGGGGAGGAGGAAGGGATTGTCACAGAAGTAATCCATGAATAGAACTGTCAGTGTCATCACTGTTTTTTAAAATTGTAAATGGCTGTTTTGACACCTCTGGTACCAGGAATAAGTTAAATTTTCATACTATAGAATTATCCAGCTCAGAGTTTAGGGTTAAACTATTCACTAAAGAGCACTGGTTTTTGATGAGGATTATGAAGAAATAACTGTCAGAATACAGCTCAAAGATTAGTGCAAAGTACATCTCATAGGCATTTCCTAGGAGGCACTCACTCCAGACATGCATTATACACCTTCCAAATTAAGCAGGAATATGTGGATCTATCCAGTTACCTTCCCCTTTGATCTTATTTGCTGTAACTGATCCCCCTCCATTTTTAGAGGAAATATATACTTATGAGAAAATACTGAAAAGCACAACAGTTTGTTTAGAAATTAAAGAAGAAATGAACAGAATAAAGGGGAAGATTGTATCAAAAGGTTTCTAAAACTCTGGCATGAGTTTCATATATGTATAGTAAGAAAAGTTACTCTGATGGATTATGTCAGGGTTTTCAAAAGTTGTGTATTTTACAGATAATGCAAGATTATCTGTCTATTCTATTCAAATTTTGCAAAGTCAACCAATGTAAGGAGTCTGACTAAAAAGTCAGACTGTTTTAAACTCTATAAAGAAACATTATAGTATATAACTCCTTATAAAATTTATAGGAAAAAAATTAAGCAAAGACTTTGATTGTTCTTGTAGTTCTAGTCTCTGGCATTAAATTGTTACATATTAACTACTGTGTAAACCTGTATAGGATTTTATTCCCGCAACAAATATTTAACTAACAGTCCTTTGCATTTATGTATCGTCTTTAATCTGTGGATCTCAAAACACTTTTCAGCAAATTAATCATGCTTCACAGGTTCCCTTAGTCATTATTCTCATTATTTTGTTACTGAAGAAACTGAGGCAAAGAAGGACGAAGTCATAAAAAAAAAATTGTATTGCTGAGCAGGAAATAACAGTCTGAGTACAAGACCTGGGTTTTTTCCTGGGTATAGTAAGTGGCAGGATATTCTGGCTGGCCTTGCAGCCCCACCAGATAAAACCAGTTTCATTTTCTTAAGCCTAAGTAAAGTACTTTTTTCCTAAATTAAGGTAGAACTTAAGGTTAAATTACAAATTCTGTGTAAAAGGAAGGAAATAGCTTTTGTGACTTACTTGTATGAACTAACAGATTACTCACAGTAATTAAGTCAAACTTACCCTCTAGAAAAGACTTCAGATTCATCACGCAAACCTCCTTAATGTATTGATCTCTATGCATATGGAATATGGGACTAAAAATTCCCATCCCATTGGTGAGTCACGAGTCACAGTGACAGCAGAAGGTTGTGTGATCTCATACACAGGAAAATAGTTCTTTCAAGCTGTCCCCTACTTGAGCAATATAATTGGCATAGCTTTATGAGCACCTCTGTTGAAGAGGTCCATGTTGGCTCATACTATTACTTGTCAGTGCTGGCGAGAGGTATTTTTAAGCCTGCTTAAAGACTTGATATTATTTTCCCATAATGGTGATTTTTGTTGTAGCACACTGCTAAAAAACAGGAATGCAACATCTGGCAAAAATATTTTCTCAACTATTACTTTGTTCTCTTTTACAGCCAAGGTAAAATACTAAGAGACTATGAAATTCAACTGGGTTTGAAACTATGCCTTTTTCAGCTTTGAATACTCAGTATACTTTTAAGGTATACACATACTATAGATTATTTTTCTCTTAAGTATTACAGCTACACATGGAATTACACATTTAAATGAGCTTACAGCACAGGTGCTACAAGAAAAATAATGGTGTTTGCCATTTATCTTTCAAATTAAATAATGTGTTTTTAAATAGTAACTTTTTTCATAATACACTTATGGGAACAACATTTATCTGTCACATTTTAAAAGATGTATTAGTAATAAATGTAAATTACCTTTGGAAAATCAGTAATTAGCCTCATCAAAAAATAAACAATCTGCCACCAAAAAGATAATCTTTAGCATAGTTAAGTATAATAACTGTTATTTGAATAAGTTAACAAATTAGGATAGATTGCTTCTGTAATTCATTCCCCATAGCATGAGAGATGAAGTTAAAGCACCAAGCTTGTGAGTGGGGGAAGGGAGCTCAGACTTTAGTGAAACCAAATCAAGCAGCTCATCTTTTCATTTTTTCTGATGTGCTACAGATAAACTATATGTATCCCAGGGCTCTACTACCAGGAATAATACAGTGCACAATTTCCATGGGAGCAACAGTACACATATTAGTCAAGAACCAGTGTATCTTCCTAAATGTAAAAAGTGGTGTAAATATAGAAAGTGGACTTTGTTACCTTATCAATATTTGTCAACTGCTCGGCAAAAATTAAAACTATAACATACCACTATTAAGTTGTTACATACAGAGTTTTCATTACATTTTGTTCCTTTGTGGGGCATTTATTAGTATCTTCATCCCTTATGTTCAGTATTAGTTCTTTTGCCTTTTTAACTGGATATTCTCATAATCTTATCTTCTGAAAAACACAGCTGGTTACCAGGTAAGAAACTGTGAAGTTTTGAAGAGTGAGAGGAAGTTTATACAGTATTTTGAGATCCTCAGAGAGAACGTATTCATGAGTTGAAAAAACATGTTATTATCTTCAGGGAAAGAATAAGAACAAGAATAAAATCATGCTTATTATAGTAAGTATTCTGTCTCAAATTAATATTATAAAAATTAGTGGAAAAAAAAGACAACCAGTAATTTAGGAAAAAACCTTATGTTTACATAATAGTCACTTATCAACCCAGACTTCTTCAATCAACTCTGTTTCCAAATAAAGGCTTCCATATGCACATGATCTTTTTAATGTAATTCCAGAATATATACTCCTATCTATGGGTTTTAAAATTCTCCAGTTGTTTGGATGTGCCCAAATATTAACCTAACTGGCAACCAGCAGGTCATGAAAGCCCATTTTGAAATCATTAATGTCCTCTTTGCTGTGATGGTTCCAAGATAATGCATTATTCAAATAGATATGTGTCAAAGAGACAGTGGCAAGCTGTAGACTATAGCTGTCATAACCTAAAAACTTTGCTAGAGATATCCATACGTACGTGGATGTGTGAATGTTGAGTAAATTGCCATTATGTGCAAAAGGAAAGCCCAAAGCACAGTAACACAATGCAGCAAAATCAGGAAATGCAGGTGTTAGGCATCTAATAGAAGCTAAGCAATCTAGTTTGTATAACTAGGCCCAGATCCTCTGCTACAGCTAGGTAGTTTGCAACAAGTAGTTTTCATGGGCAGTGATGAGTAACAGCCTGTTCTCCTATCAGCATCATGGAATCATAGAATAACTGAGTCTGGAAGGAACTTTGAATGTCATCTGGTCCAACCTCCTACTCAGTGGAAGGCTACTTTTTAAGGTAGATCAGATTATTCAGAGCCACATCCATTTGAAAATTTCCAAGGATAGAGATTCCAGAACTTCCGGGAGAAACCTGGTCCCGTGCTTCGCCATGTGTCTTATTGGAAATTCCTTTGCTACAGCTTCTGGAAAGCAGCAGCATTTGGAATTGGGGTGGCATTTGGAGTTGCTACGCTGGCTCTGGTCTATTGCAGGAGTGTTTCCAGAGACTAACAGCATTCCCATACACCTATACTGGTTGTTAGGTCCCCAAACAACTAGTGACTCAAAGCAGCAATGCTGTATACTGGGATGTGATCCAAAAGTTACTTTGTAGATTTTCTTTCGTAGTTAAATGTAGAGTTATTGTTAGCTATTTATATGAGGCCAAAAACTCTAGGTCTGAACAACTTTCAAAGTTCAGAAGAGATAAGAGCCACTTTTTCATCTTAGGTTCCACCATCTTACTGTGTTTCAAAATGCTGAGCACAAAACAGAACCGAGGCTTCTGGTACTGCTGGGTGGCTATCAGTATCCACCTGCTCTGGTTTTTAGGTCCTTATTCTACATTACTCTCACATTATAGTCTTTGATTAAGTTGCAAAGATTTCTTATTTTGGAAACCTCAACTTTTGGCATACCATTATGTTGTAATAATTGCATTTTAAATAATGGTTTGCTGAATTTAAATCATGGCAAACTGACATCAAGAGAGCACTTATTATCTCTCTATTCAGTCTCCAGTCTGCTTAGCCATTCGTCATGGCTTGTTTGGAAATATTGTAGAACTCTAACCCACTAGTCCCTCAAAATTCTTGTAAAGCCAGAAGTTCAACTTCCTCAAGTGCTATTGAACACTTCATATGGCCAGCTGACTGTGGAGAAGGGGATCAATGAGTAGAGCCAGTTTCTGGTTCCACAGCCCAGTTGAGGAGGGAAGAGAAGGCTGATAGACAAATACTACTTTTGAAGAGTTTCCAAAGTCTGCAAGATAGAAGCTTTGTTCCAGAAGAGAACAGCTCCAGTTAATGCCAAGCCAAAGGACAAGAAGCAGTTAGTATTCACTGCATTTGTTGACCAGTGGCATAGAAATTGGAATTATAGTATAATCAAAAAAATGATGTAGCATTATCATAAAACAGAAGACCTGGATGGTGAGTCATGTCCTTTCATTGTACAGAAATGTAAAAAAGAAAAGAAAAAAAAAAAAAAGTGCAACTTGTAGAGTACATACCTGTTTTTAAGATAATGTATGTGCATGGAGGGGGTTACATTCTATCTGTGCATATTTAAATGTCTTTCCTTATGAAGATTCAGGAGATTTTCTTCACAAGTAAGAGTTTTACTGTTCTGATGCAAAACATCCTGTTTTTGCAGATGGCCAGGCTTTAACTGAAGTTCTAAAGCTGAAGCCTCTTCAGATGCAGCAACACATCCTTTGGGCTCCTCAGTTCCATGAGATTCTCCTGTACTACTCTTTCCAGGGCTAAGCTCTGGAGGATTTTTTTCCAAACCTTCAGTTTTCCCATCTGAAATCAGCAAATCATCAGGAACATTTTTTAATTTGTTTGATGAACTTTGTTAGGATTGGGGATCTTTATATCATGGTCATTGTCACATAAGAAAGATAAATGCCTACCTTCAGATGAAATGTTATCCTCTTCTAATGACTCTAGAGTCACTTCATTGAGCGACCCTGAAGATGTTTCAGCAATAATGTTAGAAATAGGTTGCTGCTGGTCAGCTTGAACTTCAGGAGCACCATCAGAAATAGATTGATGCTGCTCAACCCGTTCTTCCTCAGGACAGGCTTCAAAAAAACATTCAATATTTTCTCTCTCATCTGTGAAGTCCAGTGGCACAGGAGTGCTGCTCTTTTCCTCGATGTATTTGATTACCTCCCCACAGTCACTATCATGAGAAGAAAGTGAAAGATAAGAATAGAAGTCTCCTTTTCTTAGATGGATGGGTCTGTGAGAGTGTTCTAACACTTTTTCCTTGATCTGTGCTAATGAAGCTGGAGAAGATGACTCGCATTCAGGTTGTGATTTACTTTTCAAAGCTGTTGATGCCATGTCTATTATCTCCCTCACAAAATTGTGTACAGACCCATCTTCCACGCTTCTTTTATCGAAAGCAGGAGATTCACAGTTACAGCATGAATCAGGACCATTGGCTGAGGAGTCGCATCCTACTTCATTGGATTTCAAGGCTGTGCAGCAGTCAGTAGATTTTTCAGTAATGCTTGTAATATGCTGTTGACCATGAGGTAAGGATGTTTGTAAAGCTGCATTTTGTATGTCCACACACTTAATTTCTGAGGAAGTATCAACACAAGGCTTTTTAGCAGGAGAGGAAGCAACAGACTGATGATCAGGCTGAAGATGACTTTGACATTCTTTTGAATGGTTTCTGGATCCATCTGATGACAGAGCAGTCTCTTTGCCATCCATATGTGAATCATCTGAACTGTCTGTAAATGCTTCACAGATACAACATTCATTTTCAGCTTCTCTAATATCAAGTGATGTGTGAGTTTTGGTTGTTCCTGATGTTCTAAGACCTTCCTTTTCACTGCCAAGAGTATTTTCAACATTGCCATTCTCCATGTCATCCACAAGCTGGTCCTTCACAACCTGAGAGATATCTTTCATCAGGTAACTCTTTGTCCCTTTTTCACAATCACATAGTACATTCCTACTATTGCCATTATTTTCTGCTATTTTCTGTACTGAACCATTCAACAGTGTTTCAATGTTCAATGTATCTTTGGCTTTTGATGTCTCATTACTAAGTTCTTTACCGCGCTGAATTTCATCACTGAGGTTGCTTTTTCTCTTCTCCCTTGTCAAAGAAAATTTTGGTCTAATCCAAGTTTGGAGTTCATTTTTTATATAATCAAGTCCTGAAATTAAATTGCATTCTTCATAAATATCCTCATCAGTTGCTATACTGGAGTCATCATCTTCATCTTTGATACCTAGCTCTTCCTCAGTCAAGGTAAGGGTGGAACTTGAAAGCAAATCACTGTCATCTTCATCATCGGTACAAGCAGAAGTGCAGGAGACATTAACAATCATGCTGACATTGACATCGCTCTCATCAGCTACAGATCTATTAAGATGTTTTCTAAATGATGCATTTGAATCTGGTATTTTATTTCTGTGCAGTACAATGTCTTCAGAGCAAAGAGAAAGATCCTCACTGCTGCTGAGTTCAGTGAGAGAAGCTGCTGAGTCTTCATTGACCGAGGATGCAATTTCCAGAGACAGCTGACCAGTAATAGACATTTTTTGAGAGCTACTTTGCAGTGTTATATCAGAGATGCTGCGCTTTATCTTTTGATCTAAAGGACTCTGGATATTCTCCAAGCGATTCAAAAGATCCAATGTCCTTTTGCTGAGCTCTCCAACAGAATCGCTGCTTGCACTTATGTCTTCTGAGCCATGATGACTAAAAAGATCTTCATTGCTTTTGTAGGAAGTCAGCCAGCTCTCCAACGAGGTGCTTCGCTGAAGACAGTCTCCACTTTTAAAAATACCTGAGCTGAACAAATCACCTACCACAGACAGAGATTCTAACGAAGAACTACGAGATAAAGCTGAAACCTGTCTTGTATTCTCTGTAACATTCGTTTTTCTTACAGTTTCTGCAGATTTACAAGAATTGGGATCCGATTCTCCTGGGATACTTGCCTGAGCATTGTCATGAATAAGCCCATCTGGTTGTGACTCTCCAGGCTTATATTCAGATTTACCAGGTATTTTATCAAAACAAAAGCCATGAAGCAAACTGCACTCTGTATGTGTTCTTTCAGTTTGTGCTTGTTTCATTATCACTGGTAGTTTGAATTTGGAGCCTTGAAGATAGGAGTAATCATAAAATGTAAAGACATCATGTTTTCCTTGCAATTCTTCTAGACAAACCGGGTTACACTTGGTAATGCTGTCCGAATCCTCATCATTTTCACTTCCACAGCATGCAGAAGGTGCCAACTGGAAATCATCTGAGAGACTAGCCTGATCTTCTTCATCTTGCTTTACTTTTTGTTTTATTACATCAACTATATCATCCTCTTGAGATTCAGCATGCCCAATTTCAGGATTACTGTGAGTGCTTTCAATATCATTGAGCAAAAAAATTTCTGAGTTATTTGTATTTTCTGTATCACATTCACTCACTATCCCACTCTCACTCTCAGAATGCCTGCTTATGTTTCCACTCTGATACATGTAGTTATATGGTTTTGTCATTGTACTAACCCCTATTAGGTCTGGCAGGGATTTGGTAGATGAAAATGATGAGTCTTTACTAAGACACTTGTTTAAAATGTTAGACTGTGTTACACTGGAGAGTTTGGATGTTTGTTTCAAAAAATTAATATGTTTTTTTTCTGATAATTCAATATTATGAAGACTGTAGACCTGATAGATGTGAGCGTTTGGAGAGGAAGTAATGCTGGGACAATAAAGAGGACTTCCATGATTGCTGATGATATCATCTTCATTCACATCATTATCAGCACATTCTCTTGAAGCAGGTTTCTGGCTTAGATCCTGGTTCTTTAGTTCCTGATCAGGATCACTTAAGTCTTCATGAATACTGATCAGCTTATTACTTATGTCAGTTTCATCCCATTCCAGTGCATCTTCACTTGGACCATTTAGATCCATCAAACTAGGATCAATAGCATTCAGAGGCTCCTGCAAAAAAAGAAGTCAAAGGTCAAAAATATTTACAGCTGCACTTTACATATGCTACCACTAAAATAATGTAAGTAGATTAATGGGAGTAAAGTGCAGTTTTGAAGTAACAATCACTAATAAGCTTTTAGTTTTGTTACAATTTGTGTACCATTAAAATTATCAATTACAATGAAACCTATTACACCTTGCATGATGTTGTAGTTAGGGGTTTTTTTTAAGATTTGCCATAAAAATATAATATAGAAATTTTCTTTTTCTTTAATATTGACTAATTATGGTTAGCCATCTTATATGTAACAAGCTTTAGCTGTTCTGCAGAGTCACATGGGAGTGAATTACTGTGTTAGTAAAAAGCATACTATTAGCACTTTATTATGTTGAATGTATGAGAATCTCCCTGCTTAAGTTTAAAAGAGTTAAGATATAAAGGATTTTTGAAACGTTTATAACAAACTTCTGTGTTGTCAGCCATAAACCAAAGAGATCTAATGCACTGAAAATCACAAGACTTGATGAATATTTGGTAGCATTTCTATTTAGCCTTTACTTGATAATAAAGGCATTACTAATGACCAATAAGTAAGACTAATGAATGCTGATATCTTCAGTTGTAAGAACAATCAATCACTCTAATCAAATACTACATGAATTTCAAATATTGTCTCTGCTGACACTTTTCTCTTTTAAAGGGCTAATAAATAATTGAGCTAAACTTAGTAGTATCAGGATTTTTTCCTTCTAGAAACATTTTGTGGAAAGAACTAATTCCTTGACAACTTTGCTCACTCAAATGTGATATTTAAAATGGCCAGCAGTACCAGCTTACCTTAAACACTGTCAAAATACAATAAAAGTGATGTCCAATTTTAAGGGCTGGTTCTCTGAGCATGAATTATTTTCCCTTTATTTTTCTGTTTATTGAGAGGCATCCACTTTAGGGAAGGCTGCTTATACAACAGATCTTGTAGTAGAACTGTTAACTAATGTACAGTTGCTCAGCCTGTGTTGTCTTAGCAGCTGAGAGATGATCACTGTATCCAGAAAAACAAGCACTTTTTCCACCAAGCCTTTCAGCTATGATCTCTCACTCTCTTGAGCTTTCTTGGAGCAAGTTTTGCTGTTCAGATACAGCACTGATCACATGCCAAACAGCACGACAAACTTACAAAGTTACTGAAATACAAGGAGATAAAATGAGGCTGCAGTCCAACAAAGTGAAGTTGCACACAACTTTGTTACTTAGATTCATCAAGATTTGGCCAGCATTATTTGTGCAGGGGAAGGCACATATCTGTGACTTTGAGTCTCAGCTGGGAACTCTGTCTATTAAGTAGGTACTAAAGCTGCTTATCCTTTCTGTGAGAAATCATGAGATGTTCTTTAACACTCAGTAGTTTGGGCACTGATTTTGGGCATGGGACACTTTGGCAGGCTGACTGTAAAAGACATGAATCAGGTTCCCATTATCTCAGGAGAATCCCTACCTACACACTATTCTCAAAAGACGCCTGCTTCTTCTGTTTCTTTGTGCATAAAACAATTAAATATTAATTGGGTTATAGATGGATGAAGAGAATTTTTTCCTGCTGTGCAGTGTTCATCACATTTGACTGGAAAGAGGCACAGGTAGGTCCAAATCCCTACTCCAGTGTCTACTTAATTATGGATATAAGTGGCACTGGTTTTGTGCAAGACACAAGGTTATCCCATCCCCATATGTCCAGTAGACCAAAGGCTGAAACACTCAACTGATGTAAGATAGATTTATATTCTCCAAGTTGGGTAGAGTAGCTATTCTCCATTCAGCAGGGTGATAGGATTACTAATATGTTTGATAAACCCAGACATGTTCAAGGCTAGAGTCTCTTTGTGGATCTACCTACCCCAAATCTTTTGTGGAATTAATTCATTAGGGTCTTCTTTTTTTTTATTTTCTTTTTTTTTTTTTTTTTTTTTTTTTTTTTACATTTTCCTAATGACTCCTGATTGGAACTAAATCAGACCCTGTTTCCTACCTTCAGCTGACCCTTAACCAACTTGCAAGTAAAACCTGGTGCAAGAGAGTAACAATTACATTAAATTAGCTAAAAAACCTGTTAGGTCAAAAAAGAAATCAGCTACAATAACTCATTTTCTTTGTGGCATGTTTTACAGCACTGTTGTATTTAGCATTAGGAAGCCATTTCTGTGAAAAGCTTCCTAAACTGCACATTTTTACTGTTTTAAGCTTCTGCCAGCTGCAAAAAGAAATTCCCAAAGGCAGGAAATCAACAGCAGGTTCCAAGGATTTTATGTTCCATACAATCTGATTTTGTTTCTCAAAACCAAAACATTTGGTCCTTATTGGTCAAGAAGATAACCTTCCCCCTGTAAATCAGCACTTGGCTGCCTTGTTTGTTCTGCAAGTCAGATGGACTAAAACAATAAAACATGTAGAGTTGTGACCTCAGCCCATTCATCTTCACTGAGTGCTGCTTACTTCAAAGCCTATTTTTTAGTCTTCTACTGCATGTGCCTTTCTGAAGCTTGGTTATATACTCAGAAATTGTGCCGGCAGAGCTATGATGGTAAGGGATTTGATTTTTTTTCCTTCTGATTGTCACAGCTATACTTCCAAAGGCTCTTATGTAGGTACAGTCATTTTACCAACATAGCTTTCTCTGCCCAAGGAACTGACTGAATTGATATTAGTGAATTATTACTTTTCTTGTAAGCATCATCTCCCTTGAAGTACAAATCTAGTGGTTATTGGCTACATCCCAAGTACAGACCAAGTTTTAACTTGGAAACAAACCACTCAGTTTAAAACATTTTTATTTGGCATTTTTAGCACGAGTACATATTTCCCTTTCTTTTTTACAATATTTAGGAAGTGGCTCAGACAAGAAAAAGGCTTCAGGCACTGCTGGCAAGAGCAGCACCATACAAACTCTTGAATAAAGTGCTGGAGTGAAGTCTGGAAGGTGGTGTCACTCCAGCCTGTTTGTACTGACAGTAGTAGCAAGGTAAAAACCACTAATCTCTGAAGACTGCTTTTATCATGTCAGATGTCTCCCTATTAGGCTACTCAGTGCATTAGTAGGGTGTTGGAGCATTAGAATTATCCTGCTAATAACAGATTATTAGGTCTGGCTAGCAGAACATTTAAAAGTCCCCAGACTGATCCTTTACTTGGTGTTACACATAGGATGGTATAATAGGTATAACACCACAAGTGCCAGAGCTAAACTCTGATCGCTCACTTTACTGGGAAAAAATATTGTTGTTTCTTCTCCTGTCTGTCTTGTTTTCCATTCCAAAGAACTGTATAGTATTTCACGATTTATCTTTTACACAAAGCAGAAAAATCTTCTATTGCCATTTCTAGTGGGGAAGACTATACTTGTGTGAGAGCTGCACCATGTTTTTAATTCCATTTCAGTTAATGATGAATGTGGCTTTCCTACCAACTTTGCACATTCCAAAGCATGTTCTACCTAGCCTAGTACAAGGTACCACTCCTTGAGCTACAAATATCCAACAAGAAAGGGGTCTGCCACAAACAGTCATACTGATCTCTGCATGTAAGGAAGACTGCTATTAAATACAAGCTTTGAGAGTGCTACAGAGCTTTAGATTTCAACGGGGTGAGCCCTGTGCACTCCCTCTTAAATCCTGACCTTGTTGAAGCCTGTGACAAAGCATGCTGAAAAGTTATCATCCTGTCGGGCAAAAATTCTTTGGATAACAGTTGGTGTAACTGATTGCACTAAGTTTCTTGGAATTCGGAAACTTGTTTTTCAGATGTGCAAGAGCGTGTGTGTATAACTACATGATCACAGTAAAAGAAGGTAGTTTTTGCCAAGCAAGTAAAAAAATAACATTGCAATAACAACAAAAATATGCACAGTATTAGGCATATTCCTATTTTAAAAATATTACCACTAGATAAACAACATTTAGAAAGAATTTACCGTTGCCTAGAAAGTTTCTAATATCATTAAGCCAAGACTCAAATTCCAGACTCATAAGAGTGAAAGTTGAATTCATACTTGGGTATTTGAAAGTGCTGCTTTAAGGAGTTTGGCTGTTCCTAATATGAACCCTGAATTGCTTTGCTCAGGACAGTATTCCCATTTCAGTGGGAATTAAACCAAATAAAGACATTTTCTCAAATCATGTTCTTTAAGAAAAAGTCTTTAAAATGTTTTTTTCCCCCATTTGTTTCCTTTACTAAACACAAACAGGTTTGGGGTTTGTTAATTTGTTTTTGGGTTTTTTTCCCATCAAATTTTATTAAACAATGATTCTCTGTTTCAGCTTCATTTGCATGTGGTACTCCAGTACAGATACTTTGTGTTGGTGAAACAGGACTGTAATGTAACCCCTACGTACCATTATATTTTTTTAAAGGAATTAACATGAAAAAAAGAACTTTTTCAATAATAAATACAAACTCTGTTCCTCCCTTCCCTGAAGCATATCCTTCAGTTACTGTGGACAAATTATCCAAACTTAACTGCATTTAGGGGCCAGAGGAAAAAGAAAGAAAAAAAAAAAAGAAAACCATCCCCCATCTCCAGGAATGTGTTCACATTCAAGGGAGACAAACATCATTTTGTCTTTTAAGAAATGCAAGCATGCCAAGTACTTCTGAGGGAAATGGTTATGTGTACAGTATCCACTTCACCTCTGCTTCACTTAAATTAATTTTCTAAATGGGGATCCCTATAGGATACCCAGCAAGCAAACTGTCCCCATTTCCCACCACCAAGGTTTCAATATGCATAACATTCCATGTGCATAATACTGAAGACACCTGCACATTACAATATGGTCTCAAAATGTGGAAGCATTATGTTTTATCACAGATCATTAGAGAAATTGATCATGAATACACATATTTGTTATAATTGCAGTTAAAAGAAGATTCAAAACTACGATTCATACTTTCTCTTGCTTCATTTTACAATTATTATTGTCTCCCTCTATGAAATAATATACCTAATCCAGTGCATACAGAGCTTGTGTTTTCTCTGTGTCTTTAGGGATGCTTAAAAATAGTTTCAGAATCCTACATGGGTGGTTTTATGTACAGATTCCTGTACCGCAGGAAGGACACTGACTTCACCTCTGTTCTCTGCAATCACAGGTGTCACCTGCAAGGGTCACAGTGCAGGCTGGGTCATACAAGAACAACTGAGGTTCTGACATTGCTCAGGCACCTGTCTTTATGATGTTTGAAGTTCTCATAATGCTCAGAAACAGAAGTCCAGAGGATAGGACTGTCACATCTGTATTTTAAAATTGATAGTTCTATTTACCATGTTAGTGATTTTGTGGGCACATCTTCAAAGCAACAGATGAAATAATTGCAGAGACATTTTAAGAAGGGGCCCAGCTGAAAACTATTGGTCCCTAGTAGTAGTAAGAGTATTTCTAAAAATTCAGAGAAATTGGCCAGTCTCTTACCATTCTGCTGCTATTTAAATGTCTCTTGATGGTGTCAGGTAACACTATGGGGTCAGCTGTACCTACACATGAGCCCCATGAGGGTCTTCTAACTTTCTTGGTAAGATGCCCACAGTGCCAGGTGGCCAAAAGGAAGACTGAAAGACTCCAGCCCCTCCACTACACCCCAGTCAGTGCAGACAAGGCAGGCTGGAACAGAAGGTGAGCTACATCAGCAGAAGGCTTGCAGGAACGTATTCCTATTACAGGCCAAGGCAAAAGCAAGGACTCAACATGTTTAGTCCCTGCACTGTGCCCAGAGTATCACAGATAACACTCTACCCATTATTTGTTTTCCAGGCTCTGTGGAAATACTGGTTTCCTTCTTTTTGCCATCATATCTTTATATGACTTTCTAACATCTCTGGTTGTCATTTGCTGAAGAAGCCCTTTAAAGGTTACTAGAGAACGTAAGAACATCAGTAACATTTTTTTATAGAATCATATTGTCATCCAAGTAGGTTTACAATCCCAGACCTATATTGCATGATGTGTATTTGGGCTTTTTCTTTTTCTTGCTTTTGAGAAAACCTGGATACATGGCATATTTTACTGACTGTTGTTTTTTGCTGCTTTGTAGTTTTTTTTCCTTCTGTCAAGAGATTACATGACAGGATTTTTTGCCCTTGAATGTCATTTCAGTCTCACCTTTACTTCAGAGGAATATATGATGATTTTCTTTGTGCAAGAATCCAACACAAATCCTTTATGAAACTCAGAAAAACAGTCCTAGCTTTACTGAGACCCAAATGGTTGCCATACACACTTAGTTCAGAAAAGAACAAATCTTGGCACTGTACCTCAGATACATGCCCATGCAAGTTTGTGGGAGTTCATCCATGCCAAGTCTCAGAGTTTGACCCAATCAAAGTTCATTCTATATGGTTAAGACAAAAAAACCCAAACACCTGGGCCAAGAAAACTGTGGAATTGATGATGCTGAAGCAGGTTTACCCTTTGCTTGGGTACATTGCAGAGCTTCATACAGTTTTTACTGGTACACCTGTATTGATGGTAAATCAGTTACATTTGCATTCAGATGCACATGAATGAAGCTGTACTGGCAAAGCTACAGTGGCATAATAAAATCACTATTTTTTTATCTTTGTACTAGTTAAGAGGTCTGCATACTGGTTAATAATATTTTCAAGGTAATAGCATTTACACTGGAACTGGTACTCCTTTAACTCTTAGTTAAACCCGTGGAACTCAGTGGACACTGAATTAAATCAGCAGACACAATAGCCATCTCCAACCTAAAACAGGTGAGCAACAAAGATGGTGAAGGGTCTGGAAGGGATGACTTATGAGGAGCAGCTGGAGTCACTTGGATTGTTCACTTTGGATAAAAAGAGGCCGAGAGGTGACCTCAAAGCAGTATGTGGCTTCCTCAAGAGGAGAAGAAATGGGACTGTCACTGATTTCTTCACTCCTGTGACCAAAGACAGGACTCAGAGAACTGGTAGGAAGCTGAATCAGGGGAGGGTTAGGTTAGATATCAGGAAAAGGTTCTTCAGCCAGAGGGCAGCTGAGCAGTGGAACGAGCTCCCCAGAGAAGTGGTGACAGCACCAATCCTGCCTGAGTTCAAGAAGTGTTTGGATGATGCTCTCAGGCACATGGTGTGATCCTGAGGGTGCCTTACACAGGCACAGGAGTTAGACTTGATGATCCTGATAGGTCTCTTCCAACTTGGCAGATTCTATGATTCTGTGATTCCAACAGGCACATCAGAATACCTGGAATCACAGAGCTTTTAAGAGCTTTGTTTCAGCAGAAATAATTGTTTGTGAGAAACACTAAAGTGTGAGATTCACCATAGAAACAGAGAGATATAAAGTACAAAAGGATAAGACATAAGCCCTTGGGAGCTTAACCTGATGAGAAACCTAGAAAGAAAGTTTTCACTGGGAGCTGGGGGAGAGAGGTTTGCATTTCTAAATAAAAATTCTTCCTATATACTTGGAGACTTTATCTATTATTTATGAATAACAGCACTGTATGAAGAATATCTGGATTTATCATCAGGTTCTCCTCATGAAGCAGTTGAGAAGCTACCAAATTTAGCTTAATTCATGTTATCAAATAGAATAGATTCTTTTGTCCCCCTATTCAAATTTTCAACACAAATTCTTTCTAATCTCAGTTCAGGCATTTCCTGAAGACATTGATTCACCATCTGTATATTTGGGATATTGACCAGAGGGAAGTCAATAAGCAAGTACTGTGAAGTCACAGGCTAGAAGGATGCTGCATTTCACAGTCTGCCTACCAGTGAATTCCAAGCATTACGTTAAAGACTCTTGTTGTCAAAATGTGGCAGATGAATCAAAATCACAATGGCAAGGATCTTGAGGCTACAATACAGCTGCTCCTTGCCAGTACACAATTTCTTTTTAAATGTTGCAAAATAGAAAATTTGGCCTTATCTCCAAATGTGAGAAGTCCCTAGAAAGAGATCTTTCCCTAATATCATTTCACAAAAGTCTTCCAGATTTTTTTTCTTCTTTACATCACTTAAGTGATGATGTTTATAGTTTTTTCTGTATATAACAGATGCCAACACAGGCCTGGAGCTGGTTGTTTAAAAAAAAAAAAAAAAAAAGATTGGAATCCTGTGCAATGTCTGAAGTACCACTGTTACATGCACGTTTTGGGTTGGTCACTTGAGAAATTATTTAATACAAGCATAGTTTGTAGAAATTCAACTAGAAGAAGACAAAGTAATGCATGACTATATCTTGGTGTGGTGAGAGGTCTATTCTTGCCTGACTTAGTTAAGCAGGTTACAAAATTATATTGGGGAGTACCTCATTATCAAAAAACCACTAATGACATTTTTAAACTTATTTCTGTTACAGGAGAGTTTATTTTAAATATTACACAGTTTAAACTTGGGCTCAGATTGGAACATAAACCAACGATTTAAGTCTATCCACAACTGCTATTTTCAGTGCTGGTGAGGCAGAAAAAGTCCAGCATGTACTAAGTTTTCAAAGGGGTATGATAACTGAGGGGCACAGGACTATTAGTATTAACATTATTAGTACAAATGTTGTTAATATACAAGTTTAAAGTACAAAACGCAAAGGATTTCATGTGATTGTGCAGCAGCTTGGGTTTGTACAGAGACCGAATGTTTGACATGCACCTTTTGTGCAATGTTGAGAGATTTTTGGAACAGTTTATCGTATGTTGTTTCACACTGAGTAAATATTCCTACTGCATTTTAAAAATGAAGAAGAAATTTTAAAATAAAGCGCCTTTCTTCATTGTTCAAGAAACCAACTGGATGAACTGTGGCTCCATAAAGTTTAGGAACTCATTTATTATGTTGCTAGATCAGACACTGCATTTATTCACACAGTGCATCTCTCAAACCTAGCTTTCATTAGAGCTGTGGGGAGGCCCAGTCTTTCTCCCTTCACTGGAGAAGGTGAAGCTCAAGAAGATAATTAACCATGAAACAATGAGGAGGCTTGCTGGGTAAGCACTAGTGTGAAAACAGTTACTCCTCACAAAAGAGGGGAAATTAGCTGGCTGGATAAAAAAGGAAGTGTCAGACTGGAAGACTGAAAGGACTGCCAGCATAAGTAGATAGCTCTATGCATCATTAATGCAATTTTTTTAACACTTAAACTTCACTGCTTTCTAAATTTAAATGTATTTAAATGCTATGTGCTAGGGGAGATTAATATGCCATTTTAAAGTAATTTCTCTTAAACTTTCAATTTTCACGTTTCACCAGCGTTAGTCACCCTTCCCACGTATGAGAAAAAATCCCTGCCTCTTAGTGTTGTATTCTTGTTTATAAAGGCAATGTAAACAGAGCGTTCTAAAAAGATTCGGTTCACTCATTGTATTTTACAAGCACATTATTTTACATTAATACAGATATTTTTATGAACAGAAAGTTTGTTTTGATTTTACTGTTTCACAGAGTAAAGACTTATGATGTGTGTTTCCTTTCAAAACTTCCTCCTAGTTGAACAGTGTTCCCTGAAGCAGCCACATTTTTGGCAGAAATTCAGTTATATGCTATGCCAAAAGAAATAGAATAAACAAACACTGCCTAATGCAGCTGGCTAGGTAATTTACATATTACTGCACAGCAAACATGAAGATCTGAATATGGATTAGAACTACAACGATGACACAAATGTCTTACATGTAAGAAGAAATAAAAATTCTGATCATCATTGCTAATGACTTACATTTTATTATTTTGTGTATATTATAGTACCTCTGGCACATACATGCATGTACCTGCTTCAGTATTAAGAAGCTGTATGTATTATATTTTTTGTATATTTCACAGAAATATATTCCAGAAATATCTTGAGAAACTGTTAAGTGGGTACATTTTTCAAAGCTTTCTTCTGCTGAAAGCAGACTATCTGAATGACCGCATCCCAGGCTTTGGAAATTGTAAAAAACCCACAAACATGCTCTAAACATTCCTTATAACTTCTTTGCTATACATAATAAAGTATAAACAGGCCTTCAAATCTGCAAGTTCATGTGCTTTCAAAAAGCATCTGTCATTCTGTGTGAGATGAACAGTCTATTCAGCTGAGTCCATCTCCTGCAGTGGCCAGTAGAGAATGCTTAAGGAGAAGTTAAAAAATCCACATACACATAGAATGGTGTAGAAGCTGCCATCCCAAATTTGAGAAGACAGTCTGTGGGGAATTCCAGAGCTGGAATTTAATAGGCATTAATTGTTGTCTTCTCCATTAATTTCTCTTAATACTTATTGAACTCGTTTGTATTTTTGTTATCCACAACAAGGAACAAGTTTCACTTTACTTATGAACTGCATGAAAATAGTATTCCCTTTTGATTGTTTTAAATCTCCCACCTAATAATTTCACTGGGTAACTTTTACTTTGTGTGTTAAGAAAAATCCTAATTGTACCTTATTTATTTTCATGCATTTTAAAAATAGTTTCTTATTGTATTCCTTTCTGCTTACAACTGATGCAGCTCCTAGAACATCCTATAATATTGAACAATACAACACTGATTATGCATATACTTAACTGATCCTGCAAATAAATTTCCATAATGGCTGGAGGATTGGGACCCTACCATCTAATGTGGAAGACCCTTGTATGAGGGAAATGACTGCTGTACAAGCTTTTGTAAAGTAAGGTTTCTTCCTTTCTTTCTAAAAATTTTGTTTGAGAACTCTCAAAACAAAAAATCAGAAAATTAGATTCAGTTACACTCATATACTGCTCCTTGAAGAACTGAGGTCACTAGAGATGCAGTGCAACAAGTCATTAAATGCCAATTTAAAAATCCCAAGTTTGTGACATTTGCATTTCTCTTAACTGTAGATTTTTAAAAAAATGCTGATTGGGGGATATTAGGTGTCTGTTCAAACAATTACTTCATCCTGTACTCTGAATGCAGTGCACTGCAATGAGAGTTGCTATCTCCTGAGCACTTTCAAATATCTGGCCCTATACTGAAGTGCCTAAGCAGGAAGTGAAATCCCTTGAAATAAGACATCTGTCCTTGAAAATAAAAACCTAGACATTTTATCTCTTTCTTTTCTAATGAGTTATTTTTGACATTTAAATGATGTTTGACATTTCTTTCAACAACTGCATGGGCTGGAAACATCACATTTCCAATTTCAGAATATCGCACATTTTCCTACTAAAACTGATTATTCCTGAAAATTCACTTGAAGATTTTATGCATTTTACAGTTCTAATAAATGTTTCAGGAGCAGTGGAAAGTGCTTTACTCACACTGTTTCAACCTTTATTTAATCTGTAGCACAGAAAAAAAAAAAAAAAAAAAGATTAATAGATTGACACATGGTTGTTAGAACGCACTCTGAAGACCTAAACCTGCCACTGTGACATTGGCTTTTCCCATTATAAAGCTCACACTTCTAAATTTTAGAGGATTTAATTCTGTTGTCCACAGTTTCTAATAATATTCTAATTATTATTGAATATTTATTTTAAAGAATTTTGGTAGGCTGTGTTACTAATATTGTAGTTGTCTAAATGCAATGAAATTAGGAATGTTAGGAATATCACCAATGAGGGTCAGATGCTATTACCCATAAGAGATAGGACAGTGTTTTTATGACCACATGTTGAATTGGGAGATGTATAGTAAACTGGCACTTTTGAAGGTCTCATTGCATACTAAATCTCTTGCAGGTTTGTAAATACCAACTGCTCTAAAAAATTCTGATCAGTAGAGAAGTATTTCCAACTTTCTACCAGCCATGGAATCGCCTCACCCAACTCCATAGCAGCACCAGTCTGAAACAAAGCAGGCTGATGGCTGAGTGACAGGAGGCTTTTTGGGATGCATCAATGAGCACAGAAGCTTTCTATAAGCCCAAAAGAAAAGATTTCCAGCTTTTTACTGAGTAACACAGCACTACTAACCAGTCTTGAAAGTTCCTGAGACATAATACTCTACAGTGTTTAACCATCTTTAAAATATGTCAGTGTTCCCCCTCTCTGAATTTACATATCAGAACTGCATTAAACAGAAAAGGAATACAAAATAAATTGAGAGAAGTAATAATTTTAAATATAAGTCTATATAGATACAGATAGAGTAACAGAATCGCTTTGGTTGGAAAAGACCTTTTAAGATCATCAAGTCCAACTGTTAATCTAGCCCTGCCAAGTCCACCGCTAAGCCATATCCCCTAAGCACCACATCTACACATCTTTTGAATGCCTCCAGGGATGGTGAATCAACCACTTCCCTGGGCAGTCTGTTCCAGTGCTTGACAACCTTTTTGGTGAATATTTCCTAATATGCAATCTAAACTTCTGGAACAACTTGAAGCCATTTCCTCTTGTCCTTTTGCTTCAATTTCTACTTGGTAGACCAACACCCATCTTGCTACAACCCCCTTTCTGGTAGTTGTAGAGAGTGTTAAGGTCTCCCTTCAACCTCCTTTTCTCCAGGGTAAATAACCACAGTTCCTTCAACTGCTCCTCATAAGACTTGTCTCATAAGGAAATCTATCTTTTAAAAGAGCAAGTAAATTTCAAATATGGCACAGAAACATGTGCTTTGTCAAGAAAAAAAACCAAACAACAGAGCAGGCTTGGGGTAATTAAGTATTGCAGGAATTGATTTACTATTTAAAATAATTCTACTGTTACTGCAATTTCATTTTAATTCCTGTGCTTACACTACCACCACCACCAAATTCATTTTCAACTCTCATGTTACGAAGTTTTTTGGGTACTGTGGAGAGAACAAAGAAACTAAAAGTGTCTGCAGAGTTAGCAGGGAGTCTTGGAAAAGAAATATGTATCTTAGAGAAGTATATTCACCCCAGTTGAGGTGGATGATGATTGAGACCTACAACTGTAGGACTGAGGTTAAAGAACCTGCAAGAAATTAGTTCCAGTGCCTGCTGGCACTGGGACAGGCTGCCTAGAGATGTTGTGGATGCCCTTTCCCTGGCAGTGTTCAAGGCCAGGTTGGACAGGGCCTGGTCTAGTGGTAGATATCCCATGGCAGGGGGATGAGCTTTAAGGTCCCCTCAAGCCCCTAGCCATTCTATGATTATATGAAATGTTCTTGTAGGTTTTATGATACTGTAAACTACAAATTAATGTGTAAATGACACCACTGATATTTGCAGGAGATGTTGCGTGTCTGGAAATTTCAGTGCAGAGAAAAGTATTGAAAGAACAACAATGCTTGACTACTCTTTCTGCTCCAGGTAGTTCACCTTACGGAGCACAATGCAACTCAGAAACTCAGAAATCCATGCACCTCAAGTTCAAGGATAGTACATCATATCACAGGCTCCACAATCAAATATCCATTCACTTAAAAATATATATTTTAGGAAAGCACCAAAGGGAACTTGCTTCAGCAATAAAATATGAGTAGAGCAAGAGTGACTGGCAGAAACAAGCAATCAAGGTTGCACTGTCATAACATTATGAAGAGGTCTCATATCAAAGCAGAAGTTACTTGTAATAGATAATGGAAAAAAATCAATTTGTAAAGGTTCAAACATAAGTCATTAAATAATTACTTTATGAGGACTAGATCACATAACAGGTGTTCAGCACTTTATAAGATGTGCTGTGTTCTTGACAAACAAAGTTAATCATAACTCAGTTCTTTGCTATGTTAGGCACTCAGGATGAACTTTGAATTTTATGCAAGATTTTTTGCACTTGAAAAGTAATGATATGATAAAATAAGAATCGTTGAGAAAACAAGTTTTTGTTTAATGAGGCTATCTAATAAATAAGTGAAGAATAACAAAGTCATTTTTTACCTCTGAAGGCAGGTTTTCTGTCTTTTTTTTTTTTTTTTTTTAAGCTTGGAACAAGTGTCAGTCCATGGCCTGAAAATTATAGCACTAGTGAATTAAATACTGAGAAGTGAAGGGGAGACACCACACCTAGCATTATTAAAATCCCTTTTTCTTTTCTAGAAGCATCACAGAAACAATGAATAGGGAAAAAAGGGCAAACATACCAGATCAAAATCAATGTAGTATTTCTAAACAATTTATTTCTCAAATGTATTAAAAAGACTGAAACCAAGAGGAAGATGGAAAAAAATCCAAAGCGGAGCTTTAAACAAGCTTTTTACTTTCTAAGAAACAAGCTGGTGGAAAAAAAAGAAGTGCCTTTTTTTTTTTTTTTTTTTTTTTTTTAAGGGCACTGTCTTACCATTGCAGATTTTCCCAAGTTCTTGCAACTCTAATTAAAATGTGGTAATTGGTTATGTTACCTCAATTACCATGATGCATGGACATTGATGCAAAGCGACACCAATTGAATCCCTTGGGTGTTATACCCCAAGGCCATCCCATTTATTGTGGCCTTATTCTTTTCAATTATGCGGCTGGATGTACAGCAGACTTTGAAGCCAATACAGATGGGGATTTAGACTGGACATAGAGTGTAGGGTACACATGGGATGACTCAAGAGAACAAGAGAAATAAAAATAATATGTTTCTTCATGAAGCATAGTAGTGAACTTATTGATCAGACAAATGAATATTTCATATATTTTCAGAACAATGTGAGAATTACAGCACCTTAACTCAAATTGCTTGAGCTCAAAATCTCCATTTTAAAAGTATGATTAATACTGTCCTTTCAATAATTAGGCTTCTCTGTTGAGTAAGAGAAGAGATTGTCTGCTTCATGAAACAGATAAGTTTCTCATTCAATGAATGAGCAGTCTGGAGGAAAAGCAGTTTCTTCAGACTCCAAAAAGGCAGGAATACTGAATTGCAACTTGAGAGGTAAAATCCATTGGAAATCACTTTTTTTTCTCTTCTTCTTGCAGTGCAACAGTTTTATATATTTGGGTATTGAGGAAAAGATCCCAGAAAAGTAAATATCCATGATCTCACCACTGTAGTTTTCTAAAAAGAGACATATATGACCTGGACAGGACATCACCAGACTGAATATCCATAGCTGCTGAAATAATCCACTTAGGGAAGCATGTAGCTTCTATTGGGCATACCACTGGCTTAGCAAAAGATAAAAAAACAAACTGCATAAAATAACTTACTAATTCCATCCTTGACTTAACTGTTTTAAACTTGTGAGTATGACCATGACTGAATCTATCCTAAATCCATTTTAAACTGTTCAGCCTTTTGAGTAGACTAGACCCTCTAAAAGAAAGTGCACAGTGAGGTAAAGTTTCCCCAGCTGTTGAGCAGGAATTTCAAATGGCAATTTTAGGTTTTGTTGACTGAAGACTGTTGCTATTGCTGTTGCAATTGCCAGACAGTCTCCTTTCTCTTTTAAGATGATTGCTAGCAGGGTCTTGTTAGGCAAACTATAAGGCATCTGTGTGATTCTGAAGCTAAAATTTAGGTGACATGCAATATTATATCAGCAAACCATGGAATGACAAATCCAGGGAAAAACAATTTACCACAAAAAACAGATGGGGGAAATAAAATCCTCTTTTGCTAAAACAGATTAGGACTGCTTCCAGTAGCAGACAAATGTCCCACTTTTTAAAAAAGTAATCTTTGGTTCTTTTCAGTATACGAATACTTCATTCTTTATAGCTGGATTAACCTTCTAATCTAACCACATTTCATCCTTCTGGGGTGATTTTTACTGATAATTTCACATTCTAGACATATCTCCTGGTTTATGAGAAGGACATTTTGTGAGACTTTAGGTGTTTGTAGTACATATTAATTTCTTCTTATTTGTAAACTTACAGTGCCTGCTATCACAAAAGTTGAGCAGGATTTAACACTGATGAAATCCATAAATGAAGGCAAACAATTCCAGAGAAACCTGAAAGCCATTTCTGTTAATTCCAGCATACCTTTGTAATGCTATAAGTGTCCCAGAGAAGTGACCGAATCTAAAAAGGGGTAGAAACAGGACAAAGGAAGCTCCCATAACACAAATTAAAAAGATGGTAGAAGATGTGACTCTTCTACTTATATGAGGTTATATAGGCTATCTTGTTTACTGTCAGCAACTCAGATGCCTTGAATGAGTCAAATGCCATCAGGCTATAAAAACATCTCATTTGTTTTCATAAATTACAGTATTTTGTGGGCAACCACAAATAAAGACTTGTTACCAAGGGATACTGTATGTGTGCCAAGACTGGCACACCATCAAATACAGAGAGATAGGGAACCAGAAGAAATGGTCCTGGTACCTACCCAAGAAATGACTACACAGGAACTGAGTGAAAAGGAAGGCTAGAACATGCCAAATCAAGTCAGGGAAGACAAAGAAACCTGAATAGTGCAGTGGCTAGGGCATCTTTAAATATTGAGAATACAGATAGTTTTACTATCAGGAGAAACCTGTAGATACTGACATACTTCAAAGTATCGTATTTTTATCAGCAAGGCTAGGATGAGTAGTTCCAGAACAAAACAGGCCACAGTGAAAATTAGATAAGAAACCTGATTGCTCTAAATGGCTTCCATTTCCCAGCAGAAAGAATCACAGAATCACAGAATTGCCACAGTTGGAAAAGACCTCTCAAATCACGGCATCCAACTGTCAACATCCACCCATCCCCTGGATAAAATACACGTATCAATATCTGCATTACCCACTTAAGCATGTCCTGAAGTCCCTCATCTACATGGATTTTAAATACCTCCAGGGATGGTGATTCCACCACCTCCCCAGACAGCCCATTCCAGTGATTAACTACTCTCTCAGTGAGGTATTTCCTCCTCAGATCTAGTCTAAACTTCCCCTGGTGCAACTTCAGCCCATTTCCTCTCGCCCTATTACTGTTCACTTGAGAGAAGAGACCAGAAATCAACTCCCTACAACTTCCATTCAAGTATTTGTAGAGAGCAATAAGATCTCCTCTCAGCCTCTTCTCCAAACTAAACTTTCCCAATTCCCTCAGCCTCTCCTCACAGTTCTTGTTCTCCAAACCCTTCACCAGCTTGGTTGTCCTTCTCTGAACTCTCTCCAGCAGCTCAAGGTCTTTCTTGTAGTGAGGGGCTCAGAAATGAACACAGCACTCAAGGCGCAGTCTCACCAGTGCTGAGTACAGGGGCACGGTCACTTCCCTTCTCCTGATGGCCACACTATTCTTTACACAAGTCAGGATGCTGTTGGCCTTCTTCGCCACCTTGGGCACAATGCTGGCTCACATTCAGTGAGGTATCAACCAGCATCCCCAGGTCCTTTTCTGCTTGTCAGCTTTCCAGCCACTCCTCCCCAAGTCTGTAATATTGCATGGGGTTGTTGTGACCAAAGTGCACTTGGCCTTGTTAAACTTCATCTTATTGAACTTGGCTGACTGGTTCTGCCTGTCTGGGTCCCTTTGCAGAGCCTTCCTACCCTCAAGCAGATCAACACTACCACCCATCTTGGTACTGTCTGCAAACTAACTAAGGAAGCTCTCAGTCCTCTCACCTAGATCATTAATGAAGATACTGAACAGGACCAGCCCCAAAACTGAGCCCTAGGGAACACCGCTGGTGACTGCTCACCAACTGGATTTAACTCCATTGACTACAACTTTCTGGGTCCTGCCATGTAGCCAGTTTCTAACCCAATGAATATAAGTGTCTATGCCACCAGCTTCTCAAGGAGAATGCTCTAGGACACGGTGTCAAAGGCTTGACTAAAGTCCAGGTAGACAGCACTCAGAGCCATGGGATGATACACCCCATGCCCTGTGAAAGTCAGCTCAGCCCAGCAATAACTCCTGACTACCTTGGGCAAAGTGGGCACAAAGCAGCATGCTTTGTGAAGTTCCAAGCAGTGGGATTATCAAACAAGGTGCCTCACTCATTCCCTCACCATGCCTTAAATCCAGATTGACAGCAACCCCAAACAAAAATACAAGATTTACTTCTCTCCTGCTGCAAGAGCAGCACCAAGCTGTAATTAGCTCATAGCAGTTTATTTAAAGTAATTGCAGGTACAAACAGCAAACTGCTTCCACACTGCAGCTGCCCACATGCAAAAGAAGGTAATATGCTTTCACTACAGTAACTTGGACCTCCATTCATCACTCTCTAAGCCATCTCACAAATGCAATTTGTTTCTGTACCAAATTCAATGGAAGTTACACCCTTACTACAACAAAATTGTAAATTTTGTAGATTAAAAAGCCAGTTAACCATTTTTTTGGCACCTTATCTTTTAGAAAAACAGAGCAGAAGCATAGTCCAATCTCTGTTGGTCAGTTATAGACCCAACAGATACTCAGCCTCTTAGCAACTAAAATTCAGAATTCTGAGAACTACTTTTTTTTTTTTTTTTTTTTTTTTTTTTTTAACTCTGTTACCCAGTACTTCACAAAAATGTTTCTGAAGCTGCAAAATTCAGCTGTTTTTAATACTGCTGGTCAACTCATTAAACATTCTGTGTAGCACTTCTCAACAGTTTACCAGTGCTATTGATATAATAATATATTAGTATTATGATTAAAAATATTCCAAAGATGGAACAAGCAGGTATATAACTAGAGTTTCTCAAGAGAATTAAAAAGCTTTACTATTACATATTCTTTCTTTATCGATCTTTTCTATTCTTCAGTTTCATATTTATCTTCTAACCCATTCGCTTGCCCAGCCTATTTCACTGCTGACTTCTCTTAATTCTGTTTTCATTTCTTACTCTCTCAGATTCATTACCATCAAAACTCTAGAATTTTGTCTCTCTGTGACTGTTAGGATGAAATTTGTCTTGACTCTTCTCTCATTTAAATGTTACTGAATTGTTTAAACCTCCTACCTCCATTTTCTATCCAGGTTCATTCTGAATCCTCGCTAATTCTGTTCTTCCCATATTCCACTTGAATTTCTCTAACATATTCTCATGACCCTATTTAACCAACTTCTGTTTAATTTTTGACTCCACTTGATCATATTCTCAAAAAATTACTGCCTTGGATTTTTCTGCTCTCTAGATTTCTACTTCCTCTGTGTATTTTTGCTAACTGTTCTTCATCTTCTGCTTTTCACTAGACTTGAAAAAGCCTTTTTCCTTACCCACTTCCCTTTTTTTCTTTTTAGATGATACTATATATTTAGACACCTGCAGTTCCCATCTCTGAGCTGAAGGGTCAAGTAAAGCCCTTTGCATCTAACCCTGTTCTTTTGCCTTACTTTTAAATATCTCCTCCTTAGTGTCCATTATGGCAAATGAACTATTGACAAAATGTAACTCTTGCTCTGTCCTCTTCAAATCTCTTTTCTTCATGCCCTGTCAGTATGACTATTCTGGCAATCTGCACCAGCAGTGACATACACAGCTCTTGGTAGCTATATGAGAAGAATCTTAGCAACATTAAAATTTGATCTTTTTCTGCAGGTCATACAAAGAAAACACTAAGTTTATCTCTATTAACTCTTACAATGCTTCCAAAAGTATTGGGAAATGCTGTTTTTCAAATTCCTGAAGAGTTGGTAATTCCCTCTCTGCACATAGGTGTATAAGGGAAGGCTGAAAATTTTTATTTTTTCTCTAGACCCTTGTAAAGCCACATGTAGCTTCATCATTTTTATATTTTGTATTTATTCCAACCAGGTTAAATTTTTGAGGACTTAACTGACTCTCTTCAACATTGCCAGCTGAGTACTCCCATGCTTATAACACCAATGTTCACACTACCTCAGGTCTATTTTGACTTGGTCTGAAAGTTTATTCAAAGCCTGTTCCTTTCACGAGTCCTATTTCTACTCAATACCAAAGGCAAAGCAGCCAATAAATCAAACAGACAGAGGAGGACTTCTATTTTATAACATTTTATAAAGGTATATGGTTCTTCAACAGTTCACTTCTCACCGCATCCTCCTCACTAAGTCACCATTTTTTGGCCTGTTTGCACTAACACTATTTTCATTCAGGCACTGCTGCTGTTTCTGAACAATATCCTGTATATCTTCATAGTACACTACCATAACTGAACAAGGGAATTACAGCTGCTATTTTTGTAAAGGAACTTCAACAAAAAGAAGTCAAAAGTAGTATTTCACTACTATGTAACTAACTTAACTATGTAAGATAAACATGTATCACTTGTTCTCAAATCTCATCAAGTCTCTTCAGTATATTCACTGCACAGTTATCACTGTTGTCAGTATAACTGTGGTATACAGACTTCAGCATTATGATAGTAGCAAAAACATGCTGAGCCAATTCATCCATTACAGTGAATGGTGTTACAGTAGGGATTATTTTGTTCCCCCTATGGTTCATTGTTTAAATGTAGATAGTGCTTTGTAATACAGTTTTATGCTGTAGAAAATCTGTCTCATTTATGCCACTTAATGGATGGTTTAAGCAGAGTGCTATTTTGCCTCTTAGGAATCCTTTTCCCGGAGATAAAAGCAAATTAATGCATTTTACTTATATTCAAATAACGCAGAATTGTATATTAATCACATTCCCATGGCATTCTATGTGAAATACACATCTACTGCTGGGATGATAATTAAAACCAGTCGTACTTATACAGAAAGTACTGTTTTTGAAATATATATACAATCTGTGACATACATCCCTGGCCCAATTGGGCTAGGTGCTGAGCAACTTGGAAACAGGAGATTGTTTTCATTACTTGGCAGGATCAAATATGAGATTAAAGATCCAACAAACAGAACATACATATTGTGAGTTCATCTTATTAATCGGTTTTGTCCATGAAACACAATGATTTGGGAAAAGCTAAAGCTTAACTTGTTGGCATTAAAGACAAGGAACACTGTCTTCAGTCAGAACGAAACACTCTGAGATGAATGTTTGTGTCTTACACTAAAAAAGTGTTTCTCATGAAACCACGTGAGATCTTTCCAAAGCAAGCATCACTCACCGAGTCTTTTTCCATTCTCTTCTGTAGCCTTGTTTGCCACTGGACAGCTTGCATGACAATGGCTTCCCACCTCCTCTCAAGGTTTACGATAATCAGCTGCATGGACTGGTGATCTGCATGGAGGTTGCAGGTCTCATGGTCATCCAGGAGGTGCTGGCATAAGCGCAGCACAGAGGCCACCCCACGACGTCTCTGTTTGATCTCACAGCTTAGAGACTGCAGAGCAGACAAACAACAGATGTCAGTATGCAGTACTTTGCAAATTAAAGCATTAACTATTATCTGATATTTAATGGTGCCCATTTTCTGTCTTAAAATAGTCTTTTTAACTTTTCCATAAATTTCCATACTTAGTGTCACAGCTTAGTGGTTTATTTTCAAATAAACACAGCCTTAATCTTAACAGCAAAGAAGGAGTAAAGCTACTTTCAGTCTTCAAACAAATGCCATACATAGCTAACTGCCTCAATCATCCTGAAATTTTTATGGTGTAGACGGGTTTATTCTTACTTTTTTTTTTTTTTTTTTTTTTTTAATTCAACAGGGACACATCTGAAATGAATTACCCTGACAGAAATCAGGTTCAGAAATTCCTCAGGAAAAAACAGGGGGAAAAAATAGTATTCATGCAATGAGACTATATATATTTTTAGAAAAAAACAATAGAAATTATGTGTCATATGGACCCTGTCAGAGGAGAAACCTTAAGGAAGGAGAAAATTTGGTATAAATTTCTTTACAGATGTTTTTTGTTATCATAAAATATTTCAAGGGTAGTTCCATATTCAAGTAACTGTAGGAATTGTATCCTTCTTCAAGATGAGTTATTCACTGCATTTATTTCATCATGCTGATTCCAGTGCTACAAAAAACGCTGTCTGATGAGAACTGCATGATGGGAGACAATTGTTAAGCCCTAATATTGCTGAATATTGATGGGATCCAGGCTATGTTGGTTCTGCGCCAGAAAACTCAATAACTGCACTGAGAATCTCATTGAACAGCAACAGAAATAATGAAACCTACACACCAAAACTGAAGAGACATCTACCACCCGGAAGCAGTTAATGGCATGGGGTGCTTTTGAGAATGATTGTATCCACAATGACACGCTACAGTCATTCAACATCGTCAGGTTTATATTAACTCATAGTGGGTTTTAACAATATCTATGAAGCTGGGGTACAAAAGGCACAAATTATTTTTAAGGATGACTGCTTCAGCCCAGCTTCTAAGACCCTACACTCATACAGCATTGCACGTGTCAAGTATTCAACTGTTATCATAGGCCTGTGCTCCTCCTGAATTTAACAGAACTGTGCTCCACACGTGGGAGCTTTCCAGATAATTTGAATTGTAACTTGCCAACATCTGTTTCCCTCTGTGGGATGCCACAGATGAAAGTGCATGACCCCATGAGAAATTCTGAACTATCATCTTTTTTGAAGACAGGGTATTTGCCTTTAAGCTTCCAGTTAATCATAATAAGCAAACAAAACAAAAAAAAGCCACCGAATCTTTCAAAGCTGCTCACAAGCTGATAAAAAAACAGGACCCGCCATCCTGAATTTTATTAGCAAAACAATAACATTCTAGGGGAAGAAAAGTCAAGTTCCATATTTTCATATAACATTTTTGTTAAAAAATTGGAATTTATACATAAGAAATGTTTTACCTCAAAGGAGTATTTTGCTGCTGGAAGTATGTGATTGATCAATAATACTAAGCTCAAAGTCTGAAGCAAACCTAAATAGAGATACCTTTCCTTTGCCTATGGATAGTGTGCAAATGACACTTTTTTACTCAAAGCCTTCAAGAGAAATTATGGTTAAACTCACAAACATAGCTGAATTACTAATCTTCTTTCACTGTCACAATTGGGCCATTCTAACAGTTAACAGATTGCTTATTAATTAATAAGGGTAAACAAGACAATGTGGAAGTTTTAATGCCTAAAAGTATTTGTGTTCAAAATGTTAATCCCAATATGGCTTCATTAGGAGATGTCTGAAAATGATTAAGTACATTTCATTGTAAAGTACACTGAATAGTATATCAGCAGGTGGACATTTCATACAGATGTTCCACTTATTGATATAATGCATTCTATGGCTATTTAAATTACCCTAACTCTATAATAGCTAGAATTCTATTACATCTATAATGAGAGAACCCTGTACCTTTAATATTTCTGAATTTTAAATAAGGTGAATGACAAATTCCCAATCCACTATTTATGGCAAAATATGACCAGGAATTTTATTATTCAATTTATACCAGAGCCGCATTTTTACTTACGTTTCCTGCACTTGCCCTTATTTATTTTCTTAGTGTTCATTACTAGTTTCCTACATAGTTCTTGATTCAACCATCATGCCTGGCACATTTCTTTTCTGATGCTGTTCATTAACCTAACGTCACATCAGAAAAAAAAACAAACCAAGCAAAAAAATTCTACCTAAAGATAAAGAAAGGGTTCTTGTTTTACATTTTATATCAGATAAACAATTCAGTTTTATGTAAGTACTGGTGACTTACACTGTGAGGGCAGTCAAATCTATGTAGATCTTCATTCACTTTGTGGAAGTCAATACAGCTCAGAATCTGGCCCCAAAACATTAACTTAACTTGATCTATCTCATTATGTCATTCCCCATAAGTATTGTTCTTTTTGGATACAATATCATATAATACAATATGATGACGTAAGGAGTATTTAATTCATAAGCCATTATATAGGAGTTTAAGTGAGGCCTTTACATGGTGTTATCTGAAAGCAGAGTTATACCAACCAAGTACTTCCTAATTTATATCAATTTTACACCAGCATAAGAGTAGCTTTACTGGAGCTGTTTCTGATTTACAAGTCTGTGACAGTACAATTAGGCCTATGGCACTTTTGTTTCAATTTTATTACATGATATTCTGGTTAATATTATTAAACATGAGGAGAAGGAACTGATTGTATCTAACAGTCTGTTGAAAGACTTGGCTATAGCAACAATACTTTAAAAGCCAGAGAACTTAATCATGTAAAGACATCTCTAAACCCTACATAATAGCACTTACAATAAGGGATCTAAGCAGCATAGGGTCTGTTATACAGTGTCCTAAAGGGACACAATAATTGCCTGTGTCCTATGACATGACATCTCACACTTCTCCATATCCATCCATGTTCTGGTATTGTCACAGTATTGTATATCCATCCATGTTCTGCTATTGATAAAATAGCATGCTTGTATAAAAACCTGTCAGTGTGGCAACTGTGTATGCACAATATGTTTCGAGGGCCACAGTTAATTCAATTATTTGCAGGGTACATTGTGAATTAGCAGCTATAATTAATGATTAATAAAAAAACCCAATAAATCATGATTAATAATAAAAAAGAAAGATGATGAGTATCTCTACTGAGACTTGGCCCTGATGGTCTACAGCTGCTACAATAAGCTACTGGCTACTTGAGAGCTCAGAAAATCAGGAAATGAGCTAACAGTAGACTGAGGAGAATCACTTTGGCTCACTCTAGCTTGTACAAGTATTGACATAGAGATCAGACACTTCTGATTTTGACTCCTCACACTATCATGAGCTGTGGTAGCTGTAAATACAACCCAAAACTTTTCAAATGTGGGAGTAGCACATTTACTTAAATCATTTGCAGTGAGACTTATATGAATGTATTTGAATTTTTTGCTGCAGGCTACGAGTATACACTAGCTGCAGCTGCTGTGCATGGATTTGACTTTGTGCCTGAGTCCTTTGCTTCACAACAGATACCCTGATAACACTGAGGTGTTACTCATGATAATGTTGAGACATGTTTTCCCATACTAAGGAATTCCGTCTGGGCCATTAAAATCTTGGAAGTTTTTCCTTCCCTCTGCCTATTCTTGGTTTTAGTGCTTTGAAGTTATCACCTGCATAGCTAAAAAGGGCTAGCTGAAACTATTTTCACAGCTTGTTAATACCATGCCTTAAATCATCTGGAAGAGCCCCTGCTGAGTCAAATGACATCAAACACGCTTTCCAAGCCGTGGGCTAATGGCACTATCCATGGGGATTGAAGTAGCCACAATCTGAACAAAAGTTGCTCTTCAGAGCTGTGTGACTCCTAGGTGAAGGGCATATGACCAGAAACACACGTGCAGCTTTAAGAAGTTCTAGAGAATGTGGGAGGCATAGAAAGGTGGGAAGTTGAGGAATATTAGTGCCCCTCAAGCACCAATCCCCCTCCAACCCTCAGCCTTCCTTCAGTTTATCCATGCTTGTGCTGTGCTGCACCACCTGCTCTGCACAAGTATGTGGGTGGGAAGTCAGCTTTCTCACACAACTCACTAGATGAGTTGGCCACTGCAGAAAGATTGTATCAAGGCTCTTGAACAAGTCTTTAATATTAATCAGTTAAAAATTCTAAGGTTCTCAGTGAATCCAGTGGGACTTCTTGTGCTTCAAAATAGTTTAAAAATCAGTTTAAAGTTAGTTTAGCTCACTTAAATCTACATAATCCACACATAATCACCACATAAAATGTTGAGAAATTATTTCTGTAGCATCATTCATTACATATTGTTTGGGGAATTAACTTTTATATTACCTGAAGTTCTTTCAACCATTTCCATTTTTATTGCTTTCATTCTACAATTAGGAATAGTAAAGGTGGATGAAGAGGTGCCCAGAACTTTGAAAATAGTTAGATGACAAATGGTAACTTACTGAGATGGATTTTCTTTGTGTTTTCAGGCTCAGCAGAAATGCCAAGCTATACTGAAAAAAATGCTATTTATAGACTTATGTTGGATTCCTGCTCATGGGCCATACTGGATATTTTTAGGAAAAGGGAAGAAGCTCCACTGCACATAAATATGGAATGGCCAGATCCACGAGGAAGTTTCTGTCTAACTTTAATCTGTTAGAGGCTCACACTTTCTCCTTGTCACAGGATGTGGGTATGGGAGGCAGGGAATGGTACTCTTCCTATTGCATTGGTTGCCTGATGGAAGACAAAATGAAAATGGCACAGTTGTTTAGTACAACAGCCATAAGCAGAAATTAAGGGAAAAATCTGAAAATGAAAGCTAGCTTTCCAAGAACCACAATCAAACTTCAGCTCTTAAAAACATCAGATATTCTGGCTTGTGCAGAGCTTCAGTTTTCAAAAGTGTTAATGTAAAACTTTTAAGTATTATGACTAACGGCATGACTACATCAATAAGGGGAAACCAGGAAACAATATGCTAGCAAGTGTTGGGTAAAATGTATTTTTCCGTGTTCTGTGAAACAGCAATGCCTGTTGAAACTTCAACTTCTCTTGTCAGGGTGATGTATCTTGAATTCCGTTCTGATAGGACACATAGTGAAAATAAGAATTTCTGTTTCTCAGTGAAAAAGAAAACCAGTAATTCCTCAAAAATATTAGTAAGAAAGTGACTCCTCGAAATAAAAAAGCTAAATTACCAAGATAGCAATGAATGATGACCTGTCATCTTTTAAAAAAATACTGTCAAACCTGTGTGTTTTTGCTGATTTCAAGGTTAAAAGAAAATGTCACTTAATATAGGAACTCTACTCAGTTGCATACTGTGGGACTTAATCTATACTGAAGCTAAATATTCTATAAGTATGCAGTGAAGTGCAAAAAACAGCAATTGAAAAATGACATGATTAAATGGCACAACATGCAATCATTTGCTCTCAATTATATCAATGTATCTTCTTCATTTCAGGGAGTCAGGCAGAAATATTGTTTTTTAAATGCCTCTATTAAATTGGGCACCAATAATAAAATAGATGAGAGTCCTAATAAGCTCATTTACGTAACATACATCACACACTACAAAACTATTCTCTCCAAACGGGTTTGTTCATAGATTTGTCTTCTGGTTGTCACCAGCCTTGGCTATATTAAAAGATTTTAAAGGCACAAGGCTTCCAGACCATTCAGTGAAAAACCTTTGTACTTAACCCTTGAGAGATTCTTAATACTAATTATGGAAAAAGTATTGATATAATATCTTTGCTGTCACATTTTATTATGATGACAGTCACAACAGAATCTGGGGCTGACATTTTAGAAATACTGTCTAATTGCAACTCAGAAATACAGAATGACAGCTCAAAGTAGAATGTGACTTCTTTCAAAGCAGAACTGGTTCTCTCTATTTAAAAGCCCTACTTTTAATAGCATTACAACCACTACATTGCTACGTTGCTCATATCTCTTTGTTACTTGCTGCTTAGTGTTAGCATATCTCTCTTCCAGGACTGAACACAGTTGACTATACTCCTTGTGAACTGTGCCTGTTTCTATATATAATAAAATGGCAGTGAACGAACAGGAAAAAATACTTCCTTTTTTTTTTCAATGGGTTTAAAATCAACATAAGAGCTTATGTCCTACATCTAATGAAGAGCTTAATAGAGTTAGGGTTAGTATTCATTCTTTCACTACCATTAAAAAAAGAGTAAATGGCAATTTGTGTTTATTTGCAACCAATAATGCAAATAAATTTGCTAGTTAGGTTAATGTAGTGATTTTAAAGAAAATATTTATTTAAAAATAGCATTATAAATATACCTGTGCTTCTATTTTCCCCCTGAAATACAATATTTGAACTAAAACCGGTAACAATCCAGAATAGAAGCTTCTGAAGTCTTTCCATAAAAAACTGCTATTGTATCTATTCAACATTTTTAAATTTCTTTGTTCTATTCCTTATGCCTGCATGAGTACTTCAAAATATTTGCTTCTAAGAATATAGTTCAGTGGTCTGATGTTTAGCTCATATTCCCATGTAACTAGTAATATGTAATATACTTCTCTTCATAAATTAAAAACACTATTAAAATTCCAAACATATAAAACAATATGAAGATTAAGTTACTATAAAATAAACTATAATAGCTTACAGATTGCTTGTATCATTACTAAAGTGATGGTATCTATTACAGTGTCTCCCTGGAATAAAGAATGCACTTTTGGCAATAATCTGTTAAAAAAATGCCCATTATTGTTAAGATGCTCCAATCTTAGCTCTAAACTAGTGTGCAATTACAGCAAGGTAACTTTTAAAAATAAACTAAAACCAGTGCTGGATGTAAATGAATCTTCCCTACTGAAATACAATGTAGCTTTTCCAAGTGTTATTTTTCTTGTGATAAATATAGGGCATTAATTAGATTCATTTTCACTCTGAAATATTCTAGAGATATTTACTAAACACTGCAAAGTTGGGGTTAACTTGTTCCAGGGAATAAGCCAAGTCATTTAGACAGAGCCAGATGTGATGGCAGGAGAACCCATTTTTCTAGTCTGGCACTGTTTGTCTCTATAAATGCCTTCAGTTCATGCCCTCTGTTCATTCAATTCAATTCAAGAAGTTTTCCTTCCAGTGACACAGATTCAACAGGGAAATATTGAAAGATGTGGCACAATTTTCTAGGGTTTCTTTTTTGGTGCCCCCCCCCAGTGCTAAAATCTGGGGGGGAAAGCATCAGATAGGTAGGATAAATATTAGTGCTATGTTTTGTTTTTGTAATGAATCTAGAACTGTACTAACCTAAAATTAATTTGTAGCAGACATTAAAAACTTGAAATTTTTGCTAGATTGTCACACTGAGTTTCCAATAAACGTGGAAATTCAAGAGATTAGGTACAAGTATAAATGTGACAAATTCAGGTGGGGCACAGGTTAGGCTCAACTTTAATTCCAGTTGTTGGAAGTCACGTAGAACAACATGTTAAAAAAAACCTGAGGTTTCTCAATGTACAGCACATATTAGAGGCCAAGAAACTCCCTCCCACTGCCTAAAAACTGTTAGGTATCAGGATTTCAGACATCTTTAAAGAACAGTTGAAACTTTTAAAGTTTTGTATCTTGCATCAGAGCGATATAAGACATTTTAAAGGAATAACTTCCTTGCATGGATATACATCAATAGTTATAAACCTCAGGCTGAGGTCCAGGTATTAATATTCTACTTACTCCCATTTTTAATTTAGTTCCCCCACTGATGGTGGACACACATTTTTGCTGTGCCTGTGCAATGGGCCTGTTATATTCTGAAATATAGTAAAAATTTACCCTTTCTTGAATTACACAAAAAAACCCAGCCTGTCGTGCATAGGTATTACCCTTTTATGGGAAAGCAGAGAACATAAAATAAATTAGACTAATCTTTTGTAGACTTCAGGATGGGCAGGGAGATAGAAAGGAGAAAATAAACACACCTAATGAATAAGGAAAAATATATTATTTGGCTTTTTTCTTGTGTCAGTGAAGCAAGTTTAGTCTGGATTCAGAAATGCACAGCTTGAGCTGCTCCAAGGTAAACAGAGGAGAATATATTACAGTGATGTCATGTGTATCTGTATATGCACAAGGACAACAAACATGCTTTTCTAGAAATGGTGTTTCTAGAAATCTTATTTCAAAAAAGCGACAAATCCTCAGAATGGATGGACTAAAACATAAAAATGTTCTCCTCATAATTTTGCTATATCTTATTCATAAAGAGACACACTTTTTTTTTTAGTTTTCAGCTCAAAACCAACCTGGAAGTCCCCGCCAAGGGAAGTCAGAATCAACCAGAATCAATTCTGTGCAGCAGAATTAACCAGGCAGCACTGTGAGGAGGTAAGTTCACTCATATCTGAAGGAGGCCAGCCTGCCTCAGTATATTGCATCAACAAGTTTTAGCAAAGTGTTTGCATAAGTATGTTAGATTTTAAATTAACATTTACTTGCCTCTTGTACAGGTTAAGGACACGTGACTGATCTGCACAGTTTAGCCCCAGGGCTATGAGAAAGCTAGAATTAGATGTGAGGACAGATGATGTAGTCAAGATCAACAGTGATCAGAGGTCAAAAGCTGAGTGTAGTCAAAAGCCAGAAGTCTGATGAGGTTACTCCTTGTGTATGAGAGTCTTAGAGGCTCAGCATTACTCACATTATTGCACCTTCAGCTGCCATCCTTCTATTGCCTGGACAGCAGGACTGGGATAAGGAGACTGGATAGGACTAAAGCAACAGGGAACAAAAGAGTCTTTCTTCCCTCAAGTTTAGGCTAGAGAAAATAACAAGGTTCCTCTTACTGTACCCAAGACAGGAAAATAAGGATCAGTGTGTTAAAGAGAAAGATAGTGCACCACAAATGACATGGCATCATCAACTGCTGGAGAAATGAACAGAAAATCCAACAGATTAGAGGTCAGGCCTTTAGATTTTATGCTGGGGTGAGGAAATGCATCACTTTCCTAACAGATGAGTAAGTGAATCATCCTGCAAAGGAACAGAATCCACTTAATCAATCAAGTGGCATCAAGCATAATCTTATCCACTGTGCTGTTTCTAGAAACATGTTGCCAGTCTGCAAATCCCATTCCTGACTGGCATCTCATAATTGTATATACATAATATACCTGAAAAGCCTTGCATCAACACTTCAGAATGTATGTTGAAGGAATATTTATTTTTACACTCATATACTCATACACTTACTTATACTGAAGTACACTTTTCATTGTAAATAATTCTACTAATACCAAGTCTATACTCTATTATATTTCCAGTACACACTGTACTTGTTTTTCTATGTGTTATGACTAATAAAGGAAATAAAGCTCAAAGTCCAACTTAAGTAGCAACCCTTTCTGTAGATAAGCAAAGTCAGTTTGGGCTTATTTTTAACAGAAAGATTTTTTCTTAGTTTTCTTTCGTCATCTTTTGTTTTCTTCTCATTTTCTTTACACGTTGCTGAGTGTAACAGAAAAGATTCTTATTTTACAGTAATTAGATTTTCACGGCAGTAGCAGGACAACAAGCACTCACATTTTCAAGGAGTCATTTGGGTGGGTCAAAAGAAGAAAATCAATTACATCTTTAACGATAATGAGAATAATAGCTAATGAAACGGAGAACTGTACAAAAGTGGGTGATAGCTGTTTCTTTAACCTGAAAAATGAGCATGCAGGAAAGACCAGAAAGAGACCCAAGGATCCTATAAATACATGTGTACAGCAAAACATTTGATCTGTAATCCTGATTTTGACCATAGAGCATACACAGTCCTCAAAAGAAGCACAGTCAGCTATTTTCACTTCTATACATCTTACTCTTTAAGAAGCCATAACTGAGAGGGGAAATATAGCCCAAAGGCTGCAGATGTCATTCATGTGAAATTTTTGGGAAAGTACCTGTAAGCCATTTGTCACAATGAAACTACAAATTTTACTTTGTAATGGACAGACTGGGACAAGCTTCTCTGTAAGACAGGGTGTCTTCTGTGTTAGTCAGCCAAAGTCAGACCTCAAATCTTAGAAATGTACTTATGACATGCAAATTAAATGTAAACAATCCCAGTACAGTACGAAAGACAAGGATAAGGGCCCTATTGCCCCTTTCTCACCAGCTCCAGCTAACAAGAAGACACTGGTTAAAATAAGCACCTTATTGCACATTCAGAAGAGCTGAGAGAGAAATTTGGGCTCAGCTTTTCTGGAAAAGAAATAAGCCTGTAGTTAGTGTGGGAGAACCTCACAGATATAAGCACTAAATCTTTCTGAGCTGGGATTGTAGTTGGCACTACATTTTTAAGTCCCTCAAGTCTTAAAAGACATTCTTGATGATTCCTTGAGTAGGTTTCATCTCAGGTAATGAAGAACTTGATTCCTGAGCTTCATTTTGAAGCAGGTATTCTGAGGTACAGTACTTCCTCTCCATAGCCAGATGTCTAAACCAGGACAGATTAATTGCATCCCAAAAGTGCTTTTCTTCTCCCCAATTACTATAAAAGAAGCTCAGACAAGATCTCTGTAGTGTAGGTATCTAAAGCTAGTCTGTGTTAACATACCTTTACCATACAGTCTGCAAGGTATCTCCCCCTCAGAAATAAGGGGACAGTACATGGAAAAAAAAAAAAGGGTTGAATGAAGGAAAATATGAATTAGTAGCCAAAAAAATAGCCACCAGGCTCTTATCCACCAAAGGATGCCATGTTCTGCTGAACTGAGGGTTCTTTCTTGTTACTAGAGAAACCTCCACTCCACAACCCAACAGTAGTCTGCAAGTCCATTGCCACTGCTGCATTAGAGCTGCATGCAGCCCCTTTATGATACCCTTGATACCCCTGTGGCATCCTGCAGTGTGTCAGATGTAACCAACCCTGGCAATGTGGTTTTAGACAACCAGATAGTGTTTATCACTAATTTTCAGATTTTGATTAATTAAGAACCAACAATGTAAAAAAAACTTCAGAGAACTCACAATTCAACCTTCACAGTCCTAATGGGGGGAAAGGGGCCATCTCAGATGGGCTATTTAGTCCTAAATGTGAACTGTAAATTGTATTAGTGTTGGCTTAAACAGGGACGGCTTACTGAAGCACAAACTGAACTTTCTTTCAGTAAGCATAATATATATTGAATGAAAATTTGAGATACATTGAGTATATTAAGTATTTGAGTATTGTGTGTGTGTATAAATGTATATAGAACTGAGCATTGATATTTGAATTTAGTAAAATCAAATCAATGTATTGTATTAGGGCCAAGATACCACATTTTCGGTAAAAAAACATGCAGAGCTGCTGTACTACAAAGAAGTAGCTTCTCATTTAAATGGTTCACAGAAGCGCTACTTTTGGGGTGGCGAGTCATGTAAATCCAGTATGAGTTTGCTTCAAACCATTTTAGGTGGCATTAGGTTACATTTGACTTTGGAATCTACCTGCTTTTCATAAGATTTAATATTATATGATTTCCTGGTTGTTAACAGTTATTCCAAACAAAATTTCCATAAGCATAAGATTTAGGGCTCTGAAGTTACACTCTTTTTCAGAAATTTATTAGAATTATTATAACCTTTTATTTTCCCCATCATCTTAGAGGTACAAAAAGGATTAAATCCTGCTTTGCTTCTTTTGGACTTTTTATTGGAAACTATTTTGCATAGTTTTGTTACAGGCACATTGAATTTCTGTAATATTTGGATTGCAGTTCTGCAGGGAGCATCATTCCAAAATTGTAAAGGATCAAAAATGCAGTAGAAAAAGGGATTCCTGGCACCTGTGGGAACAGTCAGCACTTTTCTCCAATCTCTGAGTCTCCAAATGTTTACTCAAAGTTAAATACATTTGTTTGATTTCAGTTTAGCCATAATCTTATATGCTCCCAGATGCCCTTGTGTTTTGTTTGATAGAATCATGCCTAACTGAATTGCTTCTGGATGTGCAGTGCTGACACACAAAATTTTCAGCTAAAATGAAAAGCATCATAAGAAGTGTCAATTAACTGATTAATTAGTGATTATCAATGTAACCTATATTGTTTAATCAGAAAGTCTAGCTGCTTTAGGCACTAGAGAAATAAGAGATGGTGCCAAGAAAGATGCTTTTATTGAATAATTTTGCATCATCTAGTTTGCTCAGTGACAAATTTAGTGGGAGGTGAAAACATAGGCTTCTGAGTGAGTCTAGCCAGTTGAAACAGTTACAGGCATCAGATAATTTACACTGTTTACAAGGCAAAAGATGTGGCAGAAAATACTACTAGCTATGGAATTCAGTAGATGATTGACTACAGTCAATGAGAACCACAGTCTTTCAGTACTGCTGAAAATCAGGTCTCTCTTTTTTAAAGGCCCAAAGAGGGATTTAGGAAATAGGTATGACAATATATAGAGCACGCTGCTTACTGCTTCAAATAAAAACAGATCAGAAAATGACACGAAATGCAATATTATTGTTGAGAAACAACATAACTTAGCAGAAAATCTCTGTTAAAATCCTCTTCTAAATAGGAAAATCCTGTTCTCCCTCCAAACCAAATTTGGATGGGGAGGAGAACAGGATTCTTTATAAATTTTGCAACTGAAAGCAGTAAAAGCTTTCTCGGTTCTACATGATTGAGAAGGGGTTGTGATACGGACAGATACTGATGGGTCATTTCTCTGTATTGAACACTTAAAGACATAAGTTTTATTGCAAGTGACAGAAATGTATGACTATTTACTTATGCTTCCTTGCTGTCTTTTGGAGACTGTTTTGCAAGGAAAACAGCATGCTTTTTGACGTCACAGACACATAAAAGCAAATGTGGCAGAACACTTCTACTTACAAGCCAACAAGCACACAAATTTCTGGCTAGACCTTACTCAAATGAAATGTACTAAAACTTTCATGAAAGAATGTGAATTACTTTTATTATTGCTCATCATTCTTTCCTGCTCCAAATTTCTCCTGACCCATAAGATTGCCATTAGTTTAGGAAATCAGTTGTGCCAATTACTAGTCTCATGACATTAGGTCTTTCAGCTGCAAGAGTTATGTGCTTACTTGAGCATCCTGTATTTAGTTTGAAAAGAATGTTTCTGGTTCTGGTCCTCCTCATTTCAGTGAAAAGGCAGAAAATATGAAATCAAGGAACTCAAAAGGCAGAAAAGAAAAAATGAATAAATAAAATAAATATATGTTCAGAGTTTTGAAGGTCTCATGAATTTTAAGTCCATCTCTTGATTTTCTTAGTCCAGATTCATCGTTTTTTTTTCATATTGAAAAGGAAGAAAATAAACCACATGTATTCTTTTTTACAGATGTGCAATTTGTGCTCAAACTTCCACCCCTAACAGAAGTCTAGGTTAGGCTATGCTTGGAAGTTTTCTTAATGCTGCTGTGCAATGGCCAGCAAGTGTCAGTATGGACTGAAGCAAAGCTCATGTCTCTCCTTAATAACTAAATATGAAAATGTTTGAGTTAGTCATACCACATAGTTTCCACAAAACCAAGAAATACAGGACCTTACATAAGTTGGGCAATGACGTGAACGAAGAATATTCCATTAACTTTAATATCAAAATACGTTTTAAAAAATGGACAAAAAGGAACCAAACACATTCAACAGGGTTTGCTTCGAATATAAACAAGAAACATCTGTAAACGTTAGGAAGCAGACTCTTTTTATCACATAGGATGGTGGAATATACTGATCATTAACTAAGTAAACTAGAGGCGGGGAAGGGAAGGGGAAGAAGAAGGGAAAGGGGAGGGGAAAGGGGGAGGGAAATGAGAAGGGGAAGGAGGAAGGAAAGGGAAAGGCTGCCTTGCAGTTACCATCAAAGATTAGGGTCACTGTATCAGGATTCTACCCTAACACAGCCATTGACTTCCTCTGAAAAAACAGAACATTCATTTAATCTCTGTGCATTTTTTTTCCTTCATTTCTAAAAGGGGAATTACAAGATTTACCTTAAAGGTTTAGTGGGGCTTAGTTAACTAACATTGGTAGAGCATGTACAGCTCCTTGACTGGAGACTACTATAGAAATGCTAAGTATTATTGCACAGCAATATCTCAAAAGAAAATAATGAAGTGATACATTCTTTAATGAAAAATACACTCAAATTAATATGGTACGATTTTTTAAAAAAAGAAAACAAAGGAATCAAACCCATTTCCTACTAACGAATGTAACAATCCCTACTCTCATCACATTGTTCTTATTTTGGGTCCCATCAGCATGTGAACTACACATTCAATTCATCCTCCAATTGCAGGATGAAAGGAAAACACCTGTAAAATGTAATTGTTTTTCCTAAGGCATATGTGTAATTTAAAATATAACATTATGAAATAAAAATCAACAGCCTTGTTAAGTTTAATTTATTAACAATGTTTCTCTGCGTACAGGGCCTATGCACATAATTGGGGTGGGGCAGCACAATAAATTTCTGTCAAGAAACAATGATTCACTTACAACAGTGAAAGCAGTAATAAGGTTAAACTCTTAAGTTAAGTGGAAAGTAAGTCAAACTAAACCCCAGCAGGTTTCCTACTAGTGGCATAGCTAATGTTTTTGAAAATGTTCTAAATGTTCTTTCTCAAATATATGTATTCTACATTGCAGCATTGTTAATTATATCCATTTTCTCTTTTATACACTTCCCCAGGAGATCAGTGAAGAATGGAAAACTTACTTATAGTGGATTTCAGATTTAATGAGACAAAGATGGTTCAATATATATGACAAAGTGATGTGCTCTCACCGTATTTGATAGGTAATTATTTTTATACTCTAATGGCTACCATTTTGAAAATAATTAATGTATTATTTATGTAATTAATACATAATCAACTGAGTAATGAAATACTCTGGTAACATCATGGTGGGTGGTACTATCCTGTATAACATCTCTAGAGCTCTTGGAATGACATCATGACCTATATAAATTAAAAGATTTACTCTGAGAGATTTATGTACATTCCAAATATGTAAGTAACATTCCTATGGTATTTCTGGTCATATATGTAAATCATAGAATCATACATAAGTTAGGGGTTGGAAGGGAAAGATCACCTCTAAAGATCATCTAGTCCAACCTCACCCCTGACAGAGCAGGGTCACCTACAGCAGGTATAAATATGGATGTATGTATATATGTCTTAGCCACATATTTATATATGTATATTTAAAACAAGTTTTCTGAAATTAGGTTTTAAATCCATAGTTATTCATGTATATAAATATTTTAATTTCCCACAGAAATAAAAAGCACCTAGCATTTCCTATGGAAAACATGGATCTATTGCTGTGAAGTTCTGCAAGTCTATAAGCAGTCCTTCATAATCAGTAGCTTCAAGTCTGCTGATGCAACAAACACAATCAGCAGAAGACCAGAAATCATTAAAAAAAAATATATAGTTGTCACAAGAAAACTTAGAATCGCATTCAAATGGGCATGCTCAGAAATCTGTAAACATTCCTACCAATTTTATCTATATTGATGCAGCTTTCTCCCTAATCTTCATAACTGGAAAAGAAAGAGTTAAGGAACAACTAACGGGGAAGACATTAATTTTTATTCTGTTGTTTTCTTGAATGTTTGTATAAAAAAATATGTTTAGAAGTGTTTGCAACATGCCCTTTTAGGTGTGTATATAATAAATTGTCCATCACCTTAGAGAGTGTTGTTGCCCTAGACACTGTAATGTACTAGTTGAAGAGAAAAACCTCTTTACCTCTAAAGCTCAACAATTACTTGTAATTCCTTTCTTATTCTTTGGTCAAAGATCACTTGCAGAGTAAAGTGACCTGTAATGACGATTCAGTTGAGGGTTTATTTAGAAGTGATAGCTAGGAAGAGAAGAAAATCACATGGTTCTGCCAGCTTTGTTTGCTAGCTTAATAGCTCTCTTTCATAAACAGTCCCACTACTTTTGGAGAATGGAAAAAAACCCATATAGCCTCCATGAAGTCAGTTACCAAGATGACTGGTGGCCTTCAGGCTTATCCACCTGAATTGTGACTATAATTCTTTTCCCTCCTGTGCGTAAATCATCAGATTTAGGCTTAAGATGTGGCCTAGATTAATTGAAATCCCATAGTGCATATGTCTTTTTCCACAAATGTATTAATCACAAATGTGAACGTTTTCTCGTGCACACTAAATTTATACCTGTAACTGTGACCTCAAATGGACTATTCTTGACCCATATGTGGAGAGAAAAGGGTTTTAAAACTGAAAGTCACACAAAACATTAATGAATTGAACTGATGTAGGGACTGAAATTCAGGGTGAAGCTTTTTGTGAAAACCTCAGCTTTACAGTGAAATAGAATGAGAGAATAGTACAGCTTTTCCAGTTGTGGTGTGATTAGCCCTCTATAGTTCTCTTTTTCAAAAAGTCTAAGGAATAAATATTATTGTAAAGATTCAATAAAATCAACATGAATGAATGCATAGTACAAACACGAAGGTGAAAATATGAATACATGATTACATATCTACATGCATTGCATTACGGTATGTATAAGATAAATATTTTATCCTACCATAAAGAAGTCTCTCTATGAAGACTATGATTGTTTTTTTATTACCTTAAAATATTGCAGTTGTTTCTCAGCATTCATTGTTCCTTCATTTTCTTGTCTCAGACAGGAATTGAAGATGAAAAGCTCTGTATCTCTCAGCCACCCTTTCAGCTCTTTGATCCTGACCTCCAGCTGCCTTACCAGGCTGCCGCTTTCAGGCGAGAGCAGGTCACGTGGACCTAACCCACTGTGCCCTACCATTGTGTCTTGGATCTTCTCTCCTAGGGTTTTCTAAGGCATCAGATAAAGGAAACATAGATTAGTCTTATGTACCAAAACACATACAGGTTAATGTACAACAAGAAGCATCTGTTAGATGACGAGAGATGTGGGGTTTTAATAATTACTAATAATATCAATCAATTTCATTCTTTTTTTCCTTGTTTCAATCAATTTCATTTTTTGTCTCCTTGTATCTCACTTATGCTGTTCTCTCTGGGTCACTGACTTCGCTGGGAGCACGATAAATCAATGGTTATTAAGAGCAGCTATGGACAGAGGAGACACAATTGTACATAACTTTCTTAAGTAGCCACTACACAGAATTTCTCCATGGCTTTAGACACTTAGGACCATGAGAGCTACTGATTTCTAGGTTACAATAGAAAATATGACCAGCACTGAGTTCACCAAATTCTTATCCAAGTTGCCATCTAATTTCCTTGGGAAAAACTGAAATATTTTTTGAGGTGTGATCTTTCAGGTCATAGTTTCCAAACTTCTAGCCCTGAGGCTGTATACAGGAGCAATTAGGTCACAAAGACAGCTGGTTTGCTTTTAAAAGTTGATGAGCTCATTCAGACACCAATAAGCTAGAAATTGCCAAGCCTCAATGTTCCTGAACATCAGGCCAATTATTTAGGCAACTAAATTCAGATTTGAGTTCTCCATGTTAAGCATCCACTTTAAAAATAATGGACCAGAATAAACAGTCACCTCTGCTAGCTAATGAAACTAATTTACTATAGCTTTTCAAAGTAGTATTTCTAATAAAAGAACCACTGAATAACATTTTGATAGTGGAGGCTGGGAGCATAATGAATATTCTGAAGAGGCCAGGGATAGAAAGTTACCTTCCTTTTCATTATTTTGAAAGGCAATCCTTTAACATCACAAGGGAGATACACTGTTGCCTGCTTCTTCTATGCCAAGCAGTATTTTATCTGACCTATAAGAGGCTGTCAGGCTGACACTTATTATAAGCACTAGATCTGTGTTACTGATTGTAGAATATTGAATATACACTGACAATCACATCCAGTAACCTTTTAAACTGATAATTAGCAGTGGTTAATTGTTGTAACATGAAGATACAGTTTTAGGTGACCCAGTATTGGCTGTCTGCAGAAAATACATGCTTTAGGAAGTTACCAGAGTATAATTTAAATCAACATATTTAGCTTCCAAAAAAAAGCTTTAAAACACAAATAAAATTAGACCAACAGACATTAATCTATTATGTGGCATTCTGTAAATAATCTCTTTAGGAGATCATAACTTAAAAACATGCCTTCTTGGCAACACCCTTCTATTTTCATGGTGCAAATATTGATAATTTCAAGACCCTCAGTGGAATCCAGTGCTAGCTATTGTTTTTATGCTGTAACAAAAGTAGCAGCAGGAGGTGAAATCAATGCCCTTGGAGGGTAGGGTCACAAAAAAGAATTTATTGCTACTTTTTTGTTCTGGAACAGTTTGCAATCATAAATTCTTCATAAACAGAATACTTCAGAGAATGGTCCGTCTTCATAAATATACGACAGAGGACATCAATTTCATTTAATTCACAATTTGTGTCAGCACAGCAGATGCCAATGCCTGCCTTGATAGGGTTGTTTAATATGCAATTGAGACAGAGTAATATTCAGCACAGGGGACAAAATTTCACAGATTAAACTGTACGCACCACTGACATTTCATTCTAATGTATTTCCATTCCACACTGTTCACCTTAGATGAAAGTAATATTAAAAACCATATCCCTCTATTTTACCATTGTTAGAAGTTAAAATCCTTGTCTTTAATTTTTTTCATGCCAATTAGAATGTAATCATGCCAATTAAAACAGTATGCCCAGTGCCGTTAGTTTCTGCAGAGGTTTTTATTAAATTAAACAAAACTCTATCAAACTCTGCTTATTATTCATGAAATTGCATTTAGCAGAAAAACTGTAATAGTTATATTTTATTTTTGTGTAAATGCTGATATTAATAGTAAAACTTAATCCAGAGGCGTATTTTTATTTTAACATACTGAGAAGTTTAGAGATTCCTTTTTTTTTTTTTTAAGGCAGAGTTGGTTTAGATTGTTAGAATTATGATCGGTTACTTATCTCACGGTTTTATACCCTACCAGCTCTAATCATTGACAATGAATTTACCTGATTAAATATAATGGAAGTCAGAAATATTAAGACTTACAATTGAAATTATTTTAAAAGTATCATGATGTAAAAGAATCGGTTAATAAGTTTCATTTTTAGCAGCAAATTTATTAACACTCAGATACTTTAAAAATGCTTGTGGTGATGCTGAAGATTAAAATTAAAAATAAGAATGCACTATTTTTGATTAACTTAACATTTTCTGACAATTTGCACATTTAGAAAATCGAGTGACTAGAAAAAACTATGATGAACTAAAAAAAAAAGCCCCACCCACTGTAAAATAGCTACTGCAGTACCAAATAAGCTAAAGTGACACAAGCCTATATTTAAAATGCTGCTGGCAAGCTGCACGTATAGTTTAGTCGTAATATGTTAGAAATGTTATTTTAACTAAGATAATAGCATGCAAAATTATGCAATGTAACTGTATTGCTAATATCACACATCTATAATTAATCATTTAAAGTAATTTATAAATTTATCTTACCCTTGATTTGAAGTGAAGGCAATTAAGGAGAGAAGTGGATGGAAAAATATATGGTTTGACCCCTCTCTCTCTCTCTCAGCTGTTTTACAACAATAGGACAATAGTGTCTCCTGCACGGTGCCATCATTGGTCTCTGGGTAACAGAATCACTATATTGCTTTTTTTGCCAGTTTCTTGTATCTCACTCTTTGGCTGAGTCCCAGCCCATCATAGCGTGAAATGAATTACATGAAACTTTTTTTGGCTTTTGTCAAAAGTGAGCTGAATACAGCAGCATGAAACATACCCTGGTGTTATTCTGAGCTTCAGGTATTCAGATTTGTACTGAATCTGCATATTTGTTTTTGAGCCATCAGTGGGACCTGAAATATGCAGTGACAACCCCACTTTTCATCTTAAGGGTATAGTAAATAGTTAAACAGTAGATGTCTCTAACATGTACCTTCAGAATAAATTCTATTAACATTCACTCAAGCATGACAGTCAGTGTATATCAGATATACTGCATTATAGTTGACTTGGTGCATACCCGTAATACATGGCATATTTTACTTACATTTTTTATGTATTAAAGAACTAAAATTATTAAAGTCAGATGGGAGACAAGCATGGAATAGAAAAAATCAGCAGAAGAGGAAAATACTATGGAGTTTTTATAATAGCGTGAGTAGCTTGTTTGAAATGTACGTGGTGAATTTAAAGAGAGAGATATTTGTGCCTCAAATTAGAAATCAGACAGACAGCGTACTTCAACACACAAAAATGTACACATAACCCACAAACAGTAATAAAAATGCAAATACCCCAAGCAGTTCCCATTTTTCATTAATTGAATCCACTCTTTCAAGGAGATCATTTGGTAGTAAAACACCACTTTTCTTCAGAGCTTCAACCTTACTAAGCAGTTCCATCTTTTTCGGGTGCCTGATTGACATTTCTACATTGTATCTCTAAAATGAAAATAAATAGATAAGGTTAGCTGCTGTAAAGAGTTTTCTCTATCAAAAATTAAACTTTATTTCTATGTGTTCAGTTATGATCATATTTACTATACCATCTCTAAATTATCCTTTTTTTTTTTTTTTTTAAGCACACATCCTTCTCATGAGATATTGTAAGAGATTTAGGTACCAAGCATGTTACCTTTTGGGTGCAAACAGGCAGTTAGCAACTGATTACACAAAGTAATATTCACAGTAGTCAATTGCACACAATATTCACTAACACTCATCTGAAGCTCGATCTGCTTTTGTCTCATTCAAGCCAGTGGTTATCTTATTTTTCAAATATGCAACTTCAGCAAGTAACACTGAGGGTTTCTATTGAAAAAATATACAGCGAGGAAATAATTTCCTAATTATGTTGCCTGTACATCTTATTTCTTCTCTCTATCTATAATTTCATCTGACATACAGGCTTTAAATGCTATTACATGTGAGAGTTTCACCTTAGAAAAACAATTAGACATAACTCCCTTACAACACAATACCAGTTACTTGATTTTTATTGTGTCAACCAACAGGAGCAATGAAATGGCACACAAACAAGAACAGCCACAATGCTCATACAATTCAATAGTTTGTTCAGGCTGAAACTACCTCTTATTTCTGGCACTGTTATTTAAAAAAAAAAAAAAAAAAAGAAACAAACAAACAAACAAAAAAACCCAAAAACCCAAAACCACAGGAATAAAAAGAGAAGGCTTTTTCAAAATTATTTGAATATGACTTTTTAAATATTTTAGCCTTTTATTAATTACATATTCTATAAAGTGGTACTCTAATCTCCAGACACTTTGGCAAATGAATCTCTTTTTAACCTGTGTTCTCTGAAAACCTGAATTAAGTATTATATTTAATAGTTGCTGTAGTGATTTTAGTGATTTAGCAGCTGGTACAGTAAGTCAAAACCCAAAATTTAACACACAGACATCCTATACATACCCTATATATAGTCAACATATATATATTATACACTATATATATACACACATATACCCTCTTATGTAGAAAACATTCATAGAAACAGAACTTGATAGGGCAAAAAATGCACATTTTACTAAAAGAGGAGAGTTCAGCACATATTCTTACAAAGGTGTTTACAAGACATACATAAATTATGCATAGCTATTAGCAAATTGCATCCTAAACATTAAGCTTTTTTTGCTTTAAATTCAGCTGCAATAGCAGCTCATCCTGCAAATTTTAATAACTGGGCTAAGTAAAGAAAAATTATACTCAAATAAGGAATGTTTAAAACATGGGTGCCTTTGCCAGATCCAAGAACATGCTCTGTAGGAAAACAAAGTAAAAACACAATTGGAAACAGCTTAAAGAAAATAATGAAGGTGTGAAATCACTGTTTCAGCTAACAGGTCCTCAGCATTTCCATGCATATGTTTGCATATTGTTAGTTTCATATTTTAATCTCTCATTTACACAACACATGCACATCATTTGTATTATGTAAACTTCAGCAAATATTAGTCATTTGTGGATCATAGAGCAAATGTTTTAAATGAGGTGATTCAAACAATTTCTCATTATTAATGAACACTGATCAGGTGTCTGCGTATCCAAAATTACATGAATATGCATACTAAAAAACAAGGAATTGTTTATAAAGGACTTTCCTTTTGATGCTTGGTATAATGTGACTAAGGTTTTAGATATGTACAACAATAGGTATCTGCCACGTCTGGCACTGGGGAACTGGACCTGCCAAGAAGCAACTCCATTTTATTGGAGTGAAATGTTCAACAAGTACGCTCCCTGGTCCTGCATTCCTGCCTTTTCAGCGAGAACGGTTACTGGAGGAGATTACAATCTTCTTCATGTAATCTGATTTCTATTTAAAGATGATATAGCTGAAAAGGATTTGCATAATTATTTCCATCAGTACGTGTAATATCAAGGGGAATCCAGGGTCCAATTTGCTAGGCACTGAAATCCAGTTCGTGCGACTCCCTTTCCTTTGTCAAGTGAATTAATAGACTGAGGGAGTCCTCTAGCTGCGTGCCACTGGTGCAGGCACAGCCACAGTCAGTGCTCCCCACCTCATCTGAGCAGGCTGGGGATGCTGCTGGGGCTCTGGCTAAGCTCCTGATGAAGAAATAAAATACACTGCATGTTTCATAACTACAATGCTCTTGTTAACACAGAAACAGAAGACGTTTCATTTAATTTTGGACTAGATAAAATAATTCAGTGCAGCACAATCCAAGCAGTGTGACAGATGTTATAAAAGGTTATTGCATTAAAAAAATAAATAAGCTAGATTTTATGTACACGCTCTGTCTCTGTCACCGTGTAACCTACTGTATAAACAAGCATGATGAAAGTGCTGATTGATAGAAAATGCATTATACTGTAACTGTAAAAGATGAAGGAATTCAGATCATTATTGGATGTATCGGTATGTGACTGGGAGTATTGTTTCACTCCTGCATATTTAACATGCAGTGTGTATTTTAAGTTAAGGGTGAGCTTAATGTATGGGAGGTACATTTTCAGAACTGATAGCATGAGATGCTATTGCTAATGCTATTTTTTTAATCCGTTAAACACCTACACTTCAAGCAGTTGCATGGACAAATTAGCTACCAGCTCTATCAGTGCTGCACAACCCTACTCTGGTAGGACTACTTAATCCTGTGGTGAGAAGATAATTTAATCTTCAGATTCATTCTTTCCTCAGCTTTAGGTGTGCAAAGGCTGCTCCATTGTGACAGTGTGTGGATGCTATGATATAGATTAGTGTTTAATAGCAAAAAATGAGATTAAGGAAGTTAAAGTCACAGGTTTCTCACAACAGCCACAATAATAAATAAATGAGTAATATTTAATTGCCCACAACACTTGTCATATTAAAAAAAAAACCAAAACAACAACACAAACAACATACTGGAAAAACTGAAAAATATTTACAGCATGATTAGCTGTGTACATGCATGGCTGGTTTTGTGTTCCTGAAGCCATTCAAAAGAAATCCAAAATATTGTTATGTAAGTTAAAGACTTTTGGCTGTTTACGCCCTCTCACTCAATACAACCAGTATTTCTCAAAGGGCAAACAGTGGAATTTTAAAAAAGGCAGTAGCATTTATCCATGAATAAGTTTGGCAAAATTATTTAAACCACAAGAAGTTGAATTCCAAAACAAAGCAACTTAAAACCTTACATCCCTTGATTACAAAATTATAAGAAATCCAGATACACATTTTTTTTCCACTTTATAATAAATGGTGCCTTCTTTTTTCCCTTCCCCCCCCCCCCTCCCTTTCTTTAAAAAATAATATAAAACATTTTTTGTGTGAAAAATCACACCCGAAAATTCTGCCCAAATGCAGACTGGAACAATGCCTTGTAACAGTGTTAATTGTCACCATGGAAACCAGAAGAATAAGCCATTTTGAAACTGGTATAGAAGGCACACATTGAGCAACTCAAGCATTTTTTCAGCCTCCCTCAGTGTTAAGGAACAAGATGCCTAGTCACTGAGAGGTCAGAGAAAGAAATCATCATGAAAGGTTCGTAGATGTGCACTGTCTGGTAAACAATAAAAAAATCTGTACACAGTTAACAACTCGGTAAGACCGTGCACCGCATCTCTCAGAAAGAGAAACACCACAAAAAGATGATCAGGTTTGGGGTGTGGATTCCAACCAAAACTTTAGGGCAATTTTATGCAAACCTTGCCCCTAAAGCTCCCTGGGAATTCTGTTGTTGTAATAAAACTTCAGAAGAGGGAAGAAAAAAAAAAAAAAAAGCCTGCATGATGGAATTCAAAATAATGCTCTAAAAGCACACAGAGAGATTAAGACATCCATTGTAAGACTTTTGTATGGTGCTTCTGTTGGTTATAGTGAAAAGAGACTAGACATACTGAACACACAGTGGAGCTATGGCTACAAAGTACAGAAGAATTAAGCCAGTGAACTTTCTCCATTATTGGAATAAGGGTGTGCTATTTGTAGATGTTCTGCATTCCATCATTCTCATACTAACAAGGCACCTTCAGTCAAATGGCACCGTATGACACACAATTGAAAATGGAACCGAGTGACCTGTGATTTTGCTTTTACCTGAACTGGATCTTTAAATTTTAAAAACTTGCCTTTTGGGTTGTTTCGACTGCTGCAGGCACAAACACATACACACGCACACGTATGTCCCAGTGCCTGTGCATGCACAGTCAGGGCTGGCACACATCCCCTAAATATACCGCATGCATAACATTGAGTAGAGAGTACTCTGCAAAGAGATTCAACAAATCTGTAAAATAAATACATATAAACATATAGCGATGCACATATGGCAATATTTGTCCATCATCTCTTCACACACATTCTCATTTTGCTTTCTGGATAGTGTTTGCACTCTTCATGCTAGGCTTCATGGTGGCCCCTTAGGAAGCCCATGCCTAATGCCATTCACTGATGAACAAAGACTCTTTTTATTCCAAAGTCCAGGGTCCAAAGCTCAGCTGTATACAAGCAAAGTGAAGGAATCTGCTAGAGGCCAGCCTACCCTTCACAAAAGCTCTTAATGCCTCTACCTTTTTGGTACTATCAGTGTGAAACATTTTAGAAACCGTCCAGAAGCTTGGTTATATTTCTTACACTGTCAATGGCACTAGAACCTCTGGACCATATTCAAGATCTGGTCTGAGTGATCTGTCTAGATAAATAGCAGTTGCTGTTTCTTGCAAACTTCATGTATTTTGCTATTAGCAATTTATGGCAAATAATTGCACAGGGAAATTATAAAGACTCCTACAATTGTCCTTCTAAATTAATAATAGGCTTTCTTGATTGGGATAAATTTGCTGATGAGCCTTTGGAAAAATTAAAAAGTGCAATGTCATTTAAAATTGCCAGAACTCTCACAGCAAATTACATCTGAGGTTAAGAATCAGTTTTTCCTCTTCTAGTTTATTCCATTCGCATGATCTGGAAATCATATTACATTGGCTATGTATTGTTAATTGGACATAGATTGCATTATCTTTAATATAAATCAAACTACAAATATTAAAATGAATTGCAAATTCTCTAATAGAAGATCATAAAACAATCTTTTTTAAGTATCTCCCATTAATAATTTAATTCCAATTATATCACTCAGAAAACTCAAGAAGGAGAGCACTAACTTATTTCCATTTGCTTTTTCCACCTACAAATAAGCATAGTAGTACAGCGTGTATTTATGCAGGAGTGCATGTGTGTCTGGGTGCATGCCAGCAAAACAAAGCAAATCTCACACTTTTGCCTTAAACCGCTGAAGACACCTTGCTTTTTTGTTTCAGAAAGTAGCAAATGTGGATTACAGTCCTGCCGTGAATCCCTTTCTATGGCAACTAGAGAAATAAACACATTGAAAGAAATATTAAGTAACTTTGTGAACTTAATTTTGCCTCCATTAAAAAATTATTCAGTCAGTAGCCATTGTTCTGCCTTTTTTTCAAGGAAGGTGATTTCAAGTCTTTAAATTTTACTATAAATGTAATATCTTTTTGAAGATTTTGTATGCCCTTTAATGAATTTATATTAAATATTTAATACTGTTTAGGGCATATCCACTACTACCAAAAACAGTTATATTCCCAGCAGTCCCACTGTTTCAGGCAGAGGGCTTGATTGATCCTCCTAGCCTGAATTGAGTAGAATGAAAAGAAGCAGTTGGAAAATAGCTGCAATCATTTAATGCAGATGACCTCTGACAGGCTCACAGCTCTTCTATCTGAACAGAAATTTGCATGGGGTCTCTGTGCAGAGGAACAATGTAACCTAAATGGTAGACAATCTTTATTCTAATGAAGTGGGTGTCAAGGTCAATGTAAAACTGCAATGATAAATGGTGCACCACTAGGCAAGAGAAGTTGCATAGGCATTGTAGTGCTTTCACATTAATTGAAGGCTGAAATGCACTGAGTGAAAGCACAAGACTCTCTTTTCACCATAATGTGTTAATGCACAAATGTTTAAATGTTTTATTCAAGCCCCTAGCCTGTTGGCACAAATCTTACTGCAAACAAAAATACAATAGTTGGCCAATAACCAGAAAAATAGAACTTTTTATTAGCTCGCCTTATTTCTCAAATCCCTAACAACTTCCACAATCTACTCAAAAGAATAACAAGTCTCCAGACACCTAATGTAATTCCCATGATCCTTTTTCTATTTAGGATATCTGTCTTTAATTAGTTCTAAACAAGCAAGCCTTTAGACAACTCTTCATTAGATACTATTCCCAATGAACGAACTACGAGAAGAAAAGTCATGCTTCAATATTATTATTTCCTAGATTCCAAGTTTTCTTTTAGTATATAGTTAACATCTCCAGGTGCCTTTTGTTCTCGGTAAGAATTAGACCAGTAAAACTGGGTTTTGTAATGCAAAGAGTTGTGTGCCTTGAGTGGGGACTAAACTACAATCTGTTATTGTGGCTTTGTCAAAACTGCAATACAACTATAATTATAGTACTTCATCAGTCGATCAAGCAATTTGCAGAAGGCAGTACATTTTGTCTTATAAAAATGAGGAGGACAGTAAGCTGCTTTTTAAAATCCTGAGCTGCTTAAGCTTGTTAAGGGTATATTGTTTGCTAATACACTCATTAGCAGCCAAGCATTTTAACTTAATCAATTAAAAGGGAAATGGTGTTGCACCATTAGTTTCACCAAATGCTAAAATACAGATAGCAGTCTACAGCTACTAATTTTAGAAAATGTGTTTTCACCTGCAAGCTTCATTATACACTTCAAACCGGTTTTTTGTGCATGTAGGGGTGGCGGGGGTGGGGGGTGTCTCTGCTCGAATGGAGGTGGAGAAAACCCCGCCTGTAGTTGTGAAGCTAATTATACATATACACACACACATATACACCCACCGAAAATTTCCTGAATCCCATAAGGATTTCTGCTAAAGCACAGCATCGTTTCTTGACACTGATGAACATTTACTCATCTGAGTAATCCCAAGGATGACAAGTTTACTCCTGTGAACAACTAGCAGCTCTCCCAGATAACTAACAAGTTCACAATATGGATGATAAAATTTGAATATTTACCAGCATTTATAGTTTTGGGCTCTTCTAAGCAAATAGATGTTAACAATAGGATTACAGTTATTAGACAAGGAGCTATAGCTTGTTAATAATTAAAAGGATCTGCAGTACTTTCAGTTTCTGGGAGGCTGTGAGTGGCATGTACTGTACAACACCAATTCTATTTTACAACTCGCCTGTGCAAGGGAATTTTCCATATGGAAATCAGTCCTCGGGATAGTGCAATTCAGAGAATAAACTCCAGAGGAAGAAAAAAAAAAAAAAAAAAAAAAAAAAGTATAGTGTAAAGGCAAAAAAAAAAAATCCAACCCCACGTTACTGATGAAACTGTTTAAAAAACTGTACAGCTTCATCTGTGTGTGATTTGTCAGGTCTGAAGCTTTGACGTGCCCAAGGGGCAGACCCCAGCGGGGAGTAGGCTGCAGAGCTAAATAGCTGTGAAAGAAGTCTTAATGTAGGATGGAATTCAAACTAACCTTGACATGACCTCGGGAAAAATATGCAAAAGGTAAAATGAATGCACTCTGCAAGATACATCCTAATTTTGTGGCCGAGCTGGTTAGTTTCACAAACATAACTAGGATTTTAAAAGCGAAATAAAACGCGAGGAAAAAGGGAAAACTTTGGAATTCAGAGCAAAAACTTAAGCGGGAATGGCGTGTTGCTGTGGAGGCATATGAACCATTTGGAAACAATCCAAATAAAAACCAACACTGAACAATATTGTTGTCAGCCTGTCTATTCAGGAAAATTGTTTTTTTAGGTTGAATATAAATGACACAAAGCCAAGATTACATCATTGCATTACAAAGTCTGTTGTGGCTTTTAGCCGAACAAGCCCCATGGATCTCCTGGCTGATGGCAGTAATTCAGTAACAACTTTTAAAGCCTCCTCTATTTTTTTTTTTTTAAGCTTTGTTACTTTAAATATAGAGGAATTTTGTTTAAATACCGATTATTTAATTATTTTTTTTTTAAATCCACATCTCCGAGTTTGTTCTGCAAGCTTACTCCTTGATACAAACAATAAAAAATTGAGTGGGTATATTTAGTCTTGATTTGGCTTTATTATGCATTTTCCCTGTCTTGCTCAGTGTTCAGTTAAGCAGGAAGACATCCACCTTAATAGAGCAGCCAAGAACTGGCTAATTCACTAGATATATGGAAATTTTAATTGAGTGTCAACTTCTGTTGAAATTCAATCCCATTACTTGCAGAATGCAATTTTGTAGCAATACCAGTTATTTACTACTATTAACCAGATTTTAAATATAATTAAATTCCTAGGAACATATAGCCAAAATGCATCAGTTTGAATTCATATTGTGAGACTAAACAAGTATCAGGTTCATGAGATTCCACTAGATTCATAAACTGCTGTCCATCTACAAATAAAGACAAAACCAGGCAGATCATGGTAGAACACAGTCCCACAATACAGGTTACAACACAGATCTGGGAAGGCCACAGAGTTGGTGTACTTCATGTTAAAACACTTTATCCATCTTGAAAACTATGTGTTATACTGGGATCTTTAGCTGAGATATGAATGAGCTTTTGATTGTCTTGTACTGCTTGCAACAATGCTCTTAGAGGGTTTTTTCACACCTTCCACCAGAGGTGTGACTTCTGGTATAGAATAATACAGATGCAACCAATAGACATGCTTAAAATATCAAATGTGAATTTAGCTTAATTTATAGTTATTGTGTTGCCTGGAGAATAACTGATCTTAAACAAAAAATAGTGCTCTTTACGAATTAATAACTACTGTATCTTTGGGTTAGTGCTCAGGCATATCACAGAAAAAAAAAAAAGAAACAAAACAAAACCATACAAAAAACCCAAAAAACAAACAAAAACCCCCCTAACCAAACAACATCCCCTCCAAAAAAAACCACCAAAACCCAACAAACAAACAAACAAAATAAAAAACAACTGAAAAAAAAACCCCAAACCGAAACCACAGAGTAGGGAAGATTCCAAAACACTGGTGTAGACTGTAGGAGTTCACATCTCAATCCTTATCTGGATATTTTGAAATGCTGATCCTACATGTCCTGAATCTCTCATAGCTACATTTTTACATTTACATTTTTAGAAAATAAAATACAGCAATGTAAGATTATGAAGTTTTTTTGAAGAAGATAATCAAAGAAAGTAATTTATAACCTGTTATTTTCCCTTCTGCTAAGCTGTGCCTGCTTCTGCAGAATGCATGAAACATAAAATTGGAACTCTTTTACACAAAGATTTCATTCCAAATGCAGTGACTGTTGTCAGGATGTGTGTTACAGGCATCATTCTATTTTGAAATGGATGTTCCTGTACATTTATCTTTCACAGACTGGCTCTTCTGAAGTCCTTACTCCATTGTTACTCAGCCAGAATGCTAATGGTGGTCAGTAATAGCCTCCCGTGAGTGAAGTCTGACTGAAAATCGACAAATAAATTATCCTCTCTTCTAGCAATACCTACTGGGATATGTTTGAAGGTAGAATATCTTTGGATCCTTCTTCTTACCTATTTGCTTTACTGTTTCATGGGAGAAGAGGTTCCCTGCTGAAAAAAAAAAAAAAGCGCCAAATGGAAATCTAGGTCCCCCAGACCAACAGAGACCGAACTCGAAGTCTCTACCAAAGGACAGGAGAATCCACAATGATAGTACAGCCACCACTTAAGGCACAGCAGCTTTAGTAATCCATGTCACTGGACCTTGTCAGCTGTGAGAAAAAAAAAATGTTCCCTGCCTGTGGTGATAGCCCTATAATCTCTGCAAGCTGCTGAGTGACCAAGTCAAGACCAGAGGGAATCTGTGTCTACCTTGAATATTCTCTAACCTCAGAACGTGTGGAACTGACTTCTCATTACCTGGAGTATCCAGGGTAACAACATGATCTTTAAAGTGTTTGAACTTTTTTCTAGATGACAGGAGTTACATCTGTTTGAGGGCCCACCTATGTGCTGATCAGAAAGGGTGCTGACAGTGGATTTCTCAATTTGCTCCAAAGTTAAAATGAAAAATGTAATTTTTATTTTAAATGCACATCCTGTACTGTGTTAAGTAAAATGAAAGCTAATAGTTTTTATAATGTGCTATTTGATTTGTTCCTTATAATTTTCCTTGAGTTATGTCAAATTTGGCACATGCAGCAGGTCCACTAGGAGTGCTAAAACATATCCACCGACTATCTGAAACACTGGCAATCACCATAATTCCCCTTACAGCAATACCATTACCACGTACCAGATCAAAACTATTATTAAAACATGTTAAAAAGAAAGTTATATAGGTAACTACTTATTAGCATCTCCAGACAGACATAACCTGAACCCTTCAAGAGACATAGCTAATAATAGCTAACTTTTCCAGTACATATTAATGTTATTAAAACAAAAAAGAGAACATTGGCATCCCAATCCATTTATCTGTTTTAACAGTAGGTTAATCTCATTTTGAATCATATAAATTCTAAAGAACTTAATATTCCGCTTTTAATATTATTCTAGGAAAAACATTACTTTTGTAATAAAAGAAAAAATACTCTCAAGTTGAAAAGGTATTTTTATGATCAACTACAAACCATTTTCAAGACCAAATTTATAATGGAACTGCTGACACAGCTTAAACTATGGCTCTGTGGATGCTGCAGAAACACTACTTCAGAAAACATTTTTAGCGTTCGGAGGAGTCCAAATTTGTTTAAACCTGAACTTACTTTTTTACAATAGCAAGTAATGTTAACAGCATGCTGAAAATGTTAAGGCTAAGTGTGCAGTGTCAAAATAGATTGAATCTCTCTGAAAACTGGAAATTTAAGGTTTTTAAACATAATCCAGATGTTTGGCTTTTAATCACATTGCAAGAAAGAGTAAACTTATGCAATACAAAATTCATACATGCATATTTCATTAGTGCCTTTCCTATCACTGAAATAAAAATTTCTAACATATGTTTTCATCAAACAGATAATGTTTTAAATTAGAAGAGTTGGCAAGAAGTTGCACACCCCACAAATGTCACTGAATTATTTTAACATGGAAGAAAATATTTCTTTTTTTTACAGTATTAACAGCTTTGACAGTAAATTCTACAGCAGTGATTTTTTTTTTTTTACCTTACTGATAGGAAGTTCAATAGTCCCTGAAATAAAATAAATGTATAAAGTTGACTGAAAAGCAAGAACTAACAACTATCCTTCTTCAGCATAGGTAGGTAACACCCTGGAAGACTTACTGATATTTAATACAGATGCTTTCTCTCTTCCTCACTGGTGACTGAAACAGCATAAATCCATGCCCAAGCAGCTTCTTCAGCAAGAGCCAGACTACCCTGAAGGTGGAAAAACTTCTTCCAAGATGTATTTAAATCCTGGAAGACTTAACAAAACCACTATATTTGCCAAATGATATTTAAAGGACTATATCAGCGTGGCCACTCTTTCTCAAAATTAACTTACATGATAAATTATATGATTTCTTTTCATCTCCAGAGTCTTAGAAAATTAGATTCTGAGTTATTTCTAAAAAATGGACTTTCTGAATATAATAAGGTTTTAATACAATAATAATTTAAGAAAGGCAAAACCTAAGCAATAAAAATGAGAAGAACTATCAAACATTTAATCGGAAATGAAAAGAGAAAATAAACAAAGAAACCCTGCTTTGGCCACCTGCATGTGACACTGGGTTTGCTCTGAAGCGTGATCACGAACCACCAGGAAGAGATATATGTACACCTTATTCTGTGATACTATATGACAGAGTCAGATGTTTCTCTGAACTTCAGTTCTGCCCGGAAATGCTGGAAATTAAACAATACAGTTTAAGCAAGTACCTCTATTTCTCTAATAGCTGCTGTGCCTAAGAGAGCTATTTAGTCTCATTCCAAATGGACACCAGCAAGGGTATCCCTAACTCAGTCTTTTACAGTCAGACTCAAGTTTCCCATTCCTATTCTCCAGATAGTTACAGGCTTGCAACAGTCCTGTGAGATGGAGAAATATTATTCTCAATTTAAAAAGGGAAACTGAGATACAGAGAGACACCATGTCTGTTGTCAGGGGAGATCTCTGATGTGTGAACTCAAGTCATTTGAGATCCACTCCAGTGTTCTGTCCAACAGAATATATTGTCTGAGATCAAAACTACTTAATGATGTTTGCTTCACATGAGACTAAAAAAAAAGATGAATTATTGTACTTACGATACATTTTAGTAGAAAATACCTCAGCTCTGAACTCAATAAATCTTGATTTCCACAAGACATTTAGGAGCCAACACAAATAGTTATCTTTAAAAGAATACATGAACATGGGGACACTAAACTCATCTTGTCTTCTGAGCAACTAGTGATACAGAAGCAATAGACATTTTTCCTCTCTTTCTTTCTATTTCCCTGATATCAGGTGTCTGTTTTCAAGGATTTATACTGCTGCTAAATGTGAACTCTTTTATATGCTGGCATGATGGAAACTGAAAATGTCTTCTCATCTTCAATGGCATCCTGCCAAAATACTCTCTGAAAAACTTGGGCCAATTCACAGGTGTGAAGTTCAAGAAATTGTCGTAATCTAACCTCACTGCTTGTATAAAACATGCCATAGTCTTACCTTGCCTTCCCATATTAAGCTCCTAACTTTCTGGCTCGGAGAAGATACTTTGGTATTGCATCCAGCCCTGACTTAAAGATGAAAATGATGAAAAATTCAAAGCATTCCTTGGTAAGATGATAAATAACCAACTTCCTTCACTGTTAGAGACTGCATGGATTGTTTCTAGTTTGAATTAGTTTAATTTTGATTTCCAGATGTTTTATCTTCTTATACCTTTGCCAATAGCTTGAATGCCTCTGAAAGCATGACGTTACTACAAGAATCAAACATGAAACCAGATGACTTGCACTGATGCTGGGTTAACTCTGTTTGGTGTTTCTGGGATTACAGTATGTAGAACCAAAACATAGAGAAGCTGAAGAATATTTGCAGAGGCTGGTGTAGTCAAATTCACATATTCTAGTCCTTCCTAAAGTTTGGTTCTCCTTAGAGCTGTCAGGAAGACAAAATTCAGTAACTTGGCTCTGATATAAATGAAAAATAATCCAAGTTTATGGAAAATATTGTCTGTACTCACATTTTGGCTTTTACTCATTACGCTCTTCTGGTTCACTTAAAAATTCTTTCCTGCTTCTATTTAAGCTGGAAAGGAGGATGCAGAGCAGAAGAAAAAGACCATAGTAGCAGGTGAAGTGGATCATATCAATGAGAATATCACCCATAAGGAAAGAAATTTCTAGTGCATAGTACCAAGTAGTCTAGATTCACTTTGGAAATTTTAAAGTTGAATGTGAAGTCATCTTGACAGACCAGTGAATCTGCCCCTTTTCTAATGACCTTCTCTGAAACCAGCATGTAGCATCATGACTGTATTTTAGCAGAACCCTTCAGCAATTAAAAAAGAATAGTTTTATAAAGATACTGCAATGAAACTGCAGAAACGTGCTTTAGAAAAAAACCCACAAATTCATGTTGAATTACATTATCTCATGAAATGTTAATCTCTGTGCCCTAAGCAGACTGACAAAATGGTGACTATAGCGTCCATATTCAAATCTAGACAACCCTTGCAATGGCAGTGGATTTATAGACTAATAGGTTATTGCTATTTTAATGTCTGAATTCTATGTAAAGAATAATAAGAAGGTACATCTCAAAAACTGGAAAAAACATAAATATATCTGAGAAGGAAATAAATGCTTCAAAGGACCAAGGTAGCAGGAAATAATGGGACACAAAACTGGAAGTGAAGTAGTATGAAGCAAATTCAGGATATGTGGAATCTACTCCAGGAATAGTGAACACTAGGGAAGACACCAACTTTGGCCTTTCTGACATTCTCTTAAGACATTCTGGTTCTCCTTTGTGGAAAGCTTATCCTGGTAACCATGCATGCCATAACTGTCTGAAAGTTCAAATAATAATTGGAAAGGTCTGTGCCCATTGGGACAAGATATATGCTTAAAGTTATGTGTATTGATGTCTTCAACTTTGACTGTTCTCTGGCTAATTAATAGATCTTTGAGATATGCTGTATATGTAGGGAATTAAATCATTCCAAATGAAGATGAAAAAAATGTAAGAAAAAAGTTGAGAAAAAGATGACGGGGAAACAATGAGATCCCATTGATTATTTTATGGCTTACAGTTTTCTGAAGGAAAACATTTTACTGAGAATATCAGGAAAAATAAGTGATTCTTATGGTGACAAAAACTTTGTCAATAGTATCTGCACTTCAGTGACAAAGTGGTTTCACTTCCTAGTTTAAGTGGTTGTACTTCCTAGTTTAAGAATCATTTCATAATTAGTGACAATTCTAAAAATAAAAAAGTATATGTGTTGAATACTCTGTGTTCCTAAAATACTAGGTTAATTTTTTCAAATCTACATCTGAGTCAACTATTTTAGGTCATTTCATTACCTATTATGCTAAAGATATAATATGTTGCTATAAACTGAAGTTTAAAGAAATTAAAGTAATTTTAGAACACATTTTAGAACAGGACATAGAGCTTTTACACATTAAGTGACTACACTAGCACTACATTAACCCTATTAAAGGTAATTTTTCAGCTCATTGGTGACTGGCATTTGGTACTGATGTTCGAAGAATTGTCATACCATTGATTTTATTCTTTGCCTCTTTAATAAAGTGTGGAAGAAATGGCAAAGGCATAAGTTAACTATTCTTTGGTAAAGCCATTAAGCACTTAAGAAAAAGGTTTGAATGCTTAAACCATACAAAAAATCTCTTAAGGCCATTATACATATTTTTAACTTAGCAAGATTTCGTTGGCCTAAAAAAGCTCCACTAATGTGAGTATATTTACATTCAATTGGTACAACAAAAAAGACCAAGTTAAGATGACGAATAACACCATCTAACAACAGAAGCATCTTTATTTATTTATTCTTGCACACCCCTCTCAAACCGTGAGTGAGGACTCATGGCAGGAGCAGAGCATAGCAGGCCATCTGGTGGTCAAATCCGCTAATTAGCCATGTCAAAGGAACACAAAATTAGAGGACCATGCAAAGAAAACAAAACCATAAAAGAAATGCATAAATCCTCATCAGCTAAAGCCTAATGGAACTAATGTAAATATCTATAAAAGAAATTGTTTCTTAATCTTAGGTTTCCCGGGAGGGGTCACTACTTGAGGGATGATATCAAGGTTGATTGTTAATGTTTTCTTGTGTTAAAAATTAGCAGTAGCTAAGTTCCTAAGCTTTTCAAAGCCACATTACAAAATAAGGTTCCATAGCAGAACAGTCTATCACACTGTACCCCTCAGCTACCTAAGAAAGACCAGAAAATATTAAAAAATATTTTAAAAACCCAGTAACTGTTTTCTAGAAACTTCCCTGGGAAGCTTGAACAGAGGGCACATAAAATTTGTTGTCTAGCACCACTAGGCTAGACACAGGAACTAGGAAGGACACAGGAACTATTGCTATTCCCAGAGATCTGGGTCCAAATATCTTCTAGCCATACAGAGCAGTGACAGCAGGCATTACTGCAAGCAATTTTATACTCAAAAGCAGAAAAGTGGACATGAATTGTAAGGTCACTGCTGACTAGTGACAAGTAGCTGAGATGACTGAACAGATGAGTTAAGGTCAAAGCTTCAGAAAGATCCTCAACTCCTGGATGATCTGAAAACTAGGGATCAGAATGTGGGAGAGTACCTGGTTTTGAGATTCACTCAATCAGAATCTGCTGGTGTTAAAATGTGTATTGCTGCAGTAGCATGTTCTGGCCCTAGATTGGCCAGATTAAGTCAGGGCCTTTGACTGGCCCTGGCAGATTAAGTCAGTAAACCAAAAGATATAGCTACAAAAAGAATCTAAAGGTGCAGCAGTCTCTGAAGAACCTGGAAAAGGGACCATATTTTCAGGAGACAAGAATTTAGAAAGCACCAGAAAGCAGTGCAGTATGCACATGACTGGAAATGGTCAGAGTTCCATGCTAATTCTAGCATTATAAACAATATATATCCATATAAAAACTTTTTCTCATAAGACCTCAACATTACATTTGCAAACAAATCTTATGCATGATCCAAATCGTCTATGCCGGTTTTAATAAAACCAAATACTCAAACCATCAGATTACCCATTACTGTAGGTCTCCCTGTTTGGAGGTTACCCAGACAGTGAAGAGATGTTCAAAACACATATAGGCACACATGACCACAACAGATTCAAAAGTGACGTGCAAGCTATTATCTTAGTATATTTCTAGTGACTGGTTTGAAGGGAAGGAAACAGGTGAACATGGTAGAAGATTCATTTTTCTGGTATGGATTCACTTGGGTAAAGTGCAGGAAATGTATTTCCTCACTGTTTAAATATGCAGGAAAACAACAGAAATATTTATCTATCATTTGAGCATGCCTCAGCACCAAGGTCAGGATTTCCTACTTGTTGGTTTAACATGGCAATGAAAAGCATATCTGTGGAAATGGTTAGTGCACAGAGACAGAACACTGCTGTTCAGCCAAGAAATAGCTTGTGGGAGACATAGCATTTAACAGAGATGTAAAGAGCTCCTCACATATATCCCACCAATCCCCCACAATAAGCATTTCTGCTTGCTGTTGCCTATTGCAGGTCACTAGCAATATTCTACCTCTCTTTTAATCTGGCTTCTAACAGGAAGAGTTGAATTTTAATTTATGTGAGCCAAAGAGAAACATTTTCCATGAAATAACAAATTTTATTGCTTAACATTTTAATACTCTGAGTAACTTTGAAATGTGCCAGGAATAGCAAAGCTCACTTACTTAGCATTTGTGCTGTTAGTCAAAATATACATGTATAAGCGATCTGTATCTTGCAGACAACTGAACTAAATGAAGATATGTGTCTTTAAATGTTTTGCAGCTACACTAAGGTTGTAAGTATTTTAATCTGCTTTTGGACTCAGTACTGCTCATTCATTTGTAGAGAAACATCCATTGCTTGAATTGAAATTTAAAAAAAGGTGAGATGTGAGGTGTGGCTCTTTCTACTGCTGAAGGGAGCAGGTGATGTCTTAAAGGTGGTATATTGCTCATCAGATAACTAGTGGGACATTTTGTACATGAAAGGAGACAGATGTGCTGTTGTTTCTGGGCAAGCCTGAAATTCCTAGTTTCAGTGATTTCATAAACCAGGGCTCTCTGGGGATCTCTGTTGGAAGGAATGGTATTTTCATTCTTGCTTCTACTCTCATTCACTACTGCTACCATGGTGTGGAGAAAAATTATAGGGGAGCTGCTATGGGAGCTCTGTGTCACTAGGAAGTCCTAAAGCTCTGCAAGTCTGTAACAGGGATTCCTCTCTTCTTTTTAGTGGAAGACCACAGCTCAGTCCCTTGAATAGTCTTACTACTTAAGGACTGGTACCTTTTTTTCCTCCCTGTCTCCTCCCCTCTTTTATTTTCCCCTGGTCCTTTAATTTTTTTTTTTTATTATTTTTTTTTTAACTCAGTCTGTATTGACCATGGCAAAAATCCATTGGCTTTTGCCAAGCATGCAAAAAAATTGTAAAAATTGTTCATATCTGTGAAAGACTGGATTGTCTTTCTGTCAAGCATTTTGTCTGTTTCCTGAAGGTCTCTTGGTTTCTCATGGCCATCAGAAAAGCTCTTCAGATGCCATGCACTGGTAACTCAGATTCCTTCAAGTATTTTGCTTTTAGTATAATGGTCCTGCTCAGGTGTCCATTTGAGAGCTGCTTATGGATCTTGTCTTCTTTGACTTTTCTGTTTCCTCTGTTTAGATAGCCATCAGTTACTCTCTAGAGGAAGGCTGCCTAGTCCATATCACACTGGAATACCTCTAGAAGAGAGTAGACCGATGAGCATAAAATCCTACAGACACATAACAAAATATGCAGAAAAACAGTGGATATATTGCTCGTTGAGATCAATATGCCAAAATCTGTTTTGACATCACTTTCAGCATTTTGTTCAGTGACTTTGTTCAGTGACTCAGGAACTCCAAGATTTTCTAACTATTAGCAGATTTTTTTTTATCCACTCTGCACTACTTTCTGTGGGTGCATGGTCTCTGCTTTGCCACGTTGCCCTTTTCAGCAATTTTACTAGACTATCAGAATTCTGTTTTGGGGGACTCCAGGGTGGTTGGTGGGGTTTTATGCTCTCTTCAATGCAACTTCAAAGTCCTCATCTTCTTCAAATATGTTATATTCATTTAGAATGTCACAGAGCAATCACAGCAACTTTCCTGTTTCTTTCAGGCACTGCTTTGAATATTGCTGTCCAGTTGAAACAAGAGCTTGCATAGGCCTGTGGCCATAGGTGTGTACAATTCTGGTAAAAATTACTGTAGTGAACTTTAAGTGATAACACCTCTTATTTCAGGGGTTCCTTATTGACTGACTGCATTTATCCACTAGTGTCATAATTATTTCATTGTACACCTGCAGTGCTTGGTTGCATCTCTCCAGTCTAATTTTGCTCCTTATCAGTGTTGCACTGCAGCTGGCTCCAAAATTCAGCTGGTATCAAAGTAGTCATTGATCTAATAGCATAGTTGCTAATATAGCAATTGAATGCATGGCAGCCTTCTGCAAAGCCAAAACACTGAGAATACGTAGATCTGCTTAAGTCACACTACAGATATCTCCTTCATTAAAACCTTAAATTATCTGTGGTTTCAGATGCTATATTTTAATTTCAGAAGTAGCTGCGATATTCAATCTGTCTGTTTGGCTCTTTTTCTCAAGGTCATTTTTCCTTTTATTTTTCATGTTGTCTGTTACACTATGTATGTTGCATTAAAATGCCTACACTTTCAGCTAGTCTGCATCTGTCCTACTTCATGGGTCCTTTTGACTTACTCTATGTGTGTGTTCTGCTGTTTCTGTTTTGGCACTTCTCTGGATAGTTATGTCACTGTTTGGAAGCACATATTCAAATGCATTTAATCTAATGTCTTCCCTGTGAATGGGAAGTGTGCATTTCACAAGTGATCTTGGGAAGAGATACAATTAAGAAAAGTTTTATGTCTCCAGTTACACATGGGTGCTCTAGTTTCTGGCACCATACCATATCCCCTCCTGTTTCTGGTATTGGTTAAGAAAAATTATAGCTTTACATTTGCTTAGAATTATTTGTGTTATTCTGATCAATCTGCTCTAGAGATTAAAACAGTGTTTCTATTGCCTCAAAGCAAAGTCTTTTTTGTCTGGAGTTCCAGTTTTCCTGGTGCTCAGGGTCGCTGCTAGCTGTGTCCTATGATTTTAAGGAGTTTTTAACCTGGGTATTCACAGATATTTCTTTCCTCTCTAATGTGACCATTGTCTCAGATCTCATATGCTACATTTAGGGAAATGACACGGAAGAATGTAATATTTCTAGCCTTAAACTGGCTTTTCATTCATTCCCTTGATTGACTATTAAGATTTGGCAGGCCCAGGGAGCCTAGACCAACAGTATTCATCTGTAATGAAACCTCATCACTTGTGTCTAATCCTTTGGCCACTGGGAGTTAGCTACCAATCTACCCTGTGCATTCATGATTTGAGAACAAACTGCTGTTTGGCCATATTTACAAAAAAATATATTCTGTAAGTTTATTAAAAATTAATCAACTACGAATCTTCATGCCCATCCCAATTTTTAGTAGGCATCATGTAGTATCACCAGTGTCAATAGACAGAAAGATCCCTAGCTCAGCACAGAGGTAAAAATGGAAGAGAGGTAACTTTCATGACTTGCTGTATTATCTCCCTCTCTCTCTCCCTCTATATTAATTTTAACTATTACATGTTTCAGACTCAGCATAAACCCTCTACGTAGTCTAGAAGACAGCTAACAAAAAAAGAGATGCATAAAAAACATAACTGAAAATTAAATCAACTCCAAGTTCTAAGAGTAGAATTTTACTTTGACCCAAGCCAAAGCAATGATCAAAAATCTTCCTTATGCATACTATGATGTATTTGACTATTGACTTGCTGGAGAAAAATGAATCCTGACTATAAATTATATATGCTTACTGGGAAAACAAAATAATAGAGTTTAACTTTTTAAGACAACAAAGAGAGATCATAGGACTAACTACTTCTCACCTCTGATAGTGTTTATTTTATCTCTTCACACATAACAACAAACTAAGAGATCTTCCATCTAAATTTTGATCTTCCACCTGTGTAGCTGTCATGTAGTCCTCCTTGATAAAGGACAGCAAAAAAAAAATATGTGTGTCAGTCTCAATAAATTCAAAAAGGCTAACGTTCATCTTTAAAAAGTTTCCACCTGAAGAACTCTTAATAGCAATTCTGCATCTATCATCTCCGACTTCTAAGAAAAATCAATGGGTAAAGCCGAGATGATCAAACTCCAGTGTAATGTCTGTCAAAATTTGGATGAATCACAGCAGGGTTTCAAACTGGAATACTGCATAGACATGACACAATGGTACTAAAAACCCCTCTTTTGATGATCACTGAGAGTCAGTGAGAGGTAAGTCCAAGAGGGGCTGATCTTCATAACCACTTTATACAATCAGTATATAGAGAAAAAAGGTTTCTTCTGAAACTATTTTAGTGCTTAACTTAATCTTCTGTTCTGAATCAACTGTTAGAAGAACTTTCTCACAATACAGGCTGGTCTACTTAGCTCATTTAGTAGTCAAAATTAGTCTATGACTAATGACCCTTTCTCCCAGTGGATTACTAGGGAAGATACAATCCCTCCATAGCCTTCCCCACAGCCTGTGACAGCACATTGCTGGTCTGCTCAGTGACACTGCTGGAGTGTGTCCTGCACATCTGTAGCAGCACCTGCCATTCTGCAACAACAGGATGTGATGGGTACAAGTTCACTTCATGAGATGTTGTCAATCAGGTGATTCATATGAACTTTCATAAAATATGCCAGAAAGTATTAAGCACTGGCTTCAGAGTGGGCAGCTGCTAGGACTCTGTACTGCTAACATGTGGTCTGGGTGTGATCCAGTATTATCAGGAAACAAATAGAAAATATGGAAAACCTAAACTTCTTTAGACAAATGGATTAAGTTTTGAAAGGTTGTGCTAAGATCAATGCAAATCAGAACATGTCCATATTTTGGATCCTCATGTGGCCTCCTTACTTGGCTCAAGGCACTGAAGAACATTGCAGCACAAGTACTGTTGTCCCTGGTGTTTGCACATATAGCAGGACAAATACAACAACTTTTCTAAGGGACTCTCGGTCCAGTTATTAGGCCGGAATGCTTCTATACTTCAACTATTCTTGTTCTTTAGAAAATGTGAATAATTTAGTGTATCTGAGACTAACCTTGAAACCTTTCCAGCTTGTTTGGGCACTAAACAGTCCTGGCATATAGAAAACAATGAAGGTTGTAATTTTCATCCTTCTTTTGGGTGAATTACGGTGCCATTTCTTTTTTAGAAGCTAAAATGCTTGATGAACAGAAAATGGCTTTGAGTAATTTACTGCTGGACATATCCACTCAGACCACTACAGGTAAGCGTGCCAGACCATTGCTTCAGTGCTGAATAATTGAGAATGCTTTAGGGTCCTATTACTTGGGACCCTACCCTGCCATTTTATACCAGCAAGGGCACAAAGACAGAGCATGTGGAGTTGACTAAGATGCTTGACATGATGACCATAAATTGTCCATATTTTGCAGCTGTAGTAAGGAATGGTGATGACAGCTATGTGGTACACATTTACTTTTGTTTGAAGTTGAATGCCTCTTTCATTCTAGACACACTGCTTTAATCTCCCAAAAGCTGTGCTGGCTTTTGCTACAAGCTCAGTAAATACTGCTTTGCTACAATGTGAAGTTCATCTTCAATGTCATGCTGGGAAGAAGTGGGAGAAACCTACTCAGTCTTGTGAAATGTATGAAGCCACTTTTTGCAGAAATATGGGGAGTCTGCTCCATAGAAATTAAAACACTGCCTTTAAAAATGCATGTTTACATGTGAAATGTATTATGGAAGCAAGCAAGAAAATGTAAAAATACTTCTCATATTCTGTCTTTATCCATTCTCTAGACTTTGTAATTGTAGGCATGGTAATTAGTGTTTTCCTGTTGTAATTGTATAAGACATTAAAACAACATTTATCTGTCTTAAGTAAGACTTTTCGCCAACAATAATTTTCTTTTCTGCTTTTTAAAATACAGAATTTGCCAGAAGTAGCAAGGAATTTAATCATATTACAAAGTTAAACATACAGACCACTGAAAAATGAGCTGGTTGTTATAGTATGTGTCACAAAGGAGTTTCCACTCTGTTCTCCAGTGAAACTAAAGTGAAAATACTTGTGTAGAAAAAGTTAATACATTTCATCACCCTCTGCAATAAGAAACTAGGAAACTGTTGTGTCAGACCCTGAACTCACTTGTTTGTGTTCTCATAGCTGTCAGATTTGTAAAAGACAGTTGATTTTCCTACACACTGTGGAAAGTCACAGGGGTTCTTAATCTGTTGAGGAAAAAACCCATCAGCCTAGCACATGGAAATTACTGAACTTTGTGAAGAATAGTAACTGAAGTCAGAGTTTTCTGCAAAACTTAGCTCAGGCATTTTGCTGTGCATATCAGATAAAATCGTACTACAATGACAAAGGCAAAGAACAGCTTCTATTGATGTATGTATCAATCTATGTATGTAGACATAAGTAAGTACTGCAATTCTGTAATTTACCATTGCTACCAATGCTAAAGTTTCCAACGCATAATCTCGTTATTTAGCAGATTTTTTTTTTTTTAAAGTGTTACATATGCTTTGTTAGATAAAATAAAAGCTTTCACTTAATATTTCAATAAGGTGGTTATTTTTGCCAGGTAGCCTAAAAGTTTATTAGCAAACTGTAATGACTATTCTGATTGCAATTAAAAATCCCTCCCAAATGGGTCAACACACCTAAGTGCTATCTGCAATCACATTTAGATTTTAACATCATGGTTATTACTTATTATCAGGCTGCACAATGAGATATTGATTACTTTTAACCTTTAGATTTAAGAATTCAGGAAAAGTCAAGGCAGAAGAACAGCCTACCTTTCCTGTCTGGTAAACTTATGGCCTTTAGTGGAATTCTAATGATTCCTATTGGCAAGCCAAATCTGAAATTAGTTTATTCTCTTGGCTTATACAGAAATGATGACATATCTAAAAATACTGCATGCACAGCAGATTTGTAGTTACTACCTACAAGGGGCTCAATCCTGCTGTGTGCTGAGAGCTTCCTCTGAAGCAATGATCATCATCTTCTCCCACTGACTGATTTAGCAGCTCCATGCAGGCACTGACAGAATACCAGAGAGACAGAAGGCATCCTGGACTGTGCAGGATACGCAGCATAGAAGCAAAAATCTCCACGTTTTCTAGTTTATAACCAATCCCCTAAGCATATTGCCCAAATATATCACTCTACAGGCTGTTAATCTTTTAATACGTTTTCTTTATATGGAAAATCTGCTTGAAATAGACTCAACTACAATGTGGCTTCAGTAGGTACGCAGGACTCGTTTTAAATGGAACAAAGTAATCCAATTAAACTAATCTGTTTTACAAGTTAAAATGATACGAAGCACATTAATTGATCCTTATAGGCTGCTGCTATTTGAGCCCTCTCAGTTGGCACAGCATTTGGAACTGCTTTGCACATTTGTATCCTCTAACAGCAGAGAACTCAGTCCTCTGGTTCAGGAGAATTATGAGCAAGAGAAACATATAACTGTTATGTGTTAGATTAATTTGCAGAACACTTGGCATTATTATTGCCAAGTAGTCAAATTGTTCCAAGTTGTTCCGGAAGGTTGTTATTAATAGTATGTTTTCTGAGGAAAGTTCTGTCTACTTTTGGAACTGCATTTCTGTTGCCAAGGAAACTCCTTGAAGCACAGCATTCTAGGAGCACACTGCTGCTTTTGTTTGCCAGTATCCTATTCATATCATCTAAGTAAGCACTTTACATACTTCAGCCCCCAGTTTCAAATGTTTAAGTTTTTAGGTATTTATATTACTGATCTAAATATAGGTTTTGGTTTGTTTTTTTTTTTAAACTCGGGGGCTGTTGTAGGATTACTTTTACAGTTACATGAAAGGATAGCTGGTTGGTTGTTGGTTGGGGCTTTTTTGTTGTTTTTTTTTTCTCCCACAAGTTTGCAATAAATTAGTTTTAATTTGAATAATAGCTCCATAGGTTATAGCACTAGTCCTTAAGTGTTAATTATCTTTTCACTTTGAAATTAATGTAGTCATTTCCTACTGACTCCTCTACACCATTACTGAAGTGCTGAGGAAAACATGTCATTGAGTTCTGAGCCAGAACTGTTGTTGTGATTAATCCTGGTCACATGGCCGATCTCTGCCAAAAGGAGATCGCTGAAAAAAGGTGACAAAGACAGTGATTTCCTGTCAGCAAAGAGTACGACAGGGCTGTCTAGAAGTGATGCAAATGAGGGAAACTTTCACCACGGTTTGTTTGATCCACTCAGGGCCACAGCGCACTGAGCCAGGGAGAAGGGCACAATGGAGCAGCAGCACACCCAGAGGAGAAAATGAACTGCACCTTCCAGGCAGGGAGAGCTTCCAGTAGGGAAACAAAAACTCCTGGGAGACTTTTTTTCCCCCCCTCAACTTCTTTTGAAAGGTATCCTAAGATTTTGATGTGAACTTTCATGTTATTTAATATAGCAAATTGCTTCCCTTTGGTGAAATAGTTTAGCAGCCACTCAGAAGCCATGTCGACTAAATGTTTTCAAAAATCTTGGAACCTTAGTACCTAAAGGTCTTTTTTCATGTATCATGACCATCGCTGCTGAAGACTTACTAGTCCAAGACTTACAGCTTATGCAGTTTGTATTTAAAACATCATATGTTACCTGTAATCAGACAGGAAAATATAATTTCTTTTATTTGATGTTTAAAAATGTTTAGTTAATTTTATTCTGAAGATAGTAACAATTTTAACAATCATAGTCTACTTATTTAAATGGGGGTTTAATCTGACACAATTAAGTTTTGCAATTAATCTTCTCAGGAAAATGGAAAAAATTATCATTAACTGCCTAGTATACTAATTTCTAAGCTCCACAGTTCCAGTAAATTCTGATTTGCTTCATTTTTGAACAGTCAAGGTACAGAATTACTCAGGTTCCCACTAAAGGGCTAATTAGCAGAGTTTAAATTCTTTGGGATTGATTCTCCAGAAACAGCATCTGAATACAGCTGAAGTCAATGCAAGTTCTGTGTACTTAGAGCTTATGAGATCAGGCTCACATGCAGTAGATTAAAATGAACTAAACATGATACATTTGGCATTAAACTGAGTTTCTACAGCAGTACAAAGAAGTAAGAGTCCAAAACCACAGAAATATTCCTTCTAATTTTTTCTTAGTTAATAGATAAAGCATTGGAGGACAAATAAACTGTCAGAAATTCATCCCATGTATGACATCTTATCCAACACTAGCTGATTTTCAAAATCACTATCTGTGTGGAAAGCTGAAATCATCTAGGGCTATGGGGGAGTATAGTGAGGAAGAATAGTTTTCTCTCTTTTAAACATCTTTGCATTAAAATCTAGGAAATCTACAGGAATTCATGCATATATATTCAGGTTTTTTAAAGAAACTATGGCTGCGCTGCTCTTATTACATTAAGGGCAAAATAAAACCTGGTTAAAAAGCAATAAGGATCCTGATAAAAACTATGAAGCTCCTGGAATATTGCAAAACAAAATTAAACTGAGAGTTGACTTAAGTCTATATTAAATCTGAGAGCAGAGTACTGGGAAAATAGTCTAACCATGGAAAAACATTTTATTTTCCCATATGCAATTTCCACATTTATCTACTACATTATGCTGCTTTAATTTATGCTTTTCCCTTCCGATTTACGTGTTTTATCATTGCTCCTTCCCATCCATGGACTCCTTAGGGGCAATGATTACTGTTGGTTATAGTGATACCACAGCAGGTTCCCTGGCAGAGGCAGCTCACTGAGCTGGCACAGAGGTGCAATTACTTGTTAGGTCAATAACTGAGGGATCTGTGGGTTTAGGAGTATCCACCAAATGCAGAAAGTGCAATTAGCAGGTTCATATCTGAAGCTGTAATTGGTGAAAAATAAATCAAGACCTGTGTTTTTGTAACACCTCATATCATTGAGAAATTCTAGTAACAGTAGTTGCCTGAATTTCTCTTTATAGGTTTCTCTCCCTACGAACCAGAGTGGCTGTGTTCACTGTGAAGTGTAGGCAGAATTCCTGCCCTTTACCTGTGAGCACTAGATCAGCCACGATGCTGTATAAGAGCCTCCAAACAAACAGGGTATGACTATTGATTAGAAGAGACATTTATGAAGCTAGTTTTATAAAACTATTAATACATGTTTTGAAGGCATGATTCATTATTATGTGAATCTTTGAAATAAACGATGATAAAGTCACCTAGTGACTTATCCCATCTCCAATATGCTATACAGAATTTTCCTCAATTACATTTGCTAATGTTTTCTCTTGTCTACTTTTAAATGTCTGAAATGATGAGGCTTTTTTTTGTTTGCTTTTCTTGAAAGGCTAGTAGATCTTAATGCTATGCAGTTAAGCTTTTTACATTACCTGCAAATCCTCCTCCTGCTTTATGGACTCTCCTTAGTCATCTCTTAACCAAACTCCATATGTCTAGTTAAGTCTTTCCTTCAGTCTATAACAATTTGCTTGCTTCTTTCACTGGAAAGTTATATTCAGAGAATATTCACCACGGGAAGACAGGCAGTCTGCTTCTACCCTCCTCGTTCAAGTGGTTTTGCAGTGACCAGATCGGGACACTCAAGATGGGGGCTTCCCTAATTAGCAAGCAACCTCCCCGTGGAAACTGCAGAACAAATAAGCTGCCTGTGCTTGGGCAGCAGTGCTGGTTTGTGCTGCACCAAATACAGACTCAGCTACTCTCTCTGGCATGAGCTATCATAATACTTATCATAATATAGAATTTCACAATCTTAAGAAGCTATTACTTCTCATATTCAATATACAATATTCCTCACATTGCCACGATACAGCACTTCAAACTAATTTTTAAATTATTGTCCTCTTTTCACCATGCTTTATTATCCCAGTCTGACCGTCAGCAATTATTCTTAATGGTTACATTTGGATATTGCAAAAGGAAGTATCCTAAATAGCACCTAGAATACTTGGGCTGGCTGCCTAAGCTTTGTTCCTCTTCATACTGATGGATGTACTGTTTCCTTAAAATGTATGTTTATTGATTTTTTTATTTTTTTTTTTTTCATAGGACTAAAATTAGTGCAAGACTAGGCAAGATACAAGCTGTTCTTATATGGACAGGCACAACCTTATCTTAGCTTTGCTAGGAACTTTTTATCCCTTTCTGACTTTGTTTATTTCTGAGCCTAGCTAGGGCCAGGACTATTAATCTGAGATTAAGTCTGATTAAGTATTTAGAAAGTTCAGATAAAGACATTAGCAAAAATAAGACATTATTGTCAAAGCAAGAAATGGAGGCCACTACATTAAACTCACTTGCAGCCTGCAATAGTTTTGATCTGAACCATATTTCTATTTATAAACATATTTTAAGTCATGTTACAATCCTTTCTCACTGGCAACTTCAAATAAAAGAACTAAAATTTGAAATAACAAAATGCCAGAAGACCATAAAGAAATTAGGATGCCAAAGCAGGAAAAAAAAGGATTTAAGAAATGATCAAATCATGCAACCATAGAAGAAAGAAAACAACTTCTATTTGACCTTGAATGTACCATTTATTCAATAAGAGATAAAAAAAAGCTAGAGGGTAGTTGTTTCTTGTCATTATACTGTTGCTGATTCTGTGGTTAGTTATTAATTTTATTTTTTATGATTCACAATCTGCTCTTTGAAATATGCCATATGCTCAAAGCAATTCAAGGATGACAACTGTCAGAATTACTCCAATAAAAATTGCCTAAATGAGGAAGATTTACTGCAGCCTGATATTTCTGTTGAAGGCCCCTCCTTTCTTTCCCCCACAACCCCTCAGACCTGTAGACTACAGCTTCTCAGACAGACAGTGAAGACTGGATCAGTTTCAGGATCAAATCGCACATTTTGGGGAACTTCTTAAAACTACTCTTTGTCTAAAAGAAGTGATAAAACTCCCAGGCTAAGGCTGTTAGGACAAACGAGAAACCATGTGTATACATATATATATGTCTATATGTATGTATATACATATATATGTGTGTATACATGTGTATGTATATGTATATATGTATATATATACTTATATGTATAAAGACACATATATATGTATTTTATATACATACACATATACATATACACATGTTAAATGAAGACCCTATAATCAATATGCAAGTTCAAAAACATTTTTCTGAAATCACAAGGAAGTGTGATGACTTTACATGACAATGTCTGCTTTATGTATAACTAATAAAAATTAAATTGGAGGAGTCCTGTATGCTGGCAGTGGCAAACCAAAATGAAGGCAAATTTCTTTCTTCCCAGATGAGGTCTGAAAGGTGGATAAAAATCCAGCTGAAAGCTCCAATCAAAACACATTTTGTTAAATGCTACCATTTCATTTTTTTTTTCCTTCATTTTGTTTCAGTCTATTTATTAATGCAGTTTCATTTATTTCTATTCATCTTGAAGACAAATCTTTGTCCTTCTATAGAATTACACCAAATAGAATGTGATAAAGGGAACTTTCTTGCAATTATGATGTCGGTGCAGCCTGTCAGCGCACAGGGGATGGAAATGAGGTTGGGGACAGGGAAGGGAATTCTAATAGACACCATGATACATACAATGAACGCAGCGATATCCTGTGAGAGAAAGACTTGTCAAGCTAATCAGATCTTCTATAGCTAGGTAAAGGCAGGAACGGTAGCACTAACCTTGTAAAGATGCTGCTGCTGCTCCTCTGACATCATCAGGTCATGGCTGTCCATCACAATGGATTCCATGTCAATCAGCCAATCCCAGAGCTCCTGGTATTCTGAATCAAAGTCCAAAAGGCTGTAGATAAGGAACAAAATGTATTATGCATAAATACTGTGTAGTTGTTAAAATCTTGTATTAGAATAATATATTCTTGAAAACTCATGATGTTCCTAGTTATATTTCTAAAGAGACATTCTGTATTTATGCAGACTGGATGAAAATGAAAACTGAAATCCAATTTAAGCCAGTGCCATGACCTAAATTCAGCGGCTGATGCCAAGTCCTGACAACTGTTGGCGTACTGCATTTGCTTCAAAAATTTTGAAACAGAAAACCTCCATAGGTGTTCTTAAATGGTTTTTATAGTGCTGGCTTTATATTGAGCAAACTTTTCCATGGTAACCTTGATATAAGTGACATAAAAATATTGTTTTCATCGAAAAATGACTCAATCCATTCAGCCATCCCTCTGCTGTCTATCTGCCTATCTTTTTAAATATCCTACATTTATTTTCATGGATGAGTAGCTAGCATTTCAACTTAACGCCTTAAGATAGGCTTGAGTGAATATGGTAAGCCAGTGAGAACTAAGGCCAGATACAGTATTAGACAGGTGTTCCCTACAGACATGTAAGAAACAAAGGTAAGGACAGGAAGTCAAAACAATGAATCCTTGAATAGCCAGAAATCATTAAAATTCAAAGGAGGATCACTGCGGTTTTCAACAAAATAAATCATTAGAATAAGGAGCTTAAAAGGATTAATGTGATTCTTTATTGAAAGCCCAGTGAATAAGTAAAGCATAGATTCTTCTAAAACACCGTGATACGAGACAGAAGGTACATGCTGAAAAACTGCGCATTTGTCAAAAAGATATCCCTTGAAAAAGGATCTTCAAAATTCCAAAACTGAAACTAACAAAACCCTGGTCAGTAGTATCAAAAAAGCCCCCATACTGATCTGACAATAGTGCATCTTCCACTAAAGCTAATTTCTCCAATTAACAGCTTTTTAGGAACTGTATTAAAAAATTTAGCAGCATTTCAACAGAGAAACAATAAACTGAAAATGTTTTTAATCTTATGAAAACAATTGCATTTTCAGTTGTTATTAGCTAGAGTACCATATGCATGGTAATTCTGAAAGCTTATAGAGAAAGTTGTGACAAGTAGAACTGTCTGCAAGAAAGCAAGAGAGAAGAAAGCATTTGCCTTCTTGTGGTATTATTTTCAGTGAGCTGACAACAAAAGAAGTATTGTATAATGCCCAAGTCTTGATCCCTGCTTCTGAAGTAACTCTAGTTTAAGCCACTGAACTTGGGATACTTTTACTCAGTAATTTATGTGGTGCACTTAAAGTTGCCTGCTGCCCTGAGAAGTTAAGCAATGATGCCATTATAAAGAGCAACCATAAAAAGGCAAGTTACTATAGTAGAAGTATAATAGTTTTAGTTGGAGTTCAGGATTTTCATCCTGTTTCTAGAGTTATTCCACTCAGATATAATTTTGAAAGTAAAATAAACATGATTTTGAATGGTATATTTGCAGTAATACTGAATTTATCCCTTCTTCAGAAAGCAGTATAACCATTCCATATCTTTAGTATCTACTACTCCTTTTTTTCCCTTCCATCTTATCCAAATATTATCCAGAGTCATAAAACTGACAGGCAGTTATTAAAATTTAAGTTCTGTTCAGTAAGGGGTTAGATTTCAACTCATATAAATTGGTACAGGTTCAGTTGGACTTGGATGGCTTGTACCAGTGGAAAATCTGAATTAAGATATGAAGATGACAGGAAAAAAAGCCTACATCTGAAGCTCATAACCTGCTCCTGCCTGAATGGTGTGGGATGACTTTAGAAACTGCATCAGGAAGTGGATTGGGATTTTACTATAATAGGCAGATGTGCCATATTCAAACATCTGGTTTGCCTCTATAGAATCACATCTTAGTTACAGTCCAAACTGGACCATTTATTGGTGTCACAGAATTAACTGATCCTTTAAAGACATACAAAAGCCCTTTCTCCTGACCTCTATAAAATCCAGATAAGCATTAGGAAACAGCTGATCTCTAGCTAAATTTCTAAACAAGTACTCAGCCCAAAACAGAGAGAGAACTAAGATTCACTGGAAAAAGCCCAGGAAGGGATAAAAAATGCAGCGGGGATTTTTTGCCCCCATAGTTCACATGCTGTGCCTATTCTATTTTTTGGTTTTCTGCTGTCAAATAAAGTCACCAGGGATAATTTTTAAGCAAACAGTCTACAGCAGTTATTCGCCTGAGCCGGAATAAAGCTAAATCAGCCTACAAAGCATCATCAATATTTTTTAAAAATTTGACTGCAGTATTTCAGTAGTTCTAAAATAACTCTGATATTTTAAAAATCCACCTTTGTTTTTAAAATTAATGCCTCACATCTAAACGGATGGATCTACTGATTACTATTAAACTGCTGTTTGGAAGAGGATGTAAGCTACTAATCTGCTAAAAAGATATTCAGAAAATCCAGCAATCAGTGACAGGTGAAGATTAAAACGTACTTGTCAGTATTTCTTTGGTATATTGAATATTTCTTTTTTATTCAGAATGTATTTTTCTTCTGAGCTTAGCAGATCTTTTTTTCACATTGCCAGAGGCAGAATCAAGGAAAGCATAACTTCTGGAATTCTGATATGTTTTATAGATGGAAGAGCTATAGAAAAGATCTAATTTTGGTTGATTATCTAAATCCACCAATCACTAAAAGAAGAATAAATTAGGTCATCTGTTTATAGAAAAAAAAAAAAAATAAAATAAAAATTCCTCAATTTAAAGCACCCAAACACTGTGAACCAGAACATTATAACATTTGCTAAAGGGCAGGGAACTACAGCTTCCTTAATATAGGTTTGTTGGTTAATAAGCTAAAATCATTAGCTACATAATAGCTAAAATGATATTAAGAAGTATATTTTATCTTGGTAAACAAGGAATCAGATATGCAGAGTTGCATGTCTAATCCCTTGAACCCTAAACATATTTCTTAAAATGTGGACATCAATTTATTATTTTGAATGAAAATTCATGAGCATCTTTCTCATGAGAAAACCAGTTCGTCTGTAGCATTAATAAATAAAAAGGAATGTGAAACTATTTCCATCAGCTTTTCCCCCCATGTTTAACACAGACTTCCAGTTTGTATTATTTCTTTGATGGCATAACTCACATGGTATTTATAAGTACTGTAAATACACTGGTATGCCTGCCAAAAATATTTAGCCAAAAAAAAAGCTTCTTCTCTGGGTCATAATTTCTTGGAACGTCTTTCACATCTTTTTATTAGGAGGATACAGGAGAAATCAGAGTACTGGCATGAAGAGCTTTAAAGTTGCCTCATGGTCTCTGTATACTTGAAGACACCTCTAGTATTTTTACCTCAAAGACTCATCCATGAAGGCCCAGTGATAACTAGGTGATAACACCATCCCAAGATCTCATCATATGCTGTGCCAGGGTGTTATAAATACTGTATCTGTATCTACTAACCGTACTTGTAAAAATATTCTCCCCAATTTTGAAGGGATGCAGTGTTTCCAGCCACAACTTCCTATCTTTCTCCTAGGTCAAAACTCCACAGCAGCTAATGGATAGATACCCTAATTTTCCCAGTTCTGCAAATAGCCCCTTCTCTGTACAGAGCTCAGTCTCTAGCTAGGTCATCCTAGCGTGGGACTTCTGTCCAAAGTTTTTGTTTGTCCACAATTTTTATGCAGTAGGGAAATGTTGTATCAATGGTATTTTCAAACAGCTGAAAGGCATTTCCATTGTGTTGCAGTACAACATCTCAGACTGGTTCAACTGGAAGATTTCCATCGAAATCCAGCCCACCCTAGTTTCTATAATGGCTGAATACACAGTATTGTATTAGTTTCTCTCTGGCCCTTTGGCCCCGTAAGCCACTGTTGAGCCTTCAAGGGCTCGGATGACCATGGTGGCCACAGTAGAGATGAGGCAGGGGACACTCATAGATCACCATTCCCAGTAATAACCACATAATTACAACTGCAAATACATGCATTTAAGACCCTATTCACTGTACACATGTGGTATGTGGGGTTACAAACTGGATTTTTCCATGAGGCTTAAAGCTTCATATCACCTTTCCTCAATAAAATAAAACGTCTGTTGATGTCTTACATCTCACAAAAAATCCTAACCAGAAGTCTTCATTCAACTGTGGCTGCAAAATTAGAAGCTGTTTTTGAACATGTACCACCCAGTGCACATTTATATACACATACACACCAATTCTGAACAGATTATTTTTATGGTTGGCACTAACAGCACTGGCTTGTTTGGGAATCCGACAGATTTCTGCATATGTAATCAAGATCTCAGTAATCCTACATAATTAGCTCATATCAACTCTTCTAAAACAGTCATCTTTCCATATAATAAGGGGGATGTTTACAAGACTCTTTTATCTTTACAGTCAGTAATTTAAGAAAACTGTGTTTCCAAGACCTCAATATTGAGTTAACAGTTGGAAAAGGAAGTTCTGGAGATACAGAACTCTTTAACATTTTGGTCAATTACTTGCAGTGCATAGGAAACTGTGGGCAAAAGTTCTGCTTTATTTCCTGGTTACAAGAAAAGTTCTATCAGGATGAGGGTAGACCCAAAAAATTAATACTAGCTGGCTACTGTGAATTGCTTTTGCCCCACACTATAATGAACAAACAGGTATGTTCTCACATTCATTTAGGGGAGCTGGAAGTTTGGAGATACAGTTTTCAAAAGACCTTCAAGAAAAAGGCTTAAACCAGAGCTACAAATTCTCTTGGTTGTGAAAAAGGGTGGGGCAACAAGATTCCATTTTATCATAGTCCAGAGATTAATTTGTCCAAGATTCTTTACACACTATTAAGAAATAGTGCTTTTATATATACACTGACGTATCTAAAAGGGTCTTACAAGAAACACGAGGACAGACTTTTTAGTAGGGCCTGTAGTGATAGGACAAGGAGTAATGCTTTTAAACTGAAACTGGGGAGATTTAGTTTATATATAAGAAAGAAATTCTCTGATCCAAGGGTGGTGAGGCACTGGAACAGGTTGCCCAGGGAAGTTGTAGATGCCTCATCGCTGGAAGTGTCCAAGGCCAGGTTAGATGAAGTTTCCATCAATCTGATTTTGTGGGAGGTGTCCCTGTCACTGTTGAGGTGTTGGGAACAAGATGATTTTTAATGTGACTTCCAAAACAAACTATTCTGATTCTATGATGTAGTATAAATGTGTATTTACATTTATTAAAAAACAGACTGAGAATATCAAGTCAAGGGAAGTAACTTAAAGCATTGTAAAATTAAAATCTGGGGTGTTCAAAATGGTAAAATATAATTGAATGGCTTCATACTCATATTTCTTAGTCACTCATAGAATAATGACAATAGATATTTGTCTTGCAGAGGTATTATTACATTAGAAAGATGCTTTCTTTGGAAGATGGTAGGAAATCAAAAGATATGAGACAATGGGAGGAGAAAAGCCTGAAAAAAAGGGGCACATTAAATTTTAAAAAATCAAAATAATGGAATGCTCTCAGATAATCTTAGGTAGTCCTATGAACAAACCACGATTTTTATAAATTATCTAGAACACATCATTTTTTTGCATTCGTATATGAAAAAATATATAGAGAGAGTTTTCTCCTGCCTCTTGGCCTAGGAAGAAATATCCTGGTTAACCAGAAGTAAGAAAAAGTATATCATGTAAAAAAAAATACAGATCAGTGAGAATAAAACAACAAAAAGAATAGTTCCTTACCCATTACTTCCCACTGTGTGAACTTTTGACATATCAGCAAACTCTTCCTTTCGCTTGCTACTACTGTTGTACTGTTCACTGTACAGCTTTAAGGACATCTGTTCAACAGCATCTCTTTGTGCTTCCAGATAGCATAGCTGAACCTCAGCCTAGAAAAAAAAGGAAACAAAGAGAAAACACAACACAAGAGAACTTTAAAAAAAATTCAGAAAGAATGCATTTAAAACAAGTACTTTTGGACTGTAACAACTTTAACCAAGTGATTCACAACATCATTTTTCTCCTTGCATGCTAGTTACAAAGGCTGACCGATTCAGTTATAGAAGTGTATTCCCACATGCTAGAGCTGAACTATTTAGGTATCTAATAGAAAATGAGCTATATATTCCATGTGATGTATATCCAGTTAAATGAGGCATAAAAATGTCTGGACATGAACAAAAAATATATTAGAAATCACCTCCTATGACAGAACAGGTAGATAGATGAAATTACATTTGTTACAGGCTTCAAGACTGATATTGTTAACACATTGCCTGCGCTTCAGAATTAATGCAAGCCATATTGCCATAGGTATTTTTGTTTTAAATAGTAAGTGTAAACAAAACCAAGCAAACTGGCATTATTCACACTCTGCTCTCTGATACTTGGTGTTCACTGATTACTCAGCAATTCTAATTGCAAGGGAAAAGGCAGCAAATGAGATCTGATGTTTTCCATCAGACTCTGTGCCTGGCCAGAGGAATGCTGAATAATATTTGGCATCATAACTTATTGAATAGACACTTGATTTATTGCAGCTGTGGTGATCAGTTTGATTCTGAAGCTCAGAGAACCAGATGATAAAAAGATGCAATCTGCTGTTTGCCACACTTGCCCCTAGGAACAGGACAAAGAACAGAGGGCAGACTAAGTTCAAAAGCACTTTGGGACCAATATGCTATTGTTTTCTTTTAATATGCTATACCAAAAGAAAAACACATTACAAATTCTGAAAATGCTTCAAAAACTGCTACTGCTGTGTAACAGCATGCTCCTATTTCCATTAGGAGGGGAAGGCCCACTTAACTACTTGGTGCTATAAAGTCAATGCAACAAGCATGGAGGGCATTTTGTATCCCAACTCTTCCATTTTCTACTGTGGAAGGCAGAGAAACAAAGATTGTGCTTGGCTGCTGACAGCACAATCTATGGAACAGCACCAGCTGCAAAGAGAAAGTCGTGAAAGGGCTGGAGAGAAGGAAAACCTGCAAAATCTAGGAAAAAATGCAGGCAGGTGAAGGGAAATAAGCACTGAAGAATGCAGAGAAAGTCTGAAGGAAAGTTAGTGTCTCCTTATAAGCTTGTGGTGATAGCAGTTTTGTATATTTGTTTATGTCTTGCCTTGGTGCTGTTTTTGCTGAGTAATAATGTAGCTGATTTAGAAATTCTGTTTCCTTTTGAAATATTTCAAACATTTAAAGCATTCTCTCTCAGCTGCTGAGAGTGGCATTTGTTATGTTTGGCAGTAAGCCCCAATTCTTTTTGAGAAATTAGGAAAACAAAAAATACAGTGTTTTTGGAGTGTTCCAAGGCGACAGAAGATAAAAATTGCAAGTAAATCATGCTGGTCTTTTAATTTGCACATAAATGAAATAAAAGCTTCCATATCTAGTCTAAATAGTGGAAAATTAAACCACACAATGCTACCAATGATGAAACATTACCTGAAGACAAGACTAATTAGTTGCCACTGGCCAGTTGGAGTAAAATGCTAAGGTTTGATACATGGAATCATAGAATTGGCTGGGTTGGAAGGGACCTCAGAGATCATCAAGTCCAACCCTTGACGTTACCAGCCCATGGCACTGAGTGCCACATCCAGTCTCTTTTTAAATATCTCCAGGGATGGAGAATCCACTACTTCCCTGGGCAGCCCATTCCAATGTCTGATCACCCTCTCTGTGAATAAATTCTTTCTAATATCCAACCTAAACCTCCCCTGGCACAACTTGAGACCATGCCCGCCACATAAGGCTACAAATTTGGTTTTTTAGCTTATTCTTACCAGAAAGCAGTTATCCACTGCTTGTTTTTATTTTAGTTATGGTTGACATTATGCTTTCACTTTTGTGAGTGACCGGTAACTTTCTAAAACAATTGTATTTTGAAATAAATTCTTCCATGGTTGTTTTAAGCCTAAAGGTGGAATCCTGGGGAAAACTTCAAGCGAATTATTTCCCTGTTTTTCAGGATGGGTTTGGAAATCAAGATAAATAATTCTTGCTTTTTTTCCTATGGGTCTTGGATGGATTTTCAGGTGGGATTTTTGTCTTTCCAGTTTTTTGTTTTTTTCTTTTATTAAAATTATATGTTGTATTGTATAAAGCCCCCGCCTCCAGTACTCCAAAAGGAGGAGATTCACATGTGGCCTAAACTCTGGCACCTCACATATATAAGGTAAAATGCAGCTCTGAACTACAGGAACACATTACTTTTCAAGTACAACTACCCCAATACTTGAGTTGCACTTTTTTGGGGCATTTTATAATTACCCTTCCAATAATTTCCTCTGTATTTAAAAATAATAAACCAGAGAAAAAAATAAAATTAAAAACCAGCTATTCACAGATCATTCTTTCTCTATTCACTTGCAAATATATTTGTAAATCTGAAAATAATTAACATATATTAAATTTGGGAGAAGAAAAAGGAGGGCAAGATAGGAGAGTGTGGGAAAGAAAAAACATTATGGGAAGAATATGGTTAGAAGTTACGTAGAGAGGGATGAGTAAGAATCCACAATCTTTTCCTTACAGCTATAAGGGCCTCTTGTACAAAGGATTATAATCTCCAACATCATACTCTACAAATCCTGTACATAAACAGTTGTGTCCCAGTTCTTGTACCTCAGAAATACAATCCTTCTGTAAATCAACTATTTTGGTTTTTAAACACAATTTCTGTCTTCAACAATGGAAAATGCTTAGAGCAACTCAAACTCACAAAGTGTAGAGTTTCAGATGGATCTCTCTGATTTTTTTTCTGTATGAATTCATCTATCTCACTGCTGTACTTAAGCATTTTTTGTCCCTGTTCTCCTGGTATCAACTGCAAATCCAAAGAGGCTCTGAAGACCCTGGAGTGGGTATTGATCATTTTAAGTCTCAAAAAGATACTTTCTACAGAGGATGAACTCACAGGTGCAAGGCACAATCTAGAAATCAGTACACAGCAAAGATACGTAATAAATCTTCTGCAGTTTATTTTCAACTTAAAACCTTAAATGATAATGAAAGAGTAGATTTGCAATATCTTGTCAGAATAAAGTAGCAAATTTATTATCTGCTAATCAAATACAGAATAGCTACTTTCTATACCTTCTCGCTAATTTTAGCGCACATTTTCAGGTTGCCCTACATATGCTTTCTTATTATTTAATACAATTACGAGAACCTACTCTCCATCACAAACATAGTCTGTGGACATGGATATCTAGAAAATCCTGAGAAAGTCTACCAAGACATGCATTATCCCAAAAACATGTAATAGCAACTGGGTGGTAGGCAATAATTTGTTTATTCTTAGTGCCCCATCTTAGAAATGGAACTCAGTTTCTTTTTCTGCAGAGGATGTACCAAATCAGAATCAGTAAAAAATAGAATATGGAAAAAAGTACCAAGGAATGATACTGTGCAGTTGTTTTCCACTTCATAGTTCTAAGTGACAATTTTTGCAGTAAAAGCATAATAAAGATGCTGGTGATGATCTGGTTAAAAAGTTGTACAGATTCTCTAACAGTCACTATTCTACCAGGATGGAATGAGTTTACAATATTCTATTGTAAATTAAACTGAGATGTTTCCAATAATCAAATGAAAAAATGCTCTCATTTTTCTGAGCCTGGAGGATCCAATTTCTGAACAAGACTATGAAAAAACGGCAGTCTCTGGGGATATACAGTGAAAAAATTCTATACCAGTGCCAAATATTCAGTTCTAGTGATCGATTAATAATGGTAAATACTTTCAAGGCTATTGTCAGAAAGCTCATTTTCTAAAAAGCAAGACCTTATAAATAAACAGAGGGAGCCTGGGGTGCAGAATCTGTTCCTTAAGAGTGGCTCTGCATGCCAATATACAATGTCCTTTACTATACAGATCACTATATAACACGAAGGGGTAATCAGTGACAATACAAATCAATGAAAATGCATTGTATTTCTTGTTAGACCTACATGTTAGAATGACCTTATTCTGAAGTGGGGAAAGACAAGACAGGGGATAATGGCCACTACAGTTGGAGGAAGGAGATTGAAAGGTTATGTTGCATGCAGAGTGTCAAATAAGAGACTCAAAATTTTCACCAATATTAACTGGAGATGAGAACTCAGAACTAGGGTTGCTCTGCTGAGAAGAAAATAACAAAAAAACCCCCATATACATATATGTAGGAATGTAATAGAATAAATAACACTGAATTGGTGTTGGAAAGTATTTTCAGACACTGTTTCCTAAGGAGCACAACACTTTTGTTATGAACTATGTTACTATAACCAAACTATTCTGTGTTTAAACATATGAATTATGATCTATTCAGTTGAATTTTAATTATGAAAGTATCCTATCTTGAATTATCCTTTCTCTACTCTGATGTTGAAAAGCTACACCACTGCCACACTAGACTGTAATTACTACAGAATTACATACGAAATACCTCCACGGACACCCCCTTGTCGTGGGGGAGGAGCTTGTGTGCCCTTGTGAGCTATGCTAGTGGTGGCATATGCCTACAGCAGGGTCTCCCATGCCAGACACGTCACAACTGAAGGGTCAGACAAAGTGTGTCCGTGGGCAGGATGGGCTCACTAGCCACCAGGCAACCAACCTAGGAGAAGGATAATTCTAACTGCGAACCTGGGTAGATGGAGCTTGTTTAGCCCTCTAAGGCCATCCATCTAAGAGAAGGATACTCTACCTAAACCTACATCCTGAGGAATTCGCTGTCACCATCCAAGCTTGCTAGGCCCTGACAGATGAACCTTGGGAGTAAAGAGTGGCATTAGCAATGGCATACAGTGCATTCGGAAAAGTTCATAAAAGAATCTGGAGCAATAAACACCTGACGTATAAAGATCAGTGTCTACAGAGCCATTGTACTGCCTACTCTTTTATATAGGTCTGAATCACAGGTCATCTACCACCACCACCTGCGACTCCTTGAGTGCTTCCATCAGTGCTGCCTCTGTACAATCCTAAACATCCACTGGACTGACTACATGAACAGCGTTCCTGTCCTTGAACATTACGTACTGGGCTCACCAGTATGGAGGCCATGCTACTGAGGACACAGTGCCTTGGCTGTCCCCTGGCAGGAGACTTTCTGCTGTGCCTGCCCTGCACTGGCCTCATCAGCCATCAGCCTGGGGAGAGCCCCTCTGAAATCTTCCTTTGTGAAGCCAAGCCATGAGGATGACATATGAAATACAGACATCATTCTGTTCCTCTGCCACTAGTTGAAGTTAAGCTGGATAAAAACACTGTCTCTTAGAGCACAAATGCCAGTTTCTGCCAAACAAGGAGGTGGCTAGATGGCATTATCTGGAATGCAGATGTAGAAGGGATATATGTATATTTTATGGAAGTGCAAACTCAGCTGCAGCATTTTAAAAGGTAGCACATTCCAGCTTGGGACTCTGTATCTTTGCAAGTGGTGAAAATCTTGAGATAAAACGGGGAGTAATTCCTTACCAGAATTAAATTGATCACAGCAGCATTTATGTGGTCATATCTGTGCCCTCAAGCACTTTTGTTGTTTGCTGTCAATAGTATCTATTTTTTGACATTATAAAGTTGTGGAGAATGCTTTACCACAGGACATGAAACAGACCCTGGCTCTGACACAGATGCTACTGAATAAATTCTGTTGAGGAGTACACTGCTCAAAATATCTTCTGTGGCGATGTAGCTTTCAGAAAAAGTTCTTTAGCAAACCAGAATTTGAGCAAAGATTATAGTGACAGACTACGTTATCTGCCACTCCATCCTCACAGCAAGTCAACAGGTCTTCTGTTGCTGAGAAGATTTAGAGTGGAAGCAGTACTTCTAAGATGTCACACCAGCATTTTACATGGTGTTTTATAACAGAATCATAAGAAAACAGAATCATTTATGTTGGAAAATTCCTTTAAGATCATTGAGTCATCCACACAGGAGCATTAGACTTCTTGGACTTAAAAATGGCATGTGTTTGTTTGTTGGCTTTTTAAAGCAGGTCAGTAACTCTTATCTTCTGTTGTTTTTTTCTCCCCTACTCTCCTTCGCCCTAATTAAAGCAAGGACCTTGCTGCAGTTGACTTCTTTCTTAGTCTGTTACCCTTGCTGCTTTTGGCTCCCCTACCTCTTCCATCCTCCATCTTGCCTACTTTCCTCAAAACTGAATCAAATTAAAAAATAATCCTATATCATAAATGTGTTTACTGAGAGCTGAACATTTGATAGTCCTATTACAAAGGACACGCTGTGTTTTGATTATGCAGGAAATTAATTCTACTGATCAGGATATGCTTGTTACCAGTTAAAATTTCAGGAAAGTGTTTTTACTGTCATAAATCTCAGAAATGCTTTTATATTGGTAATAAATTTATCACTTTGTCTTTCACTGTACTAAAGCCATCACAGCAATGTGAAACCTTCACACAGAATAAGCAAAATTAAAAGGCAACAACATTCTTACTTATCAAGGAATTCAAACTTGTCATAGAGTTTAAGTAACAGCAATAACAGCACAGTGAATTTAAGTCTGTCTGTAGGAGCCATAAAATGAAATTTCAGATAGCGTAGGGCTGTGTTATAACAGAACTTCAAGCAGTTCCCACTACCATCAGAAATAACAGGAAGGAAAAAAGGGGGGAAAAATTGCCAGCAAATAACAGCAATATCCTTTTGCAGGGTTTCCCTTGGCTTTCAGGAGTACACAGGGCTTTTTCTTTTTCATTATAAAGATTAGGAACATGACCTGTGACTTCAGGACTGTGGAGTGCAAATGCAATCAGTAGTGTGGCCTCAGCAGCATTGTCTGATCAAATCCAAGGAGGTGTCCTGATCATGCTGTTAATTTAAAATCTGGACCTCTGGTGTCTAATTCCTGACTGTCCTCTTGCCTCAGTTCAGTCTAGTGAAACATTAAATACAACACAAGAATGCAGCATGCCCTGTGAATCAAACAGATCTCAGCTATGTGCTCAGAGAATTTCCCTTTATCAAAAATACCAAAAAGCATTGACGAAAACTATGAAAGGATTAACCTCTCTAGAGACTTCAAAGACTCTGAATAGTTTCTGACAATAGCCTCCCAAAATTGCAAGGTGAAAAAACCCTTGTGAGAATGGGAACTGAAGAATGGTCACTATCTTTTGCTATTTTCCTTGTCTCGCTGGTCTGCATCTTCAGCCTGCAGAAAAAGTGAGAGGCAGGATGCAAAGGAAGGGTTTGTAATAACTAGGAGCCAGGAGGGAAGGATGCTTGCTCTGACAACAAAACTAGGTAAAATATACAAATTACAAAGACAGATCCAGCCAAACCTCAATACAACAATTAGAGTTCATTTCATCAAGAATGCCACATGCCTTCTACCTCCTTCAGTGACACCTCTTCATATGCCACAAGAACTGTAAGCCCAAACAGCCCCATTCTTACCAAGCCCAGAAGAATTTCTCCTACTAAAGTAACAATTATTCCACAAAATCTTTATCTTTGTTTCTTTTCTGTCTGCAGAGAAAAAAATTTGTTATAAGAGGTCAGAATACAGATATTTTGTACTTAAATACAAGGTTGAATACCTTTCCAGGCCAGCCTCAGGATCCTCCATTAGTCAAGAAGAGGAAAGTCTTCCTGTCTCTTACCAGTCTTTCCTCAATGCGGTAAAATCGTAAACTTAATCTTACTCAATTAAAGCCTCCACTATTTGCACAGTTCTGATTGTTCCTACCATTCCCTGTTTGCAATGAAGTGGCTTAAAAGGAGACTTTTGTAGAGCCTGCCTGTTATCCAAAGCATTGATAGTTCTAAAAGTCATACTTCTCTGAAAGGCTTGTGTACCAAACCACATCAACAGGCAATGCACCTACTCCATCTGTAGGACTGGGCATTCAAAGTGGACATGCCCTTAAAGGCACCAGTGTTCAGAATTTTGGGCAGCCCACATGTGCAAGGGAAATTCTACAGTGATGGTGAACATTCCTCCCCCCCCCATCTCTGTCTCAGATTGACAAGCATATTTCTGGCTTAAAATAAAGACAGAAGGTAGGCCTTGCAAAACCAATTCCCAGTTTCCATGGGAAAACTACCAAACATGCCAGGAAGGCACGACTGAGACAATGTAAAAATGTTATGGCCTCTTCCTTGGAAATTCTGCTCAGAGACCTACCTTGTGCATATTTTGGAGAAATCTCTTTTCTCACTGTTGGGAGCTATACTGCCTTACAGTGAAGTGAAACCTGATGATTTATTTCTACTTATTGTAGAAAGTGGCTTCCAAGTAATCTACATTTATTATACTGAAAAATCTCATTTGGAAGTAAATATAAAGTAATTATTTACTTCTTTAAACTTGCAATGTATGAACGTGAAGTTATTTTAGTAATACAGATTGACTTTTCGTTAATTTTACCCTACTGTAGTAGTTTTCTTGTTTTATGTTTTGGTATCTACTCATGAACAGACATTTTTGTATAATTCTGCTATTTATGCTGAAAGGAACCTACATAAAATGTAGAAATGACGAGCAAGATAATGCCATATAACAGAAAATCGATGAAATCTATTTTCTGTAATACTACATCATTTGTGAACACGTTACATGGTAACTATTTTAAGTAGTGCATAAACAGCTTGATTTTTTTTTTTGAGTAGCTCCATTTTAAACTTCTAGTTTTCATGCTTGAGAAATGTTTCTCATTTCTTAACACAATCATTATGAATATATATGCTTAATAACTAGTTCCACAATTTCCTATGCATACCAACTCACAAAACTGCAGAAGTTTTGAGCTAATCTCCTTTTGATTCAATACTTTGAGTCAAGTATTTTGAAAGGCTCAGTAGTGTCAAACATTTTCAAGCCCAAACTCCTACCAAGGTGTACCTAACAGACTCTAACTGAATGCTTATTTGATTTGTTCTGAAACTGAAGGAGACTCTTTTCATGCCTAGATAGTCTACTTGATGTTTTATTACACCTAGAGTTGAGAATTTTTTTCTAACTACATAATGCAAGTGGTTGTGTTCTGTTGTCCATAGAGTGATTGGGGAATTTGTTAGGTTTGACCTTGATTTTGTGGGGTTTTTGCTTGTTTGTTTGTTTTTAATTAACATCAATTTTTCTTCTCTTACAGGGAGAAATTATATTTTTTTCAACAACTTTTAGACATTAAAATATTAATTATATAAAATTGTGCAGATATGAACACAGTATTCTGCCTCCACTGCAAGATTAAATAAGATTAGGCAGTGTATGAAGGAGGATATAAAAAAATACATGTACATTTATTAAGTCATTTAACAACAGCATGAAAAATCAGGCTAGAATATTTTTCTCTGTACATTATTTTTCCTATTCTTATATCTATGTTGGAGAGAGATATAAATTGTTTTTTATGAAAATCAGAAACAGAAAATAATAATAAAAATAATTTTGAGCATATTTTAAGAATATTATTAGCAAAAATATCTGTAATTATTGTAGCAACAGGGAAACATACAGCTCAGTATGCTGATATGTACAACTGACTTGCCATGTTAAAAAGAGAGCACTGCTGCTCCTTTGAGTTTATTTACGATCCTCAGATGAGAAAACTTTTGAAGTACCTGACACATACTGAGACAGAGGGAACTGTAAAAAGATAACTGTTTTAAACATAAAATATTTGTATTGCTGAGAGGTCAGCTTTGCTGCTGCTGACTTCATTGCAATTTGCATACTATTAAAGCATTACCCATAATGTTTGTAAAATTTAATTTTAAAGCTCTGCTGTTAAAGATGTTTGCTGAATTGTAAGCACCTAAGACATTTGGGAAATTTGTTAGCACTTGATAGTTACAGTATTTCTGCCTTACTTTGCTTTTTATTTAACCTCCCCCCCCCACAATCAGGCACCATTCCCTTTTTCCATTTTACGACAATGAAGATCACGTTAATGCAAGCTGAGACACTTAAAAACTCCAAGTATACAACAGTACAGTAATGTACTTCTCTCCTTTTATTGTCAACACATTTAAGTTTTTTACAAATGTCGCTAACTTATTTATTTACTTTTTGCTGGGGGCTGAGATCCAATTATACTCCTATAGACTGGAGGTGATGGTTATGATTTTCTACTTCACTCTAATACAGGCTTTCTCATTAAATCTCACAGCTCGGTAATCACAGTCATCACATTTGTGTTTCAGTGCTGCATTCACGCTCAAATTCCCTTCCCCTGGATTTCCGTCCTCATTCCTCCTCCCCCTCCCCCAAGATCTTTATTTACTGTCTGGCAGAAACTGCAAAATTAAAGATGTATAATGTGCAGATACAATCTTTTTTTCCTTCGTTCTGCCAGAGTAGCACTTCACTCTAAAGTACACGTAGCTTGGGAACTGCTGATACTAACTTGGTTATTACAGTACACAAACTACTGTTCCCCTCTGAAGTACTGTAGAAAAGTTGTCCTTAGATGATAATGGAAAGGATGGAGTGAAGTAGGAACCATGAGAATTACTTTACATACTAATAACAACAATTTAGTTATCAAAACAGTATGGAACAAGCATGCCTTTATATTATTCTTTAAAAAATTTAGCTTCCTAGGGCTCTAATAGTCTTTTACTACGGTTCAGGAATGCACAGTAGCACTCAGCCTAGTGCCTGCATCCTTATTTCAAAGAGAATCATTCAAACCGACATCCACCCTGTCAAAAATCCTGACTTTGAGCTGCTAATGCAGAATAAAAATCAATATAAATTTTGATCATTTGATGAATATTTACTTCTTTCTTTGGAGTCTGGGGATTTAGAATTGAAAACTGCTGAATCAAGTCATTTTATTTTTTTGTGTTTGTGCCAACACCAATTTAATACCCTCCTGAAAGTTCCTGAACAAGATGTCTCATGTGGCATACATGTTGGTTTTTTCTGTCAATCATAACTGTGTGCCAGTAGGGAACCATAAACATTTTCCTTTCATACTCTTAGTTCTCCAAAAAGGAATATTTTGATTAATTCCCTGGAAAAGGTAAACTTGTCTTATTTAGATGTACTGTTGAATGCCTATATATATATTTCTTGGACAGCTGCTGTGCCTAAATTGATACTTTCTATAAAACATTTTCTTTTCAGTATGGAAGGACAAAGATACAGAGAATGAGTCCACAATCACTGCAAACAAAGCTTAGTAAAGCAAGCTAAATAAAGATCTTTATTGACATTACCACTTCCCCTGTATATTTTCTGAAAAACAACATGAAAATTCGGACCAGCATAATTTGCACTAAATATCTGTGCTAATGAAAAGCGTAGGAGATGGATCCCACAACTGAGCAATTAAGGTGTGACTCTAGTTTGCATTTCATCATAAGAAGAAATATACTTTCAATCTTTAAAAAATGATCTTCTAAAAAATGTATATGTAAAGCTCCTACGTTTCTGTAGTGATGGGAGGGAGGGAGTGGGAGAGGCAGAAGGAAAAGGAAAAATGATGCCTCTAAATTTGAAAAAGACCTAAATTAGTTTAAAAAGAACTATAAATGCAAGCAATTTTCATCTTACAAACTTTTTTATATATGACTCAGTGGCAGACGGGCTTTATCTTAAGGAGCAATTTTGTTGGTCTCTTATAAATTAAATAGAAGTGGCAGCAGCTGTCTTTCAGAAGGCTGATATAGGCTTGTACAGTCATATGATATTATGTAGACAGATGTTTTAAATAAAATAAAGTATTTAGATTGCTAGATACCTTGCTGGATACAAAGGCAGTTATAGGATGTCTTTGTTAAATTAAATTTCTCATTCTTCTGAGAAGGAAAAAAAGGAATTGTTCTGGAAACTGTACCAACAGGAAATGATCCTATATCTAAAACAGCTGGAGACTGTAACTAATATAAATTTACTTGAAAATAAAAATGCTGTATGTCTCTAGAGACATGCAGCAACATGCAGTAAAAACAGATGTGATATAAAATTATTTTTAAAAACCTCAGTTTATATATACATACAAAATATTAAGATATGATCCAGTCATGTAGAGAGACTGTTCAAGGCTAAAACAAAGCAATAGAACAATTAAATGTATAAACTCTTAACAGAAGTGACATCTCTCTTCTACCAAATAAAACTTTTTTCATTAATACTGCCTTTTCAGAAACATGTTAGACACCTTACTTTGACAAGGATCATAATGTGATAACACTTTATTGCATTAATTTAGTGGAAACCTTTTATCTCAGCACTTTAAGAGAGCTTTTGATTCACATCTGTGTTATGTGTCTCAAAGCTCCAAAAATAACTTTAAAAGAAAAGCCAATATTCAGCACTCAAATTCTTAACATTCTGTATTTAGGAAAGCTTTCTACAGTGTAAAAGGGAATTTTGCTAAGGTAAAGACTGCACAATTGGGTATTATGTCAACCCCTTAAAAATATACCACATATTCCAACCTGTGGCCATCTAACATGAAACAACTTCTTTGCTCTTTCCATTTTTGCTAAAAATGCCACAGTATAACACTGCATTCCATCTACTCATAGTTGTTCTACTCTTCTCCAAGACCTCAGTTAGGAATGTGTCATGACTCCAGGCCCAAACCTGCAGAGCTGATTTGGCTAAAGCACCTCAGGTTTTCACTTACAGACTCATTCTTCCTTATTCCCTAATAGAGTGATACCATAGAAACACATGTTCAGAACACTTATGTAATATTATTTTGTAATCGAAACAACAAAATAAATATTATTTTTCTCTCTCATACTTAGCAAAAACACCCCAGCTAAATAAAACCAAACCAACTATACATACTGAAAGTGCTACAGTATAATCCCTTTACAGCAAGAGAAGTAAACGCTGTTAAAGATTCCTTTCGGAAAGCTTCAGGTTGGATTGCTTTCATTTTTTTCCAATAGCTTTAATTGGCTAAGTGCCTTTGAGCCAACTAATACCCAGAGAGACCTAAACTCAGTAATCTTGTAAATACAATGATTTCAACAGATTTTCATCAAAGACATGACAATTACACAAGATACTGCCTGTTTGGTGCTGTGTGATTTCTCATTTCGAATGAAGTTAAAATTGCCAAATTAATACAAGATTTATTGTATTCTGTGCTACCAAGAGTCAAACAAACAGGAGACATCTGGCTATTTTTACTTAAGTTTAGTCATATTTAAATGGGCAGGAATAAATGCTTTAATTTCACAAGATGAAGGAGTCTGGTCCCAAGAAGACTGAGAAGAGCAAAATCACCCCACTCAAGATGTAGATGTCCACAGATGATGTGCGTGTGTAACAAATGCTCACATGAATCTACACTTGCATAATTTCATCTTTTTCCTTCCAAGAATATTAGGAAGTGTGAGATAACAGTAATGTCTAACTGTACTTGCATACCTGCTGCATCTTTTTATCTTAACTCCTAACCAGTGAAAATGTGACCCTCTGCAGCAAGAATAAGATGAATTTGTAGTCCAAGCAATAGAAAAAATTTCTATTAAGAGAAAGCCTTAATTAAAATATGCATATTTCAAATAACCACAAATAAGACAATATTTTGATGCCAGAGAGTACATGTTACATACAGCACACTGTGATATATGAGGCACACTGCTTATAACAGACCATGATCTGTTCCCTGACACCAAAAAAAAAAGTGACTTCTAAACCACCTGATGACCTTACAAAGTTATGTGAGACACAGGTTCCTTAGAAGTGAAAATAGCAACAAAAATCATTGCACACTGATTAATCCAGACACGAGAGGTCATGAACTGATAACTCATAAGTCTTTAAAATGTTTAAAAACAAATATTTTAAATGCAGTTTGGTAAAATGGTTTTATTCTAATCCCACCAATTCCTTATACAGACTGATAGATACTGCAAAGAATGTTTATCTTTTATCATATTATTAATTAAAATGAAGGCATTAAGTTCGAGTGTTACAATAGAATATCAAAGTTCTATTGATGGGCATGGGCAAACTATTACATGGGACAGACAGACAGCACCCATGGCAGTGGGCTGGTCTAAAGCCTATGGACATTTTTATCAGGAAAACTTACAGGTACAAGTGAGAGATCCTGATTATGGAGCCACAGGCAAACCTGTGCTTCAGGTCCTCTTTGCTAAGCATCATTATAAACTGACTCTAGTGGTCTGTTTCCACAGAGGCAATATAGGAATGATGCTTAGAAATACTCTTGCATTATGTGTATGAGCAAAATTTAGATCCTTCTGCAGAACTCTACCTCCATTCTTCAACTGTGTGTCCAAACTCATAAAAGTTTGCTTTTTTTTTGATCTTTGTTTCACTATAACTGAACCACCCATGTCTTATTGGAGTAGGCTCAGTTTAAAAGTTCAAGTCTTGGAGCTATCAGGAATAATTGCTGTCGAAAGTTGCATAGTAGCAGGACATTACAGTCTCGTTTATGGAGCTTAGGTAGAATTTCCAATCAGCATGATTGCATCTATTTCTAGTGCTTTGTTAATCGCTTCCTGAAGCTGCTCATTAAAAGCTGCTATGTCAACACGTAATGCTGTGGTGGCTGAAACAGAGATTGGGAATATAATCACATCTCTTGGCTTGGCTGAGGAGTACACTGCAACATTGTGCACTTTATCACAATGCCTGCTTTCCCATTTGATAAAATGCCTCACCATGTCATGGAACAGTGGTCATTTATTTCAGAGGAACAAGCTGAATCTTCACCACTAAATGCTGGATGTGAGCAAACATCATTCTATTTTTGTCTCCCTCAACAATGAAATTGCAGTAAGACCCAAGTACAGCAATTTAACATCTCTCTTACAACAGCCACAGGAGCGATGACAGCCCTAAACAATAATCACTTGCCAATACCATAGTACTTACCTACCAACTGTGAAAGCTCTCACAGCCGTAGTCAATAATTGAACCAACCAATTCCACTGTGCTGCATGTGATTGGTGATATTATCCCTTTAAGTGTGTTATTTAAGTTTGCAATGCAGTTAATTGAAACCCTACTAGATGCAAATCAAAAGTTTCAGCCTTAATTGAGATATTTTGAAAATTGAACCCATTGCTTCAGGCAGGTGCTACATGAGATTCCATTAATATAGGTAATTAACATTAGCCTCTGCTTTAATTAACATGCACACTTTAATTAGTAAAGCATTAACCAACATTAAAAAATCTGATCTTCATGCATCACAAAAACTGCAAAGTTATGACTGTTATTTTTTTCCAAGACTGTAAATCATACAACACATCAATTCTTTGTGCCTTAAATACATCAAGATATTTCAAAAATATAAATATACATTTAAAATGTACAACCTTGTTTAACTTAATGTTTAAAATGTTGGGAAAGACTTCTTAAGAACATCTATATATGAAAAAAGCTCACATAATAGATCAAAACTTCTGTCTAAAATTTATCTAGACATATGTTATGTGTGTCTGTGTATATATCTACATGGTCACTTTATAAATAAAAATAATTGAGTTGTAATCAGATCCACGGCTCCCTGTTCATTCTATAGCAGAGTCCAAGACAGTACTTACTACAGCTAGCATTTAAAATAAATGTCCTGTCAACACTACCAGCTTTGTTTCCCATCATGCTTGTTTTAACACACATTTTAACATCATGCTTCTCCCCAGAGTAGCTTACGCCTGCAAACATATTTGCAGACACGAACTGAACATCTTATTGAGTTTGCTCAGAGCCTTAAACAACATTCTCAAGAATTCACTTCTTGCTCCAAAATTTTTTGTGCTATTGTGTCCCAAAGCCCACTGATGAGCATAGTCACCTCTGGGAGTTCAAGTAATTGGGGAGCTGTAGTGATATCACAGCGCTGGGTCAAGATCAACCTTTCTGCACAGCAGGTCCCATTTACAGTCATACAAATTCTATAAGCAAGGGAACTTGAACAAGTTACACTGATGCTCTCCAAGCAGCTATAGGAATATTTATTTGACACAAACTCTGGTTTGTTTTCTTTTGTGTCTCAAGTTAAAATACTTATTTAGAAGCATAGTCTGTTCCCTTACATACAGAACTCCATCCAAGTAGGTGAAGCACAGGATCCAAGCCTGGTACAGGGCTCCAGCTTAAAAATCCTTCTATAAATAAAATTTAACATCAGTATCTTTCAACATACATTTCCAAACAATACAAAGATATGTTCATCTTCCTAATCCTTTCCTTCTGTTATACATTTACCCATAGGATCCTGAAAGCTTTGCTTTAAATATTGTAAGTTCCATTTCCGCAGCCTCATTATTACCACAAAGATTTCTGATCCGCTCACTTTATTTCCTGTGTTTCCTTTCTCAATACATACAGGTGGAATATATACTAATTATTGTTATACAGTTCCTATAATGAGAAGCTGGATGTGTTGGCTTGAATAATATAGCTAGTTGAAACCTAGATCTCTTTCAACAGTTCCTGCACTTTCTGAACCTCCACTGTATTTGGCATTGAAAGGAATGGAGGACAATAAAAGACCATGTAGTCTATTGATACTACATCCAAATACCTGCAGATCTCAAAGACAGCAGGTGCATGTGCAGAGAAAAGAGTACATCCTTCCTGAAGCTCCTAGAAGTATCACATCAATGTCCCATGAGACTTCTATTTGTTTCTTTTTGTTAAAGGAAAAAGAACTTTAATGAAAATAGCATAAAAAATGCTTTAAAACTGGAAAGATTAACCTAGTCAGTTTTAAGCACTTATTCTTCATGGGACTAAATCCTACATTGTGTTTCATATTTTTAGCAAACACACACACAAATCTCAAACATAAGGCTTTCCAGACACTGAATCTGCAATGCTTCCAACAAAAAAATCCCTACATCTCTTTGGTGCAATTTGCAAGATTTTGTGGGATTCTGTAAGACACGTTATAGAATTTTGACAGTTCTCTGTGAAATTAAAAAAGCATTACAACTACAAGAATACCTTGCTAAGTGCTTTTCATGACATGCTGTTGAATTCACCATATTTCATAATCTGCAAAACCACAGCTAGACTGAAATCAGTGTAAGTATTCAAAATCTGCCCTGACTTGCATCTGGGTAACCCATACAGATCAGGAAAATATTGTTTTCTGTAAAGCAATGTGACAATACTTCTAAAACAGTGACTCTCAGAATAGGCAGTTCTTGAAGGTCCATGCTTACTCAGATTTACAAGTAATACTAATTGAATCTGATATTTTTTGTCTAATTTACTCGGTTGAATTTTACTGCATATATTGTTCCTATGGGAAGCAACAAAGAAACAAAAGTAAAACATGTAAAGAAAGTGCTTTAAAAAATTCTAAGCAGCATCTTCAGAATCAAGGTGGTCTCATCCTGACATGGAGAACCCACAGTGTACTGATCACACAATGAACAAAGAGCCACAGAATCCCCTGTTCCTGTATAGAACATTCCATAACTGTAGAAGGCCCCCTACCCACCATTCTTTCACTGTTTCTGATGAACCCTCCCTATTGTTGGGCAATGGGGACAACCACAAAATACAATGAGAAACTCTAATTTTGATTGCAGTAATCTGCAAAAGTTGTTGGGTTTGAGTGCCAGAGTTTCTAGTTGCCTTCATAGCTGGCTATACTAACTCCATGAGCCTGAAGCTAGGGTGATAGATTTTACAAACACTATACTCTTCATTAGTGCTGATACCACAGAGTTAAAATAGATGTTTCACTTTTAAAATCAAACAAAAACTTGGGAATAACTGGCCCAGAAACTCTAGTGTATTAAAAACAGTTCTTCATTCATCTCTGCCACAATTTCCAAGTTTCCTTATGTGAAGTTGTTTCGACTCTATTAAAGATGACTGGCTGAAAGTCCTAACACAGTAAAACACACACATCAGATAATGCCATAAATATCTTCCAAATATGCTAAGTCCACCAGTTTTAAAATATGAAAATCGAGTTCTCAAAGAGGTCAAAGCAGTAGGTACAGTGTCCTGCAGGGCAGTGTTTTAATTCAGTAAAAAACGTATAAAAGAAGCTTCAGGACTTCCCATAACAGAATTGTAAATATACAGGGAATGAAGTGTATTGCAAACCTTACATTTTGAAAGATTTTTTGTGGGGTTTTTTGGGGAGGGGAGTGGGGTTTGGTTTTTTTTTTCCCCCCCAGTAAGGTCTTTAAAGTGTTGCCATTCAAAAATTTTTAATACCTCTAGCAAAATAGGTCATAATTTTAAAGATTTGGATTCCTTACAACAATATTCATCATATTTCAAGGCAAGGAATGCACATGGTAGCATACCTATTATGATAAGAAGTTGCAAGCAAAGAAAATTTTGAAAGTAAGTGCAGAGGAATCAATGCTTTTCAGCAGTTAGAGGAAAAAATTAATTTTACTGCTCTAAGAACAGTGTAGCTCCCTTTTATCATGAGGGAACCTGAGCAATACAGGGTTTGGTTAATAACCTGGGCTGGAATTTGAAAGGTCAGCCTTGCTTCTCCAATACAGCTGCAGGAAGGAAGGGCTGGAGACACCAAACCCCTTTTGTTCATTGAGAGAAGAGGAATTTGCCTTCCTGTACCAGTTACCACTGCTTCTACACCAGCTTCTTCATTTGTAGCTAGAAGGTCCTCATGACTTAGACAACTGCAGACAGCAGCCTCATGGCTACTAACCATAGGAAACCACCTACCTTGGATTGTACTGAGAGCTTTCCCTTCAACTATCTGTTCTTTTCCTGATTCTAACAGATGGTCTAATGAAGGATGTTAAACTTTACCTATCTGGTCTATTGTTCTGAGTTATTGACTGTTATGAGCAGTCTTGCACAATATAGAGCTTGACATGTTCTGAAGAACTACCTTAAACATGCCTGGCACATTTCTGTAATTACTAAAAGCAAAATGTGCATGACATGAAGCACTTGATGTTAAGTACAGTGACTTTCTTAGTCTATGAAAATACATAGCAAACATCCTTTGTGAACTGGAAAGATAACTATTATTTTTGTCTTGTGGAGGTTATGAGTAATATAGCAAGTGTGACATTTAAAAAACCCACAATGAAAATGACAATGCAACTTTAAAGTTGACTCACTAAACCAATTTAGAAAACCTGTGTTTTTTTTTTCCTGTATTTAAAATGCCAGAATATAAAAGACACTGGAACGTTAGAAACAGTCACACTGAGAAGCCCTATATTACATGGCACTCATGTATAGAGCCACTTTTATTTTTTGAAAGACAGTAGAGTAGTGCACCTTAGCATGTTTCCAAAAGCAGTGTTGGAACCTTGAATGTGAGCTTATAATTTCAACTGATATACATTTTGATTTGGTATAACCCATTTCTAATATATAAAATCAACCCTGAACTTAAAATCCTACCTCAAAGCAAGAACAGGCCACTGAAATCTTGATTTTTTTCCTTTGCTTGCAAGGTTGTCCCAGAATGCTGGAAAGAGTACTTTTTTCTCTTGCTGCTTGCCAATACTAACATTCACTATTTGTTTCTCTGAAGAATGTTTTTCCACAACTTAGTTTGCTGTATTCTTTAGACATTACCAGGAGCATGGGAAGTGTGCTGCCATACTCAGAGAGAACCCTTTCTGTTTCTATCTCACTTCTCACACATGTAATGAGAACATCAGGCTTAAAAATCTTCTGTACTCAAGTTATATATTTTTTCAGCATATATAAAAATAGAGAAGCGCAGTATTGCTCATTAACGAATATATTTACTGGCAATATTCGTGTTTCATTTGTTTAATTGCGAATACTTTCCTAAAAAAGTTCAAGCACAATTCTCTAACTTCATTTTCAAGGAGGAGACCTTCTGCAATACGTGGAAATACTGCAGAATTCATTTGCATTTTGCATCTCTTTAGACAAAAGATGGAAAAGAAATTATAGAAACTTAGCAAAAACTTTGTGGAAAAATTACAGGTAGGTAAATTTTGATCATATGTTTCTTCTTGCCTATTGACATACATAATAGAAAATGGTAGAGAATAGGTTAAACAATCTAAAGCATTTTAACCTTAAATTTGACAGAAGCTAAATGGCTGTGACATTGGGTTCTTCTACTTTATTCCAGCTAGTAATCCACCTTCAAAGTTCCTGTCAGGTAAATGACCTTGTATTTCATTAACTGATAATTAAATGGATTTATTCCACTAACGGTTTTAATTAAAATGCTAGAAATATTGATTACCCCTCTCATCCTTATTCCCCCAGATGAAAAAAAGGTTTTAGGAATGTTTATTTAGAGAAGACAGAGAATTAAATTAGATTGAATCTCTATGAGACCTGAAGACTGGTTCTTTCATTTCTGCTGCTCAAGCAGAAAAAGGTTTCAATTTTTTGATGTTTGATTAATTATTTTGAAATCCATTTATGCTTACCTTGGTGTTTAATTAAAAATGTCATTTTTAGCATAATTTAATTGGCTATCTGTGGAAGACTAACTTCCAACTTATATTTTAAAAATGTTGTGTTTTTTTTTAATTTGGGGCAAAAGAAACTTTTTACTGATTTGCTTTTGCTGTAAAGGTATCCTCTCATGAATGAAGAACTAAGAAATGCTGGAGCTTAACTGGATTTTCTACATTTGAATATGAGGATACATATGCTCACATGTAATGCAGCTTTATTGGGCTGTACACTTGAATCCATTACCAGCCATTTAGAAGCTCTAATCTAACAAATATGGAGCATACTGCTCCAAATACTTTTGATTTATTGTTACTGACATTACTGAACCTATCTTCCATGTGTCCAGAATGCTTTCAGTGCCTGGAAGTCTTTTGGAAATAATTTAATATACAGTCTGCATTGATGGAAAAAAAACCTCAGTTTCATTTATAATCAGGAAACAAACAAATATTAGAAACACTAATTTTAAATACTAAATCAAAAATTATCTACTTAGTTTTGCTCACATAAACACGTGCAAGTATTTCACTGTTTTCATACCCTTTTGTCTTACCTGAAATTTAATTTCTACATGAGCCACTAATGCATTGAAGAATCATCTTTTCTTCTTCAACTTTAAAGCACATTTAAATCAAACTGGTTTCTATATTTCCAATACCAAATAAGAACATGTCATGGTCTTAAAAAGAACACATTTTTACAACTTGCTAGCTCTAAAATATTTGATCTAGAATACTCTATATGAAAAGTGACAGTACTTTGATAATAAAAATGCAAAATCAATAACTAGAGCCCTAATTTTATAAAACACTTGCTTAACTTCAAGCAGGTAATCTGTCCCATTGAAGGGCAATAGATTTACTCTCACAGTTACCACTATATGTTGTGGACTTGCTTAAAGGTTTTGGTGACTTGAGACCTTCACATCTACCTATGTGTGCCTTTTGTGCTCTTTACATGTGAATTGATGGCTACATAAATATAGGATCAAAAACTTTGGAAAAACGTCACTGTTTTGGAAACACTAATTGCAGCAGACTATTACATTTCTAGTCTGAAAAAAGACTGCAGAAAGATAGGACAATGGACTCTCAGGCTTGTCAAAAATACATCAAATATCTATTTTATGTTATGAATGTAATTTATATTTCTCCTCTCTTTCTTCAAATGTTTAGTGAAGAAAAATATCATAGCCTGATTCAAAGGCCAATAAATCGATGAAAATATCCTTGATCAAAATATTTGTCTCCAGAACACAATGTTCTTACACTTATTTTAAAATGTCCTGTGAGCCTGAAATACTCTTAGGTGATAGTGGCTTGCATATATTAATGAGTCATTCAAGAATGAAGTGGCTTAAAAGTCTTTCCAGTTACTTACTGTCTAAAAGTCATCCTTGATTTTTAACAAACAACTAGAAAAAGCAAGTAAAAAAAAAAAAATATCCCCAAAACAGCTTTGTGCATTTATGATCTGCAGAAGATTTAAGAAGCTGAAGGGTTGAAGAAGATGAACTGTGTAGTATGATGCTGCCTGCCTGAAGACAGTGTAAGCTCCAGTCCCTGATGTGCTCATTGTTACACTTTCAAAGGGCTGCACGTGGTTTTACTCATGCAGCTTTCCATGATGTCAGTGTGAATCTAGTAGCCAGCATGCCAAGTCAGACTCCTTAATGCAAACATGTAGTTGTGCTGGAGCTCTCTTCACATCTCACTCTTTCTGAATTCACAGCAGCTACTCCAGTGATTACTCCTTCCCACACATAGAGGTTTGCAGGGTAAGGCTGTTAATGCTTTTCAATCTAACTGTGAAAAGGAATGGTAAGATTGGACCTACCAGCTTGCACGGGCTATGTACATTTCCAGTGAAGACAGCAAGTCTGTTTAAGCTTTCAATCAAGATTCTGCTTCTTTGACCGACCCAATCCCACAACATATTCCTACCACTTTTCAGAGAAAGACTAAAGAACTTGGTCATAGCATTTTATTTCTGAGTTACTCTTTTATTGCTGCTTTCATTTTCATTACTGTGAATGTGGGAAAACAAAGCATTATGTTCTTTTAATTTAAATTTCTGCTATTGATTTACTCAACATTTAACAGGACAATTTTGTCTCATTTGGTTACATTTTCTATTTTATTGTGCAAATTTATTAAATTACAGAGGAACTTTTGGCAATGTGGTGCCTATAAAGTAAAATTAGGACAGCAATGATCTATTGGGTATTTTCCATGTCTACTTGCAATGATGATTTCCAAGTAAAATACAAAATAAAAAAAAGTCACTCTATGTTAGTAACTAAGTTGTCCATGGACAAAAGAAGACTCAAAACATGTGGAAACTTTTCCACAAAGAGCAGTTACTATTCAGAACTAAAGAAATCACACAATCAAATCCATGTAGAATACTGCCTTTGCTACTGCTCTCATTAGGATCGATTGTATTTGTTTGTTTTCAGAGACACATGAAATAATTTTTAAAAATACATATGGCCAAGGTTTTAATGCCTTTTCCCCTGACCTTTGAGAAAATAGCCAAGATGAATAGCTTTATTTTTAACACTGATATACGACACACTTTAACCTGTCTACATACAAAAGTAGTGCTGTTAACAACTGCAACTTTCTTCAAGTATGCTATGAATCACTGTATTCCTTTTCCCTTTTTTCATGCACCATTGCCACTATCTTACCTTCAGCGGTTTTGCTAGATTTCAATGAAGATGGAACCAGAGGGCACACATTAGAATTTTATATCAGTTCAAGAAGGGGAGAGAAGAAAGACATATGAAGCTAGAATGACATTCATTGAAGGTTCCCTGGGGAAGATAACACATGTTTTTGTCTTTCACCTGCTAGGCATGCTAAATCGGTGCAATGATAAGCTAATTTATGAAATATATTTCATTGAAACCTGGACATCTTTACTGTTGCTAGTTTGGATATTAGCTTTTCAGGAATAAAAGACACCTAATTAAAAAATTGTTAAAAGGTTGGTTTTCTTAGGTAAGTCTTACAATGTATGTTCACTGAGGTTCCGGATTTCAGTGCATAAACATTTCAAAAGTGATTAGGAGAAAGTTAAAATTTACACGCGCTCTTCCTCAAAAAAAGGAGTGGCTTGCTTCCAAAACCAAGAGAATTGCACCATATTTTTTTTTTAATATACTGAAACAAAACCACAGCATCTGTAAGAATGGTGAAAGTGTCTTACCATAAGAGTGGCTCTGCCACTTCCCTAAACAGATGTATAGCAATCCAGCACTGAGTAGTTCACATTTTATCAAGGCAGCATAGATTGCCTTTTGTTCCTCACAGAGCCCAGCACATAGAAGCTGGCTTTTCAGAAGAGATCTTTGGATATCTGTTTTCAGGGATTGCATGCTATAAATTTTTATGCTACAGTAAAGCTTTACTATTTATTTCACCATCAAAAAGAAGAGTCAAAAATGTTGCAATACTTCTATTTTTGCTTTTTGTTTTAGCAAACAAGAACACCTCAACATCTCATAGTCCTTGCTGAGCACACACTGACAAGTAATCTAGACACAGTCCATAATGCAGATGTAGAAACATACAATTCAAAAAAGCATGTACTAATGAGGTTCAATTTTATAAGGTAACCTAGCTGTCTTACAGATAATTGTGTTTAATTTTAACAGTTTCATGATCAGACACAGATGTGAGCATAATATCAAAGAGCATTTAATGCTTACAATTATATCTCATTTATTCTATTTATTATTTTGGTGATGCATTAAAAATTTTGTAAAATTATTTTATTATTTTTTGTAAATAATATTGCAAGCAAAGATCTGAAATAAAAAAATAGATCTTGAAATACTGGGCACAAAGTTCCTCCACACTCTTCTGGCTGTAATACTGGGACTTACAATTTTTGCTCTGAAAAAAAAGAGCTTTGAGAAACTGGAACATTCAGGAGCTTAACCACCACTGATAAACATAGTTATATCCACTACCTCCAGAACTGAAGACTGTGCTTCCCAAAACCTCTGTCCTTAATGTGCCCTTTGACTGTAGTGTTTGTTGGCCCCAGTAGACAAAGAAACTGTGGACTCATGAGCAGCTTCAGCAAGGTCAGTAAAGCAACATCCATGCTTTACATTTTAGTGCATGTTTAAGAATTTCACTAAATTCATGCCACGGACTCTTTCTGTGCATTTATGCAAGAGGTAGGAGAAAACGTGTCAGTTAAAGTTGCCTGCTTATCGTAGGAGATTAATAAAATCTCTTTTGCTCAATCAGGTTTCCTTGGATGTTTCCCCATTTTTTCTGATTCGTTCTCTACAGTGTAACATTTTCTTTTTACTCATAACTCATTTTCAAGTACTCAAGACTTAGTTATACTAACTTTTATAAACCAAGCAAGAGCATAATTCTTGCCAAGTTTTATTATCCCTCCATATTAATTTAATACCCTTTAAAATAGTTGCATTAAATCAGACCAAATTTTTACCCTCTCAGATAAGTTTTGCTTGTGAGAACTTCACAGAGACAGTCTGTAAATTATATCTTCAGTTCCTGCAATCTGCTGCATACTGACAGACCCTCATGGACCCCAGTGCAAAAAAGATGAAAACCAGCAGGTGTCTGCTCAGGCGTAAGTAGTTGCAAGTTGAAGATTTTAACAAATACAGAGAATTATCAAACCGACCAATTTTTTTAAAGGTGTTTGTAGCACTCAGGGATTCAACTAGGTAGTTAAATACAAAAGCATGCATGCATGCATCCATCCAAATTCCCATTATTTTCTAGGGGACATCAATGCCTAATTTGTATAGGCACTCCTACAAATACTTCTAGATGTTTGCAGACCACTGGGAAATTTGGAGAGCAATGTATCTCAGCCAATGTCTCTTTAAGTGACTGCAGCAGTATAGTAGCTTTTTGAAGCATGAAAACAACATGCTATTTGACTATCTGAATTCCTCTTCTATGCTTGCTAATTGCCACAATATATATCTCTAAATGTGCAAGAAGTTACCCTTCTTTTAAGGACAATACTATGCCTGCCAGATTTTTTTGTTGTTGCGTTACATCTTGCTGTTTATGACAGTTCATCATCCCAAAAATTACTGTAATGCTAAATGCACAGGATTATGGCACTGTATCATAATTTGGGAATCATGAAATATTAACTAAGAGGAAAGATAATTTAAGAAATATATATAAAAAGAAGGGGGGAAAAATAGTAATAGTTGGATGCTGAGATCTCCAGGAGTCTTTTTAACAGTGTAGGAATACTGAAGTGCAGAAATTAAGTCGTTCCAGAATGTAGGACTGCCTGGATTGAGACTGGCAGTTTGGCATTTGCAATGTTGCAAAAAAGATAAATAAACAATATTCTTGACTGCTTCCTGTGATTTTAATGACAGGTACTTTTTCAGCATTTACATGACTGTGGCTCTTGCTACAAATAAGCCTTAGCCACTAGCACTTTTTAAAATGTTCAGAGATTTATGCATAGAAATTAATATCAGTTTTTTCTGATCTAATTTTTCAGTGCACAGTGTCAGAATGGCAGTGACTCCTTTTGACCTTTAGAAAGAAGGGAGGTCTTTTAGGAATACAGATATTCTTCACTTATAGGGGAACTCTGTAAACATAAGTAATGTCCCTGTGAACATTTTATGACTAAGATAATAACAAAGGATTTGGCTTCAGTATTCATCACACAAAATATATCTGTAACAGAGATTACTGTCTTATGACTTCTTCAGCTGAAAGCAGTGGTTCGTATGCTAACCATCCCCTCAGTGCTGGCAGCCTTATGAGAACTCTCAGAAAACCTTTCCTGTCATTAAACATTCTCAGCTGGTCTCCAAGTAAAGGAGTATTCAGCCCCTTGTCAAAGAAAATGCCATCATAAGGTTATTAGAAAGAGGGGAGTGAACATAAAATTAAGTAAATCCGGGAAAGTGGAATTTGGAGGAGGATGTGAAAAGTGTATGTAAAGTGAAGATCAGCATCTTGCTTAGTACACATTTGAATACTCCTAAGGGACAAGAGTATAAAATTGAACTACTGATCTCCTGAGGACCAGACCATTGTAGGAAGGATATTCTCTTTTTCTAAATGGACAGATGGCATGTGGCTGAAAACAAAGTAATTCCTACTTGCTATCAGGAAAAGGTATGGTTATGCAATGAGGATTACCCTGAAAGTTGGGCACTACATACAAATTCAGCATTATATGTACTGAATTTTTCAGCTTAGTGAGGTACTAGAAATGAAATTTTAAATTATGAGCTATAAATTAGAATAAGAAAGGCCAGGTCCAGGACTACCAACAGGAAAACAGGTAAACTTTAAAGGTGCATTACTTTGAATAACCATAGATTACCCATACAGTGGCTGACTGTAATAGCCTGTGATAATAACAGTTAAGAAGGCTGTAGATAATATGCACATATGTATGCACATACATAGCTGATATCCTGTTGTCCCTACATATTGTTTGAGTCCTTAAGATTCATATTCTTTAACTGTTTTTTCTCCTCAATGAGGTGAAAGGGAACTTCAGACTAACAAATGGTAAGCAAATCCGAAGAACCTCAGAGGGGAAATCTTTCTTCCAGGAAACAATCTGGTATCAGATAATAAGACAAAAAACATTCATGCATACAATTATGTAGCTAAACTATTACTTGAACATTACAGTAGTCTGCTTGTCAGAAGTAGTGCCTCACAGCCCTAGCTATTGACAAGAAAACCTAAGATACTGAGGCATGGAAATGTTGATTTAGGGATGCAGTCTTAAACACTTGGGCTTGAATATTTTTACTTAAGTGACCTTCCCAAGGTGAGAAAACATTTTATGCATAACTTTCTGTTGACTTATACCTACTCCATTTAGCACTTTAATACTAGGCTCCCTGCAGTTTAATCTATATTTTTTTCAATACAAAAATTGTAACTAAAATCCTGAATTTGCCATAATTTATACACATGATGAATAGTGTGTACCTAAAAGGCATGTAAAGTTAAAGAGACATGTGAGACCCAGCTCATACACACAGGAGGGAATCTAAAAACAGAATTCACAGTCCAGGCAGTGACCAATTTTTCTTTACAAGGCATGGAGATAGCTGAAAAAGGATAGGATTTCTGACATTCAGTGCATTGAACCAATAAGAAATGATGATGAAATTCCAAATTTCACATCGTCACCTGTAAGACTAAAATAGATGTCATAGAAATCTGGAATTCAGATGATAAAATGCCTACCAAACATACAAATGCACCTAAGATATCTCTATAGTTTAGTTTTAGAGAAAAAGTAGATCACTGTTTTCTTTAAAAATCTGTGGATTGGAGCTGCTATGATTAATCTGTTTTTTGATAGCTTGGTAATTAGAGCATTCCCTTGGGAAGTGGAAAATAGAGATTTGATTTCTCATAGTAGCTGTTCAGACAGCTGGACTGTATGCAAGGTACTGTCTGCTCTTCCTGATGAAGCTGAGTGATGAGAATAAGAAATGAAAGATTCCGGATGGCACAGGAGAAGCAAGAGGGATCCTTCCTATCACTCGGTGAGAAGGACAATCTTCTGAGTAAATGAAAAGAGAAGAAAGGAGAACCTGTGTTCATGGCACTAAGTCTGGCCCAAGGCTGGAGGCTGATAGCAGTTTTTCAGTGAAGAATTATTGAGTAAAACATACAAAGATACTGTGAAAAGAAAGAAAAGCTCAGGTTTTCTCCTTTCCAAGAGTGATATTGTATTCTCTCTGTTATTTCTACTTTCTTCCTTTATATATTGCTGTGCATGTCACATATATGCACATACTATAGGTGTGTACTATACAGTTTATATACAGTTTATAGCAGTATACTATACTATATCTGTATCTGCAGTTTTCTCTGTACACTTATTCTGTGTCATGCTGCATTTTTTAACAAAAAAACAATGAAATAATGAAGACTGACAACATAATCCAGGTTTTCTGTTGTATTGATCATTTTCTAAAGCACTGCACTATCATCATACACTTAACCTTTATGGCTTCATTCAAAATTTGTTCATATCAAAATTTATTCTAAAATATAACAGTTTTATACAGGATAGTAAGGAAGGAAACCTTTCTGAATGAAGACAAGAATTTATTCTTATGTTAACAAAGGTATTGGAGCTCATTAACTTTTTTGGTTTTATTTTGTTTTGCTTTTTAACAATTCATTTTTCCTTTTAGCCAGGACATAGCTTTTTATGCAATGCAACATTTCCATTAAACTTCTATGATTTTATACATGGATGTTGTTCCAATTTGCTGCTATTTGCATCATCCATTTAAATGGAAGATACTGAATTTCAAGGATTTTCTCTATGCATTTTACTAAATAAAATCTACAGCCTAGGTGAAAAACAGACAGCAGCCAAGGAGGTATCAGTGAAAAATAAATCGCCTATTACCTGAACTGTGGAGGCAAGAAACTACATTAAAATTTTAAGCAGAAACAGAATTTTTCCACCAATAAAGATAAAAATCTTTTAGAGATGAAAGGGTTTTGACAAAACTGTGCACATACAATGCTCCTGACTGCAAACCCAGTATGAAAGTGGGAAATATACTAAAGTATAGAAAACATAGACATTGTAGTAACATTTTTCTGTTATGTTCTTTGATTGTAAATATATAGCTGAATATAACAAGATACCAATAAAGTTAGCTTGTGAACACAAAAAAGCAAATAAAATAATATTGATAACCAGTTAATTATCTAAACAGCCTTTTATCTTGTAGAATAGCTTCCTTCCAACAAAGAGACTATAATAATCATCTCTTGTTCTTCCCTGCAAATGATAGTCTGTTTCCAAAAATCTAATGTTAACCACTTTTTTCTTAATGATAGAGCTGGATTATTCAATGGCCAGAGAGATGGAAAGACATTTATCAGCATAAGTATCTTAACATGAATACTGCACCTCTTCATATAAGTAGATGTAATAGCTAATCTCAAGTCAAGATCCCCTGGAATTTCCCAGTAGGGTGTCTCCCTTCCTACCTAAGATATGTACATCCAGTCTCCAAATTTACTATATAAAACACAGAATCAGTATGATTTACTCTTTTGCTCTTTTGGGCCCATGACACCACTGTGACACATACAGAACTTTAGCTGCCAGCAAAATAAGCAGAGAGAAAACCTACAATTCTGTTACTATAACTCTCTCCCAGAATTCATGGAATTCATGGAAATATTGGAAGTGCATTTTTAGCTCTTAAAAATGGCATGTCTTACAACTACTCAAAATGTGAAGACAGGAAATACAGGTGCAACATTTTCTCAAGCCTTCCTGATGCTGAAGCATCTTTCACCATTCACTGACTTCTTCCCTACCACTGTCCTGAAAATCCAGGACCTAACTTATGATAACCAGTGGGCTACTCTTTTCTGTGGATTCACCAGTAAAGTCTCCTTATCACTGTTCAGAGATCTAATTTTCTTGGGACTAATTATTTCTAAAGTAAATTTAATTTCTTCTCTGAATTTATCTTTTTAATGTCTTGCTCTGTATTTTTTTAAGTTAGCCTGTATTTCTAATATTTGCAACACTGTGAATGGTACAAACTATTTTGGCAATTCCATACATAGCCTACTTGAATACAGTCCAACACATGGTTTAAACCCATAATAAATAATAGAACATACAAGACACTGAGCAAACAAAAAAGTATAATGCAGAAGTATTATAATTGTAACAATATCTGCCTCTAAGAGAAAACAGACTTCTATGAATAAGTTACCTTCTCTGAGGATTGATTAGAACAGATGTTTATGTTTCTACTTATGTAGCTGTTTATAGATGGTTACAAATGAAAATGGATGTATTTCTTTTCAAGCATACAACAGGCTTTAGAAAAATGGTGACAAGTATCTGGGGCAAGCCTTTTAGGTCACAGAAGAAGGAGGGACTATTCTTTCCCAAGGCCCCATAATCATTTAAAATGATGAGGGTTTTTTTAATGATTTAATATAGTGAGTTGAACTACATTCCATTAGATATAATTAGACCTAGACAGGAAAGGTAGATCTGAAAAGCTAATGAAATATTATTCAGATTGAATCTAAGATTGTTGATTAGGATAAAGCTAACCCTGATTAGTATAAACAAGATGGGTGTTAGAGACCTTATTTTTCTTTTATTTTTATTTCCTTTTTATGTTAGTCTGAGGTGAGTCATAACTTTCCATTTACTTAAAAGAGGTACATCTGGAAATATTATTTTCTTCATGCTTCCTAATATTTCCTTTCATCCTGTTATAATCTCAAAGTCTTCATCATTTGACCTCTTCTATACCTGTACTTTCATTTCTCTATATATATTCCATATGACTCCTAACACTCACCCCAATCCTCAACCATATGGTAAGTGCTCATTTTGCAATGAGTTGGCACAAGATCAGTGCTCTGCATGAGTCCCACTTAAGCTCCATCATAATTTCTTCAAACAGTTCATAGCTATATAAATCCCTATGTTGAGGGATTAAGTAAGATCTAAGTGATGTATAGATTTTGTGCTGGCCTTTTGCATAGCAGTGGATTTCATCTTTTATCTAGTCCCACTCCCAGCTTTATACTTTCTTCATACTACTTCTTACTGCTTTCATCAGCTTCCCAAATCCTATGTGTCAAGCAGTTGCTGAATCCTCATACAAATCTCCCTTTAAACCTATTTCTTTCAAAAAAATCACCCTTGCTTTCAATTTCTAAATACGTTATGCTTTTGGGATTTGAAGAGTGATCAGTCTGAAAAAGTTTTCTACAAAAACAAGGGAGAACTCTTGCTAAACTTTGTATATGTCCCAAAGTGAACTTCGATGTTGGTGTTCAAATAGTGAATTAATCATGCGAGCTGCTTTTAGGTTACTGCTTTCATTAGGCTCTTTCAAAATGTTTACAAATGGAATTTGAGAAGTCCAAAACAATGCTAATTTGTAAGAGGTCTTTCAGAAATTTGACATGCAATCTCAATACATGTACTAGTCATCTTTGTAGAGAAATGTCATACATTAGTTTACAAGAATTGCTGGAATATAACAGCTTGAGGTGAATATTAATATTGCCTTAGATTTATTATATTCCACCAAAATGTTTATAAAATTATAATGTCATGCATTATTTCTCAAATGGCAACTATTCTGCAAAATATCCTGCAGGTAATAGCCTGCATTGGTTACTTGCAAGAGGAACACATCATCTGCCTCTAGGTGGATCTGAAACCTGAAAAAGCAAAACTGTTTTCAATAAATTACTTGGGATGAAATTTTTTGACCAGATGAGCAGTAGTAAACTGTCAGAATAACAAATTAAATTATACCAATCCCTTAGATACTGACAAAAATGTATTATATATAGAAAATAGATACATACATATACATAGTTATAACATTAGCTTAATTTATGCCTCGGTAGAAGTACAAATTAGAGGGCATTAGCTGGGTAGAATCCAGTGACAGACTCAGCTAAGTTATAAGTGGGCATTATTTGTGCTTTTGAATATTCTTACTAATGCATTTTTTAAAAATGGGCAGCCTAGAGCACAACTACTTTTTCAGTCCGTGTTTCTCTAAAGGCACACAATGGCATTCTAGGTTCCAGTCAAGGATAGAAGTTACCTTGGATTTATCAGACATAATTTCTAACAATGTTATTTCAGATTACGTTTTAATTCATTCCCCTAATCCATCTACAAAAGACTATAGTCACAACTAATTTACTAATACAGCTGTAGTAGAGGAAGTGCTTTCTGAAGTAACTGATTTTAATTAATCTCTATTGTGTGCTCAGTCCAGATTTTGGAGTGACAGATACACAAATAAAAACAGACAATGAAATACACATATACAAATCCTCTCTCTTTCATGCTTGTATGTTAATATGCCCAAACTGAGAATTTTGTATCTTACAAACTAACACCTCTGTAATTATTTTTATTTTGCAGTTGCATAGCTTTGCAAGAGATATTCCATCTCTTTCTACCTTCAGTGTCTCACAGCAGAGATTTGTGGCAAGGGCTATGGATTTTAAGTTATAAATGAAGTTTTAAGTTATAAAGATGAAGTTCATGTTTGTGTTAAAAGTTGCAATTGTGGAGAAGCTGGGAATCAAGGATATCATGTGCCTATGTGCCCACCCAATGCACCTAGTCAATAATCCTCTGAGTGGCCTCTGCTTTGGCCCTGAACAGAAAAAATGAGCTGATTGAAGACAACAGGCCAACTCAAGAGGCAACAGCCTGACTGCCTCACCACCTTCACAACAAAGTGCTTCACTAATTGTTTCAGGAGCTCTCCACACAGGAATTTCAGTCCTGGAGATTCCTGCAGGCAGCTCCTGCTGTGCCTGGACCAACTGACAGACAGTATTTGTATGCTTCAAAGTACTGATTAACATCCTGGGTGCACAACTTTGCAGGACCCAAGTCTCCCAATGCAGTTCCAACTATAGAAATGACCACACTATAAAAATATACTTGTAAATAGTCAGTAGAAACTGCTTCTTCAGATACAGAAATGCTTGCGCAGGACATTCTTTTGTACAAAATTAAGACAATAAAGAGATGTTTAATAAGTCATTCACAATAGTTGGTAGCAATGGATGCTTCACATGCTGGATTGGTCACATAGGACAAGAAAATGCAACACAACAAAGCAGAAGTAAATATGGCATCCAGATAGAAAATTCAAAGTGAATAGAAACTTAAAAGTTAAGTGCCTTTCCTGATTTGTCAATATCTGAATACTGATACACAGTACATAAAAAAGATCTTACAAAACTTCCTATCAACACAGTCCCGCAGGACCTGCAGAAACCAGCAGGACTCCATCCTCCATGTTTCTCTGAGCACCTAAGTGCATTAGAAACATTTTTTTAAGAAAATTCAGATACCAAAGTTTACTGCAAAATACAAAAAATTATCCCATTACTGATAAATACAAGACTGTCAATAGCAGTTACTGCCAAAACCAATGACTTCTTAAAATTAATTAAATGCAAAATTTCACTGTGCTGAGTAAAGTACACTGAAGATTTCCCAGTACTACCATTTTTTCAATGTGTTGTTGTTTAACAATATATTTTTCTGGTTTGCTGAAATTACTTTAAAACAAATTTTTATAACACTGTATTTTAGTATGAATAATGGCTAAAACATCTTAGTTTTCATCATGAAGAAGCATGCTCTGTTTCTTTCAGTGAGAGTATTTAATGGAGAGAAAAAGAAGATGGGATGTTTTCCAAGCAGCAATAGTTGTGAGATATTAAGATCCCTCCAGACTGTTCTTTTTTCTCGTTCATGATAACAAGAATATAAAAATCTAAAAACTTAATTAACTTAAGTTTTTAATTATACGTATACTTTAATGAACTGACAACTCAGCATGCACGATGAATAAAGAATTATCTTTTTCCCTTTCAGCCTTTATCTCAGTTTTATTTTGGAGTTTTTCTCTGTTGGTTGTTAAAGGGTTTTTTTTTTTGCATGGTCCACTATGAACAACAATGTATACAAAAGGATAAATTAATATCTGCTTAATATAAACAGCACTGGTTTAGATATGTCTTGGCCTGGGATGGGAGAAAACGAGCATATCTTTTCAGGCAGTTTTATCTGAGGGTTACTTTAATCAATGACACAATGTAAGTTTAGGAAATGGGGGGAAAAAGAGGGAACTTTCTATATTCCCTATTTATAGCTAGACAGCTTCCTACTCAAACAGCTACAGTCAAGATGAACATTTAAGAAAACAACTGCAAAGGTAAAGTCAAACCAGTAACTTCATCCAGCTTCTAAGCAGCTTCATATTAATTATTTATATTTTGAGTACTAACAATCTACCAGTATTTATTCCTTATTTTCAGTACTAGCTTTCTGTTCTAAATACAAGATACGTCTTGTGCAGTACCTTTTCAGAACCTTGTTTCAGAAGTCAATAAAAATGCTATGGAAAGTAAGCATTTCAATGAAATGCCACTTCATTACCAGGAGAAACTATCAGATTTCAGGGACATTTCCACTCAGTGCTTAGCTTTTCATTGGTACAGCCTAACTTGGCAAATATGATTGTAATAGCTTTTATACTTACCTGAAATTACAGTATAGTGCGGAAAGTATATACCTAACCCTGTTTACCTTTACGTGATTTTTTTTCTACTCTTAAAGATGATATCAATTTACTGGAGTGAATTCTTTCCTGACATTATTACGATATCAACATACATAATCTATTCAAAATGTTATTTTCAAGGTTTAAATGAGCAAAGGAATAGAACCGTACATGTTTAGAAATCATATGTTTAAATAATGAGCTTTAAATATTGAAGAATATGTTCCTTCAGAAAATGTCATATTAGCAGAGATGCAAAAAGAACTAACTCACTAGCACTTTGGGAATCAACATCTCCAGAAGCTCTCTGTGCACTTGTTAGCATAGGGACAAGACTTCTAAGATTAATTAACTAATGCTTCAAAATTAATACGCATAAGTTAAAGTGCATTAATCCCCCATGTGGACACTCATTCAGGACTAAAGTGGCCTTAATTTGCTGTAGCTTAATCCTTCTCAAAGCAATGAGAGTAAGCTACTGTAGCTACCTCTGAGCAAGAAGAGTTTAATCCTCTGTAAGATTTCCTGGGTGCCTACTATGCAGACAAACTTTTAGATGCAAAGGAAATGGTATCATTGCCGACCACTCTGTGGGATCTCTGCCACGACTCCTTGCCTTTGCTAAGCAAGGCTGGTATTGTATTACCTTATGCCTATGGACCAAAAAATGAAGCTGGCTGGACTTACAGAGGCTATGCAGAGGAACTGAGAGTAAAGTTCCTGATTTTCTCCTGTTTCTGACCCGCTATGTGAACTTCCTAGTCAGGCTTCTATTGCTTTGCTTCTGAATCCCGAACTATAAAACAGAACCAAGTCTTTACTTCCTATCCACTTGTTTCTGGTACATATCCTACTAATGCAGGTTTCCTTCACCATAAATTTTCTCCTAGCTTATACATGTGCCGTGAGTAGAGACTGGAAAAGATGAAATGCAGGCACAGGTGCAAGATTATAGTGCAGCTGTAATTTTCTACATATGTCTGATCAGCAGTGTTCAAAACTTTGGTTTACAAATGTAACATGCAATGGCGAGATTAGTTGGCAATCCCTACAAATCAAAGTCCCAAATTGGAACCAGACACTATGTGACACTAAGCTATTTCAATTACAGCTAAAAATCAATATGTATGGTCATTTGACTTTCCTGACAAAATGTTGCTCACATAGCACATGTGAGCCTAATGGTGTAATTCATAGGAGATTGTCAAGAGATGATTCATGTTTATTCATATAATCACTGTTTTCTAAAGTTATTTTTTCCATTCTTTTGGTAGTATTATAAGGAAGGAGCTCTACTCAAGTTGGTCTTAAACAAAAATCAAAAAATAAACCAGAGAGCATGAAACTGCCCTTATTTTATTTTGCGCTGTACACTGTATAGAGACTGCAATCCTTGAGAGACAGGAAATGCACCATGCTCCATGCTCTGACAGTATGACTGCCTGGGCACAGTACTCATTCCAGACAGCAGTGTCTTCTATATGTACAGCCTCCATCTCTACCACTCCTATAGGAAAATTTCTTGAGTACTGTTCAGATTTTCCAGCTCTGAACTCACCATCAGCTTGTGCCAAAAGCAAAGCAAATAAGCTTTAGGTCGGCCTCAGCCTGTTCACCCCTGCTATCTTTTCATGAGTGTAACTTTCTGTTCTGGGTTGATGTTCTGGGTGTTATTTTTTGGTAGCATGAAAGGGGTCCTCCAGGAGGGGGGCTCATGTAAGTAGCTCTGATTAGTTGTCCCTGCTCCAAAATGCCTGCCCTGCCTTAGGCCATCAGTGAACAAAAAGTTCTTTACTTCAGTCTAGACAGTTCCAACAGACAAATGTGAAATAACTGACAAACAATCAAACATGACTTTGAATACTTATTTTTAGCTACCATGATGCATACATGGCATGCCTAGCCCTCCTATTGTATTTTTCCTCAATTTCTCCAAACCCCCACTACCACCAATTTTTGTCACCATTTATTGTGGTGTTTCCACAGACATCTCAATCCTGATGGCTTCTGAGAACATGCTTAACTCTACAGGTTAATAGTTCCTTTGCCTTTATACGATAATCACATGGATAAATATATGTGTTAATACCTAAATGATGAAAACTTTAAAGTAATTTTGCCTTTATCTGGCCAGTTCTACAACGCTACAACTGCTCATCTGTTTGTCTTCTGTTAAGGTCTCCATTTAAAAAAAAAAACCTACCCCAAAGCTTTTAACTGCATGCGATATTGGTCTTAGTCAAAACATAGTAAAAAGCTAAGAAAAACTTATCCTACAGTTTTTTAACATACATATTACTACAGTAAAGTCCAGTAAAAGGTACATTACACACTGAGAAGAATTTAAAGTAGCAACAAAAGAAGTAGAGGGAAAGTGTACATCTCCCTGAGTGAATGGTTGGTTATTAGCAAGTTAAGTGCAGAACCTAAATGCTAGTATAATCAAGGAACATTTCTACATAGTTACCAAAGGAAAACAAAGTTTGTTCTAATAAAGAGGCCAGTCCTCCCTACTGAGAAGAAAAAAAAAAAAAAAAAAAAAAAAAAAAAAAAAAAAAAAAAAAAAAGTTTGGAAAAGTAAAGGAAAAGTAAAGGATTAAAACAGCCTAGATGCTGTAGAAAATCAGTGTGGGAGATTCAGAGAATGCACAAGGCCCCATCTCACCTTGTCATGAGGCAACTAGTGACTGGCCTGAATGAAAGAATTTTTTAATAATATTTTAAAGATTAGGTGCATAGTTTATCTTATTACTTCATTTATGGCCCCTCTAAGCATCTTAACTATTTCATCTCTCTTTTATATTTACTCTTACATTCTTATTTTAACCTCGTTTAAGTGTCATGTCATTTAAGTAGGCTAGCAACAATGCATTCCTGACTGGAAGGGTGGCAGATGACAATTTAGATCTTCAGACACGATTGCAAGGCTTCAGTTTCCAGTTTAATCTTCCACTGTGTCTATGGGATTATGGTGCTGGTTTTACCGTGAGAAACAGCTACATACAAAGCTGGTACCAAAGGACCAGGAGAGATAGATAGAAGTGTCCTCCCACGACTGTTGATATACTGAAGGCTCCCTGCCATGCTGCAGAATATTGGGATAATGATTGGACCTCAAGGGGCACAGAGAAAAGGATCCCACTTCTTTTGTTTTTGTTTATTGTGGAAGTAATTTGTCTTTACTTTCATTTATTACTACTTTTACACTCGGTTTACAATTTGACAGAATGAATCCATGCAATGTGAAATAGTATAGTAAATTGGTGGTGATCTTCAATTACGTTAAAGCTTGCCACACAGAATGAAGTAACAATTCTCTGTGTCTTTGGGGGATAGAACAAGGTCTGTGCATAAACTGCTGGAAGGTAGATTCAGGCAAGACAGTAGAAAACAGCCTTTAAGTTTGCTAAGCACTGGAATAAATTGGTTTGGATGTTACAGAATACCCATAACTGTTTTTAAGAGAAGTGTCAGCAGAAGCAGTTCACGTGATTTTTTTCTCTTTGTGCGTTGGGTAGGGCAGAGGAGTAAACAAACTCCTGGAATGTCTTTTAATACTTTGTTGTATGATTTTATAAAAATGTTTAAGCAGAACTTCAAAGACTTGAACATCACTTATTAGCATCTATCTTCTCCCAGTTACAAGGGTAATACATTCGACCACTTTACCAGGTAGCACCAGGAGAGTGTTCAAAAATAATCAAGTATTTCTTTGCACGGAATTATGCACACACCACTTTACAACATTTCAAGAGGAGTCAACATCTCAGCAAATCACATTGTTATGCTGTGTTATGATGCACAATGTTTTCATAATGGTGTGACATGTCTAAATGACAAAAACCTGGCTTCTAGTCAAAAATGTAAGGCAGGGGGTTTGGGGGATTGTTTTGTTTTGGTTTTTTTTTTTTTTTTAACAGGGGAAAAAAAGAAATTATCAGTTCATACTACAAATTTCCCTGCAAGGAAATGGCAGCAGACCAATTTCATACAAGGTATTTCCCAAGTCTGCAATTATGAGAAAACAAAGAAGTTCAAAGCGTTTTAGAAGCAGAAGATGCTCACATAACTGTGCAACACTCCATACAATAAAACCATAGAAATACAAATTGAAAAACAGAACCATAAATTGAACATCATCTTAGAGATTTTGGAAACACCCAGAACATTTCCAAAACCCAGAATATTTTTGCCCAGTTGCCACTAATAATATGAGTAATTGGGTTTCTCCTCACTGCAAAAAAAACCCTGTCAGAAAATAATGCAATAAATAACTGCTATTTAACCTCATTGGTTTTATATGATGCATTAATATAAAAGAAGTAAAACAATCTTTTGGATAGCATCTTATCCTTCATTATAAATAACTCAGCCCCAGATGCTTTTCTCCTTGCTGCTTTTTAAGACTGCTAGATCTCTTTTAATGTCACAGTTTTTTATAAACACAGTATAGCTTTTGGCTCTCAAATTGTACCTTGAAAAGTTGCCATGACAGCCTGGAGTATTCTGTTCAGCTTGCAATCCCCTGCATGCTATGCTGTTCCTTTCTTACCAAAGTCTCTTAGCACCTGCCCAGACATGCACTTGGCAATGTAATTAACTCCTATCATATATCAGGCATTCTTTGGCTCATCATTCCTGGTGTGAATGAAACATTGTGTTTAGTGGGATTTTTCTGTAGCATGTTTGTTCTGCTGCTATTTTAAAGCATCCTATTTCCTCAGGATAGAAAGGTAAGGACAAAAAATTCTGTTGCAAGAAGACTAGAAAGTTGCATGACATGATATTCCCCTGCTCCCCTCAGAGCTCATTTTAGACCTCTTCTCTATCTCTCCCTCACTTTAGACTTACTCAGCAGCCTATTTCCAAAATGCCCCAGAGAAAAAGACAACACAGAAAGATGGAGCTGGAGGGCTACTGAAGTAGTAGCCCAGTCCTGCCACCTAGCAGCTCCTGTTTGAGGTTCCAGGGAGCCCAGCCATACCCTGACCTAGGTCTTGTAGCGGCTTGAAAAGTAATACTGTCCCTACTCATTTTCAGATTGAGATTCTCTACACAAGTACTGAACTTAGTATGGAATGATAAACTCGGTTCAGAATAAATTCAGTGCTGCTGCCACTATGCATCCAGCTTATAAAACAGATAATTTTAGGCATGAAGGGATTTTTTCTTTAACTTAGCAAATGTTTTGAGATCACACGCAACTGTATTTATGCAAAGAAGCTCTTTTCAGCTCACAAAATATACCATCTCCATTTGCTGCTGGTCAAGCCAGGATTTTTCCTGAATCAGTCACCCAACCCTAATTCAACTAGAATACCTCTGAACAGTTTCATAGTAATAACTACTCTGTAGAGACTTCTGAAATTAAAATATATTAAAGACTCATCAGCCTATCAGAAGAACATGTAATTTTATGTTCATTACTTCTTGGTTCCTGACTATAGAATTTGGATGGTTGCACCTCAATTAAAAGTTGAATCAAAGTTAATATAATTTAAATAAAAACTTCAATAAAAAGTTTAAGTTCTGTTCTTAATAGCATTAATACCCTCTAATGACCGCTACGGTCATTACCACTAGATAACTGACCTTCGTGAACCTCTCTTCACATAGAAACCTTTCTCCCAACACAGTCAATTATTTAGCAGTAATGAGTGCTCTGTAGGAGATTATTGTTTAACCAGGTACCTTGACACACTGCTTTTTCCCTGTTATCTCTATTCTTCAACAAATGGTACATTTTTTTCTATTATAGTCTTTTCAGTTCTGAGGATGGAAGGCTGTGGTCTTATTCTATCCAATGCACAAATTCACCATGCAATTGGCAAAGCTTCAGATGTAATTAAAATCTTGAAAATTTGGGTGCTATGAAACACTGTGAGGAGCAGCTCTGGCCCTGTAAGACAGGACATTTCTGAGGACAGGTTTGAGATAGCTTGGAAAATGGGAAACAACAACAAAAAAAAATATTTTGGGGCATGAAAAGACATAATGGTCTAACAGCATGTGGACAAAAGAGGAAAAACAAACATTAATTTTAAAAAAGACAGAAAGACGCAGGAGCATAAAGGAAGTGGAAGGAAAACGTGAATGAGAAAACAAACAAAAACAAGGAAAGCAGGGGAGATAAATTAAATTTGGGTGGATAGAATTCATTTTGATAAAGAGAGAAATTCTTTTTGGCAGCATTCTAGATGCATTAAATATTAACAGATTTTGTTACTGTAAAATCAAGACAATTACTGGTTCAGTAAGCTCAACATGAGGCTGGAAGACAAAACTTCTGAATTCTAATTCCAGCTGGCCTAATGACTCTCCCTGCAACTTTGAGGAAGGCTCTTCACCCCTTTGTGACTCAGTTTCTTTCTCTGCAAAATGTACAAAGTACCCTTTTTTATAAAAGGTATTCTGAAATTTCTGTATGCTGTGCTTCAAAAATATAAAGCATCTGTAGCTATGTCCCCTTGCTAATATCTTTCTTAAACATGTCAGGCAGGCTATTTTATTTCAAGTTTTTTATTTAAGGTTCATGAAGCACCTTCTAATTAATTTGCTTAGGTTGAAGTATTTCAAGCATTTTGCACAAATTCAGTTAAAGAAAACTTAATTTTTTTTTCCTAAAACTTGCCTAATCACTTTAAGAGAGCAAGCATATTCTTATCAGTTTATTTTGAATGTTTTGATTACTTTGGTTTCCTTCTGCTCCTTTACACACAAAGGGAGCTATAGTCAGATTGTGGAACAAAACTCGATGCAATCTAGTAGAAATATCAGTGTGCTATGTTTAGAATTAAGATAATAAAATTCAGATAGTTAAAACCTGCATGGCACTGTTATGCATAAATTGCTCTGTGAGAGGATATTTTGGCACTAAATATGTGAAAAACTGTCTATATAATGCCTCAATCCAGTACATAGAAAAGAATGCCCTAAATGGGTCCTTTGCTCATTTAAAAGCTGTAAATATCTTTTAATGTGTTGGATGAATTTCCATCTGCTCTCTTTCTATAGAAAAAGGTCTTGAAAACTGAACGGGGAAAAGAATACATTTTCCTGTTGCCAACAATGCTGCTATTTAGAAGACAACACGAGACATTTCCTCAAATGATTCTTCTGCACTAATATCCTATCTCCTAAAAGCCCAGCTTTTTTTCATAGTGTATCTGTTACACTGGTTGAGGTTTCCCCTGTAATGGAGTTAATTTACTGAGAGAGGAGACAATTTAGAAAAAGAGAGAGGGTCTTCAAAGCAAACTGTCTATGATATACCTGTTTTCTTAAAGGGGTTAAGCTATATTTGTTTTTCTTAATGAGAAAAACATAGGGAAGCTTGTTATTCTATCCAGTTCTGGAAAATACTGCAGATAAGACTGCTGTATATAGAACCCTGTCAGTAAACAGTCTACTATAGTGGAAGAAAATGGAGCAAAAAGGAATTTTTTTTATTATTTGTATAAAATATATTGTTCTTTCAGGCTGCAGTGAAATAGTTTCTATTTAATTGCAGAGAAATCCTAAGAAGGTTACAGCAGTGAAACATTAAAATTCTAAGGGCAACTAATAACATTAAAACTTTATAGCCCCAGATAGAATAATTTAGACAAAAACAACATGAACATATGTTTTGTGTAATAATAACAAACATTTATAGCTGTCAAGAGAGAAAAACACAGGTTTATGCACACCTTAATGGCGTGCATGGGTGAGCATGAGTATATTTAAAACATAATATATTACAAAATTGACAGCAGGCATGACTCTTCTGGGTACTATGTTAAATCAATGAATAAATTACCAAAAGTGTGCTGTGGCTGTTTGGATGTGTAATTGAGCTTAACGTATGTAGTGTTATTTCAAAAGAAACTGTTCAAGGAGTTTCTAGGCCAATCCACTATGCTTCTTTACTAAGCTGTTTACAAATAACAATAAATGAAACTGTCTCACAGTAGGAAGGAAGCTTAGTTATACGCATTACGTAAATGGGAGAAAAGTTAATTTTAATATGTTTTTCAAGAATTAAAAACAAACACTTTAATATTGCTAGGATTTGCTGAATTGGAAATCAACATTTTTCATGTTCAGTTTTAGATTTATTTTAATTATCTCATACTCTACAAACAAAAGTCTTTGTAGCAATACATGGCAGAAATAAGTCCACTGACATAAATATGGATGCTTCATGCAATATCTATACTAAAAGTAAGAACCACGGCCCAAATGAAAGAACTAGCAAAAACTCTAACTTAAACGTATTATATTTATTTCCTTAATACACTGCCTGTCCAAGAGACAAACAACATATTTTTAAAACATTTTATTAGATTAGAAACCTATGGAAGTAACTTTTAAACCTTAGTGACTAGTTAAGAAAGAAAAATAGCAATGTTGCAAAACCATTGATTGTCATAATTAGGAAAAAAATAGCTGGGCATATACTTCCATTACTTGCTTCAGGGCTGTTTCATATTACTGCACCCAGTGTGTAAAATATAAACTGATCCTATTTTCTTGCATTATTCTTTATATTTTGCTGTTCGAATACTACTTGATTATTATAAAATGCTCCAAACTCTTGCACTGCAAATTTGAGATAGGAAGGGCAACCTGTAAATATTAACTAAACTAAACACCCTTTCAGTCTCCAGGAAAAAATGCCAAACCAACAGCAAGGACAGAAAAGACAAGCTGAACCCCAGCCACCTCCTACTTGCAACCCCCCCACTCTGAGATGAACTGATGGTCTTTGAATGTAAGCAATCATAAAAGTCATTCTAGACTTCTGTTGCATATAATAGCTTTAGGACACAGTATTTAAGAGCACATGTTACCAAACCCTTGAGCAGATTTCAACTTCTTCCTTTGCCATTTTGTCCCTTCTCACCATTTTTCTCCATATCATAAAAGATGATGTTGACCTGTCAACATCAACCACACTTCTGATGTTCTTAGGGCTCATAAACTCAAGGATTAAGGCATTCTATGCTGAATGCCTGGCTTCCTTCTCTAACACGATTGTAAAAAACAAAAAAAAGAGGATGAAGAAATGAAGTTTACATGCCCAGATGAGCCATTCTTTCTCTCTGGCCTGACAATGGTTCATAAAGCATGCTATGGGGCGATTATAAAAGAATATGGAGTACCACCTGTCTCCTGGTCAGAAATCCTGTTTTACATTTAAAGCCATCACAGGTGAACTCTCATTAATGTTTACAGCTGCCCATGGGATGTGTCTACATACACTACTACCCCACATTTTTCTGCAGTTACATTCAAGTGTTTAGGGAACAAGTCTAAACTTCTAAATGTGATGCTGTCACCACTGTATCTCCCACATTAGTCAGACTATGCTGGATAAGTATAATTATCAATACATAAGGAGCATCTGAAATATTATAGGGAAGGCTTATTAAGAATAGCAAAACAGTAAAAAAAAAAGTTTCAACAAAAATATAATCTTCAAGTTAATAGAGCTGACATAGAAACTTCAATGTGCTTTTACCATTAGCATCTCAAAGTCTTTTAAAATGTGAGTCTACATTTCGCCAAGTGCTCTACTGAAATGGTTGATTTATTTTTTTCATAGCATAGATACATGTAAAGAAGTCAGGTCAAACAATGCCCAGCATGGTATTCTGTTGCCTTAAGACTAGCCTTAAAAAACTAGCAAAGTATGTAACCTTACTCTGAATTTAAAATTTAACTGTGGTCAAATATATTATGCCACAATACATTTAAGAACAAGTCAGATTCAAAATGTAGGATGTCAAAGCAGATTTTCCCTTCAAATATTATTTTACCTGATTTCCCTTTTGTGACCACCCCAGCAAAGAATAGCTGTTTTATGGATACAGCTGAGACTAGAACAGATTTAATCGTTGCTAGATGATGTTGTTCTGAAAGACTGAACTGAACTGAAAAAAAAAGTAAATGCCACCCAGTCATGCCTAATATAAAAGTAATTAAAATATTTTAAAAAGAATAAAACCATGCAAAAGATAAAATTTACTGTTATCTAATGGTATCTTTGTTCACATCACTGTTCCTTTTGTTGCCTATTACATATTTAATCACTCTTGAACATCAACCATAATAGCAAAAATTCAAATACTGAACTTATAATTAAACACAGTAATATTTATAAGATGTTAGTTTATTCTATAGATATGAACACTTAATTTAATGCACAAATACAATGAAAGTAATTTTTCTTTTTAAAGATCAGAGTAGTGCCACGCCAGTCACTGTTCTATTGAAAAAGCAGCAAATTTGGTTTCTAGAGCAGTGATATAATTTTAATAAAACAAGAAAGATAGAATAGCTCTTAACTGAAACAATAATCTTTAGTAATAATTGGCAACTGCATCCATATTAAGGTACCATTTTTAAAATACAGGATTTTTAGAAAAGTGCATTAAAAGCAGAAAACTAGCTTTTTAAACATTTTTTTTAAAAAAGCAAAACATCATGAAACAGTTTGGTTCCAAAGAACATCTCAGTAGAGGAGGCATGAATGACTTTACTCCACTGAAGCCTTCACTACCACAGGTAATCAGGAGTAGAGGCATGAGGTGCAGGCTGCATTGCTACTAACAGAAACAGAAAAAGCAAAATAGCCTAGTGGAGACAGTAGAAGAAAACCTTGCAAATCTAACATCTGGCTCTTATGCCACATTATCAGAACAATCAAAAATATTTATTATTATGACGACTGGTAAAAATCCCATGGGCAGAGCACACATGCAAACTTTGTATCTTGTTTGAGCTGACCAAACCCACTTTGGTCTGCAAATCAGCTCTGATGTCTCTCCAGCACAAGCTTTCAGCCCTACTGCACTTCCATCTGGGTCTGACCAGGCAGAGAGCCCTGTGAGAAAAGACTCCACATGCCTTTGTATTTTGTTTTATTTGTGATCACAGTGAAATCTTGAACTATTACGGATGCAAAAGATGGCATGGAAGGTAAGGGAGCAGGAATAAGAAAATGAGAAAGGAAATGTAACACAAAAGATCTGCATTTCAAATAATTTGGTTTGTTAGTGATCACTGACTATAAATCCAGCCACAAACTTGTTCCACCAAGACATCTAGAATTCCTACTTCTACCTTGCCTATGTATGAATTTACCTTAGTTTGCTCCATCAACTTCTGAATTCAAACTCAAAGAATAAATAAAGAAAAAAGCTCTCTTCTGTACCTGTAAAGACCTGACCTTGAATGGGCACAGAGGATTCTGAACCCATGCAGGAAAGGAGACAGGTTATCCTAGAAATTTCTGCATTAGAGTGAAAGCTCTCCTGTTTCCAGTAAAATGACTTTTTGTATTTGTCCATGCGTGTTCCTAAGACCTATAAAATGTAGATTTCTCTGGAAATCCAAGAATCACATGAAACAATATGAGAATCCTGCCACCTATATTCACTGCTAAAAACGTGTTCTATTAAAAACAGAAGCACATAAATGCCTCAATTCAATCATATAGAGAAAGCAGAATGAAGATATTGGCAAAATAGAAAATCAAGGCCTTTAAATAGCTTATACTAAGTTTAAGTTTTCTTAAGATAAATATGTGCAGATGAATACATGCACAAACACACTTATGTTTTCATATTTTCAAACACAAGCCAAGTCCAACTGTTGGTTTTGTTTGAATAGAATATGTCAGAGTTGGTCCAGTTATGCATGTGGAGTTACAATAGCTGAACGTACTTTCAGAGTTTCAGATCTTAGTGCTCAAAAATTCAAATAGAATTATAATAAAATTTGCCCCTAGGGCATATGTCAGTTTAAATATCTCTTCTCATCAAATTCATAGTCTGCACTTCTACTCAGTGGAGTGATTTGGATTTAAAACATCTCTCAAACTGAAACTGATCTATGCTTTAATAGAAAATAGCCTTCCTTATCTTTCAAGTCAAAAATAATTTCTTTGCTAACTGTTTAAGCATAACTGTTTCTATTAAAAGCGATGGCTGTTAAAGTGCCTACAATTTCCAAAATAATCAATGTACAGGATTTAGAATCACCAAGGTGTAAAAATAATGGATGCATAAGATAAACACCATAAATACCTTGGAGTCCTTGTTCACGTCTTCAATTAAAATAACACTTCTGATATTTTTTGCAGCAAATATTAGAATATCTTGAATTAAAAATGTAGCTAGCTTTTATAAAAGGGTTGATTATTATGCTTAATAGTAAATGCTACTTAGCTGTAAAAATATGACTTCTGAAGTATGCCTCTCTACATTTCATACTTTGTAGTGAGGTTAATAAACAAGAGAAAAGATTACTTTTAGATTCAGTGGGGGAAAAAATCTAGTAGCTCTGCTACTGTTTTAGAAATTTGGTTTGTTAAAAATTATCACAATTATTCTAGATTCTAGGAAAACAATACTGTCAAGAGAATTTGCAACAAATATACAAGAACACTGATGGAAATATAAGAATCTCTGTGAACTACCACAGGAACAAGGTTTGCTCAACTAACATTGTAGGGGCACAGGGACACAGTTTTATGAAAAACTAGCAAAATATTTAGTTTACTTGTGATGTAGAAAAGTTTCAACAGGGGTCATGTAACAGGAAAGAAAAGGTTTTAAATGGAACTCATATTCCTTTTTCTTCTCTTACTGATGTTCAAACACTGTCTGCTTAGTTTCATTCCTTTCTCTCTGAAAGGAAGTTCTGAATTAAACATCAAATTGTTCCTCCTGCTCACTAAAAATTAACACCAGCTTATCCTGAAACACTTTAGTGTTTCCTTTTATTTATAGTGTATTTTTATACACTCTATATTGGTGTATAAAATTATGGTTTTATCTCTGAAATCCCACCAAAAAAACCTTTTGTTAAAATGATGGAATATGCACATTTTAGGTGAGGTGATGATATCTGCAAGATTAAAAATACGTAACTTATAAGGTGAGGTATTAAAAGCCAGGAAACTGAGCAACTTGAAGTGTCTAGCTGCACTACAAGACACAGATATTCCCTCATTTTGCTTCTTTCCTAGGTTATTTTCATTGTTACATCAACACACCTTGTTTTGATTAGCTTGGAAATTCTTAATGGATGTTTTCAATCCTGTATTTGGATAACAGCTAATATAAGAAGAATTCAGTTGTGTTTCACAAGCTTCAGTAAAAATACTGAAAGATAGGCTTATTCCACAAAAAAATCAGAATTCGGTCTATCAATTTACGGAAGTATTTTGTACATAGTACTGTCCTTTCTATCCCTTTGACCAAGTCATCCATGATTCATGACTTCCACCACAGAAACTGACAGATCAAGATTACTGTGAGGGCACTAACTAAAATACCTAAAGCTAAGCAAAATAATAACTCCAAATGCATTCTGCTCTAGCAAGTCAGAATTAATGGAATCTTTTGTTCTTAAGAGTAAGATCACAATATCCTTAGTCTAGACTTCTGGAGTTCCACAAGATTCAGAACTGAAATGTCAAATGAATGATTTCAAATTGTTCAGCTGTTATAATATACACACAATAATATACTATGTATGTACAGACAGAGTTTTAAATACTCAACAATTTAAAACTATTCCTCAATGGTAACATAGCAGAACCTTCTGTTCTAATCACAGAAAATCACTTTCCCTAGTACTATCTTTTGAAGTAGTGAATGGTGAGCTACTGACTTGCTGGGACACTTTCCATCACTTTGTAAAGTGTTTTATTCAGCAGCGAAACACAGTAACTATTTAACTGTACCCAAGACTACCTGGTTGGTCTGAGCAGAAGAGACTAATAAATTCAGCTGAAACTGCAAAGAATTAAGATGGCAGATGGTAATTACTGATACTGGAAGTAAGCCTGGATAAAGGTGGTTGAAACTTCAATGTCTGATCTATAAAGTGTTACATTCACAGCACAAAAATCTCTCATGTCTAAATGGGAATGTGGCTCATTATGGACACGAGAGGAAAAAACATACTTCTGCCAAAGCACAAATACCAACTTCCCTTGTACATTTCTCTTCCAAGGCTTGATTAATCCATGAGATAACTATGGACCAGGATGGCATGTGTATCTCAGATTAAATTCCCTTTCTGTAAGTCTGTATAATGTCAGTGATGGAATCAGTATGATTTACCTTTCATTATCATTCAAATTGTTACTCTTGAAGTGATGGCTATTTACTTGACATTTTATTCCACAATACTAAGAACATGATATAGAGGACTGAAAGTATGCACCTGATCCTGAGGTTGTGCATGTGGAAGACAGAGAAAAAGACTGTAAATTAAGTAAATTCAGTTGGAGGTGTGAAGTTTTAAAAGTCCCCTGTGATGTAAGCAACTTCAGCAATACAAGTAAAATGATCCTTCTTGCATATGCTATTGTTGTCCTTTGACTAGAGACAACTTGAGGAGAAGAGAATGAAAGGCAGTCACATTGCCACTAGACAATTTCAAAGCACTGATCACTTCAATACTATAAACAATGCTCTGACCTACAGCACTCTAGAAACCCAGTTTTCAAAGTTGTTATGTGAGCAAAACCACTAGATTCTGAACTCATGCTCTCTGTTATCTGCTGACAATGTTTAAGACTATCCCAATAACAGCCTTTTCCTTTTTATAAGTAACAGAAGACATCAGAAAAAATACTGGTGTATTTGCTTTAATATTAAAGCATATGCATCACACTGATATCTGCAGATTAGAAATCTAGAGCTGATAAAATGCTCTGAGAAAAATCAAAGTATCTACCCCTAAATATATTTCTCTGTACTGATACAAAGATGACAAAAATGCTTCTTTTTTGTACTTTCCTTTTGTGTCAAAGTATTAATCTAAATGTTGTAGTCATAGCAGCATTATTGGATATAACCAGGGCAGGTTAGAATTCTGAAGTAATAAAGAAAGGACTGTTAGCATTCTGTAACCTTTGCTCTGTTTTGTTGTGAATTTCACAAATTCATCTCCATATTAAAACACTCAGAAGGATGTAATTGTTCTGGACTGCAGTGTTTAGTTTATCCACTAGGTCTGAGACCCCTGTCACTATAAAACTATCTGTCAAGGGGTGTTCCCAGAATCCCAAACTGTGGTAGATACTAAACAGCTTCACTAAGTTTCTGGTTTTAACATAAAAATCACTTTCTGTGTACTGAAGACTGTTTATTTAGAATGGCTGTAGAATCCAAAAAATTATGCTTAGTTGAGTGGGAGATGAACCTGGAAGTGTGGGATGCTTTATTACATATCAAGAGAAAACTACACTGGTTTTGTTTTCTCCTTAATACAGAGGTTTATTTAACCACTTTAAACTCTGCTACGCTGAGCCATCTACTATTTCTGTAATTATAGGTTTACTTTATTAAAATATTTTTACCTCTTCCAATATTCCCTAAATTGTTACTGCTTCTATCATTAACCTACCAACAGATGACTTTATTATACAGTTAAGAGTGCACCATTATTCTTTTAACCAACCAGCCTCTAAGTTCATTTAGCATAAACCTAGACAGGCTGGAGGGTTGGGCGGGGAGAAATGTAGTGAAATACAGCAAGGGCAAGTGTAGAGTCTTGCATCTGGGAAAAAACAACCCCATGTACCTGTATAGGTTGGGAATAGCAGCATAGAGGAAAAGGACCTGTGGATCCTAGTGGATAGAAGGGTGACCATGAGCCAACAGCCTGCCTCGTTGTCTAAGAAGGCCAATGGCATCTTGGGGTGTATTAGACGGGGGGTGGTTAGCAGGTCGAGAGTGGTTCTCTTCTGCCCTGGTGAGGCCACATCTGGAATATTGTGTCCAGTTCTGGGCCCCCTCAGAACTGCTTAAAAGAGTCCAGCCCAAGTCACAAAGGCATTGGAGTCACAAAGAGATTAAGGGAGTGGAACACCTTGCTTATAAGGAAAGGCTGAGGGAGCTGAGGGCAACCCCATTAATGTTTATAAATATGTAAAGGGTGAGTGCCAGGAGGATGGAGCCAGGCTCTTCTCAGTGATGTTCAATGATAGGACAAGGGGTAAGAGGTGACAGCTGGACCATAGGAGGTTACACATAAATCTAAGACAATGCCTTCTCACTGTGAGAATCGGAGAAGACTGGGACAGGCTGCCCAGGGAGGTTGTGGAATCTCCTTCTCTGGAGACTTCTCTTCAAAGCCTGCCTAGATGTGTTCCTGTGTGACCTGCTTTAGGTGATCCTGCCCTGGCATGAGGATTGGCCTAGATGATCTCTCAAGGTCCTTTCCAGCATTCTTTGATTCTGATATTATGCTGGGAATTGTTATGCAAAACCACAAAACTTAATCCAAACATTTAGTCGCACAACAAAAATATACAGATTCAAAAATTACAATAATGAAATGTTTGATTCCCTTCTGGGAATAGAATTTAAAACTGGTCCTAAGAATACATTCCCATGCAATTTTGAATGAAAGAGAATGTCTACTACAAGCAAATGCTATTAGGGTTTGTATATTTTTCAAAGACATTAGTTACAAAATTAACTGTTAAGCTCTTGAGAAAGCTATGAACTTTTCCACAAAACTAGGAATTAAATGGATAGGGGTAATATTCAGACAGCAACTCACAGCCACTAGACAAGAAAGTATGTCACTCTGTTTTTCAGTATGGCTCTCTACTGTTTACTAAAAGCAATACTTATCCAGAAGGCCTTTCCTGATGGAGAGAGAGTGGCCTGATTATAAAGAGCTCAGTTAACAAACAAGTGGTCTAAGACATCTCCAGAAAGTTGACAAACACAAGATACACAGTCACATGCAAACGTACTTCCTATTTTCCAGATATAAGAGAAAACCCTTATTGTTAGCTGTCTTAAGATTCTGAAAGAAAGTCAGAGGTATGTCCTGTTTACTACTCATATGTTAAATCAGTACTTGTTGAATGCATCATGGTAATTCTGAGAATTTTTTTGAAGGTACTTCTCAATGAGTTAAGAAGGCAAAACCTTGTATCTTCCAATTTAAGCTGAATACTGTAATCATTTTTATGTCTAAAAATGCCAGAATAATAGTTTTATTAAATACTTTAAAAAGAAATATTGTTTTGCTAGGATTGCAGAGGGAATGGAATACATTAGAAGAACTTAGATATCAGAAACATTTAAAATCCCACAAGCTATTATTATAACCGCTATGAAACTTACATACAATAAAATAAAATAAAAATTTTCAGAACTAAAATCTATATTCTTGAATGCAAATGTTGACACTGTATTTCTCAAGTGCAGTGTGTCCCCCTCTCTCTTCCACTCTCCATTGCCTACATAAAAGATGCCATAGTGCTCTGAAAACACACTTAAAAAGTCCTAAGGGAAAAGTTTCCTAGGGTCTTTGAAATTCCTCCTTTTTCTATTTCTTTACAGAATTCTAACATCAACACTGTTCCTGTAGTTTCTCATACAGGGCTTAAAAAAAAATACCCTCTAGATACAACCTTTAGATTTCCTATTATACTTCTCAGGTTCCTTAAAGCTTTTGAAATAAATGCAAAATGAAATCTACAGTTATATTAACAACTGTATTTTCATTTTAGTTAATCTTTCAGCATAAAGAATTAGATGGTATTTGACTGCACTATCACCCACACTAATAAGAATCACATAGGAATGTGATTTAATGAATGAAGTAACCTGAAAATACTTTTTGTTTTGTTATTTGTTTGTCTGCTTTATGTTTAACTGAAGGCATAAAGAAGTAAGGCTTCAGGTTCCTATCTATGATAAAAAGAATAGATCAAGAAGCTACCACCTACACATATGAAAAATTTACTGCAACATAGACCATGCCTCCATTTCTCCCTTTTCAAGCAAATATTTGAATGTAAGTATTCTAAGCTAAGGTTTCTACAATTTTCATAGCAGAATCAAGCTTGATTTTAGAAGTGTTTTTATGTGATAACTTTGATTAAGCAGTTAGACTTCTGGCCATGGGTGAGGCAAGCTGCTCAGAGGTCATAGTACTGGGCAGGGGGGGGGGGGGGGGGGGGGGGGGGAGTTGGTAGAAATTTAATGCTGTATCTGGTCTCTTTAGCAGACATAACTATGAAACCAAATGCTACTCTACTCCATTGCTAAACTCCTAAAGTAAGAGCTATGTGACATAGGAGCATTTTCCACCATTCAGGAGTTGAAAGATATTAGTTTAAATTGTGTCTCCTGCATATAGGTCTTTTCCTGTCTTGTTTCATTGTTTTCCTTTGTTCTTACTCTCTCTCTCTAAGATCACTTCTACTACATGGAACTATGGTAAGAAAATATCAAAACATGTTATTCAATCCTAGCTAGGAAACACTACAAGCTGATCTCGAGGAAGCACTGAATAGCAATGCTACGAATTGTCTCATATCAGAATCTGAAACCATCAGCACAACCATCTCTCTTATTTCTGGAAACAGAAATCTTGATTTTTTTTCTGTAATTTTCTGCCTACTGTATGCCAAGACGTTAAGAGTTACTGAATTTCTCTGAAGAAAGTTCTTTGCTTTTGCATTGGAAAAAATAAACACTTGCAATGTGCCCTCCCCCATCCACCTTCGCTTATGATAGTGAAGGGTCAGGGACCTTGTGTCTGAAGTTTGTATTGTGTATAGTATCTCTACACTGCTTGTACCAATTTGAACAAGCATGTTTTTTTTATTTGAAATGATCTTACAAACATTAAGTTTGGCAACTGGTAAGTACTACTGCCTTCTTTAATAATTAGTATCAACAAACTGATGATTGGTGTTGATAGCTTATCTTTCAAGTAATTGTATTCAACATATGCACATATGGAGGACTTAAACTCAGAGTAAGAAGATTTGTGAAAAGGCATATGACCTTCTTCCCACTACAATGGCCATCCCCTAATTAAGCAATGCATCTGATAGTCATTAACAGGAATGAGATAATGAATCACTTTCTCTCTTCTTTGTTAATTTGCTGTAACCAAGCGGCTAATGGATGTCAGAGCTGAGTGATTGCACTGATTATAGTGATTTATAGTTGCAACAAAACAATTTAAAACCATTCTGATTATTCATGTTAAAGATGTTTTATGTTTTGTTTACTAAATGTTTTATGGTCCCCCCCATGCCCCTCTACACACAATGAGACAGGTCTTCCTGGAAAATGTGAAAGTTCTAAGATTTTTTTTGTATTGTTTCGAGGAAAGCATTTCATTTTGTTTATTTAAAAAAAAAAAAAAAAAAAAAGTTTACCCAGTAGAAATGAAAAGCCTTAGGGTGGAAAGAAAACTTCAGTGGTGCCTAGTTCAAAAGAAGATGGAAATAAGAGGAAATAAGGCAAACTTCAAGCCACTTACCTTCGGGCTCCCAGTCCCTTCCTCATTCTCTGCAGACACATCAGTAGCCAGTATCTCTGCTTTGATGATATCCAGAGCCCGAAGAATCCAGCTGTGTTGCCGTTTGATTTGCCTCTGTAGTTCCTTCCATTGACTTGCAATCATCTGCAGCATGTCCTTCAGTCCTTCTCCAAAATGAAGGAGGAAAAAGTAGAAGTTGTAAACTCAAATGCATCTCTAAATATTATTTTTTATTAAAAGAATTAGCTGGATATTTATAATAAATGCAAAATTAATTTTAATGTATTTTCTCAACTTCTCAAATCCAAGCATCACAATTCTCAAATCCAAGCATTAGTAGATTATACTGCAAAATGATTCTATAGCATTAAAACATTTCCCTTAGCCATCAAGCTAAATTTTTATTATGTTTCATTTGACAATTTTAACAGAAGGCTAAATTGTGATTTTTATCTAGTAAGGAAAACTATGATAATCTCACCCCTGATTTATAGTCTTTATCTTGAACTATTTCATAGTCTTCCAAATCTTTTTTTCTTACCTCAAGTCCTGTAAATATTTTGTGTAGTTTACACATTACCATTTGCAAAGTGTATGATGGCATGTGCCACCCTTCTTCTTTGACTTCTATACCTTTTTGGAACTATATATAGAAGTAATTTATTTCCTATACCATTCACATTACATATAATCTGTACAATAGGGGCACAACGTATAACATGATCAGAAAACAGTAGACCAAAGGATAGCTTCAACCTGGATGAAAAGCATGCTAAATAGGCCAAAATTAAAAAGGCACTCCGTAACAGTATATGCTGATTAAAACGCTATTATCATACAAGTCACGCAAACATCTAAAAATATAGGAATGGGGGGGATAGAGAAGGCGAAATCAGTGAATCTCTCCCCCTCCTCTTGATTTAAGGCCTCTGCAGAAAAAGACAAGCCTACCAAAGGAAGAAGGTATTTCTAATTTTAATCTATTCCTCATAAATATATTAAAATTGATGGAAGAATTAGTTTAAGTGACAAAATAAAGCTTTACCAATGCAATTACCCATGCAGAGTATGTAAATATATATATATTTGAAATCCTAATTCATTATCTTAACGTTATTTCCATAGCACCTACATCAAAGAATGTGTCAGTGTGAAGTTTTCAGTGATGTGATTTCAATTGAAGCTCAGCTGAACAGCAAGACCAAAATAAAATGAACAGAGTATTTGCAGGCAGTATTTCATTTTATAAGTATCACTGCATTGTATGCAGTATATGAAACATTTATAAATCTTGAAGGTCAATCTGATAATGTAAATATTAATAATACATAAGGAAGTGAATATATGCAGTAATTTACAGCAATGCTTCTTCATTCTTTAATAGTCTGGAGACATAAAGACTTGCAATATTTCAGAAGGATTTACCTGATTTGTGAGATACAATAAGCTCAAGAAGTTGCCGTCCTTCTTCTACTACTGCTTCTTTTAAAGCACAGTGGCTATCTACATTCAACTTAAAACTCTGCCAAAAAAAAACAAAAAACAAAAAAACAAAAAACAAACAAAAAAAAAACCAAAAAAAAAAAAAAAAAAGAAAAAAGAAGCAAACTCAGTATTGCACATTGGAGACAGAGTTATCATAAAACACATGTACTAAATTACTTGCTGCTTTTTATCAAGGACTACATCCCCATTTACCCAATAGCCAAACTAATTTGCAATACTAAAAGCTATTGATATTTTGGATCTGGGCTCAAAATGTTTCCATTTGATCAGCAAAGTGCATCTGCGTTGAAACAGCTGACAAATCTAGAAATTCATTAGGTTTTATGAAAAGTCACAACCCGTAGGCTATATCTGGAGTTAGAGTGTTCTATAAAATACACTAAATTTATGCCACCACATATGAGCTGGTTTTTTTCAGATTTCTTTGAAATGTTGGTGATAGCACTATTTATGAAACCACAAAAATTTACAGCATTGAATATATTGGCCTTATGTGCACTCATACATATCTATTAATATTGTTTCTGAGTTAACTCATCCATTTTCAAAGAACAAATCAGACTGCTTCAGATCTTTACATTCTTAATTTGCAAAGCAAGTATTTTCATCCTTTTTGCACTAATACTTTTACCAGTTTTTGAAGGATTTCTGCTTTAAAAGTGACTAAAGCACTTCTTTAATAAATTTAATTTTTATTTTCACAAATTGCATTAAAATTTGGTAATAGAGTAACTGGAAACATAATCTACTATATATGTTGCACCATTTCATATACCACTATTAACTTGCATAAAATTGTGAATAATTTGCCAGAGCTTCTCACTCATACTTACATGTAAAAAAGAGAAATAATATACAATAAAGAAAGGAGTACTTCCTGTATTTAATCATAAATCATGTGCAGCCCTGAACACACACACAGACAGCTCTTGTTCTCTTTGAAATGTCTACAGAATGAATGAAAACAATATTTGACCCCTTGAAAGACAAGGGGTTTGCCTTTACTTGGGGATGAGTTAACTGGTGGAGATGAAAGAAGACTTTGTAGCTTCTGGTTTTAATAAAACTTAATCTATACTCCTCCAAATACTAGCGACCATGCCAGTACTGAAGTCACAGACACCACAAAATACTCAAAAGCCTGCATTTCTAAGGGAAGCAATAATTTCCCTTCTTTCCTAACTCCTGTAGTCAGGATGACCGGTGTAGCAGAAAACAGGATTGCCTGAACTGTAACAAAATTATATTCTCTATTGTATTTGTCATGGTTGAAAGAGGCATGTTGCTCAGACAGGCTCTTCACAGTCTTTCAGACAGTGGTGTGTCTTATAGTTAGTGACAGAATGTTTTTGAGAACTCTCCAATCAAATAAAGGGCAATAAACAGGAATTTTGCTACCTTCAGCATTTTGTCTGGCCAGTTTGCCTTGTATGGGTATCTGAATATCATGTTTTGTACCAGCTGTGGAACAGCTGGGTCAGCCAAGAGAATTTAAAAAGGAAAAAAACACCTAGCTTATGTCTGGCCTTTCTTAAATCTAGAGCTTAGTGAACCCAAATCTAGAAGTTTTCCTCCTTCATAAGAGCATGTCTGAAAAAGCACTGAGAATATTTAATTTACTGTTTACTTAAAACAGGCTTGTACTGAATAGTTTGTAATCATGCACTTCACAGGAAATGCACTGTGTGTGTGCCTCACACAGCAAAAGAGAACCTAAAGGACCTGAGAGTAGGTTGTGTAATTTCACATAATTGAAGTTGAGTATAGATGCAGCTGGATGTGGCAGTGTCTCAAGATGATGTGGATGCATTTGATAGGAAAATTGGAAAAGATGAGGTATTCTTTTTCATTAGGAAAAAAAAGAGACTTGCTGTCCTAGCAAAGATTCATTTAACATAACGCACAGATACTACAATACTGCTTGATTTTCAGGTGCACCTATTAACCAGTAATAATGTTAAACTGAAGCAGCTAAATATGATGAATAAAGATGGGGCCAAACTTTTGGGTTTTGACAAGCAATATTCTCCTTGAGCAAAATTCTAATTTTATGGATAAATTACGCACTGCACAAATATCGTGAACGTACATGAAATTTAACAGAAATAAGGTTTTATTAGCATAGAGGCATCAAAGGGAGAGACCCGTGCACATAAGTATAAACACAAACAGAAACGACAGAAATTGTAAGTTGATGCATCAAAATACGAGTTTTGGCTTGAGAATTATATCAAATATAGAACTTCTTACACGTGGGTGTTTCCTAATGAAAAATAAAAATTAACAAGGAACACTCCTTGAGAGAACAGCCCTCAATCAGTGCATCAGTGCTCAAGGTTCCTCATACCTGTATAGCTGAAAGTATAACACATGAAAAAGGTGGGCAGAGTTGAAGATGTAACTAATATTGCATGTGTATGTAATGGAGAAATAAAAATATGCACAGCTAAAGATAAAAACAGACCAAGTATTCTGAACAACAGAGGACCTTCAGATACAGAGGTCCTTTTACATTCTGGATATTTCCCATTTCCTACTATTTACTTATGGCATTTGGAAAATTTTAACTCTAACAGCATGCCACCCAGGTACTCCACTCCCCTTCTCTGATTGTCTCTGATAATGAAAGGAGCCTTTGCATCTGAAGAGAGGAAAGGAGGAGGGAAGTCAATTAATCAAAGCCATTTTTCCAGACACATTTCCAGCTACGGAGCGGTCTAAATATCACACATGAGCACATATACATTATGGAAAATGCATATGCATTGGCCTGACAGAAGATTTTTAAACAACACATTAATGTCATCCCCAGCACTACAGTGAATATAATGCAGTTTATAAGCTGCAAGAAGTAAAATTTCTTTATGAACTTCTCTGCACTTTTCCCAGTCACCATGCACCTATACATAAATAAATATTTATATATAAATACATAAAATCAAATGTTCTTATTTAGCAAGAAAGGAAAAGTGAAGCAGGAGCAATGCAGTTTTATTAAAGCTACAGAACTGAAAATAAACAGAAATGGAGACTCCAATAGTGTAAGTACAAAGCCCCAGGAGCACTATATTTTGTTAACTGTGTTGTGCAAAGGAGCCTGGCCTTCACAAAATGAAGCTGTCCCCTGACTTTTAGGAAACTGATTGATAAATTGGACAGTACTGCAGATACCTCCACAGGGAAAAAAGCAGCACCTCCAGATCCATAGTGCATTAAAAATAGGAGAGCACTTTTCCAGAAAAATATCTCCCTTTCAGTTAATTTGTCTGTACAACTGGTGATAAGAAAAAGTATTTGAAAAAATATTTATTTGAAGTTCCCCAAGGATTTCTTTTACGTGTGTACTTAAACTTAGGAAACTTCTATTGAGTAGCTACCCTACCACATGTACAGATTGAGCTCTGATATGCAATCTTTCACTGTTTTGCAATCCTCTGCTCTTAAGAAATCCTTGTAATTTCCTAAAGCACTCCCAGGTCTTGACCTATTCATATCTGCAATAAGGACAGTCAACTATTAAATATTTTTTTTTCCAGAGGCATACAGACTTTGTATAAGCATGAATTATTTTTTTTTTAAGTCACAATGTGTCAAAACAATTACTTCCAGTGTATTTATGTCCCTGGAACACAAGCAACTAGGTATCATGTGAGACTAAACTGTACACATAAATATATATTAGTCTAAATGACCCAACAGATTACACCTCTTGCCAGATTAGGATACTGTACTAAAAGGAATATTTTTATTTTCTCAGTCAATCATACTGTTAGCATGTGTGATGTAATACTGAGTTATCCCCAAGACCTCATTTTCTTCATGTGCCTTTTTGATCTGTTTAGGTACCTTTGAGAAAAATATCACGGCTTCTAGGGCACTCATTTTTTAGAGCAGTGGTACAGACAATTAAAATTATGTGTGACCTGTGATTTTAGAATTAGAAATAGAAAACTCAATTTAAAATTTCTTAATGGTTATTTGCTATTTGAAAAAAACCACAATGTTACTAAAATATAGACTTGCATATTTAGGTACAGTTGAATGTATATTTTGGCTAAGAATGCAGCAGTTTTAATTATAACACTGAGAGTTATAATTCAATTATAATATTTAGAGTGAAAGGAACAGTTTCTGGCAAAAAATAAGTGGGTTTCTTTAACTGAGACAAACCTGGAAAGATAACTGAACTCCCACAAATATTACCATCAATATTATGTTTGAGTTAAGGACACAGTTTCAACACACAGCAAAGTTCTAAGAAAATGGAGCAATAAACATGTCACTTATTTATTAAATATATGCTATATGCCAGAAAAATAATCATGTGGAATATTTTAATTTATTGTAATTTTTTTTCAATTACCATATTTGATTTGTCTTGAAGGGAATATGACTTAAAAACAGCTCCTGAAAATTTATTTTTATATTCTCAATACAGAGTTACTTTTGCAACTGCATTGGTAATGGCACAGTTACTACTGAATGGCTTGCCGTGACAAAATACAAAAATATCAAGTACTGATTTCAGCTTTTGGTTATGGAAAGGTAGATGTCAATTTTTTCTCTATATTTTTTTTTCTCTCTTTTTTTTTTGTACTCCTGAACACTATGTGCCAACGACATTCGGTAAATAAAAAAATAACTACCATCTAAGCTGCCTTTATATTAGCATGGAAAAGGCCATACATTTAGTATTCTAATGAAACAATTCTAAATATAGAATTAATTGATCAATGGTTATATAAAATGGATATTCATATACAATTCCATGGAAAAAATACCTTGTCTTCTACGAAATAGTGCATTTTGCACATTACATCTTTAGAAATCTCATCAAACTATTTGATCTTTTAACAACTGGGAAATACCTTACTGAGGAAAAACAACATTTTTCATCAGGGACATATAGCCTACTTAGTATTAGAAGTTGCTAGAGTGTATTTTTCTGGGAATTACATTTTACCTATGAAATGGTTTAGGTCAGTTTCTTCCTTCTGCATATTTTTGGTAAAACTTGGGTGACCATAGAGAAATTTTTATTTTCTTGACACTTTACCTGTTCAACAGAACACAAGCCCTTTGGAAATGCTTTCTGCAGCTCCATAGCTATGGATTATTTTTACCACAATAGCAAGTATTCTACCTTTGCTTTTTAAAGAGAACCTGAGTAGTCCTCTGCAGCACCCACTAAGGATCTTTTTCCTCTCTCCCAGGGAATAAGAACATACTCTTCTTGTAGCAATTGCCAAGGGGCAATTATGCAGACACACAGCAATAAAGACTGCAAAAGGGAACACAAAGCCAGGCAGGTGTCAGGCTGCAGGCTGTGCCCTGCTCTCATGGCAGTGGGGACAGCAGCAGTGAGCACACCTGTGGGAGATGCACCCAAGTAGAGGAAACCTTCCACTTAGTGAAATGTTTTGAATGTCAAGAGCTTAATGATGGTGATGATAGGGTTGACTGTGTATAGGCAAAAATCAGGCCAACAAGGCAGGTATCAATTGCCAGTCTGTTATAAATTACCTAACCACGAGGAAGAGACAGACAAGATATTTTATTGGCAGCTAGGAGAAGTTTCACAATTGCTAGCCCTTCTCACGGGGGATTTATCTTCAAGAAGGAATTCCGTAAAGTGCAATAGAAAGCTGTCCCCACGTGCTGAAAGATGAGCCAGTGAGGAAGACCTGCCTGGCTGAACACAGAGCTTTTGCTGGAACTCTGGAAAAAAAAGGAGAGTTTATGACCTTTGGAAGAGGGGGCAGGCAACTGAGCAGGACTACAGGAAGAATCTCCAGATGGGTCTGAAGGGATTGATGGGCCCAGGCTCAGTGTCAGTTCCTGCACTTGGGTCACAACAAGTCTAGGCAATGCTACAGGCCTGGGGAAGACTGGTTGGAAAGCTGCCCAGTGGGAAAGGACCAGGAGCTGCTGGTCAACGGCAAGCTGAATATGAGCCAGCAATGTGCCCAGGTGGCCAACAAGGCTAACAGCATCCAGGCTTGCAGCAGAAATAGCGTGGCCAGCAGGACTGGGGAAGTAATAGTGTCCCTGTATTAGGCACTGGTGAGGCTGAGCTTCAAATTCCACATTCAGTTTTGGGCCCCTTACTACAAGAAGGACATTTAGGTGCTGACAGAACTGGGCTAAACTATTCCTTTAGCCTGAATAAAAGGAAGCTGAGGGGAGTCCTCATCACTCTCCAGATACCAGAAAGGAGGCTGTAGCAAGGCAGGTGATTGTCTCTTCTCCCAAGGACAAGAGGAAATAGCATCAAATTGTGCCAGGGGAGGTTTAGATTGAATAGTAGGAAAAAGTCTTCACTAAAAGGGTTGTCAGGCACTAGAACAGGTTATCCAGGGAAATGGTTGAGTGACCATCACTAGAGATATCTGAAAGAAGCACAGATGAAGTGCTTAGGGACACGGTTTAGCTGTGGACTTGGCAGTGTTATGTTAACATTTGGACTCGATGAACTTAAAATCTTAAAGGTCTTTTCCAAACCAAACCATTCTATTACCACCAACTGCTAAGAAAATCTCTAATGCCTAATGCAGTATGACCATCATTGTCCTTACATGAACCAAACATTATTTCCTTCTGTAACCAGATGTTGATAGTTGTCGATGTTGATAGCTTTTTTAAGATTTAATAGCTAGTGGAAAGAAGATGTGGTCTTATACCCCATGCAACAATGTGAAAGCTAATAAAATACAATAATTTCTTGGGTTTCTCGGGGGTAATTCCTACCACTGGCATCTGTAGGCAGATAAAAATGGGTGAAATAACAATATCACTGTCTATGTTGATTCACAGTATCAGCTTATTATCTAAAATACCTTTTAAATTGATATAAAACTGATCTCGGAACCTCACTACTGAAATCCCGTAATCATCATCTCACAATGCTGGCATTGTGGCACTGTAGACGTAGATCAGATGCAAGATGGTTTGACTGCTCAGGCAGTACCTTTGTGTAAGTTTATCACTCCTTTAAACGGAATAGTAACTGAAGATTCTGAGTTCACAGCATTTAGTCATGATGTAATGA